>CM054062.1:150076227-150676227 GCA_028641055.1 Alopecurus myosuroides | reverse complement strand
GACGGTGTATTCATATAGACCGTACCGAGTGGTGAAGGCTGTTTTTGGAATATCTTCCTTTCTGATCTTTATTTGATGGTAACCCATCCTCAAGTCCAACTTGGAGAATATTGAGGCTCCAGCAAGTTGATCAAAAAGATCATCGATACGAGGAATTGGATACTTGTTTTTGATGGTTTTCTCGTTAAGAGGAGGATAGTCAACAACGAGTCTCTTTGTTTGATCCTTCTTTGCAACGAACAGAGTTGGGCAACCCCAAGCGGAGGAACTAGGTTGAATGTAACCTTTCTCCATGTACATATCGATTTGCTCCTTCAACAATTTCAGTTCAGGAGGAGCTATCTTGTATGGATGCTTAGAGATTGGAGCAGTACCTGGTTCAAGCTCGATCACGAACTCAACTGCTCTGTCCGGAGGCATTCCTGGCAACTCTTCTGGAAAGACGTCAGGGAATTCACAAACCACCGGAACATTTTCAAGTAGAGGTAGAGGTTTTGCATCGAGGGTGTAAAGCTGAACAGAACTTGATTCATTTGGAGAATAGACTATCTGGTCAGAAGGGTGGAACAGAGTTATTGACTTCTGAGCACAATCAATCGTAGCTTTATTGGCCTTCAACCAATCCATGCCCAGAATGACATCAATGTCAGAATTGCCAAGCAGAATGAGAGAAGCAAGGAATATGTGGCCTCCAATTAGAATCTTATTCTCATGACTGATCTTGGAAGTTTGCATAGTTGCTCCAGGGGAGTTTACTACTAGCGGGGAACCCAAACCAACAAAAGGGATTTTAACTGCTGTCGCAAAGATCTTTGACACGAAAGAATGCGATGCTCCGGTATCAGACAACACTTTAGCTGGAAAAGAGTTTACGGGGAATGTACCGAGAACGACGTCAGCAGCTTCCTCAGCTTTGTCGACCTTGAAATGATTCACCCTCGCGGTCCTCCCGACAGGCCTGTTGTTGGAGTTGAAGGCTTTAGCCGGGGGAGCACGCACCATTGCCTGGTTTGTGTTGGGACGAGGTGGTGGTGGAGGTAGCTGCCTCTGAGTGCACTTGTCAGCGTAGTGCCCCGTCTGCTTGCATTTGTAGCAAGTGACGACACGAGGAGTTCTGGCCTTGGCTGCCCCATTGAAAACCTCTGAGCCTGCATCTGAGCTGGGTTGGGTGGGCGGGGAGCGAAGCCTGGAGAAGCTTGGGCATATGGAGCCCGAGTGACAGCAGCATTTGGCACCCAGATGCGGCGCTTCTGCGGAGGGGTGGTCATGTTGGAGGAGGAACGACCCTCACGCGAGTGCTTTCGAGACTCCTCGAACGCCTTGCGCCCATTTTCCTCATTGAGCGCAGTGTTCACGAGCTCCTCGAAGTCTTTGGCCTTGATGTTGGTGAGGGCGTACTTGAGTTCCGGGTTAAAACCTCTGCGGAACCTTGCCATCTTCTTAGCCTCAGTGGACACCTCATCACCAGCGTAGCGAGCGAGGCGATTGAACTCACTCTAATAGCCAATGACGTCCAGCTTGCCCTGCTTGAGAGAGCAAAACTCTTCACGCATCCTTTCCATGAGACCATCTGGGATGTGGTGCTTCAGGAAAGCTTCCTTGAAACAGCCCCAGGTGATTGGGTATCCAGCTCTCATGGTCTGGTAGTTCTCCCACCAAGTAGCTGCCTGACCCTTCAGTATGTAGGACGCATACCTTACCTTATCTTCCTCAGCAACGTGAGAAATGTCCAGAGCCTTGGCCATCTCACTGATCCAATCATCAGCATCCAGAGGCTCACGTGTTGCCACGAAAGCTCTCGGGCCCAGACTCAGAAACTCCTTGATACCGACTCGTGGAGCGTTCTAGTTGTTGTGCTGATTAGCCTAGAACTGGGCCATCTGCGTCACGACCTGAGTCATCTGAGTCAACAGCTCCGTGATTGGCGGTGGCTCAGGCGGGTTGTTCCTTGTTGGCGGCATCCTGAATGGAAATGCATTTTAGCACAACAATAGCAAGGATAGACTTGGTAACCGAAAGCGAGATTATTCTGACGCATGAATAGATAACCAACAGGTACATCATCACATGTTCAAATACATCAGAATATCCAACACACCATAAATGGTTCAAATGCCAAAGGATAACTAAACATAGCTAAGAATGGATACATCGGTACTCCCATGCTCATCACGCAGGACGGCGGTGAGTAGTATGACGAGAGATACGGTGAGGAGCACGTCCACGAAAGTAGGTAGAACGACGATCCACATAGATCTGACGTGGTCGGAGAGCGACTCTAGGTGTGGTGAAGTACATAGCGTCGACTCCCTGTCCTCCAAAGCGTGGAATCCCAGTGTAACCAGCACCGAGGTTGAGGAGTGGACCTCTGATCGGCTCGTAACCTCCAGCATCTGGCAGACGACGACCAACTGGCTGATCGAAACGTGCAAAGCGCTCATCTCCAACAAAGTCTGTGGTGTACGTCGCCAAACGAGTCAAAGCAAGGTAGAGCTGCTCTCTGACTGAAGCCAACTCCTGAGATAGTGTGCCGGCAACTGCGTCATTGTGCCTCACAAACTGAGCGGTGGTGTGCAGCCTGGTGTTATCGTGCTCGTAGACATCCAGGTTGTCGTAGAGAGTGAAGTGAGCTCCCTCCGAAGTGATGTAACCACGGGGAATGTGGCGATAGATAGAATCGTCAAATCCCCAGTAGTCAGCACGAAGGACGGTGAGACTCACATAAGCTGCCTGCTGCACGGCCATATCCACTATGGAACGTACTGCCTCGTAGCGGTGGACGACGCTCATGCCATCATCTGACAGAATGTAGACGATAGCCTGGTAGTAGGTCTGGTCAAACTCTCGCTGCTGCTCGTAGACCTGGTACTCTGGTGCCCAACGGAACCCTAGATAAGTGACCATGTCTCTCAGCATCTCCGGATAACCGGCAGTGCTCTCGCAACGAGTCATCCGAACCACCTGCGGGTAGAACCTGAGATCCATCTGCAGATGATCGTGGAAGTTTTGATTAGACACCGGTAGAAGAACTGAAGTGGAAAGCAATAACAAGGTTTCAACGGACGAAAAGGATGTTGAGAAGAACAGGATATCGAAGCAACATCGGGAAACACGAGACCAAAACTCCTGAGGTACTACGGAACACCCACCGGGCTTCTGAAGGATCAATATCTACTGCTTAAGGAATAGAGGATTTGCTTCCGGGGCTTACACGCCTCCGTTCTCAATCATGAGTAGGCAACATGGTAAATCATGTCACAACCACCTCCATTCCTATGATCTAGTAGATATAACTATCCTAGAGAAACCAGGATTCGAGAAATCCTAACTTGAAAGTTTAGGTGAGAAGGGAAAAACAACGTTGCACTTCCTTACCAGAAAAGGGTGGGTGGGTGGGGAAAGAAGAAAAATGGCAGAATTCCTACTCTCACGTTTCATTTTTCCTATATAGCTACAAAATAGTTTCTAGACTCAACTGCGACCAGTAAAAGGGATCCTACAGGCAGACAGGCTCTGATACCATTTGTCGCACCCGGACTTCTAGAGGATACTCGCAGTTCCGTTGAACAGTAGTTGGTTGGATTACGGGGCTTACCGGCACCCGCATCTCTTACGAGTAGGCCAACACACGTATGTGTGACAACCAACCCCTACTGTTCATCGTCTACGTAAACCATCCCATAGAAATCAGGATACCACCATTGACGTACTTCATACCATACACACATGGTACGTCAACGGCGTTTAACAGAATGATAACACAACATATCTCTAGGACACAAAAGATGGAAATAAGTTGCAAATAGCTCTCACTAGAGCAGAGATAGCAAATACAATCATCCAGAGAACACATGTCCCAATATAACATCATTACATCTCAGCGGAAGCATTCAAAAGGTCTGAGTACAGACAAAATCCAAATAGGCTTAAGAAGCCTGAAACGAAAAGACGGAGCCCATCCACGATGTCTCGGATCCTGCCCGGGGCCGCTATCTACTCGTCGGCAGCCTCGTCAAACTCCACGTAGTAGCCGTCACGGGGATCCTCGTAAGCGTAGTCTGCGGAAACCACATCCCCAAAGGGGTCAGTACATAAACGTACTGGCAAGCAAGACTCACAGTTCACCAAAGTGTAACCCGTCAACACCAAGCGCAGATGCCTTGGGTTCAACGGAAGAAAGGGGACATAAAAGATGCTGCAACTGGCTGCACTAACCAACTACCGAACATACCACCATTTCCGGCTAACAGAAAGGAGATAAGATAGCGTATCGTAACCAACTATAACTAACCACCAAACAAACCCATCCTGGATCTCGCCCCTTATCCAAAGAAGCAATCCGAGGATAACTCACACAGTTGGATTAATGATGATTCAAGTTATTGTGGCAATAAGGCTATTACTAGTCAAGTTATCATTAATTAGGTGTAAGTTGTTCTGAGTACTTGTTAGCCAGTACTTTCACCAAGTCAACCATAACCGCGGAAAAACACGGCTTCTCGAGAAGATGTATCCCTGCAGGGGTGCACCAATTTAGCCGTACACGTAAGAATAACCCGCCAGATGGAAGGGCCCTTCCACCAAGCGGGGCACTCAACACAACTCAACTCTTCTTCGCATCAAGCCCAAAGCACCACGTGCTGTGCGTGCGCGTCTAATCGAGCCCAACGAAGAAAAGGGGACCCTCATAGCACTGGAAGACCACGCCGCCCTAAATGCCGACTACAAAAGTTCCACCCTCGCCTCGGGTTCGTACCTGCATATGCGTGCATCAAATGGAAAGCCCGAACTAAGTGTGGCGATTTGGACGAGATGCGAATCGAATCAAATTGAGGGGGGCGCCCATACACGCTTCCCACATGCGGATAGTGCGCTCATCATGGATCAGTAGACAAGACCCTTTTCCTATTAGGGTCGACACTAGCAGGCCTCAAAACCACGCCGGGCCTCCTGCCGGTGCCTTATCAGCAAATTATTATTACCTCAAAATTAACAGGTTGTTGTTTAACATCGAGCCCCAGAACATAATAGAAATATAGTAACAGAAATTAACGGGTAACAGACTCGAGCACAAACAACCCTAAGCATGCTAGTAAGACACGGGCAACAAACAAAGGGGTGATAGGTGTGGAGGTGTTGCAATATCAGGGTTAAGGGATAACATGTGAAAGGTTCGTGACAGAAGCAACGATACACATGGCTAGCAGAAATGGACAACGGAAAGTATCGGTAACCAATATTGAAAGGAACACAGTGGTTCATGTGAGTGATAACTTGCCTGCAAACTCAGCAGCCTGGTACTGAGCTAGATCCTCAGAAGGGGTGTCGTAAGTATCGTCTGTCTCAACGTCGTCGTCTATCCAAGAAGAAGCAAACAAACAACGCAAAGATATAAACAATCAATAACATGGCATAATGCACAATCATGGGATGATGCATGACCATTTAGTTGATGCATAGAAATAACCTAGTTGACATGGTAGCAACATGATTAAATGGACCCACATGCAATTTGGGGTTGCATATGAAAAGCCCATCAAATAAGGTTGGAATATTTGTTTTTTCAACTAGTCAACAGGTGAAAGTGGATTAGTATGATGCATGGATGAGGAAAACAGAAAAATAACAACAATAGAACCAATTTAAGATAAGGTTTACCAATTTAGAAATTTATTTATTAAGTTAGGGAATTTTTTGGTTACTTAAAGGTGTTACACAAACATTTGTTGTTTTCAGCAATTTAAATTGTTCAAAACAAATAACAAAATTCATATTTGGAAAGTACACAAAATTTTAGGTGGATTACATGTTTCAATTATTGAAAAAGGAATTACAATGATTTAATTCTGAATTAAACAAGTTTAAACAAGATTTAAATGAATTAAATTCAAGTATGAATATTATTTGAATTTTATTTGTTCAAAACATAAATTCAAATTCATATTTGAAAAGTTTATACTTTTCTAGTTTGAAAACATATTTTATATGTTCAATAATAATTCAAATTAAGCAAGTTATGAATTTAGCAAATTTAAATGATTTAAACAAGGTTTAAATTATTCAAGCAATTTTAATTATTCAAATCATGAAACAAAATTTATATTTGAATAGGTGGTTTGAAATAGCATGGAAAACATATTTCATTTGCAGTATTTGGATTAAGTATGAATTAGTTATGGATTTTATCAAATTTCAAATGAATTGTTTGAATTTGAAATTTGAATGCATTTGAATTTACCAAACAGAAAACAAATGTTATAAATAGATAGATAATTTAATTTGGGGCAGTGTACATATTTTACTTTTATTATTTGGATTTATAAAATGAAAGTTATTTGCATTTTATTTTCAGGGACCATTCTGCAATTTAAAGGGACTTGTTTTAAAAAGAAAAATGCTGAATTTCTTTTTATACCGCACAGCTAGCTACCCCAGGGCACTGCCAATGGGCCCTGGGCCAGCGTGGCATGCATGCGTGGCAGCAATGCCACACAACAGCTGACAGGGGGGGCACCCTGTCAGCGCGCTGCGCAAAATGGTGGGTTTATTCGCGGCGAGGGGGAATCGAACCCTCGCCCTGGGCTTGCGCACGCCACGTTGCTACCGCTGCGGTGTTCGTCAGTTTTTGTCAGTAAAGGGGAGGCAACTAGGTTAAGGTTCAGCTTCGCCACTGAAAATTTAACTGACGAACGCGCGCTTCTGAAACCTGACGGAGACAACACCGGCGGACGGCGGCGTGCCGTGGTTGCTGCTCGGGCCGCGCTGCTGTGCTACGGTGTGCGTGGGTGTTGCGCTCGTGTGCGCGTGCTTGCGATGCAGAGGGTTAGGAGGAGAGGGAGTGCACGGTGGGTTCACCGGCGGTGTAGGGGAGGCAGAGGCCCGAGGAAGACTCCGGCGGCGACGTGGAGGATGGCGGCGGCGATCCAAGAGGTTCTCGGGCTCGAGGAGGTGTCGGAGGCGTAGAGGATAGCACGGCGGGTTGATTTCTGTGGCTAGGTGGGAAGGTGGCGCTGCGAGGTGGCGGTGGTCACCATGGGTTCAGAGGGAGCTCGTCGGGGTGAGGTTCAGAGAGGGGAATCGGGGCAGAGAGATGGCGAACGGCGGCGGAGCTCGAGGGAGGAGGGTAGGGGCTAGGTTAGCAGGGCTCGGGGGAACCTAGGGGGTAGATATACGGGTCTGGGGGCGCTCCCGGCCGTCGCTGCGGTACTGCCGGCGACGTGGCACCGGTCGATGCATCGCCGTACAGAAAGAAGAAGGAGGAGGGGGTGCGAACCGGTACGCGGGCCAGGAAAAAGGTAAGTTGGGCTGGGCCGCGCGGGCTCCCCCCTCTGGTAAGCGTTTTCTTTTTATTTTTGATTTTTCTCCTCTGTTTTTTTTGCAGAAATGAGAAATGGAAGAAAATTGGGGTTTTTAAGTTAGTAAATTTTTTAGAAAAATTAGTGTGGGTTAGTAATTACAAAAGCAACTGATTGCCAACTTTGTTTTTCAAAGTTTCAAATTTAAATTGTTGTTGGTGATTTAAATCATATTTGAAAGAATTTGCTTATTAAGTGATTATTATTAAAAACAAGATTTTTAATAGGGTGAACCCTATTGCTTAATTAGAACAAATGATCAAAGTTGTTTTGGTGATTTTCATAATTTGAAATTGGGTGCTGTTTGGGATTTGATTTGAATTTTTGAATGCAAATTGGAATTAGTTGATTGATTAAAAGCCACCATTTTAGTTGTTGAACATTATGGATTACAGGGGAACAAATGGTTGTTTTTATTTGGACTTTTTATTTAAAAGGTTGTAACAGAGCAAGTATGAAATAAAGCATTTGAAATTGTTTGAATTTCAATTGTGAAAACAGGGAAAAACAGATGCAAACCAAATGAAAACAAAGTAAAACAAATGCAAACAATTCAATGAGTATGATGACATGATGCAAAACTTAAATAAAACAAGAATCAAACATGCTAGGGGTGGTTTTTCATACTTGGGATGTTACAGAACTTCCTCAACAAGTATGGAACCAAGAGAGAACGAATCTTCCAACTAAAATCTTGACCTTTTCCTAAAAAACTTGGTTCAACCCCTTGGTTATGTTAATTTCTCCGTTTGTTTTCTCCACTTATGTGTTTGATTGCTAGAATGTTTGTTTATTTTGTTATTGTGTTTTCAATGAATAGATTGTATGGAGAGCAACGATCTTTTGTGAAGAGAGTGTGATATCTTCACCAACTTCAACAAGGCAAGTAACACCCATCAACTACCCATTATTTTCTATATGCATTAGTTGATTTTTGAGTAGTATGCATTGATAGGAAATTTTAATAAGTTATATTATGCTATGCTATTATCCTAGTAGTGTATAGCCATTTCCTTCTACCTTGTATTTTGATAGCCTTAGAACTTAGTAGATGCTATGCAATATTACAAATGGTTTTATAGATGTTGAGGAAAAATTCTAAGTATAACTAATAAATGAACCACCTAGGTGGAAGTGGTAAGACTGGTTTATGTTCAGTGTTGCCTCAGGGCCCTTGTCTAAGGGTTATTCCACTTGAGGTTGTCACTTGCAGATGACCACCCAGGAACAAAGAGATTACTATGTCCCTCTAAATCTAGTAGCTTCTCGTGTAGCCTTTAGTCATATGGGCTCTGTCTTGATCAAATAAGTTGCGAGGGTTCAACCTAGGATTGACAAGCAGATGTAGCATAATTATAGGTGGAACGGGTCTTGCCGATGGGTTGAACTCCTTCTTCTAAAAGATCTCGTCTCAAACTTCTCCTTTCCTTAATGCACTCAGAGTGTATAGGATGTTTGGGCTGATTTGAGTCTGAAGGTGAAAGTGCACAAACTCTACAGAGTCAACAAACTAAGATCTTAGCCGTGTCCCCAGTTATGGACAACTATGAGCAGCTGGACAAGGATTGACGGAAGAATCTCATCACCATTTTCGATAAGTAAAATTTTGACCAAGTGAATAGTGTTGTAGTGCTTGGATCTTAATCCAATGTTGCCACCCCTTTGAAAAGAAAAGTTTATTTTAAAAAAGTGATAGGTGAAAACTAGCTTTATGCAAACTTAGCCAAAACTCCACTCAGCCAAATAAGCATGTAGTATTAGTCTTGCCATTTATATCCACCATAGTATTACTTGCCAATACATTAAATTGTATTGAGTCCCTTGTGGCTGCATATTCCATCCTGTAGATGATTCTATAGACGAGTGAGGACTTAGTTTAGGATCTCGAGACTATCGCCAACATGTTTTTCCTGTGGCACATGAAGAAGATGGGCTCAATGTTATTCTATGTTTTCTGCTGTATATGTTTGATTTCAGCTAGTCTTCTAATACTATGCAAGTTGTAATACTATTTTGCAAAGACTGGATCATGCGATGTAATAGAATTTGATGCATTTGCATGATATTTCATTTTGTACTATGGTGCTAGCAATTGATCCAGGGAATAGCACAATAACACAGGTATCCTTACATTATAAATGTGGGAACGCTACATATATTTGCACAAGCTTATGCAATACACGCATAAAATTGTGCTCTAGATCATATCATATCTATGCAAAGCGAGCTCTCATACCACTACTAGTGTATGTTATGGAATTTAAAATTTCGCCCAATGTAACTACCAAGATCCACTATGAATATAATGAGACATTCCCATACATGTGATGATCTAAAACTTATGTTTGCCGACAAAGAAAGAACGGTGTAGTCATAGTAGATTCTGAACAATCGTAGATCCTCATAGCTAGTCCTAGCTGCAAGGATGCTGCTAAGCTCCCTCATCAAGGATCCCCCATATAATCCCACTTATAGTATCCACGCATCCACTTGCATCATCCTGCCAATGCTCCGTCGTCCAGGAGTCGGTGCTAATGAAGAGAGAACAACCTTTCGACGTAGCATTGGTGGTATATATAATCAACTTGATTCGAGATATATGAGACGTGTGTTTTCATGACATGGGAGAGAATCAGAGATTAGAGCAGGCTCTAATTGGGAGAGGACACCTCTAAAACTAGTTAGAAGAGGCTCTAATTCTACGAGAGATAGAGAGAGAGAGAGAGAGAGAGAGAATAGGCACGAAGGAAAATTGGTGTGTTCTCTCCCATGGAGGGTGGGAGTATACATAATGAAATTCTTGGGACACCTTCCGTAAGGGGAAAAATTGGTTTGGGGCTGCCTAGGTTGGGTGTAACCGCTCCCCTATTCCAACTTGGATTGGACTCCCAATCTTGGGAGTCCTTTCCCTTACCACTATTTTCCTTCCTTATTTGTTCCTTTAGTTTTGGGCCTTTTATTTTATTTCCAAAAATAAAATAAAAGAAATATTTACGGGGAGGTGCTATGCCTCATGTGTGTTCCTTGGGCCCACATATGAGCGACTGTAGCGTTCCCACATTGAAATAATGAAAGAACATCTTTGTTATTGTGCTAGTCCCTGGATCAATTGCTAGCACCACAGTACAAGATGAAATATCATGCAATTGCATCAATTTCTACTACATCGCATGATCCAGTCTTTACAAAAATAGTATTACAACTTGCATAGTCTTAGAAGACTAGCAGAAAACAAAGAAAAACTGCGGAAAACAAAGTACAACATTGATCCCATCTTCTTCATGTGCCACAGGCAAAACATGTTGGCGATAGTCTCGAGATCCTAAACGAAATCCTCACCCATTTTCAGAATCATCTGCAATATGGAATATGCAGCCACAAGGGAGTCAATACAATTTAATGTATTGGCAAGTAACACTATGGTGGATATAAATGGCATGACTAAAACTACATGCGTATTTGTCTTTGTGGAGTTTTTGGCTAAGTTTGCATAAAGCAAGTTTTCTCCTATCTCTTTTGTAAAAGAAAACTTTTCTTTTCAAAAGGGTGGCATCATTGGACTAAAATCCAAGCACCACAAATACTGTTCACTTGGTCAAAATTTTATTTATCGAAAATGGTGATGTGATTCTTCTGTCCTTCCTTGTCCAGATGCTAATAGTTGTCCATAACCGGGGACACGGCTAAGATCTTAGTTTGTTGACTCTGCAGAGCTTATGCACTTTCACCTTCAGACTCAAATCAGCCCAAACATTATATACACTCTGTGTGCATTAAGGAAAGGAGAAGATTGAGACAAGATCTTTCAGAAGCAAGAATTCAACCTAATGGCAAGACCCGTTAAACCTATAATTATGCTACATCTGCTTGTCAAGCCCAGGCTGAACCCTCGCAACTTAGTTAATCAAGACAGATCCCATATGACTAAAGGCTGCACTGGAAGCAATCTAAACTTGGGGAACATCATAATCACTTTGTTCCTGGGTGGAATTCCTTCAAGTGAACTCCCCTCGGGGAGACACTCAACGTTCGACAGCCCCGCAATACCAATCCACCTAGGTGGTTCATTGAAGTTGTTACTTAGAATTTTCTCACAACATCAAGTAAAACAATTCATGGCAAAGCATCAACTAAGTACCAAGGCTTCGAAATGACAAGGCATAAGGATGGCTACACACTACTAGGATATAACATAGCATAATATAACTTAGTAAAACTTCCTATCATGCATACTACTCAAAATCAACTAATGCATATAGAAAATAATGGGTAGTTGAATGATGTGTTACTTGCCTTGTTTAAGTTGGTGAAGGAATCACACTCTCTTCATAAAATATCGTTGCTCTCCGTACAATCTATTTATTGAAAACACAATAACAAAATAAACAAGCATACTAGGAATCAAACACATAAGTGAACAAAATAAACAGAGAAATTAACATAACAAAGGGGTTGAACCAAGTTGGCTAGGACAAGGTCAAGATTTGATTTTTGAAAAGATTTATTCTCTAATGGTTCAATACATTCTAAGGAGTTTCCAAGGTTTTACCTGGGATGGACTAGGTTAAGTTTTGTAGAAAACTAACTTTATTTTAACCATACTTGTCGAGGAAGTTCCAAGAGTTCACTAAGGATGTTTAGGTTGAGTTGGTAGTAACAAAACTTTATTAAAAACATATTTATCTAAGAATTTCCAAGAGTTCAACAAGGTGATCTCACTATTTCAACTAAAGTATCACATCATAAAGTGTAACACTTAGTTGTTTTCATTCAAAACATTTGAGTACTCTAAGTTAGTCTTTCCATTTTGGTTTAGGGTAGGTCTAGGTTCAACTAACTTCTTAACAATAGAGAAAACAAGATAAAGTCTTGGGATTTTCCATTTGGGTCAATGGTTGGGAAAAATAACTTGTTATTCTTCAACTTGTATGGATTGCTTCTAGTCCTCATGTGATAGCCTTCTTGAAGATCATCTTCATGCCATCTAAGTTGTTTCCTTCCTTGGTGTGGTGTTTCTCTTGGTCTTGATAGTCTTCATGGTTTTCTCACTAGTTGTTTCCCAAGTGGTGTGGTCACAACTAAGTGTTTTATTTAACAAATGTGAAAATATCGCTAAGTCAAAATAGAGGAGAAATGAGACAAGCGGATAGAATGGGAGAGGTGAGTCTTCTTCTTCATTTCTTCATGTACTTGCACTTGATGGAGTATGCTTCAGATTGTTGTGGATCCTAAGTCATATCTTCA
This sequence comes from Alopecurus myosuroides, assembly GCA_028641055.1. Classification (NCBI taxonomy): domain Eukaryota; kingdom Viridiplantae; phylum Streptophyta; class Magnoliopsida; order Poales; family Poaceae; genus Alopecurus; species Alopecurus myosuroides. Next base: position 150,663,628 of record CM054062.1, on the reverse strand, counting down.
GTGATCTTCCTTCTTGCTCTTCATGTTGCCATCAAGTTGAAAGGAGAAGAATAGAAAAGGGAAGGAAAAAGACTTAGAGAGAAAGGGGTTAGTCTTCTGGAAGTTTCTCTGGTTTTCTTCTAAGTGCTTCCACTTCTTGGAGATGCTTCTGAAGTTTGTTTTATTTTCTAAGTCCTTCATTGGTCTTCTATCTTCATGTTGAAAAATCTCTAGATGGTTAAGTCCTCCATTGCACTTCATGGTTCTCACAAATCCCAACTTGGTGAAATCTTGAAGCAAGCATAGGGAGTGGAGAAGTAGATAGAAAACTAAATTTCACTACTTGGTACTATATGTGATTGACATATTCTAAGGACTTGTCTTGGCTCCAAATAGACATAACATCAAGGAATAACAGTTGAAAACAATTCCTAAGACATGGTAAAGATCGATGAATCACTAGGTTTGGTTTTTTATCAAAAACACATGGCCATGGTCCAAGAATGTCCAAAATGGTTGGGCAAGGTTTTTTCTGGTTCAAGGTTATCAAATGGAGCAATTTTGTAAAAGGAAATATATTGAAAATATTTATAGAATTAAATCTATGTAAAAAAATACTCAAATATACCAAGTAATTCTAAATTCAATTTTAATTTGTTCAATTTTTATTTTGGGACAGAGTATATGAAAGTACACATTCTAAGGTTTCCAAATATATTTTATTTACAATTTTTGGATTTTTAGAATTTGAATTATGCCAAAATTCATCAAACAAGCATATTTGAATTTTAACATATTTAGGTTTGTCAAATTTGAATTTGGCTAGTGCCAAAAGTTTCTAAATGTCAAGGGATTTTCAAAAAGTCCTAGATTGATAAATTTTGGATTATGGATAAAAAGTTTTGATGATTACAAGATACAGGGACTAATCTGCAAAACTGCCAAATAAATCCAGCGGGAGAAAAATTCAATTTAAGCTGGGCCATGTGGCTGATCCTGATTGGGTGCTGCTGCTGACTGTGTTGTTACGTGGCGTGCTGACTGGGCTGCTGACGTGGATAAGTGAACTGGATCTGGGCCGTGAGATCTAGATCCAACGGTGGCATAACGGTTCAGTAAGTGATCTAATCCTACGCGTCAAAAATAGATCCAACGGCCACCGGAGAGAGGAGGGGGCTTACCTGAGTTCTCCGCCGGAATATGGCGGCGCGGCGGCGCAACTGCTCGGAACTGGACGGCGCGGGCGCTCTGGTGGCTCCCTGGGCTTCGTAGGGGCACCACGAGTCACGCCTCGTCACGGTGAACTTGATGAGGACCTCGGGGACATGCGGCGAGCTCTGTGGCGACGATGATGAGTAGACGAAGTCACGGCGACTCCGGTGGTCATCGAGGCCGAGGTTCCGCTGTGGGAAAAAGAGGAAACAATGGATGAGGAGGGACAGGAGGTTGAGGGGAGGAGAGGTAGCACGAAATCGGTCGCGGGGACCTGCTGCTATGGGCGGAGACGATGACGCACGCCGACGGCCCGAAGCAACTCCGGCGACAAATTACAGGGCCACGGGGGCGTAATCGAGCCGAGAGGGAGAGAGGAAATGGAGAGGGGATCTGTGGGTATTTATAGGCTCGAAGATGGAAAGGAATTATGGCCTTAATGGAGCGGAATCACTGGGATCGAAATCGGCTGAAACCAACATGCTTTCCTAAACAGAGGAAGAAGACGATGACGTCATGGGTGACGTCATCCATTTTTTTTCTTTTTTTTAATTAAATCATAACTTCTGTTTTAATTATCCAAATGACATGAAACAAAATTCTAAATTCTTGAAATTTCAAATACTTTCCAACATTACCATTTTTATAAACTTTTCAACATATTTTTATTTTTGAATTTTGGAAATTTGAATAATTCCTTCATAGTCACTTAATGTGATTTTTAATTAAAAAATTTATAAAACATAGTTTTGGTCAATTAAAATTTTAGTGACATTATAATGTTGAAAACATAATTTTGAAAGTTATTTAATCTTTTTTTTCACAATTTTATATTTTGAAAATATAAATAAAACACTAATATTACTTTAAGGCCATTTTAAATTTAGAAAATAATAAATTGATGTTATTGTCTAAATAAATTTCAGACACATTTTACATGTCATAAATTATTTTTGGAAAGCCATTTTAAAACCATTTTCATATCTTATAATTTTAGGATATGAAGGATTTACTAATAGTAACTTTATGTTATTTAATTAGTTCATATCAAATAATTTATATTGTTGATCAATAAAAATTAGAATAAAACCACAAGTCATAATATTGTTTTCAAAACCCTATTTTATATTATTATCAAGCAATTCATTTTATTTTCACACCTTTATGTTTAAAACTTGGAATAACAACTAAAAGTTATTATTAAAACATTTTATTCTCATCAACTATTTTTTTGAGACTTAGAACTTTATTAAGGAATATAAATCTTTGATTTTTGTTGCCATCAAATATCCTCAAAGTAATATTGGAGTTGCAAACATTTTAGGTAAGGGTTTGTAAATAAAAAGATATTCCCTTTATATACTAATAAATTTATTTTTGAATAAGGCTTTAGAGTTTAAGGAACAAGGCATAATTGGATTGGTAAACTCAATTTCATTGAAATATGTATTGTTTCCTTTTGTTTCTTGCTTCTCATTTGGTTCTTGGTGACTTGCATAACATGAAAATAAAAGGTTTCAAATTTTTGTGATTTTTGAGTTTTCCAAAAAGCAGGGATGTTACGGCGACCAAATGCTTGGGTGCTGCCATGGGGTAATTCTGCCCTCCTCTGGCACTCCCCCTTCTCTGGGTTTTCTGCAAAACTCTTCAGGAATCCTGTAACCCCTATAGATAAAATCATTAACCTTATCTACTAATGTTATAAACATATTTCCAACATCTTGGGACATCTCATGTCCTCCGTATCTCTCTGAAATAATTCTGCCATCTCCCTGCATTATTCTCTCTCATAGTAACTTCACCCAGAACACCTATGAATGACTTCGGAATTGTTCATGTGACATTGGAATGACTCCAACCATTCTCAAAATCACTTATATTGCCATTAACACTCTCAATAGAAGGTTGAACAACTTAAGAGTGTGACCCGTAAAGGTTCATTAATACATAAACATGCTTGGGAACTTACCGAGCAATAACCAAAAGCGAAGCGCCCATGATGGCTCATGTGTGTTCACTAAGGACGAGGGGACCTTTAAGTTACTCATTGCACTTATTCCATTAACTATATGATACCAACGATATCACGAGGTGAGACGATGTGCTTTAGTATGATCAAACTTTTTTGATCACCACACATATATAGCTCGTACCGTTAAACATTCTCTTTTCTCATACATATCCCCGATGTCCTTGTGATAAATCACACTATGTATGGCCAGATGATTGGTTGACACATATTGTCTGGAGGATTTAAGGACTATTCTTCAATGATCTAAAAAAAATTGACAACTTGACCGTAGGGTTTTATATTAAATTGGGGATGTTACAATGGGGTGTTCCAAAAAACTTATTACATCAAGGGGGAAAATGGCAGATACTAAAGTAAATAAAGTGTCATTGGCGAATAATCCAATCTAAGACAGGTTGAATAGCAGCTTGCTTCACACGAAATTGATGAAGTGAGACATCCGCCAAAAATCTGACTTTCCAATGTGACCAGTATGGAGTAATGGACTGGATATATAGTCATTCTGTATTTTCCAAATGTTCCATAGGGCGCAGACAAAAATAATCAAGAAAGATGGACCATGGGAAGAAGACCTAGCCAGGTGAACATGTCGTCTGATAGGCTGAGATGTATCACATGCAATGTTTAGGTGGTTCCAACAATGTTTAGCAAATGAACAAGCAAATAAGAGGTGATCAGAGTCTTCTTGGATCCTAGAGGAGCAAAGAGAGCAGCTTAGGCCATCATCCACCACCCAATTATTGCGATCCATTAGATCCTTGGTATTGAGACGATCATATAACATTAGCCACAGAAAAACCCTAAGCTTCGGCAGGCATTTGGATTACCAGATATCCGTGAATAGAGAATCAGATGGGACAGCTGCAAAAATGAATCGATAAAATCTGTCCGATTAGTAAATGCTTGATCCCCAAGCAAATCATATAGAGTAAATACAATCCTTCTGACCAGGAATTGTCAAAGTAATGGATCTGACTTCCTCTAATTCCTCATGAGCTAGAGTAGAGATAGGGCATGCAAATAAATCATGATTTGAGGCAGTGGAAAAATGAAGCATAGGATATGTCCTCATCAAGCACACACGAGAATAAACGAGGGTAAAAATCACACAGGAGCTGGTTCTCAAGCCAAAAGTCCTTCCAAAAAAGGTTGAGCTCCCCATTGCCTATAGAAAAACGTGAAATACTGCGATAAACATTAATCAAGGTGAAAATATCACGCCATCAAAATGATCCACATTTGTATTGGGTGTGTGGTGGTCCACTGTCATACTGTGACCAAACCAGAGCCACCCAAGGCATGTATGTCTTGCAATAAATTTTTTGAAGTTGCTTGATGAGTAAGGCTTTATTATGTAGCTCGAGATTAGTGACACCATGTCCATCGGGGCGTTTAGGGCGACAAACCAGAAACCATGCTGCCAGAGAATGATAAGAACCTTCATCTTTGGCCTACAAACAGTGACAACGCGCTCTATCAATGGATTTGATTACCCCTTTTGGAAGTTTGATGGATCAGAGATAGTGTGTCGGTAGCGAGGAAAGGACAAATTGCACAAAAGTGAGGCGGCCACCATAATCAAGAAAACAAGCACACGCTCACCTCTCCACTTGATCCACTAGTGGAACAATCTTGGAAAGCATTGCCCGAGAAGTGCCAAGTGACAAGCCCAGATAGGGAAATGGGAGTGAACAACGGACCAGTCGAAGACATCAACGAGATACTGTAAATCCAAATCCTGGATATTAATTGGCACCATGCAATTATTTGCGTAATTAACACGCAGACCAGTAGCAGCAGCTGATTGGAGGAGTTTTTTCATCGCACGTAGTTAGTATGGACATGCCCTCATGAAAACCTCTAGGTCATACCCAAATGTCAACGTTATGATCTCCTATTACGGTAGACGATTAAAGACATTCAAAGCATGACTGTCGATTGTGCGGGCACTTGATATTCTTATAGTATGGGAATCCTAGCCAATAAAAACTTCATATTGACTCGGAGAAATCATTACAACTATTACTATCTTAGAAAGATCATATAATTGGATCGATTCAGTACTATTGTTACTCTTAAAAATAAACCCTTATGGTTGCTAGACTTATCAAAGTAAATGAACATGAAAACATGATCATCTCACAACACATAAGCTAATCTTATAGACAAGATTAGGAAAACTTGTTTGTTTATATCTTCGCACCCGCACAAAGGACCCCCCTTTGAAAACTCAGCTTTCAAATACTATAGCGGTTGTAGCACGATGATATAAACTTAATAATGAATTTGGAGATAGAATAAGAACTTAATATTATTGCCTCTATGATATATCTACAAAAACTATAACCGTTGGATTGCGGATGAGTGACGACAGAAGCAACTTTTGGCGTGAACCGGTAAGCTAGCATCTGGTCCATTGGTGGAAGATCGAGCGGACAGTAGTGATTCTGACAACAGGGACTAACTGGATCTAGAGTTTCTAAAGCATGCACTCACTACCTAACATTACGTCCATTCTGAGGATATGGTAGAAGAACTACTCACACATGAAGGAACAAGACATCAACATAATAGTAGTATAAATGGTGGGTGAATGATTATACAAATACATGTGAAATCCCCAACTTAAGATTAGCAATTATAACAAGGCGGATGGAGGATTCGTTGATCCAGATAAAAATGAAAAAGAACAAGAAGATGATGATCGATGTTGCGGTCGTCACGATCGCAATAGTGGTGGAGATGGCAGCCCTCGTGTGGATTCCCCCTCCAGAGGCTAGGTTTTCGTGTCTGTTTCTCGTGTGGCGGCTATTATATTCATTTCCTAGAAAATCCAAGGGCACGAGATAAAAATCGTTGACAAGGTGAATGGGGTGGGGTTGGGGGAGGTGTCGTACAGTCTGGATGCAACCGTATTAGTGACCGTCAAGTTTCTAGCAACCTTTGTTCCACGAATTTTCTTGTCCCATTGGCTTCCAGCAATGTGGCCATTCCTATAGAAGGCTTTTAATGACCTCAATCAATATATTTGCATCCAAACATAGGTGAATTGTCTTGTATGAATGTATTCTTCTATTTATTGACATCCTGTGTATGTGTTCCCTATCTCCCCACGTGTGGGGGTCACAATGTGCCACTTCTCACATGGGAGAGGTTTAATAACTATGATTGTATGGAAGGTGCTCTTTTACTAAAAAAACCGAGGAATTTTATTTTTAAAACTTAGGTTTTTTATAGTTTGAATAATTTTGCGGAATGCGCAAGAATTGTATAAAAGCATCTCTAGTAGATCCCATACAACGCCCCTCCCCTACACGGTTTGGTCCATTTTGGTGGCGTGGAAGGAAACCACATATCGCCCCGGCTTGTATAAAAGTTTCAATGGCGCACTAAATCGATACAAATCCCATTATATCAAGGTTACTGGTGATGAGGACATCCTAAGCAACGACACTACACCAACCGTCAGCGGATGTATGGCAATAACTTGTGCCAAACTAATAAGTGATCAGGTGAACGCTAACTTAAATTTACCTTATAAACTAGATGAAATGGATGTGCTTTCATCCACATTGGTGTTGGTTTAACACAAGTACACATTGAAGGAATCCAACAAGTTATAAGCTCATAAATAAACCAAGCTGAAGAAAACAAGTTTCATTAAATTTATTTCTACATAATTTTGTCCCTAGCATCTTAGTGTGCCACACCCACATGGACAAGAGGCGGACTCTTTGGGGGTATATTAACAAAAGATCCTTGAAGTTTATTTTCCAACAAAAAAAACTTATACAATTAGGAGTTGTGTTACTAAATTGATGGCGGTTTTGGTGGAAGGTGTCTAGGATCATAAATGCTTCATGGATTTTCGAGGAGCTCTCTAGTAACTCCCTAAGTTAACTGCTTACTTTCCTATTGAAGCCTAAAAAATTATACACATTTTGAATCCCTCTCCCACCTAGCTAATGGGTCGTGCCTGCTATAAAATCCCATTCCCCCATCCTTTTAGGGGTATTTTCTCAAAACAAAACAGCCATATGCTTATGCGGCCAAACTGCCTCATATATATTATGGCTTATATGAAGTTAACACCGATTGGGAACCCCAAGTATATGGTGTGAAGCAGTGTAGTAAGTTTACCTCACCGATGAAACCAAGTTTATCGAATTAGTAGGATTTATACGTCTCTAGCAAGGTTTGTAGTGGACTATTGACATCCCACGAACCAGGGGTGTCAGGTTCACTGGTCGCATGGGCCACATAGAGTACCCACGAAACAGTAAGAGATATACTAAATTGACAAACTATGCTTCTTGAACAGGCTGCCTCACAGAGAAAGACGAGCCGTCGGAACCATCGAAGGATTGAACCCACCGCCCGGAAGAAGAAGCCCGAGGACAGGGCCCCCGTGACACTAATGTGGTCTATCCGGGGTCTTATGCGCCATCGGAGGGGTTCACCTGACACGAGATCCCACGCGCTTCCTGCGGGAACCCATGGGTACCTTGTGCCCCACCAGAGCCCCCATCCCCACAGAGCTTCTCTCGTCAAAAACGGGCTCGACGTGTGGATAGCAGATGGCAGCCCACTTCCACGTGGCCCACGAAGGAGCACAGCCGTGGACATGTGTAAAGCATGCAAATGGACATGTGTGGTTGCTCCTTGGTATAAAAGGAGGGACGAGTCTAGCGATGAGAAAAAAGAAAGGCGACAACTCGGACAGTCATCAAGAGAAGCCCCTCGTGAAGGTAGATCCTGCCAGATAGGAACAGAAAGAGGGAACCCAATGGCTTCCACCCAGAACTCCCCGGGAAGAAAACCGCTCCCAGGAAGGTGGATAAACTGTCACGACCCCGGACCCAAAGGTATACATACTGTTATGTGCTCCTAGTCATGGACCCACAAGGGCTTCAGGGTTACCAGCCCCGGCCGCAACAAACAATGGCAGGCAGACCGGATTCATCGGCACGCAGGCCGGATCACCACGGTACTACTACTCCTTGTGTCCATGCTAGTCATAACCAACTATGCATATCAAAGCGTCCACAAATCGTATGAAACTGAAGGAAACGGGACCAAAGCTATACAGAGATGCTATCTGTCCTGAAACTTGCAACAACAATCGAGGGTTACTGGGGTTACCAAGCCCCAGGCCGAATCACATCGGCAGACGTGCTCGGAAATGGATCATCGGCTCCACAACCCCTCGACTGCGACAACTATGCAGGCATAGCTAAAACTGTATAACAATGAGCTCGAAACCAACAACCGATCAAAGAAGCACTCTATACATGAAGCTTCATTAAACAAGTGTTACTAGAGTAGCTGTACAAACAGAGGTCACACGACCCAACATTACATCAGACAACGGAAGGCAAATTATGTTGCTAATCAACAAGAACCAAAAAGGCCTAAGAGGCCGCAACATAAGGCGACGTCCCAACCCTTAGATTCCAGGCTGCTACCTGGGAACCCCATACTACTCGTCGATGTCCACGTTGAACCACCACCGATGTGAGAACTTCACCTGAACCAAAAATTAAGCAAACCTGAGTACGGGAGGTACTCAACAAGACTTAGTTAACCTATTATATATCTGCTGGTTTCGTAAAGGGTTTTATGAAGGTTGATTTGCGTAAAACAATCTTTATTTTCCAAATCGAGGAGGAATAGCACGTCTCATAGAAGGTTTTCAAAACAGATGAGAAAGTCACTGCTGTAATCATCATCTTTTCAATCCACCAACATCAATTCCCAGCATCTCACATGCTACAAGGATCACCCCTCTCGGTATATCCGAGGAGGCACCCTTCAAACATTATCTCCATGCTTTGTCAACATCTTTTATGCCACGTTCAAGTTATCTATGGTCTTTGCATTCACCAAGTCGTCCTTAACCGTGGACACGGCTTTTCGAAAAGATTTATCCCTGCAGGGGGTACACTTTACCCACACGTACCATCCGACTCTTAGCGCCACATATACGCTCTTCCATGGAACGGGGCCGAGGGTGTATGGCCACGACCTTTACAGTCATGGGATAATCACGACATACGTTACCGGGGCTAACTTAGTTAGGGGAGAATCGACTCTGGTGTTTGGGAGAGGGTTTAGCTCGGATGCAATCATATTAACTGGTGATCTAGAGGCTCGGGCTGCAATGTCGCCGAGACTCCAATCTAGGGTTACAAAGACTTGCTCTCGTATACCTAGAATACTTGAATCCTTCTGTCTCTCTCAATCCGCCTATCTATGCCCTGGAAGCCTGTTTATATCATACCCGGCTTCCTGACTTTCCTTACAAGATATCTCTGGAATCCTACTCGGGATCCATACATAACCCTAAGTCCCCTACCGTGACCCCCAAGTCACGGGTTACAAGGTTCGCGATGCCTTTTGGGTCTTCTAGAGCTTCCTTTCCCTTGGTCCGGGTTACCAACGCAATCGCTAGCCCATTAATAACACCTGGCCTAGCATCACAGCGCAGGGTCTCGTGCAGTTTCCGTTTGGTCGGGTCTCGTCCCAGGCGTGGGCCTACCGGGTTATCATTCCCCCAACAGTAGTCCCCAGAATAGCTTGGGCATCTTGGTTGGCGCATTTTTCTCGTAACTTTAAATCTTGGGACCAACCATGAAGCACACGCTATTCCCTGCAAAACAATAAACATTTACATTCACAACATGCCGGGTTAGATTGCTTTAACTATAGCCAGGCCTGCTGTTTCGGCGGTCCATATAATACCCCGGTTATCACTCGAGCCGAGTATCATTCCTTGGATCAATTTCCCAGACATACATTCTATAACCCGGCTTTCATTTTCCCCACAAACTGGTTCGAGTGATAGTTTCAAGTCCGGCTCTTTTGGCGATCATCAGTAACTCGGCCGCTTCGCAATAACTCCTAAGGTCTTATCCCATAATTAATGGGCCGGTTCATATCCTCCCGTTAATTACTCCACTTTACCGTTTGGCCTCCTAGGGTTTCTCTGCGCCTATAAATAGGCCCCAAGGGAAAAACCTAAACCAAAACGCCACCGTGCTGTTCTTCTTCTTCTTCCTCCAGCTCTCCACTAGCGCCCACGGACCCGAGCTCCAAACGCACGCCGCCGGACCCCGCGCGCCCGCCGTTGACCCCGATAGCCGGTCGCCGCCTCGCACAGTCGCACCGCACTGCCGCGCACGCCGGGCTCCGCCTTGGAGATCTCGCCGCGCCATTGAAGCCCAAGCTTCAAGCTCGAATCCGGAACCCTAGCACGCACACGCTCCGCCGTCACCTTCAAGGACCGGGCCACCGCCGCACGCCGCGCCCACCAAACCTCACCCCGTCGTTCACCGGTAAGCGCTAGTAGATCTAAGCTTTCTCTTTTAGATCTTGGGCTGGTGTTCATCATGACTTTAGCCTCCATTTTTTTCTTGCTTTATTCTTAGTTTTTTGGTTCCATTTAGATCCACTTCAATGGCACCCAAAGCCGCCCCCAAGTCCAAGGGCAAGACCCCGGCTTTGAAGCAAAAGTCGGGCCAGTCCATTTCCGCAAACTGGGACAAATCAACTGTGACACTCGCAAAACTGGAGGAGCTGGCCGAGTCTGGGGTCCTCCCAGCACAATCGGACATTTCCTGGAGAGCACCGGAGGAGGAGACCCGGCCTCCACCCCAATCAGGTGAAGTTGTCGTTTTTCTCGATCACGGGACCCAGGGTTTTCGCCCCCCGGGTCATCCTTTCTTTCGCGAGGTCCTCCACCATTATAAACGCCGGGTTTTCGACATTGGTCCTAACTCGATTTTGAACATCTGCAATTTCATTGTTCTCTGTGAGGCCTATCTTTGCATAGCCCCCAATCTCGCTTTATTTCTTGAGCTTTTTCAATGCAAGCCTTGCCGTGAGAACACAGATGGGCCCCTCCTCGTCTGTGGGGGTGTGTCCATCCAGAGGCGCAAGAAATCATTGATGCCAACTCTCAGTCTTCACTCCCATGTGAAGCACTGGCAGAAAACGTTTTTCTATTGCAAGGACACATCCAGACCCGGCGAAAAGCCTTTGCCGGGTTTTTCCACGGATACTCTTTCTCTCAGTGATAACCCGAGTGCTTTCGCTCCGGAAGCCGACAGACAATCTATCCAACCTCTCCTCCACAAACTAGCCGTCTTAGCAGCCCATGGTCTTTGCGGGCTAAACTTGATCAAGACCTGGATCAGTTGTAGGATCCAACCAAATAGTATCCGACCCAAACTCATCTTCGATTACTCGGGCCATCTGACCGACTCTCTCCGATACTCGGAGAAGTCATACCCGGCCGCGGACATCAACAAGGTCATGAAGAATTTCCTGGCTCTCCCCCTTTTCTCGCTCTAACCCGGCTCCACCAGTAAGACCCGGCTTATCCCTTTTGCATCGATTAATTTTTCTAACTCACGTATACTAACTTTTAAGTTTGTTACTCTTTACCCAGGAAACTGACGAGTTTTGGAAGATTGTCACCCCTCCCCCTTCTGAAAACTCGGATGATGAAGAGCCGAGTGACAGCGAGGAAGGTAATTCCCGGGTTACTGAACTAGTACTTTGTCAATCTATTAGATCTAAATTCTTCTCTTACCAACAATACACCACAATTACCAGCATCGGCTGACAAGGACGGTTATCAGTCGGAGGAGAGTGAGGCAGAGCCTAATGCCGAGTTAGGCAAGAAGAGGAAGCCCAGGGGGGTCACATTCAAGGTGCCATACTCCTCCATGACCACAGAGCCGTACTCATATGCCGGTATGTGCAAACTTAACGAATATCTAACCACTATATCATCTCCGAAGGACATAACTCCTCCTGCCAAGCGACGGGCAACCCAGACTTCTCCGGGTGACGATCCCCTCAACCCCGGGATCCCTATGTCGCCTGCTCGCTGAGCCGGTACTCCTTCAACTTATCCTGACTACACTCCTCGAAAATATCCATCTCCAAATCATCCATTAGCCAGACAACTTTGAGTCTCACTTTCCGATTCTTTATCAGTGTCCTCCGGGTCTAGCAATGATCTTCCCAGCGACTTTGTCGTGAATGCCGGGTAATTCTCATACCTTACTTGTCAATATTTTTATACTTTGCACATTTTTCCTATATAGCACACTAACTTCTTGTTTTTCTTTCCTCAGAGCCAAGGTCACACTTAGCGACCCGGTGGAAACCCCCGCTGATGACCCAATGGCGGAAGAGCCGGTAAGCGCTGCCAACCCTCCACCTGCTGAAGAACAAGGGCCGACCAACGCCACCAGCCCAAGAACCGAGTCTCCCCCTCCCATGCCCCGGCCGGATGATCCCGATGTCGAATACATTGGGACCCAAAAGAGTGCTGGTGCTCCAAAAACCGCTACTGCCAGATATAACCCGGAGGAAACAAAGGCAGCAGCCCAACCAACTAGCCATGGCGCTAGCTCTTCCAGGCCGGCTCTCAGCAGCCAAAACTTTGAAAAGCTGCTGGAGGAGTATCGGTCCATGAAGACCACTGAGGAAGAGATAATCGAGTCGCTGGCGGCTAAGCACCAGGTTAACCTTACTAACATTACTCATACTCTCATCCTAGTCCCCAAGTTCCGACTAATATTTGTCTGTCGATTTCAGGCTTATGTTGCCCGTACTGATGAAATTTTGGCTAAGATTAATGAACTGCTGAAAGTGGAGGTTAAACTCCGTGAAGAGCTGGAAGCTAGCCTCAAGGATCTCACCAAGAGGCATAACAAGCAAAAGAAGAAACTGAGGACCGCTGCTGAGCTTATCAAGGAATACTCGACCTTCATCGGCAACACTTATAACTCCCTCATTTGTGAGTCTAGGTTCTGTCTGTTGATTTATCTTACCCGGATTTCCCTATCAAGTAGTGTTTTTGACTCGGTATCCGGGTGTCTTATTTATCTTTCTGTACCACAGGTCCGACTGACGTTGCTGAGGTGAAAGATGACCACCACCGGCTGAGAATACTCAAAACTATTATCCGGCAATTCTCAATAGGGACAAAGTGGGCTCTTGAATCTCTGAAGCTATCGGGTGATTTCCCGGGTGTTACCAAGATGCTCGAGGCATACTCAACGGTCCCCACCTGGATCGAGACCTGGAAGCGCTCAGCATGCCGGGTTGGAGTGGTGCGTGCTCTTGCACTGGCCAAAGCCTACTATCCCAAGATCGAGCCGGCAATGCTTGTGAACGGGTTTCCCGAGTTTAAAACTGATGGTTCTAAGTTCTCGGGGAAAGACCTCAAAGCCATCAACGTCCAGATCCGTCACTCGGCCAGCCTGATCGCGGAGACCCTCGACGTGAACAAGCTTACTCCCGCCTATGATGCTGAGGACAAACATGTGCCTATTGAAGGCCCGGAGCCCTTTGACATCTTGACTCGTTTCAAGGCGGAGCTTGCGAAGAAAAAGGCTGCGGCAGACCCCAGCTTTGTGCCATCTTCCTAAACTCTGGTTGTTCCTCCTCCATCACGTGCTGCCTCCGGGGATAACCCGGACATTGAGAAGGAGAAGGCAACGGAAGGAAACACCAAAGACCCGGCCACCAAGACCACTCCCGATGACTCGGCTACAGCAGCCGAGTAATGTTTTCGTTTTTACCAGCAAACAATCATTCGGCCAATAGGCATTGTAATATGCCTTTAACACTTGTTATTTGATAGTGCGCCTGTGCACTTTTGATACTATTCCTCTGGTTTGTAATACGTTTAAACTCCTGTGGTTTTGATGACCCTTCTGGTTATCGATTTGATATGCATTTTCAACCTTGTGTTGGCACAACTTTGCTTTTTATATGCTTTTTGCGATAGATGCCGAGTCTTGGTTGTGGGACGGTGAAAAATTTCTTCCAAGTCCCCAAGACCCGTATTTTGGGTCTGGGGTTATTTTGGCTTGGGAAACTTTGCATCTCTAGTCCTCAAGTCCCCAAGACCCGGATTCTGTATCTGGAAATTATTGGCTTAAGAAAACTTTTTGCTTTCTCAAGTCCCCAAGACCCGGATTCTGGATCTGGGGATTGATGGCTTAAGAAAACTTTTTGTCTTTCCAAGTCCTCAACCATGTTACTATCTTTTATACACTCTGAAGTTATGCTTGATGTATTATGAGTTTCCGGCTGTTCCCTTCACTCTGCGTAACTTATGGTTTGGATGACCCTTTTGACCCTCTTTGTTGTAAGCCGTCTTTCGCGTGGATACTCAATGTTTCTATAACTCAATGAAAACAGGGTCAGGCAAGTCCCCATGGGCATCATGACTGATTGAATTTATAGGTTAGCAAAACATGCCACTTTGTTGCGAGTCACATCAAGCTTAAATAAGAAAGGCCAAGGAAAATTCGGCTCTACTGTCCGAGGTATGAGATTGCAACTGTACGTATTGCAAGTAATCAGTCCTCGCAACTTAATGGCATCATGGCCAGGTCTGAGATTGTAACTGTGCTATTCAAGCAATCAGCCCCCAGGACCTAGATATATATGCTATGCAGCAGTAGGCTTTCAGCTCTGCCGGGTTACAGATAACTTGAATAAAAGGAAAAGATATGTAAATTTTGAGCCTACTAAGCTATACTTTTTACAATTGGATAAACATAGCTAACTAAACATAATACACTTACCTAATATAAAGCAGGATAAAACATAGAAAAAACATGCAAAAAGTTGACAAAACTTGGGAAATGCAACAATTATCATGATTTAACCATCTCTTTATTGATATGAAAAGGTTAGGTCAGCAAGCCGCCTCATTAAAAACCCTCCAGTCCCCTTAGGTACCCTGGATAGGAAAAGAGTGCGTCTGAAACCTGCTGCCTGTTACATCGCGTAATAAAATTTGCAAACCGAGTCTATACTAAGTGTAGTAGGGACGCAGCTGAGCCACGTTCCACGGCCTTTCACGCTCTTGCATAGATGAAGTGGAATGAGCAGTATCATTGGTGGAATCCGACTTTTCTCTTGCATCTATCAAGTAGTAAGATCCATTGTGCAGATTCCGGCTTATAATGAACGGACCCTCCCATGGGGGAGATAGCTTGTGCTTTCCTTCCTTGGATTGTACTAAGCGCAGCACCAGGTCTCCTTCCTGGAAAACGCGGGTTTTGACTCGGCGACTGTGATACCGCCTCAAATCCTGCTGATATATGGCGGATCGTTCCAATGCTTGCTCCTGTGTTCTTCTAACATGTTCACGGCGTCTTGCCGGGTCTTCTCGTTTTCCACCTCAACGTATGCCGCCACTCGTGGCGAGTCATGGATGATATCACTCGGTAAGACCGCCTCTGCACCATAAACCATAAAATACGGTGTCATCTGAGTAGATCTGTTAGATGTAGTGTTGATTCCCCAAACCACAGAGGGTAACTCCTCAACCCATGCTCCAGCAGCTCGGAGACACGGGACTCGTAATCGTGGTTTTAATCCCCGAAGTAACTCCTGGTTTGCTCTCTCCACCTGCCCATTGGCTTGCGAATGAGTCACAGAGGCTACATCAAGCCGGATACCATTGTTTCCACAAATCTTCTCCATCTCTCGTAAGGACATGTTGGTTCCATTGTCTGTGATTATGCTGTGGGGGGTATCCAAATCGATGTATGATCTTCTTCAAGAATTTCACAGCTGTGGCCTGCCTCAAAGTTTGTAATAGGCATGACCTCAACCCACTTTGTAAACTTGTCAATAGCCACCAACAGATGAGTCTTTTTGCGTGGAGACATGTGAAAAGGGCCTACCATATCCATACCCCAAACAGAAAACGGCCAAGTCAAAGGAATTGTCCGTAACTCCATAGGCGGCACGTGGGTTTGCCGAGCGTACCTTCGACATCCATCACACCTTGCCACCAAGCTCTCCGTGTCTGCTAAAGCCGTAAGCCAAAAGAAACCATGCCGATAGGCCTTAGCCACAAGGGATCTTGTGGAGGCATGGTGCCCACAATCGCCTTCATGAATCTCCTTCATTATTTGACGGCCTTCTTCTGGGGTTACGAAGCGTAAAAAGACACATGTAGCACTTCTCTTGTAAAGTTCGCCATTAATGATAGAATAACCCTTCGCTCGTCTCAGGATTTGCCGGGCTAGTACTTCCTGCTGTGGTTACTCACCCCGTAATAGGAACGCCAGGAACGGCTTGGTCCACTCCGGAATAGCGCGCACCGCGGCCATGTAACAGCCCAAGTATGAAAACTACCCCATAGAATGTTTGATTTCTTGTTTATTAAAGTTTTGCATCATGTCATCATATTGTTGCTTTTTTTTTCCTTTTGTTTTGCATCTGTTATTCTTTGTTTTCACAATGAAACTCAAACAAATTCAACTGCTTTGTTTTCATACTTGTTCTGTTACAACTTTTGGAATAAAAATAACAAGTGAAAACAACCAAATAGTTCCATTTTATTCCATGTTGATCAACTACTAAAATGGTGCTTTTATTTCAATCAATTAATTCTAATTCACTTCAATTTAAAATCAAATGTATTCAAATCAGTACCTATTTGAAAACATGAAATTCACTCCACAATTGTAAGCCCTAAACACTTTAAAACTTAGGGGTGACCCTATTAGAAGTGTTGTTTTAAATAAGGGTTTATTTGATATTAAAATCTCCCAAATTGGTTTCAAATACAAACCCCATTTTAAATTACAACTTTTTGAAATCCAATCTTACAATGTGGTTTCTAATTAACTAAATAGCTTAACTAAAATTTTCTGGAATTTATTTTAACCAAAACCTTATTTTTTTTCTTCCATTTGGTTTTTAGCAAAAAAAAAAAAAACAAACAAAAAAAATAACCAAGAGGAGAGGAGAGGCAGCAGCAGCAGCCCAGCCCGTTACCTGTTGGCCCAGTACCCCTTCAGCTGTCGCTGTCTTCAACCTCCAGATGATGTCACGTTCTGTACGAGCTCTTCTCTGCCACCCGATCGCTCCATGCCCTCCCGATGGCTCGCCGTACGAGCTCTATGCCCTATAACTACCTACCCTCTCGAGCCCATCCCTAAACCTAGCTCCCCCCCTCTTTTCCTTCCATCGCCGCCACTCTCCTCTCTGTTTTTCTTCCTCTCTGCTGAACCTTCTCTGAACCCACGACCACCCGTCCGCCGTCAGACCACCGTCCCTTTCCCCTCTTCGGTCACCTCGAGTAGGAACCGCAGCTGGGAATGGAAACCGTGGTGTCTCCTGCATCTTCCCGTGTACGCGTCGCTTGCCGGGAGGCACCGTGGAGGCCGCACGTCGCCGACGAGTTTCCGGCCGCGGCTGCGATCGGCAGCGACCTCGCTTTCGTCATCGACCAACCAGCGAGGTGAGCTCGCCTCCGATCCTTCCTTCCCCTCTCTTCTGTACGCGCCCCACGCCCTAGGCCCATCCACCGCAGCGCCCGCGTGCACCGGCCGCGAGCAGCCGTCGCCGGAGACCGTCGTCGATCGATCCTCCTCTCTGCATCGCAGTCTGTGCGTGCGTTGCCTGAACTGCATCTTGTTCTGCTGTAAAAATTCAGTTATCCGTCACCGAACTACTTTATCCTCCGTCAGTTGCGGTAACATTCAGAAACTTCAGTCCAGCGCAGCGGCAGTGGACGCGCGCGCGCAAGCCATCGATCCCGGTTCGATCCCCCGCGGCCACCCTTTTTTTGGGGATTTCCTTCCCCTAAGCAGGAGGCCCACCGGTCATTGTCTTCTCTGCCACGCGCGTGCCACGCTGGCTAGGGGTCCACGGGACAGCGGCTAGGTGTAGATAACATCTCGGTAACAAAAGTTTTGCGAATTTCTGTTTATTCCAAATCAATTTAAATAACAGATTTGAACCTAAAATTTCAAACTTTAATAACTTTTATTCTGTGAATCCAATAAATAAAAACTTTATATGTTTACTGCTCCAAATTTCATAACCTTTCCAAATAATCAATTTGTATTCTGTTTTGAGTTTTCAAAATACATCTAAAATTCAAATTTGGATAATTCAAATGTAATTTGTAATAATTCATAACTAATTCATACCAATTCCAAATAGGGCAAATAAAATATGTTTTTCACACCTTTTTGAATGTTCTATTCAAATATAAAATTTGTTTCCTGGTTTGAACAATTTAAATTGCCTAAATAATTTAATCCTTATTTAATTCAATTAAATTTGATAAAATCTTAACTTGCTCAAAATAAAATATTTTTGAACATGCAAAATATGTTTTCAAACCACCAAAGTGTGAACTTTGCAAATGTGAATTTGAATTTATGATTTGAACAAATAAAATTCAAATAAAATTCAAACTTGTTCTAAATTCAATTAAAACTTGTTTAATATTGTTTAATTCATAATAAATTCATCCTAATTCCAATTTCAATATGTGAAACATGTAATCCAACCAAAATTTGATGATCTTTTCAAATATGAACTTTGTTATCTGTTTTGAACAATTCAACTTGATGAAAACAACAAATGCTTGTGTGTCACCTTTAAGGCACCCAAAATTCCCTAAGTTAAAAATAAAATTCTAAATTGCTACACCCTATCTTAATTTGATTCTAATGTTGTTATTTTGCTGTTTTCCTTTTGCATGCATCATACTAAACCACTAGCACCTGTTGTTTAGTTGGAAAACAAATAATCTAACCAAATCCATGGGCTTTTCATATGCAACTCAAAATTGCATATGTGTCCATTTAAATTGTGTTATCCTATCAATTAGTTTATTCTGATGCATCTATTAACATGACATGCATCATCCCATGTTTGTGCACCTATGCCATTATATTGATTGTTTATTTCTTCCTTGTTTGCTTGCTTCTTCTCGGATAAACGACGACGTTGAGACCGACGATACTTACGACACCCCTTCTAAGGATTTAGCTCAGTACCAGGCTACTGGGTTTTGCAGGCAAGTTATCACTCACATGAACCACTGTGTTCCTTTCAACATTGGTTACCGATACTTTCCGTTGTTCCTTTCTGCTAGCCTTAGTAGTAGTTGTTCTGTTACGAACCCATCACATGAATCCCTTAAACCTGATATTGCCTCATCTCCCTTCCTACAACCCATTATTTGAGCCAGTGTCTTACTAGCATGCTTAGGTTGTTTTGCTCGAGTCTGTTACCCGTTACTTTCTGTTATTATTTCTATTACGTTGTGGGGGCTCGATGTTTAATCAATCAACCATGCTAATGAAATTGTTAAATAATAATTTGATGATAAGGCACCGGCAGGAGGCCCATGAGAGGTTTTGAAGCCTGCTAGTGTCGACCCTAATAGGAAAAGGGTCTTGTCTACTGATCCATGATGAGCGCACTACCCGCATTTGGGAAGCGAGTATGGGCGCCCCCCTCAACTTGACCTGATTCGCATCTCGTCCAAATCGCCTCATTTAGTTCGTGTTTTCCATTTGCCGCATGCATGTTTTTGCGAGCCCAGGCCAGGGTGGAACTTTTGTAGTCGGCATATAGGGGGACACGGTCTTAGAGTGCTATGAGGGTCCCTTTTCTTCGGGGCTTGATTAGCCGTGCGCCCAAGGTTCTTTGGGCTTGATGCGAGGAATGGTTGGTTGTGTTGAGTACCCCGCTTGGTGGAAGGGCCTTTCCATCTGGCGGGTTATTCATGAGTGTACGGCCAAATTGGTGCAACCCTGCAGGGATAATCTTCTCGAGAAGCCGTGTTTTCCGCGGTTATGGATTACTTGGTGAAAGTACTGGCTAACAAGTACTCAGGACAACTTAAACATAATGATCGAACATGTTACACCCAATGATTAATAACTTGACTAGTAATAGGCTTATCGACACAATAATTTGAACCATCATTAATTTCAACCGTGTGAGTTATCCTCGGATTGCTTCTTTGGATAAGGGGCGAGATCCAGGATGGGTATGTTTGAAGTTATCTTTCAGTTGGTTACAATCCTCGATCTTATCTCCTTTCTGTTAGCCGGAAGTGGTAGAATCTCTGTAGTTGGTTAGTGCAGCCAGTTGCAGCATCTTCTATATTCCCTTTCTTCCGTTGAACCCAAGGCATCTGTGCTTGGTGTTGACGGGCTACACTTTGGTGAACTGTGAGTCTTGCTTGCCAGTATGTTTATGTACTGACCCCTTTGGGGCTGTGGTTTACGCAGACGACGTTCCGAGGATCTACATGGTGGCAACTACGTGGAGTATGACGAGACGGCTGACGAGTAGATAGCGGACCCGGGCAGGATCCGAGACTTCGTGGATGGGCTCCGTCTGTTTGTTCCCGGCCTCTTAGGCCTATTTGGTTCTTGTCTGTACTCAGACATGTTGAATGCTTCCGCTGTATTGTAATGATGTATTGTTGGGGCAGGTGCCCTCTGGATGATTGTATCTGCTATCTCTGCTCTAATGAGAGCTATTTGCAACTTATTTCAATCTTTTGTGTCGTAGAGATCTGTTGTGATATCAGTTGTTCAACGCCGTTGACGTACCATGTGTGTATGGTTTGAAGTACGTCGACGGAAGTGCCTTTGATCTCTAGTGGATAGTTTACATCGACGATGGAATAGCAGGGCTTGTGTTGTCGCGCATAAGCGCAGGCCTACCAGGAAGCTGGGACGTGGGAGCAGTTAGGCACCATAATCCAAGCATCTGCTATCCAGTTCGTACGGTGAGTATCCCCTAGAAATCAGGGTGCGACAAATGGTATCAGAGCCTGTCTGCCTGTAGGATCCCTTTTTACTGGTCGCAGTTGAGTCTAGAAACTATTTTGTAGCTATATAGGAAAAATGAAACGTGAGAGTAGGAATTCTGTTCTTTTTCTTCTTTCCCCACTCTCCCTCCCTTTTCTGGTAAGGAAGTGCAACGTTGATTTTTCCCTTCTCATCTAAACTTTCAAGTTAGGATTTCACGTGTTTTGGGTTTTCCATAGTACCTCAGGAGTCTTGTTCTCGTTTTCCCGGTGTTGCTTCAATATCATGTTCTTCTAAACATTTCCTTTTCGTCCGTTGAAATCTTGTTGTTGTTTTCCACTTCAATTCTTCTACCGGCATCTACTCAAAGTTTCCCCGTTCATCTGCTAAACTCTATTCCAGCCAAAAGTGTTATTTCATACCGGAGAATCACATTCCTTGTGTCAACAATCTTTTCCACAACATACAACCCAATTCTGGTTCCACTAAGCAATCAAATTACCGTTCACTCTCCGGAATCTCAAATGTTGACTTCCAACATAAGTAAGAACAATCCAAATCTAATGAGAGGCCACATATTCCTCGTTACTCTCATGTTGTTGATTCTGACATTGATCTCATTCTTGGTTTTGAATTGATGTCAATAACTCTGTTCCACCCTTATTACAGATAGTCTATTCTCCAAATGAACCAAATTCTTTTCAGCTATACACCCTCCATACAAAACCTATACCTCTACTAATATTGTTCCGGTGGTTTCCAAATTCCCTGACGTCTACCCAAGAAGTTTCCGGACCTTTTCTTTTCTCAGTAGGAATCTCGGGGCGCGATTCCTTCAAGGGGGGGCGTTTTGTAACAGCCCAAGTATGAAAACTACCCCATAGAATGTTTGATTTCTTGTTTATTAAAGTTTTGCATCATGTCATCATATTGTTGCTTTTTTTTTCCTTTTGTTTTGCATCTGTTATTCTTTGTTTTCACAATGAAACTCAAACAAATTCAACTGCTTTGTTTTCATACTAGTTCTGTTACAACTTTTGGAATAAAAATAACAAGTGAAAACAACCAAATTGTTCCATTTTATTCCATGTTGATCAACTACTAAAATGGTGCTTTTATTTCAATCAATTAATTCTAATTCACTTCAATTTAAAATCAAATGTATTCAAATCAGTACCTATTTGAAAACATGAAATTCACTCCACAATTGTAAGCCCTAAACACTTTAAAACTTAGGGGTGACCCTATTAGAAGTGTTGTTTTAAATAAGGGTTTATTTGATATTAAAATCTCCCAAATTGGTTTCAAATACAAACCCCATTTTAAATTACAACTTTTTGAAATCCAATCTTACAATGTGGTTTCTAATTAACTAAATAGCTTAACTAAAATTTTCTGGAATTTATTTTAACCAAAACCTTATCTTTTTTCTTCCATTTGGTTTTTAGCAAAAAAAAAAAAAAAAAAAACAAACAAAAAAAATAACCAAGAGGAGAGGAGAGGCAGCAGCAGCAGCCCAGCCCGTTACCTGTTGGCCCAGTACCCCTTCAGCTGTCGCTGTCTTCAACCTCCAGATGATGTCACGTTCTGTACGAGCTCTTCTCTGCCACCCGATCGCTCCATGCCCTCCCGATGGCTCGCCGTACGAGCTCTATGCCCTATAACTACCTACCCTCTCGAGCCCATCCCTAAACCTAGCTCCCCCCCTCTTTTCCTTCCATCGCCGCCACTCTCCTCTCTGTTTTTCTTCCTCTCTGCTGAACCTTCTCTGAACCCACGACCACCCGTCCGCCGTCAGACCACCGTCCCTTTCCCCTCTTCGGTCACCTCGAGTAGGAACCGCAGCTGGGAATGGAAACCGTGGTGTCTCCTGCATCTTCCCGTGTACGCGTCGCTTGCCGGGAGGCACCGTGGAGGCCGCACGTCGCCGACGAGTTTCCGGCCGCGGCTGCGATCGGCAGCGACCTCGCTTTCGTCATCGACCAACCAGCGAGGTGAGCTCGCCTCCGATCCTTCCTTCCCCTCTCTTCTGTACGCGCCCCACGCCCTAGGCCCATCCACCGCAGCGCCCGCGTGCACCGGCCGCGAGCAGCCGTCGCCGGAGACCGTCGTCGATCGATCCTCCTCTCTGCATCGCAGTCTGTGCGTGCGTTGCCTGAACTGCATCTTGTTCTGCTGTAAAAATTCAGTTATCCGTCACCGAACTACTTTATCCTCCGTCAGTTGCGGTAACATTCAGAAACTTCAGTCCAGCGCAGCGGCAGTGGACGCGCGCGCGCAAGCCATCGATCCCGGTTCGATCCCCCGCGGCCACCCTTTTTTTGGGGATTTCCTTCCCCTAAGCAGGAGGCCCACCGGTCATTGTCTTCTCTGCCACGCGCGTGCCACGCTGGCTAGGGGTCCACGGGACAGTGGCTAGGTGTAGATAACATCTCGGTAACAAAAGTTTTGCGAATTTCTGTTTATTCCAAATCAATTTAAATAACAGATTTGAACCTAAAATTTCAAACTTTAATAACTTTTATTCTGTGAATCCAATAAATAAAAACTTTATATGTTTACTGCTCCAAATTTCATAACCTTTCCAAATAATCAATTTGTATTCTGTTTTGAGTTTTCAAAATACATCTAAAATTCAAATTTGGATAATTCAAATGTAATTTGTAATAATTCATAACTAATTCATACCAATTCCAAATAGGGCAAATAAAATATGTTTTTCACACCTTTTTGAATGTTCTATTCAAATATAAATTTTTTTCCTGGTTTGAACAATTTAAATTGCCTAAATAATTTAATCCTTATTTAATTCAATTAAATTTGATAAAATCTTAACTTGCTCAAAATAAAATATTTTTGAACATGCAAAATATGTTTTCAAACCACCAAAGTGTGAACTTTGCAAATGTGAATTTGAATTTATGATTTGAACAAATAAAATTCAAATAAAATTCAAACTTGTTCTAAATTCAATTAAAACTTGTTTAATATTGTTTAATTCATAATAAATTCATCCTAATTCCAATTTCAATATGTGAAACATGTAATCCAACCAAAATTTGATGATCTTTTCAAATATGAACTTTGTTATCTGTTTTGAACAATTCAACTTGATGAAAACAACAAATGCTTGTGTGTCACCTTTAAGGCACCCAAAATTCCCTAAGTTAAAAATAAAATTCTAAATTGCTACACCCTATCTTAATTTGATTCTAATGTTGTTATTTTGCTGTTTTCCTTTTGCATGCATCATACTAAACCACTAGCACCTGTTGTTTAGTTGGAAAACAAATAATCTAACCAAATCCATGGGCTTTTCATATGCAACTCAAAATTGCATATGTGTCCATTTAAATTGTGTTATCCTATCAATTAGTTTATTCTGATGCATCTATTAACATGACATGCATCATCCCATGTTTGTGCACCTATGCCATTATATTGATTGTTTATTTCTGCCTTGTTTGCTTGCTTCTTCTCGGATAAACGACGACGTTGAGACCGACGATACTTACGACACCCCTTCTAAGGATTTAGCTCAGTACCAGGCTACTGGGTTTTGCAGGCAAGTTATCACTCACATGAACCACTGTGTTCCTTTCAACATTGGTTACCGATACTTTCCGTTGTTCCTTTCTGCTAGCCTTAGTAGTAGTTGTTCTGTTACGAACCCATCACATGAATCCCTTAAACCTGATATTGCCTCATCTCCCTTCCTACAACCCATTATTTGAGCCAGTGTCTTACTAGCATGCTTAGGTTGTTTTGCTCGAGTCTGTTACCCGTTACTTTCTGTTATTATTTCTATTACGTTGTGGGGGCTCGATGTTTAATCAATCAACCATGCTAATGAAATTGTTAAATAATAATTTGATGATAAGGCACCGGCAGGAGGCCCATGAGAGGTTTTGAAGCCTGCTAGTGTCGACCCTAATAGGAAAAGGGTCTTGTCTACTGATCCATGATGAGCGCACTACCCGCATTTGGGAAGCGAGTATGGGCGCCCCCCTCAACTTGACCTGATTCGCATCTCGTCCAAATCGCCTCATTTAGTTCGTGTTTTCCATTTGCCGCATGCATGTTTTTGCGAGCCCAGGCCAGGGTGGAACTTTTGTAGTCGGCATATAGGGGGACACGGTCTTAGAGTGCTATGAGGGTCCCTTTTCTTCGGGGCTTGATTAGCCGTGCGCCCAAGGTTCTTTGGGCTTGATGCGAGGAATGGTTGGTTGTGTTGAGTACCCCGCTTGGTGGAAGGGCCTTTCCATCTGGCGGGTTATTCATGAGTGTACGGCCAAATTGGTGCAACCCTGCAGGGATAATCTTCTCGAGAAGCTGTGTTTTCCGCGGTTATGGATTACTTGGTGAAAGTACTGGCTAACAAGTACTCAGGACAACTTAAACATAATGATCGAACATGTTACACCCAATGATTAATAACTTGACTAGTAATAGGCTTATCGACACAATAATTTGAACCATCATTAATTTCAACCGTGTGAGTTATCCTCGGATTTCTTCTTTGGATAAGGGGCGAGATCCAGGATGGGTATGTTTGAAGTTATCTTTCAGTTGGTT
The DNA here is from genome assembly GCA_028641055.1 of Alopecurus myosuroides. Classification (NCBI taxonomy): domain Eukaryota; kingdom Viridiplantae; phylum Streptophyta; class Magnoliopsida; order Poales; family Poaceae; genus Alopecurus; species Alopecurus myosuroides. The sequence goes on along the minus strand of CM054062.1, from coordinate 150,638,215 downwards.
ACAATCCTCGATCTTATCTCCTTTCTGTTAGCCGGAAGTGGTAGAATCTCTGTAGTTGGTTAGTGCAGCCAGTTGCAGCATCTTCTATATTCCCTTTCTTCCGTTGAACCCAAGGCATCTGTGCTTGGTGTTGACGGGCTACACTTTGGTGAACTGTGAGTCTTGCTTGCCAGTACGTTTATGTACTGACCCCTTTGGGGCTGTGGTTTACGCAGACGACGTTCCGAGGATCTACATGGTGGCAACTACGTGGAGTATGACGAGACTGCTGACGAGTAGATAGCGGACCCGGGCAGGATCCGAGACTTCGTGGATGGGCTCCGTCTGTTTGTTCCCGGCCTCTTAGGCCTATTTGGTTCTTGTCTGTACTCAGACATGTTGAATGCTTCCGCTGTATTGTAATGATGTATTGTTGGGGCAGGTGCCCTCTGGATGATTGTATCTGCTATCTCTGCTCTAATGAGAGCTATTTGCAACTTATTTCAATCTTTTGTGTCGTAGAGATCTGTTGTGATATCAGTTGTTCAACGCCGTTGACGTACCATGTGTGTATGGTTTGAAGTACGTCGACGGAAGTGCCTTTGATCTCTAGTGGATAGTTTACATCGACGATGGAATAGCAGGGCTTGTGTTGTCGCGCATAAGCGCAGGCCTACCAGGAAGCTGGGACGTGGGAGCAGTTAGGCCCCATAATCCAAGCATCTGCTATCCAGTTCGTACGGTGAGTATCCCCTAGAAATCAGGGTGCGACAGGCCACAAACTCCAAATCCGGGTCTTGGTGAGCTATTTCTTCCTCTGACTCGGTTTTAAGAGAAGGCCGCCATAAATCATCCAAGAATACGCTAGGCGGAACCGGCTCTCGTCGGGAGCCGAGTCTCGAAAGTGCGTCCGCGGCCTCGTTCTTTCGTCGATCAATGTGCTCCACCTAATACCCGGAAAAAGACCCGGCTACCTTGTCCACCTCTGTGTGGTATGCTGCCATCATTGAATCCTTTCTGTCCCACGTTCCTGAGACCTGTTGTACCACGAGATACGAGTCTCCGTAGCACCTTATACTCTTAACGTTCATCTCCTTTGCTATTCTTAGTCCATGCAACATGGCCTCATACTCGGCTATGTTGTTAGAGCACTCGAAGTGAATTGACAATACATAACTGAACTTATCCCCTTTTGGCGATGTGAGCACCACACCAGCTCCTGACCCTTCATACTGCTTGGAACCATCAACATGCATCACCCAGGACTCTGAACTTGGCACCACTAAGGGCATGCTTGTTTGATTTCAGTCATTAACGAAGTCAACCAAAGCCTAAGACTTGATCGCAGACCGGGCCTCATAGTTGATGTGATAATCTCCCATCTCGATGGCCCACTTGGCGACCCTGCCTGTTGCATCCGAATTTCTTATGATATCTGCCATGGGTATTGAACTTACCACCGTGATAGGATGTTCTTGAAAGTACGGCTTCAATTTCCGACTGGCCATGAATACCCCAAAAACTAGCTTTTGCCAATGAGGGTATCGTTGCTTTGCTTCTGATAAGACCTCGCTCACATAGTAAACCAGCTGTTGTACCGGGTGATCCTTTCCATCCTCCTTGCGCTCAACCACAACTATTGTGCTAACTGCCCGAGGCCTAGCTGCAACATACAGCAACATAGGCTCCTTGGGACCCGGCGCAGCCAAACCGGCGCCTCAGATAGCTGCTTCTTTAGAGCCTCAAATGCCTCGTCCGCCTCTTGATCCCATATGAACTTGTCTGTTTTCTTCGAGAGTCGGTATAAGGGTACCACTTTTTCTTTGAGCCGAGATATGAACCGGCTTAACGCTGCCATGCATCCTGTAAGTTTCTGAACATGTTTCAGCTCTTCCGGCTTTTTCAAGCTCTAGATGGCTTTGATCTTTTCCGGGTTAGCCTCGATCCCCCGCTCAGAAACGATGAAACCGAGTAACTTCCCTGCAGGAACCCCAAACACACACTTTGTTGGGTTGAGCTTCATTTGGTACCTTCTCAGGTTCTTGATTGTCTCTTTTAAGTCATCAATGAACATTTCTGCCTTCCTTGTTTTTATCACTACATCGTCAACATAAGCGTGGACGTTGCGTCCAATCTGATCCTCAAAGCACTTCTGAATACATCGTTGGTATGTTGCACCTGCATTCTTCAATCCAAAGGTCATTGTTTTGTAGCAAAAGGCACCAAAAGGGGTTATGAATGATGTTTTCTCCCAATCCTCCTTTTTCAGCTTTATCTGGTGATACCCGGAATAGGCATCCAGGAAGCATAACAGGTCACTTCCCGCCACTGCGTCTATGATCTGGTCTATCCTCGGAAGGGCAAACGGATCTTTAGGAAAATGCTTGTTGAGACTCGTATAATCTATGCACATTCTCCACTCATTATTCTTTTTCAACACTAAAACCGGGTTTGCCAACCAGTCAGGGTGCAAGACCTCCATGATAAAGCCGGCTGCTAGGAGCCGAGCTACCTCTGCTCCTATAGCCTTTCTCCTTTCTTCGTTCATTTTTCTCAATCCTTGCTTCACTGGCCGAGACTTGGGATCGACATGCAAACTATGCTCAGCGAGCTCAGTCGGGATACCCGACATGTCACTAGGTGTCCAAGCGAACACATCCTGATTCTCGCGAATGAACTTTATGAGTGCCTCTTCCTCCTTGTTATCTAGGTTAGAACCTATAGCAAACTGTTTGGAAGAGTCGCCCTCAACAAAAGCCACCATCTTCGTGTCTTGGGTTGCTTTAAACTTAGCTCTCTCGTAATCCGTGTTCGGTTTCTTCAAAGCTGTTCGATCTTCCGGGTCTACCTGAGACCGGTAATACCTGAGTTCTTCCTTCGCACAAGCTTGCTCTGCAAGTTCCGCATCTCCCTCATCACACTCTGCTGCCACAACCCTGTTCCCATGTATAGTGATGGTTTGCTTAGGACCCGGGATCTTTAGCTGTACGTAAACATAACACAGCCTTGCCATGAATTTGGCGTAAGCTGGCCTTCGAAACAGCGCGTGATAAGGACTACGCAACTTCACCACCTCGAATCTGAGCCACTCTACTCTCTAATTATCCATCGATTCTCCAAAAGCGACCTCCAGTGTTATCTTTCCCTCAGGGCAGGCCGAGTGTCCTGGCACAATTCCGTGGAAAACTGTGGAAATTTTCTGCAGCTGAGACTCCTTGAGCCCCATACGTAAAAAGGTCTCCCAGTACAGGATGTTGATGCTACTTCCGCCATCCATCAGAACCTTCTTTAGCTCATAGCCATTGACCTGCGGCGCTACCACCAAAGCTAACACATCCGGATGTTCTATTGCTTCTGGTGATCCCTCCTGCTCCATGTTACTTCCTGATCTGACCATCTCAGGTATCTCGGTACACCCGAGGAAACCGAGTTTACCGCTCTCTTAAGTACCTTTCTCTCCCTTTTGGATGTCCCGGTGGTGTGGACATGATATTGTCCTAACTGTTTTGGATTAGCCTGAAAACCACCTGCACCACCCTGGTTATTACCCGGATTGCCACCACCTGCGTTGCCTGCGGGGGGTGGTCCGTTGCCCGGGTTTCCACCCAGACCCGGCCCTCCTCCCCGGCCTGCACCTCGCAGGGCCTTCTGTATTTCCTCGTTTTTCCATCTCTGTAAGTCCACGCATTGCTCCAATGAATGATTAGCCGGTTTGCCATTCCTGCTATGACGTGGGCAAGGCATCTTGAAGGCTTCTATGTGGTTAGCCGGCCGTGGTGGTCCGTGATAATTGCCTCCTCCGTTGAAGTTTCCTCCATTGAAGTCTCCATCTACTGTGGGCCTTGGAAACCCGGCCTCGGTATTGGCGACTAACTCGGAGTTCCCCTCATACGGACGTTTATGCTGGTTGTTCCCATTACCACCTCCATTATTACCCGACGCTGCCACAGTGCCGGATCTTCCGTTACTGTTCACGTTAGCCTTTCCTTTCTTTTCCTCGATATCCTCTTCTGTGGTGTCAGTGGAGGCATGCTTGTTGCACGCGTCCATCAATTCCCCCATAGTAATTTCTGAAACATGCCTACTGGATTTCATGCGCACCAATTTTTGCACCAAAGGCGTGTATCTGCATGTTTTTGCCATAGCTTGTATCGCGTCCTTTGGCTGAATATCAATGGAAGAGTAAAGTATCTCCATAACCCGGCGTACCCAACTGCGTGTCGATTCTCCTTTTCTATGGATACACCTATCTAAGTCGTCGACTGTGTACAGTTTTCTGCAAGTTCCATGAAAATGTTTGATAAAAGCCGACTTTAACTCACTCCACGAATTGATAGATCTTTCAGGCAAATTGTTGAACCATGGTTTTGCTGCTCCTTCAGACATCATAAGATACATAAACTTGGCTTGGAGTTTTTCTGAAGCGTTGCGAATAGACATAGCCATCTCGTAACTGCTTAGCCAGGTCCCATGATCCATGGTTGGCTTATAATTGACAACTTTACCCGGTTCCTTAAACTTATCCAGGTATGGTTTAGCCCTGATGGCATCTGACAGGCACTTGGGTCCGGCTAAGTTTGTCAGTACCGGCCTTGCGCGTGAAACATGAGACTCGGCGGGCGCGACAGGGGGCACGCCACCTGCTGGGCCTCGCGCCGCAGACCCGGCCATACGCCTCGCCCAAGAACTGTCGACGATTGCCTGCGCCGCTGAAACCGCAGGAGCTGCTGGCATGTGAGGAGGAGGCAGCATTTTCTGCTGCTCTGCCCTCCGCCGTGCCAAGCTTGAATGAATATTCCTCGTATTTCTGGGCTGCCGGCTGACATATGGCATCCCATGCAAACCGCTTTTGTTATCCGGGTAGTTAACCTGCTGAGCCACCGCGGTGCGTAACATCTCTATAGCTTGCCGGGTCTCAATCGCTTGAGGCGATTCCCCCAATGGAATACGGTCGAGCGCCAGAGTTGCGGCGTACACGTTATCCATGGGGTTATTGAAGTGACCCGGTTTGGGCTTGTATGCGATCTTCCAATTCTTCCAACTGACGCTGGCGCAAGGCCATCCCCCGCCTCTCAGCTTCTACATCTCCCCTATGTTGCTCTAATGCTCGGCGAGCCACATCCAGTTCTCTTGCTCGCGCTGCTGCATTCTCTGGGGTTATCACCGTTGCCAATACTGTGGGATCCAAGATCAGGTTATTGCTGAACAGGGCCGGGTTTTGTGGTTGTGACATTCCTGCCCCAGCTGTTCTGTTCGCGTTGAATCCGAACATGTTTCTGAACTGAGCGCTTTCCCCTGTTTCGCTGGTAACAGATGCCGGCTCACCATCCACCCGGGCTACAATTGGGTTTCCATTAACCGATGCTTGTTGCTGGGCCAGCGCTTGCGGCGCACCAGTCGCGGCTGCCGGCACATCACCCTGATTGAGGTTTATCGCAGGGGCTGTGTAGACCGCGACTCGGCGCGCAATGCCTGGTGAAGACTCGTACTCTTCCTCTTCGCAGCTATCTTCTTCATACCGATCTTCGAGCAGATGCAAGATAGATTTGGTGTCATCTTCTCCAACAACCCGGCCACGCGGGGTCCATACCGGCTCCTTCGGCTGTTCCCTCTTTGCGGTAGGTTCCTTTTCCGGCTCTGCTGTAACGACCGATTCTTCCCCGTCCGATTGAACACAGGTGGCGTCCCCTGACACAGATTCATACTCATTATTGTCAGAAATAAAACCAGACGCACGTACCATGCCGACAAAGACGTTGACCCGGCCGATCGTGACGACAGATCTGGTTTCCAGCTGATCCGACTCTGGCCCCCAGCCAAAGTCATCAACGATCTCTCTCCTTCAGGGTTGGTGACGATCTCGCCGATGACGAGGTTCTTCATGCTTTCCCGAGCTTCTCCCGTGAGGTAAACACCTCCGGACGTAGGCCCCATGGTGGGCGCCAACTGTCGTGGGATAATTACAGCACACGTTACCGAGGGTAACTTAGTTAGGGGATAATCGACTCTGGTGTTTGGGAGAGGGTTTAGCTCGGATGCAATCATATTAACTGGTGATCGAGAGGCTCGGGCTGCAATGTCGCTGAGACTCCAATCTAGGGTTACAAAGACTTGCTCTCGTACACCTAGAATACTCGAATCCTTCTGTCTCTCTTAGTCCGCCTATCTATGCCCTGGAAGCCGGTTTATATCATACCCGGCTTCCTGACTTTCCTTACAAGATATCTCTTGAAGCCTACTCGGGATCCATACATAACCCTAAGTCCCCTACCGTGACCCCCCAAGTCACGGGTTACAAGGTTCGCGCTGACTTTTTGGTCTTCTAGAGCTTCCTTTCCCTTGGGCCGGGTTACCAACGCAATCTCTAGCCCATTAATAACACCTGGCCCAGCATCACAGCGCAGGGTCTCGTGCAGTTTCCCTTTGGCCAGGTCTCGTCCCAGGCGTGGGCCTACTGGGTTATCATCCCCCCAACATTTACCTTACCCGACCCTATCCATGAGTCAACCCAAGACAGGGCCACCCCATCAACAGGGAGTTGGCCATCCTCCTGACGGCACCTGTCTCTATTAGGTGGGGTCAAGATCCGTGTACGTCCGTCACTTGGCCCCGGTCACGCCCTAGCGGAGCATTTTGTTTTCAAACCCGTTTAAAAGGTTTTTTTTGCGTTGCCGAATGGAAATCTCAAACTACGTGACTCATGGATCTGGCCAAACAAGTTAGTTGGTCGAGCGCGGTTACTTAGACCCCGCGTGTGGTTGCACGCTCGGTCTTGGCTTCCGCTCGAGACCCTAATCCTAGGGTTGGCGATTATAGGACGAACAACCACTTCCCAAGTGGCCTCCCATACCATCCTTAGTCAAGTTAAGCACACAATGCTCATCTTACCACGTCATCATATCATACTAGGTTACCGCAGCTCTGATTCATCAACCGGATGGAGCAGAGGTAACAAACATGTGAAGCTAAGCGGTAGCAGATATGAGGCTCTGGCGATGCGCACAAGCAAATCTATGGCGGCTAGGAGCAGTTGATCAGGATATTGAGGCAATGGAGTATATAGGTGAACTATATCTACTAGCATCAAATACTTTGGAATCGAATGCAAAGTACGAGATTCAAATGTTGTTCGAAAGCATATATGAGCAGATAAGAGGTTATGCTTGCCTTGGTTCAATAAAACCAGATAAAGATCTTCTGAAATAAGTGCTTGACTTGTCGGTTAATATCAAGTATTCGCCATTGTTGTTGATGGCCTTCACTTCGGAGTCGCATTCTACCGAGGGGAAACAACACCGAAAAGAAAGAGAACATTCAACACATGGCATCGATGCAATGCGCAATATGTATGCATGAGCAAATTAATGCAGTAAAACAAAGCCCTAAACATGTTCGATGGGTTTCTAGGGTTCGTATGTCAGTTAAGCAATTTTACTGAAATTAGCCCGAATAGACCCCGGAGGGGCACTTAGGGCAGTTCTAAAACTGAGTACAATTTAAATTGCTCAAATGGGTTTGAAAACATCATAACTAGATTGCATTTGTTATTTTGAGCATTTTGGTATATAACTTTTAATTTTCTAATTTTATTGAATAAAAACTTATTTTTCCATTTTAAATGAATTAATCAACATTAAATAAAAGCCAAAATTTAACTTTGTCAAACATGTGTAAAAATGGCATAGTTGGGTAGAGTTTATTTTTCTGAACAAAACCATACTTTCATTTTATTTTTCTGATTAATATTTTAATAGTTATTAATTTTACAAGTTTTAATTATTTTCTCAAAACAGTAAAGGGGTGGGGTCCACGTGTCAGTTTAATCTCTTTTATTAAAACATTTCAATTAATACGTTTTAAACTAAACAGCTCGGCCCCACGATGATGTCAGCATGACCTCATCGTGACGCCAGCGGCTGGCCAGCAGGAGACAATGATGGACGTCGGCGGCGATTCTGGCCGCGGGAGAGAACGCGAGAGGGCTCGTTCGACTCCGTGTCGTCCCGGCGACCAGGAGACGGCGGCCGGTGACCAAATGGTCAGTGGAGGAGCTCCGGCGACCGTGAACTGTGGCGGTGGACGGTGGCGCAAGGCGGCCCGAGGAACCAGAGGGGGAGGGAGGACGTGGAGGGGTGCGGGAGGACCCTGGACTCACCCTGGGTGCGATGAGGAGCTCGACGAAGCCAGCCGGGGTCGAGGGCAGCCGGAAGTCAACACGGCGAAGCTTGGCCGGCCGCGGGGAAGACGCAGACGACAGCGAGGATTCCGGCCACCCCAGCTCGATTACGTCCACGGCAGAGCAGAGGGGAGGACGAGGAGTTCGAGGGTGCCCTTGGTTTGCCGCGTGGCGGCCTCTAGCGACTGCGGGGACCGGCGGCTCGTCGGATTAGGGTTAGGGTTCTAGCCATCGGTGAGGTACAGAGAGAGAGAGAACTCGAGGGCGAGTGTGAGGAGGGACAGGGCGAGATGGGGACGCCTCTCCCTTGCTGTCTACACGAAGTAGGGGTAGCGGGACGTGGCGGCCGCGGCGACCTGCCTTCCTGTCGCGCGCGGGGAAAAGGCAAAAGGTCGTTTTTTGAAAAACCCCCTGAAGTTCCTGTAAACTGAAAGTAGCCCTTTTCTATTTCAAAACAGAATAGAAAACTAGAATTTGAGGGCCTTTTTGTAAAGATAAAAATTGGCAAAAATAGTTTTTGGAAACCTGATGAAATTTCCAACCTTGCCATGTTTTTCTTTGGTGAATTTGAATTATTTTTCAATACAAAATTTTGGAACCCATTTTAAGTACTATTTGTGGTATTTTCTCAATTCCATTTAAATTCAAGTTTTAAATTGGTTCAAACATGATTAAATTTTTGTTTCATGCATGTATGACATGATCACAACACCATAAATCCTATTGTAGAAAAATTTGGGGTGTTACAAATCTGCCCCCCTTACATGAATCTCTTCCCGAGATTCCCGAAGGGGAAGAAAGAAGGAACACCGGTTTTGAACGATCTTCTCGAATCTTACGGTTCTCTTCTTGAAGAGGTTGACCCGTAGCACTTGCGAAGATATCCAGCAGTTACACCTTAGGTAGAGGAAAAACTCTTAGGAATTGATGTTCCCGAAGATCGAATATCTCATGGCTAACTCAAGACAAGAATGTTCGTGGAGAACTTTTGAGTTAACATGCATGAAGCACATCAAGGTAACGGAGGGAATATGGAAAAGTTTCAAGTTTATGGACGAATGTTTTTGAAAGGATTTAGAATATGAGCTTTGCACGAGACTTTAAATCCTTTTGGAAAAGAAAGATTGGACAACTTATGACATCGAGGTTTACTCAAATAGAATACCAAGATAGAGAGGGTGGTCTCGAATATCACAATGTAATATCCGTAGACGAGGAAGAACACGAGAGAACACTGTAATTCGTGCGTCAGAGAAAAATTGATACATGATCATGTTCACTCCTCGGAGTGGACACGGAAGAGGAAGGAACTTTCATTCCATCAAATTTGTGTAGAACTTTGTCAAGAATCGGGATGTTACTTCACGATAGAAGTTGAGTAACCACAAGATGATGGAACATCGTAGTTAAGGAGGAATTCTTGGTCACACCATAAAGATGAGTAACCTTCGGGGTTTGGAACACCAAAAGGAATGAGGAATCTCTTTCCTATTATGGTTTATCCGTAGCAATAAGTTTACCACATTGTTAAGACCCCATGGCTGAAGTAACTGGCAAATTCACATAGTGTGTGAGATAAACGGAACTTCAGGTACAAACCACTTGAAGAAGGAAACTGATCAATGGTGGTTACAAAACACTACGAGATGGTTCTCATGATGAACTTGTTTCCACTGAAAGAAAAGTTTTGGAGGATCAACTGAGAGATATTGGAAAGATCAACTTCCAAGTTATCCTGTATGTTATAGATACCGAGAGCAGGCTCACGACAAGCCTTCTATAGGTCATCAAGTGAATGTAAAACTCCGGTTTTGGAACAATGGTGAGAAAAACTTGTTAGAATAAGCCACACAAGAATTCTCACGAAGAATGGTTGTTCCTACCGTTTCAAAGGATTAGAAAGTTAGGCCTTCCGGCTAATTGGTTCAACCACAACATCAACTATGCCGGACTTTCAAAAGGACCTAATTCAATATCCTTGAGAAACCACCAACCATTGTTGCTGCTTGAGATTTAGCTTTGGCTATAGGGTTGATAACTTAGACTCAGTATGTTTGATCGAAGAGGTTGCACCGGTTATCAACGGGATACATTTACTGGATTCTCAAGATATGGACTATGAAGTCAAGCTCAGGAGGATAAGAGGGGTTACAGAACTCATGTATTAGCAACTTGTGAAAGATGGTTGCACCTACATGGATTACTTGCAACGGAACACATCGGAATACTTGTTAGGAAGATGGTAACAAAGATAACGAAGTTCTTGGACTTCTTCTCTTTTACGAACAATCCGTCAGTGGCTTGGTGTGGATGCAATCTTCCTCAAATAAATGGAGGTAAAAACCTACCATCTGAAGAATAGTCCACACATGCATGGCCAACTTGGGATTACTCCCGAAGGAAACAAGAAAACCCTACACGGATCCATGGCGACAACTTTCACCAAAAGCACACGAACCCGAGAAAGTCACTTCGAACATCCAGAACACAACTTCGTGGTAACACAAAGATGGTTCTCGAAAGTTTTCAACATTAGTGCCAATTGTTCAACATGAACCTCTTGCAACTTGGACGATTAGAAATGTCATCGATGGGCTCGAAAACCGAATTATCAAAACACCATGAGAAGAGGGATTCATATGATATATGAACAAGTTAGAATATTGGTCATACTAAATGACATGAAGGTGTACCCGGTGAAACACCATGAGTGAAAACACCATCAAGATGATCCTTGAATCTGGACTTGATCTGACAATAGCCCAAACCAAATCAAGGGGTAGGATGATAGCATGACCGCAAAAGAGATACTATCCTCCTTCAACACAAAGGAAACTAGACATCCCTTAACAAAGGATCAAGTTAGGCGGAGCTTTTGCCTTTCAACTCGCCAAGTTGTTGTTTAAGATGAACCACTAGTCCAAGGTGTCTACCGTAGTTTCTTGGAGAAAGGAGTAGTTCAAATTGCCCTTGTTTAGACATCACGGTCAGGTGACCACCTCGTGATACTTCTAGAAAGACAACCAGAATATCACAACCCACCGGTATGTCTTAGAGTTTGAAAGGGATCTTGCTTGTCAAAGCAACTGATATGGTCTTGAGAGCTTTGGTGTGAACCTAACTCTTTGACCAAGAATGTGCACCGGAATGAATGGATTTGGTAACACAGTCAACTTCAAACAGAGACCGGGTGACCAATAGTGCTAAGAAGGATACAGGTGATTTTTAGACTTTCAAAGCAATAAGGATTTCTAAGAATATCTCATACACACCTCAATGCACACCCAACATTATCGTGCATTCAAGCTTGTAGAAATGGTGAGTGAAGATGTGTAGGATCATCACTTCATCATTAAGGCCATGAAACTCAACACAACCTCTTGATATAGAAGAGTGTGATACTTGGAGGTAGAACAGAATAGAAGCTGATAAAACTTCTTTAATCTGCGAATTACAAAACTTTGACCTATCCTAGAGATGAACGAGGTACTGGAGTTTGTTTCTCCTGACATTCCAAGGTGGAATGTTCTGACGAAAAACAAGATCAAATGCATTGGAAGAATCCAACACGCATATGTAGCTTGGTTTCCAAGACAACGGATGGAGATTTGAGAGCAACTGGAAGATAGGAACATGATCAGGAGAATTCCTCAGATCATGTTGATTGCACAGGGTAATACTCATTTGTAAAATCCATGCTAAAGGAGAGGTATAGTTGAATCAAGAAAAAATATGTGGAAGCCATAATGATCACTCTTGTTGAGACCCATTTCTGTTCCAAAAGAGAACCTATGGCTATGAGAGTTGGAATTTCCTAACCACCCTGAGGTGGAACAGATTCCTCAGGATCCAAAGAAGCAGAACTTGGGTTAAAGGTTAGCATCCTATACTGATATCGTGAGCATCGGATAGTTGAGAAACCACACGATTCAACCCACTGCAATTCAGCACATTCCGGGACCTTCGGTTCAATTCCAAGGTTGAAAACTCAAAGGAAGGAGTAACTACTATCTGAGTGCCTTGAAGGACACTGCGAATAGCAATCACGAGGTACCTTTCAAAAGAAAAAACATAACTACGGAAGAATATGAGCATGGGATAACGGATACATTTGAGATGAAAAGGAAATCTCGAGATTCTATAGTTGAAACTTAAGAACATAGGAGTGTGGAGTTCAACAACTCTGAGAGATTATGATGGAAAGGAATCTCCCAGTTGAACCAGGAGATAACAGAATATGGAACACAGACGACTCTAGAATCTGAGCACTAGGTCAACTTGGGTAACTGACATCCTTGCCAAAGAAGGCACCTAAGTTTAGAATGACTAGAACCTTTTCAAATCAAAACAGGTAAGGTGACCTAGAGTTAGAGCGATACCAGATAAGGAGTAAAAAGAATCCTAAGAAGGTTTTCACAACTCATTTGAAGTTTCAAAATATTTTTTTACAAACACTAGACTCAACATCGACCAAGCAGTAAGGTTTTCCTACAGGCAGTACTGCTCTGATACCATGACTTGTCACGACCCCGGACCCAAAGGTATACATACTGTTATGCTTTCCTAGTCATGGACCCACAAGGGCTTCAGGGTTACCAGCCCCGACCGTAACAAACAACGGCAGGCAGACCGGATTCATCGGCACGCAGGCCGGATCACCACGGTACTACTACTCCTTGTGTCCATGCTAGTCATAACCAACTATGCATATCAAAGCGTCCACGAATCGTATGAAACTGAAGGAAACAGGACCAAAGCTATACAGAGATGCTATGTGTCCAGAAAGTGCAACAACAATCGAGGGTTACTGGGGTTACCAAGCCCTAGGCCGAACCACATCGGCAGGCGTGCTCGGATATGGATCATCGGCTCCACAACCCCTCGACTTCGACAACTATGTAGGCATAGCCAAAACTGTATAACAATGAGCTCGAAACCAACAACCGATCAAAGCAGCACTCTAGACATGAAGCTTTATTAAATAGGTGTTACTAGAGTAGCTTTACAAACAGAGGTCACAGGACCCAACATTACATCACACAACGGAAGGAAAATTATGTTGCTAATCAACAAGAACCAAAAAGGCCTAAGAGGCCGCAACATAAGGCGACGTCCCAGCCCATAGATTACAGGCTGCTACCTGGAAACCCCGGACTACTCGTCGATGTCCACGTTGAACCACAACCGAAGTGAGAACTTCACCTGAACCAAAAATTAAGCAAACCTAAGTATGGGAGGTACTCAACAAGACTTAGTTAACCTATCATATATCTGATGGTTTCGTAAAGGTTTTTATGAAGGTTGATTTGCGTAAAGCAATCTTTATTTTCCAAATCGAGGAGGAATAGCACGTCTCATTGAAGGTTTTCAAAACAGATGAGAAACTCAGTGCTGTAATCATCATCTTTTCAATCCACCAACATCAATTCCCAGCATCTCACATGCTACAAGGATCACCCCTCTCGGTATCTCAGAGGAGGCACCCTTCAAACATTATCTCCATGCTTTGTCAACATCTTTATGCCACATTCAAGTTATATATGGTCTTTGCATTCTCCAAGTCGTCCTTAACCGTGGACACGACTTTTCAAAAAGATTTATCCCTGCAGGGGGTACACTTTAGCCACACGTACAATCCGACTGTTAGTGCCACATGTATACTCTTCCATGGAACGCGACAGAGGGTGGCTGGCCACGACCTTTCCCTTACCCGACCCTATCCATGATTCAACCCAAGACAGGGCCACCCCGACAACAGGGAGTTGGCCATCCTCCTGACGGCACCTCTCTTTGTGAGGCGGGGTCAAGATCCGTGTACGTCCATCACTTGGCCCTGGTCACGCCCTAGCGGAGCATTTTGTTTTCAAAACCCTTTAAAAGGTTTTATTTGCGTTGCCGAATGGAAATCTCAAACTACGTGACTCATGGATCTGGCCAAACAAGTTAGTTGGTCGAGCGCGGTTACTTAGACCCCGCGTGTGCTTGCACGCTCAGTCTTGGCTTCCGCTCGAGCTAGGGTTGGCGAGTATAGGACGAACAACCACTTCCCAAGTGGCCTCCCATACCATCCTTAGTCAAGTTAACCACACAATGCTCATCTTACCACGTCATCATATCATACTAGGTTATCGAAGCTCTGATTCATCAACCGGATGGAGCAGAGGTAACAAACATGTGAAGCTAAGCGGTAGCAGATATGAGGCTCTGGCGATGCGCACAAGCAAATCTATGGCGGCTAGGAGCAGTTGATCAGGATATTGAGGCAATGGAGTATATAGGTGAACTATATCTACTAGCATCAAATACTTTGGAATCGAATGCAAAGTACGAGATTCAAATGTTGTTCGAAAGCATATATGAGCAGATAAGAGGTTATGCTTGCCTTGTTTCAAGAAAACCAGATAAAGATCTTCTGGAATAAGTGCTTGACTTGTCTGTTAAGATCAACTATTTGCCATTGGAGTTGATGGCCTTCACTTCGGAGTCGCATTCTACCGATGGGAAACAACACCGAAAAGAAAGAGAACATTCAACACATGGTATCGATGCAATGCGCAATATGTATGCATGAGCAAATTAATGCACTGAAATAAAACACTAAACATGTTCGATGGGTTGCTAGGGTTTGTATGTCAGTTAAGCAATTTTACTAGAAATTAGCCCGAAATAGACCCCAGAGGGGCACTTAGGGCAATTATGAAAGTGAGTACAATTTAAAGTGCTCAAATGGGTTTGAAAACATCATAACTAGATTGCATTTTTTATTTTGAGCATTTTGGTATATAATTTTTAATTTTCTAATTTTATTGAATAAAAACTTATTTTTCCATTTTAAATGAATTAAGCAACATTAAATAAAAGCCAAAATTCAACTTTGTCAAACATGTGTGAAAATGGCATAGTTGGGTAGAATTTATTTTCCTGAACAAAACCATACTTTCATTTTATTTTTCTGATTAATATTTTAGTAGCTATTAATTTTACAAGTTTTAGTTATTTTCTGAAAAAAGTAAAGGGGTGGGGTCCACGTGTCAGTTTAATTTCTTTTATTAAAACATTTCAATTAATACGTTTTAGACTAACAGCCCGGCCCCACGATGATGTCAGCATGACGTCATCGTGACGCCAGCGGCTGGCCAGCAGGAGACATCGATGGACGCCGGCGGCAATTCTGGCCGCGGGAGCGAGCGCGAGAGGGCTCGTTCGGCTCTGCGTTGTCCCGGTGACCAGGAGACGGCGGCCGGTGACCAAATGGTCACTAGAGGAGCTCCCGCGACCGCGAACTGTGGCGGTGGATGGTGGCGCAAGGCGGCCCGAGGAACCAGAGGGGAAGGGAGGACGTGGAGGGGTGCGGGAGGACCCTGGACTCACCCTGGTTGCGATGAGGAGCTCGACGGAGCCAGCCGGGGTCGAGGGCGGCCGGAATTCGACACGGCAGAGCTTGGCCGGCCGCGGGGAAGACGCGGACGGCGACGAGGATTCCGGCCACCCCAGCTCGATTACGTCCACGACAGAGCAGAGGGGAGGACGAGGAGTTCGAGGGTGCCCTTGGTTTACCGCGGGGCGGTCTCTAGCGACGGCGGCGACCGACAGCTCGTCGGATTAGGGTTAGGGTTCCCTCCATCGGTGAGGTACAGAGAGAGAGAACTCGAGGGCGAGTGTGAGAAGGGAGAGGGCGAGATGGGGACGCCTCTCCCTTGCTATCCGCGCGAAGGAGGGGTACCGGGACGTGGCGGCAGCGTCGCTGCCGGCCTGTCGCGCGCGAGGAGAAAACAAAAGGCCATTTTTTGAAAACCCCCTGAAGTTCCTGTTAAACTGCAAAGTATCCCTTTTCTATTTCAAAACAGAATATAAAACTAGAATTTTAGGGCCTTTTTGTAAAGATATAAATTGGCAAAAATAGTTTTTGGAAACCTCATAAAATTTCCAACCTTGCCATGTTTTGCTTTCGTGAATTTGAATTATTTTTCAGTACAAAATTTTGGAACCCATTTTAAGCACTATTTGTGGTATTTTCTCAATTCCATTTAAATTCAAGTTTTAAATTGGTTCAAACATGATTAAATTTTTGTTTCATGCATGTATGACATGATCACAACACCATAAACCCTATTGTAGCAAAATTTGGGATGTTACAGAAACCTCCCATTGTAACCTCATATTCCACCAAATGATACCACATTAGACATGCAGGAAGTAGGGTTTTACATCTCCGGATGGGCCTAACCTAGGTAAAAAAAACGACTATGTGTTGTTCCGTTGTGAATCCGATCCCCGACAACACCACATGCGATGCAGAGATATCCCTCGCCCCTCTGCCAAAAAAATCTAGGGGGAGAAGGGTTGTCTTCCAGGGGCATCCGTGTTCAGACACGTGACATTTGGCACGCCAGGTAAGACGGTGTGTGAGCTTTCTGCATTGCCACCTTCATCAGCCGGCTCCAGGGTCACCGCCATGTCACCTCCAAGGAAGATGTTGGTGCCTCGTGCCACTCTGGTCCCTTATCCAACACCTCCGCGCTCACCCATGCAAGCGGAGGTAGGAGATGGTGGAGTGCCAACCACAAGGTCTGGATCGGTAGGAGCCCGAGCACTGGATCGGTCTGGTGAAGGCAGCGCGCTGGCGGTGTTGTGCCCCTTGCTTAGAAGCCCTCCTGCAGCCGTGGAAGACGATACACCTTCTCGAGCATGGTTTGATGGGGTGATATGCATGAAGACTACCTAATGATGTGGCATGACACTGCCCCTATCACCCCCATTCCATCTGACGGCTCAGCGACGAAGGACGGAGAAGCCTCTGTCCGATCTGACGCTGCAATAATCGGGGCGGACCACTGCAGAGGTAAGTGGAGTGCTTCTGCGACCTGGCCGCACGCATGCCTCAGATCCGGGAGGGAATTGTTATTGCCATCTTCAAAGGCAGTGTCCACCAACTTGGACTCTAAGGGGAGTTAAACATCGTCAGCAGCACAGAAGACCTATGGAGAATTTTTGAATGCCATGCATGGGAGAAAGATCTGAGGGAGGAACCACTCTCCCCACCTGCCTCGTCTAGCTTT
Organism: Alopecurus myosuroides; assembly: GCA_028641055.1. Classification (NCBI taxonomy): domain Eukaryota; kingdom Viridiplantae; phylum Streptophyta; class Magnoliopsida; order Poales; family Poaceae; genus Alopecurus; species Alopecurus myosuroides. Next base: position 150,621,001 of record CM054062.1, on the reverse strand, counting down.
GGCGAAGCCTCCAGCAACATACTCAGAAGGGAGGCGGCTAGAAAGGGGAACCCAGCGGGTGGATGGATCGGACGAACCAAGAAAGCACAAAGGGGCGACTATGCCCTTTTATTACAAAGAAGGGCATCGTCGCCCCTTTGTGCCTTCTTGGTTGGACGATGCCTAGAGAAGCGATGTGCCCCCTTCCCGAGAAGGGGGAAGGGCCTCTAACTAGGTACCATGGAGAACCACCACATCTCGATTCCCTGATGGTCGTAGACCGCGGGTTGAAATGGTGGGAAGGTCCCGGGATGTGGAGGGAAGACTTTGTCTTCCCACGTCAAACAACAACCATACTGGGTGGGTGATTCGCCATCTTCCGCCTTGGTGGCAGCGCCTCCCTTTCGATAATGCCTCTAACTGACGAATGAAGTTATGATGTGGGCACGATACGTAGATTCTCCCGTTGCCCCTTCCAAAGCATTGCTCTTCCCCCGAACGGCGACGGCCCTCCCAGGAAGCAGGGATGGGAAGTCTATGTAGATCTCGTGGATGCCGAGAACACACGCCTGTTACCTACCCTGAAAGATTAGCTCGTAAGGCGTAGGCAGAGTGGGTCCGCCCCTGCAGTACGAGTGCACAAGTTGCACAGCTACCCCTAGGGCCAGCAAGGGTTTTCTGGCTAAGCCCCGTGTGTTAATCGGTGGTAGCACCCAAAAATCTATAGGCAGAGCGGGTCCTCCCCCACAACATGAGTGCCCAAGAAGCTTAGTCAACATATCCGGGCAACATTCCCGCGTGTAAAACACTATAGCTATGGGGATCTCCCCATAGAAAATATGTGGAAGAAACATGACAGCCCATGCGGCCGAGAAACGGTATCCGGGTAGCGCCCCCACGTGTAAACAGCTGTGACTATGGGGTTCGCCCCATAGAAAAGAACTATGAAGGAAACCGGTTTGCACTTTTTTTGAGATTTTCCCCCTGATTTCCATTTGTAGCTTAGCCTTTGAGAACTCTATTTCTTGAACAAAGAGTGCTAGAGACGCACAAATATGAACTATGTGCGTTTCTGGATTCATCCCGGGTGTAAACCGCCACGCATTGAGTTGGGGTTTTCCCCTCCACTTGGATAATGATCTTTTTTCTGGAGACGGTTTGTTGCGAAGCTTCCGCTCGATCGAGTCTTTGAAACTTTTACTTCCATCAGAAACGTGGGACAAACTGGCACCTATCGGCCGGGTGCTTACGGCGGCCCAGATAGGGCACTTAGGACCTGTTTGGTAGCCTATATGACCATTCTCATCTCATGCGTTCCCACTCTAACTGTTCTGACGAGATACAACTAGGTTGTATGTGATGTGTTTGGTAGACCGTATGAGATCAAATGTGCTGAGTTGAGAGCTTGTTTGGTAGCACGTACGAGCTGAGCTAGGACAAAATTATATGAAAACCGATCAGGTCCCTACAAAGAAAACTTAAAAGCGATCAGGTCCCTGGACTAGAAAAGAAAAAGCAATCGGGTCCCGTGAATTGGGCTCGTGATCCTCTGATGCCGACGTGCCACATGTTGCGGCTGCTAGAGTACTTTGCTTGTTGCTTGCCGCTGCCTCTCGTTCTTGCACTGCGTGCACGTGTGGTTCTCGTGCTAGACGACGTTGGACAAGGCGAAGACGATGCGACCGGCTCAGAGCTCGACGAGGCCAGGAGGAGGTGGCCGGCTTGGAGCTCGGTCCTGGCCATGAGGAAGCGAAGAGGAGCTTGGACGAGGCCATGAGACGGTGGAGTGGAGCTTGGAGCTGGAACGTGCCTAGGGAGAGGAGCAACTCTTGGCGGAGAGAAGCCTGCGAGCGAGGGAAAATAAGCTCGTGGGGCATCGACCCCTGTCGGTCTGAAGCGAACGCGGGGATAGACCCAGTGCTGAAATTTGGGGTGGGCTTTAGGCCCACTAGGAAATTTCCATTTAATTCCTAAGGCCCATGCTACCATAGCAAATGGTGGGAGTTTAGTCCAATATTGCTAGTTAAAAGAGTTTTGCACTAGTTTATAAGGTGAGCTCTCTTCCCACTAGTGTGAGTTGGTATGAAGAGAGAGGAGTTGTAGAGGTATTCCACACGCGCGCTCCTCCTCCTCCGCCGTTCGTCTTACCACGCCTCGTCACGACACGTCACGACGCGCCGCGGGTTGCGGGAATTAGCCGAGACGATGCCTTTATTTTGGCAGTCGGAAACGGAGAGTCAACAGACACGCTAATAATATGAGACTTCATATTGATTGTTGTCTGTAATTGCGTCACATTTATTTTGGCAATAGCCGCGCGCAGTAAAACACCGCATTGCTCATGTGGTAACCACGCGCAGTAAAATGCCGCATTGATCACGTGGTAACGGATGTAGTAAACGCCAACTGAATTTGTGAGTTGATCGTTCTCCTACCCGGCCGTGCCTATATATTGGAACCTTAGGACGGACACGGGAATACACACCTCATACGCTCTGCCTCTTTGCGCCCATTGTCATTCCACTCTCTGTTGCTGCCGCCGGTAATCCCATCCCGTCTACCGCGTACACGGCCGACGGGGGAGAAGGCCTCTGAAACCCCGCCGTACGTCTACTTCGACTACTACCGCATCGCCCTCGTCGTCAACATGTCCACCGAAACCGAATGCGCTACTGCTGAGACGGCTGCTGCAACCGCCACCGACGCCGCCACTGCTACTGCAACCGCCGCCACCTCTGCTGCGGCTACTGCCAACTGGCCAACCTCAGTGTATAATATGTTTATCCCTCTTCTGATTATTTCCATGTGTGTAATACTAGTAGTTTGCGTAGATGTATCTATCCTTAATATAGTATGCAATAATATGGTCAATTATTAGTATGTTTACGTCATGCTCATGGTTTATACTTGGATTAATTTAATCTGTAAATTGCCTAATTTCTTAACAATCCAAAAACCTAATATGTGTAGGCAATTTTTAATTCATGGTTTTGCTACTGCACTGAAACCGGACCCGTTTACGAGGACATACTTTAAGCGTTGGCAGACCAAAGCAATCTTATGGCTCACAGCTATGAACGTGTTTTGGGTCGCCGGTGTCACTCCCACGGGAACGATTACTCCTGAACAAGAGAAGGTGTCTAGGGATGCCACTGTCGTCTTTGTTGGATGTGTTCTAAGCGTGATCGGAGATAAGTTTGTTGACGCATATTTACCTATGCGGGTTGCCAAGGACTTGTGGGAGGCGTTCGAATCCAAATTCGACGCAACCGATGCTGGCAGCGAAATGTACAGTATAGAGCAGTTGCATGATTACAGAATGGTCGACAACCGCTATGTATTGGAGCAAGCTGATGAGATACAGTGCATAGCTAAGGAGCTTGAAATTCTCAAGTGCGTGCTATCGGGCAAGTTTGTCGCGGGATGCATAATCGCCAATCTGCCTAATTCCTGGAGGAGCTTTGACACTACTTTGAAACATCAGAGGCGTGAATTCTCGGTAGAGGTTGTCATCGGTCATCTGAGTGTTGAGAAGAATTCGCGGGCAAAGGACTCACACGGAAAAGGTAATTGTCGCACCCGGACTTCTAGAGGATACTCGCAGTTCCGTTGAACAGTAGTTGATTGGATTATGGGGCTTACTGGCACCCGCATCTCTTACGAGTAGGCCAACACACGTATGTGTGACAACCAACCCCTACTGTTCATCGTCTACGCAAACCATCCCATAGAAATCAGGATACTACCATTGACGTACTTCATACCATACACACATGGTACGTCAACGGCGTTTAACAGAATGATAGTGTCGTGGGATAATCACGGCAGATGTTACCGGGGGTAACGGATCTTGGGGCAAGACGACACAGGTATTTGGGAGAGGGTTTAGCTCAGAGGAAAACATGGTGCAATTCGATCTGGTAGCCGGCAATCAAAGTCGCCGAGTCTCCGATCTTGATATAATAACTCAACTCTGGGATTACACTTGATGCTCGATATCACACGATGCTGCTAGGGTTCCTAGATCTCTGTCTAAAACTAGACTCGGGGGTTGGTTTATAAAGTACCCATACCCCCTGGCTTATTCCCCAAGGCGCACCCTGGTTCCTACCCGGACACGGCACACAAACCCTATCTTTCCTTTACAACAACCCACAACCCGGGTCGCCGGGCCTACAAACTTGGGCCTTCACAGGTTTCCTTATCCTCGGCCGGATCCTGCACTGTGTCCTTTGGGCCGGGTTATTCCTTGGTGTATGGCCTACCGGGTTATCATCTCCCCGTCAGTAGTCCCCAGAATAGCCTGGGCTTCATGGATCCTCCTTGAAGCGCTTGCTATTCCCTGCAAAGGTATCAAACACACGAGCATATAGAGGCCGGGTTAAGATGTTTTGATATTCAGCCAGGCCTCACTCCATGGTGGCCATATAATAACCCGGGTTGTTCGGGGAACACTTTGGCTCAAATTTCCAGGTCCAAATCATAATGAAAACGCCAGGATCCCGTGCTCGATAATCAATCCTGATATCCCGGGGTTAACCTCCTTCTTTCTTTTATCCAGATGCCCTGCTCAATATTTGGCGCGTATCTCGCAAAATCCTCGTGAACAACCGTCACCCCACGATTTCCGGCTTCTGGCCATCGCGATAAGCTCACCCTTACTCTATAAATAACACCCAGAGGGTAACCCTAAATTCGTCACCACGCCTCAACTTCCCCTTTCTCTCCTTGCTCCTTGCTTCCTCGCAGCTCCGCCGCCAGAGGCTCGCGCACATCATCAAAGCGAACTTGCCCCCAGCCTTACTCGCCCTCGAGCCGTCCCGTGCCGCCGCCAAGCTCCGCCATCGCACCTTTATTCCTCTCGCCAAGAATCGTGAAGGGGCACTCAAGCCACGCCGCCCAACACCGTCGCTTCCATACCTCAATCTCTTCAGTAAGCCTCTTATATCTGCCTAATTTATCCTTGCAATTTTTCCAATTTCAACCAGGATCGGATCTAGGTCAACCCGTGAACCACTCTTCTGATTACATCAAATTAGATCGATTCGACATCCACCAACTCTTTTAACCACCTGCTATATAGTCGCAACTCATCCCCTATCAATATTAACCATCAAAACTCCTGTAGGACCGCTCGCAAACTTTCCCATCTAGATCCGTTCCTCCTCGATTTTCCGCTCTCTGCATTAACACCCGAAAAATCCTCCCTTTCCAGCTACTTTACTTGCAATAGATACATGGGCAACCACCCATCGACCCCAAATGCTTTTCCTCACGTAAGTGACCTATAATTTCCACAGTTGCACTCAACACCCGGATACTTTGTAATTTCCGCACCATAGCATGATACCCGGATAATTCTCAACTTCATACTTTCTTGACACCTTACACTCGGATACTTCAACACTCCCGGGTCTTATTTGATACGCCTCTTTTTCTGGTGCTTTGCAGGTTGACCCCATGGCTCCCAAACGACAAGGAAAACAACCGACCCAGGCGAGAAATACCCAAAACATATCCGCCAACTGGGGGCGTTCCACAGCTACGAAAGCCAAGTTGGAGGAGCTAGCCGAATTAGGAACTCTCCCTTCTCAGAAGGACATTCACTGGAGGGCGCCGGGCAGTGAGACCCGGCCCACACCCACAGAAAACGAGGTAATCTGCTTCGTAGAGCACGTGACCCGGGGATTCCGTCCTCCGGGTCACCCTTTCTTTAGGGAGGTCTTAGATCACTATGGACTCCGAATGTTCGACATAGGGCCTAACTCTATGTTGAACATCACCCACTTCATTGTTCTCTCCGAATCGTACTTGTGCATGCCACCGAGTTTAACTCTCTTCATTGAGTTATTCCAATGCAAGCCGTGCCGCGAAAGCGGCGACGGAGCGCTCCTAACCTGTGGCGGGGTATCCATCCAGCGCCGCAGGAATTCTCTGATGCCAACCCTCAACCTACACTCCCACGTCAAACACTGGCAACTGTCCTTCTTTTATTGCCGCGATACCTCCCCTGACAGTGAAAAGAAGCTGCCGGGTTACTCAGAGACCCCCCTCGAGCCCTCCGAGTCTTTCAGTGCCTTTGCATTAGATTCGGACAGGGAGACAATCCTTCCCTTGCTAACCAAGATGGCCATTCTCTCAGCCCAAGGCCTCCTCGGGATCAATTTAATAAAAACATGGGTTGATTTCCGGATACAACCCAACTCCGTTCGCACCAAACTGATGTGCGAGTACTCAGGGCACACCACAGATACGCTCCGATACTCCACCAAAAGCTTTGCAACCGGCGATACTAACAAGACCATCAAAGGCTTCTTAACGGAGAAGCTGGAGGTGATAAAGGGCATCACCGGGTTACCCCCGTTTACTCGGGACAACCCGGCTCCAGCGGTAATACCTGATATCCATAACTTACTTCCGCATCTTGACTCGATACAGCTTCTAACCCTTATTCCCATTCCTTTGTCTTAGGTTGATGACCCTTTCTGGAGAGTTGAACCCTTTCCCCCTTCCAGAGACCCGGAAGACGAGGACGAGCCGGCTGATGGTAGCGAAGGTATTTGCACAGGATCTGTATATCTTTACTTGTATTACGTCCCTTTCGTTTATCTTTTCTCCAACTAACACACATCCGACTCGCAGGACTGGAGGACGAAGGCGAGGCCAACGAGGATGACCCGGAGGCAACTGAATCAGACCAAGAAACAACAGTCGGAGCCAAAAGGAAAGCCAGAGGAGCCGTATCCAAGGTTCCTTTTTCCTCGTTATCCTCTGAACCTTACTCCTTTGACGCCATGCGACGACTTAACCATCAATTATCAAATTCGTCGTGCTTGAAGGACTCCTCCCCAGCCAAACGCAGAGTAACTCGGAGTTTCCCGGGTGAAGATCCCCTTAACCCGGGCATCTCTATTTCCTCGGTTCCTCGTGGCGGCGCTCCTCCGCCTCGTCCTTCCGACTCTCCCCAACGCCACCCTTCTCCTAACCATCCACGCGCCGGGCAACTCCGGGTCCCGTTGGTAGTTCCCGTGGCGACCTCATCCGCTTCCAGCGGCGAGCTCCCGCCTGATTACACCGTGAACGCCGGGTAAGTTTACACTACATGATTTCCTTTTACGCATACAAATTTCCACTCAAGCCACCATCATCACTGATAACCGCTTTTTCCCATCCTTCTTTTAGCGCTCAAGCCGTCGTCAGTGACCCGGAAAATATAGAAGCAGATAACCATCAGGCAGAGAAACCGACTGACAATGCAGACACCGCGACTGGCGATGATACAGCGAATAACCAGGAACAAGGCCCTCTGAACAATCCACTTCCCCGAGCTGCCGGATCTCCTTCCTCATCAGAACCAGTAGACGAGGAGATCGAAGTTCTAGATACAAGGATGAGTTCTCCCAACCCGGCCACCCAAACTGTCCGGGTCTCAACTCCAAGGGCGGGGAGAGCCCCTCCACCAGACGACCGAGCTGCCGGCTCTTCCGGTGCTCGATCCGAGGAACTGACCTTTACCCAGATGCTAGAAACCCTTCGCACTTTAAGGTCTAATGAAGAGAACATCTTGGGAGCTTTGATAGCCAAACACGAGGTAAATCCGACTAATGTTGCTTATGCCTTTGTCCAGCCCCCAAGTTCCGAGTGAATTGGTTCATAATTTACTTGGGACTTTATTATACAAACGACTGATAACTTACTCCTCTACCCAACTGATCCGTTGTTTGCATGCCTGCAGGCTTTCGTAACTCAATCCGATGAAAAATTGGCGGACGCCACCAAGCTCATCGAAAAGGAGGTAGCTTTACGTGAGGCCGCCGAGGCCGAGTCTAGGAGGAATAAGTTGCTAATGAGGAAATATAGGAAAAGGGCTCACCGAGCAGAAGATGACCTAACGAGCCTTTCCGTCCAAATATCGGACACATATCGTGCTTTACTTGGTACGTTTCCTCCTCCGGTTTATCTTTTTGATAAATAGCAACAGTTTCCCGACTTATGTCTCCATTTCCTCAGGCCCGGACGAAACCATGCCGGAAGAGGACGACCTGGCCAAGCTGAAAATCATGAATAGCGCTATCCGGCAACTATGTGCCGGAACCAGATGGATCCTTGACGAGTTGCGGTGTCCGGGTAGAGGACATGTTGATCTGAAGAGGCTGCTGGGCGCCTTATCCACTGTTCCCGAGTGGATTCGGCACTGGAAGCGCTCGTCTTGCCGGGTTGGAGTGACCCGGGGGCTTGCACTTGCCAAGGCTTATCTCCCCAAGCTCGAGCTAGCGAGGCTTATGAGCGGCTTCCCAGAGTTCAAGCTTGACGGATCCAAGTTTTCGGTGAAGGATTTTCAGGCCATCCAGAAGGAGGTCCGTTACCCGGCCAGCGTAATTGCTGATGAGCTGGACGTTAATATACTTGTTCCAGCATATGATTCTGCCGATAAAGTAATTAAGTCGGATCTTCCTGAGCCGTATGACATGCTGGCCCGGTGGAAGGAGGAAGCTGCTGCGATAAGGGCGGAGGCTGCCAAGAAGCAAGCTGAAGCCGACTCTGCTCCTGCTACCTCAACACCAGTCATTCCGCCCCCTGCAGGGGCTGGTACCGCTGATCCGGGTGCTGCTGCTACCACCAATGATGGCAAGGGGAAGGCCAAGATGAACGCCGAGTGATATGTGGTTTCTAATGCCTCTTCTTAAGCGCCAGTCGGTCAACATACTTTTTGAAACAGTTATATTTTGGGTGGTGCACCTGTGCACCTATGATATTTTTTCATCAGGATTTTGCAATGCACGCTAAGGCCTTGATATACTCGATGCCTGTTCCGGCCTTTTAAGTTTAAGCTCATCTGTTCTCGATATCTGGTTTTATTTATTGTTCCTTTTGTGAAAACTCAATTTCCGGGTCTCATGGGTATTGACAAGCGGATTTTGCTTCGAAGTCCCCAAGTCCCCAAGACTCGGATATTTGGATTTTTGCAACTATACAAATAAGCCACTTTTTCTCTTTTCAAGATTTCAAGCTACCGGGCCCGGATTGCCGAGTCTAGGACACTTGATCTTGAAAAGGGAACAAACTGCTTACTGCTAATTTCACAAAGATCCACGAGTTGTTTCACATAGGTTTTGAAGTTATGCTTAATAGTCGTTGAGTTTCCAGCTATTCAGCCTTGTACTCTGCATAACTTGTGGTTTAGATGACCCTTTTGACTGTCTTGTACTGTAAGCCGGCTTTCGCGTGGATACCATGTTGTTACATCAATACGAAGACGTAGCCAGCCAATCCCCGTCGGGTTTCATGACTAACTGCCATCGTAAGCGAACAAATCATGCCACTTTAATGCGAGTCACATCGAGCTTAAGTAAGAACAGCCAAGAAATTTGGACTTCTTTGTCCGGTTATAAGATTGTAGCCGTACTCGTTTGCAAGTAATCGGCCCTTATAACTCATAGGCATCATGGCCGGGTCTTTGAGTTTGTAACTGTGCTATTCAAGCGACCAGCCCCCAAGACCTAGATATACGCATCGTACTGAGAGTACATAACCTGATAACAACCATCTCTTTTCTTGATAACCATCTCTTTACTTGATATGAAAAATCTAGGTCAGCAAGCCGCCTCATTAAAAACCCGTCCAGTCCCCAAAGGTACCCTGGATAGGAAAAGAGTACGTCTGAAAACCTGCTGCCTATTACATCGTGCAATTCCACTTGCCAATATAGTCTTTACTAAGTATAATACGGACGTAGCTGAGCCACGTTCCATGGTCTATCTCTTTCTTGCATAGATGAAGTGGTGTGTGCGGTGTCGTTGACTGTAGCCGACTCTTCCCTTGCATCTATCAAATAATATGATCCGTTATGCAGATTCCGGCTTATGATAAATGGCCCTTCCCATGGTGGTGATAATTTGTGTTTTCCTTCGTTTGACTGTACCAGGCGCAGAACCAAGTCTCCTTCCTGGAATACCCGGGTCTTCACACGCCGGCTATGATACCTCCGTAGGTCTTGCTGATATATGGCTGATCTTTCCAGGGCTTGTTCTCTTTGCTCTTCTAACATATCTACGGCGTCCTGCCGGGTTTTTTCGTTCTCTACTTCGACGTAAGCTGATACTCTAGGCGAATCGTGAATAATGTCACTCGGTAACACTGCTTCCGCACCATAGACCATGAAGAAGGGTGTCATCTGAGTGGATCTGTTAGGTGTAGTGTTGATACCCCAAACCACAGAAGGAAGTTCTTCGACCCATGCACCAGCAGCCCTGACGCAGGGAACTCGCAATCGTGGTTTTAATCCGCGAAGCAATTCTTGGTTTGCCCTCTCCACTTGTCCATTGGCCTGCGGATGAGCCACTGATGCCACATCGAGCCGGATTCCATTGTTGCCACAAAACTTCTCCATCTCACCAAGGGACATGTTGGTTCCATTGTCGGTAATTATGCTGTGGGGGTACCCGAACCGGTAGATAATCCTTTTCAGGAACTTGACTGCTGTAGCTGCTTCGCAATTAGTAACTGGCATAACCTCAACCCACTTGGTAAACTTATCAATAGCCACCAAAAGATGTGTCTTCTTGCATGGTGACATATGAAAGGGGCCAACCATGTCCATACCCCAGACAGCAAACGGCCAAGTTAACGGGATAGTCTGCAACTCCATAGCCGGCACATGGGTTTGGCGAGCGTACCTTTGACATCCGTCACACCTTGCTACCAATCGTTCCGCATCCGCTAGGGCCGTGAGCCAGAAAAACCCGTGTCGATAAGCTTTAGCCACAAGAGACCTTGTGGACGCATGATGTCCACAGTCGCCTTCATGGATTTCCTTGAGAATCTGTCTGCCTTCTTCCGGCGCTACGCAGCGCAAAAAGACTCCTGCTGCACTTCTCTTGTACAATTCCCCATTGATGATAGAATATCCCTTTGCTCGCCTCAAGATTTGCCTTGCTAATACCTCCTGTTGTGGTAACTCGCCTCGTGATAGGTAGGCCAAAAACGGTTCTGTCCACTCGGGAATAGTACGTACAGTGGCTACGAGTCCTGAATCCGGGTCTTGATTTGCCAATTCCTCCTCTGACTCGATTTTAACTGATGGTCGCCATAATTCGTCCAGGAAAACGTTAGGTGGAACCGGCTCTCTGCGCGAGCCGAGTCTGGCGAGGGCGTCGGCTGCCTCATTCTTTCTTCTGTCTATATGCTCCACCTCATACCCGGAAAAACATCCTGCAACCCTATCAACTTCCCTGCGGTATGCTGCCATAGTTGCGTCCTTTCTATCCCACGTTCCTGACACCTGCTGTACCACAAGGTCCGAATCTCCGAAGCATCGTATCCTCTTGATGTTCATCTCTTTGGCTACCTTTAAGCCATGCAATAGGGCCTCATACTCGTCCACGTTGTTGGAACAGTCGAAGTGAATTTGTAGTACGTAACTCAATTTGTCTCCTTTGGGTGATGTTAGCACCACCCCAGCTCCTGATCCCTCGTACTGCTTTGATCCGTCGAAGTGCATGATCCATGACTCGGAATTTGGAACCGTTGTAGTCATGCCTGTATGTGTCCAGTCGTTAACGAAATCAATTAAAGCTTGAGATTTGATTGCTGACCTGGGTTCGTAGTTGATGTGATAATCCCCCATCTCTATCGCCCACTTGGCTATTCTTCCCGTCGCGTCCGAGTTTCTGATGATATCCGACATTGGTATTGAACTAACCACTGTTATGGGATGTTCTTGGAAATACGGCTTCAGCTTTCGGCTGGCCATAAAGACCCCGAACACCAGCTTTTGCCAATGTGGATAGCGCTGCTTTGCTTCTGATAATACCTCGCTGACGTAATAAACCGGCCTCTGAACCGGGTATCCTTTCCCGTCCTCTTTGCGTTCCACAACAACTACCGCGCTGACGGCTCGGGGGCCAGCTGCCACATATAGTAACATAGGCTCTTTAGGACCCGGCGCTGCTAGTACTGGTGCTTCAGATAACTGCTTCTTTAGTGCCTCAAATGCCTCGTCCACCTCTTGATCCCACACGAGCTTATCTGATTTCCGCAAGAGCCGGTACAAGGGTATTGCTTTTTCTCCGAGTCTGGATATGAATCGGCTCAAGGCTGCTACGCAGCCCGTGAGCTTTTGAACATGCTTCAAATTTTCCGGTTTTTTCAGACTCTGGATGGCCTTGATTTTATCCGGGTTTGCCTCGATTCCTCTCTCGAAAACTATGAAGCCGAGTAATTTCCCAGCTGGAACTCCAAACACGCACTTTGTCGGGTTAAGCTTCATCTGGTACCTCCTCAAGTTTTTGAACGTCTCCTTTAGATCATCGATAAATGTCTCCGCCTTCCTAGTCTTGATGACCACGTCATCCACATAGGCATGGACGTTACGTCCGATTTGGTCCTCAAAGCACTTTTGAATACACCGTTGGTAAGTTGCGCCAGCGTTCTTCAACCCAAACGTCATAGTCTTATAACAAAAGGCCCCAAAAGGGGTTATGAATGATGTTTTCTCCCAATCCTCCCTTTTGAGCTTAATCTGATGATACCCGGAATATGCGTCCAGGAAGCATAACAGATCGCTTCCAGCTACTGCGTCTATAATCTGATCTATCCTCGGCAGCGCGAACGGATCCTTTGGGCAATGTTTGTTGAGACTCGTGAAGTCAATGCACATCCTCCACTCATTGGTCTTTTTCATCACTAGAACCGGGTTAGCCAACCAATCCGGGTGAAATACTTCCATGATAAAGCCGGCTGCCAATAGCCGAGCGATCTCTTCGCCTATAGCCTTCCTTCTTTCCTCATTCATTTTCCTCAAACCTTGCTTCACGGGCCTGGACTTGGGATCCACATGCAAACTGTGCTCAGCCAATTCTGTAGGGATACCCGGCATGTCGCTAGGTGTCCAGGCAAACACATCTGCATTCGAACGAATAAACTCCACGAGCGCTTCCTCCTGCTCTTTTCCCAAGTTAGACCCTATGGTAAACTGCTTAGTAGAATCCCCTTCGACAAAATCTATCTTCTTGGTGTCTTGCGCTGCCTTGAATTTTGCTCTCTCATCCTCGGTATTCGGCTTTTTCAAGGCTGTTCTATCGTCCGGATTTACTTGAGACCGGTAATATTCGAGCTCTTCCTTCCTGCATGCCTGCTCGGCCATAACTGAATCTCCTTCGTCGCACTCGGCCGCTATATCCCGGTTCCCATGTATAGTGATGGTCCGTTTAGGACCCGGGATTTTCAGCTGCAAATACACGTAGCACGGCCTAGCCATGAATTGGGCGTAAGTCGGCCTCCCAAACAGTGCGTGGTAAGGACTGCGCAATTTGACCACCTCGAACGTGAGCCACTCAATTCGATAATTATCCGTCGATTCTCCAAAAGCAACTTCCAAGGTGATCCTTCCCTCGGGGCTCGCCGAGTGACCTGGCACGATCCCATGAAAGATTGTCGAACTTTTTTGTAACTGAGACTCTTTGAGACTCATCCGTAAGAAGGTTTCCCAATAAAGGATGTTGATGCTGCTTCCACCGTCCATCAGGACCTTCTTCAATTCGTAACCATTAACCTGTGGAGCAACCACCAATGCCAAGACTCCTGGACGCTCTATTTTCTCTGGATGGTCTTTTCTACTCCATGTTACCTCTTGTTCCGCCCATCTGAGATGTCCCGGTGCGGCCAACGAAATCGAGTTTGCCGCTTGCTTTAATGTCTTCTCGTTCCTGTTGGAAGTTCCTGTAGTATGCACATGATATTGTCCTTTTAAATTAGTCGTTCGTACCGTGCCGATGAAGATGTTGATCCGGCCGATCGTCAATATAGATCCGGACTCGAGGTGATCCGATTCTGGCCCCCAGCCGGAATCGTCCACCATCTTTTCTCCTTCGTGGTCGATGTAGATTTCGCCAATGACAAGATTCTCCATGCCCTTCCGAGCTTCTCCCGTGATGTAAACACCTTTGGACGCAGGCCCCACGGTGGGCGCCAACTGTCGTGGGATAATCACGGCAGATGTTACCGGGGGTAACGGATCTTGGGGCAAGACGACACAGGTATTTGGGAGAGGGTTTAGCTCAGAGGAAAACATGGTGCAATTCGATCTGGTAGCCGGCAATCAAAGTCGCCGAGTCTCCGATCTTGATATAATAACTCAACTCTGGGATTACACTTGATGCTCAATATCACACGATGCTGTTAGGGTTCCTAGATCTCTGTCTAAAACTAGACTCGGGGGTTGGTTTATAAAGTACCCATACCCCCTGGCTTATTCCCCAAGGTGCACCCTGGTTCCTACCCGGACACGGCACACAAACCCTATCTTTCCTTTACAACAACCCACAACCCGGGTCGCCGGGCCTACAAACTTGGGCCTTCACAGGTTTCCTTATCCTCGGCCGGATCCTGCACAGTGTCCTTTGGGCCGGGTTATTCCTTGGTGTATGGCCTACCGGGTTATCATCTCCCCGTCAGATAGCATAACATATCTCTAAGACACAAATAAATAGAAATAAGTTGCAAATAGCTCTCACTAGAGCAGAGGTAGCAAATACAATCATCCAGAGGACACATGTCCCAACATATCATCATTACATCTCAGCGGAAGCATTCAAAGGGTCTGAGTACAGACAAAATCCAAATAAGCTTAAGAAGCCGGAAACGAAAAGACAGAGCCCATCCATGATGTCCCGGATCCTGCCCAGGTCCGCTATCTGCTCGTCAGCAGCCTCGTCAAACTCCACGTAGTAGCCGTCACGGGGATCCTCGTAAGCGTAGTCTGCGGAAACCACAGCCCCAAAGGGGTCAGTACATAAACGTACTGGCAAGCAAGACTCACAGTTCACCAAAGTGTAACCCGTCAACACCAAGCACAGATGCTTTGGGTTCAACGGAAGAATAGGTGATACAAAAAGTGCGGCAGCAGGCTGCTCTAACCAACTACGGAAACATGCTACAACTTCCGACTAACAGAAAGGGGATAAGATAGCGTATCGTAACCAACTATAACTAACTCCAAGCAAACCCATCCTGGATCTCGCCCCTTATCCAAAGAAGCAATCCGAGGATAACCCACACAGTTGGATTAATGATGGATCAAGTTATTGTGTCCATAAGACTATTACTAGTCAAGTTATCATTAGTTAGGTGTAAGTTGTTCTGAGTACTTGTTAGCCAGTACTTTCACCAAGTCATCCATAACCGCGGAAAACACGGCTTCTCGAGAAGATTTAACCCTGCAGGGGTGCACCAATTTGGCCGTACACGTAAGAATATCCCGCCAGACGGGAATCAAACCCACCAAGCGAGGCACTCTACACAACTCAACTCTTCTTCGCATCAAGCCCAAAGAACCACGTGTTGTGCGTGCGCGGCTAATCGAGCCCCACGAAGAAAAGGGGACCCTCATAGCACTCTAAGACCACGCCGCCCTAAATGCCGACTACAAAAGTTCCACCCTGGCCTTGGGTTCGTACCTGCATATGAGTGCATCAAATGGAAAGCCCGAACTAAGTGTGGCGATTTGGACGAGATGCGAATTGAATCAAATTGAGGGGGGCGCCCATACACGCTTCCCACATGCGGATAGTGCGCTCATCATGGATCAGTAGACAAGACCCTTTTCCTAATTAGGGTCGACACTAGCAGGCCTCAAAACCATGCCGGGCCTCCTGCCGGTGCCTTATCAGCAAATTATTATTACCTCAAATTAACAGGTTGTTGTTTAACATAGAGCCCCAGAACATAATAGAAATATAGTAATAGAAAGTAACGGGTAACAGACTCGAGCAAAAACAACCCTAAGCATGCTAGAAAGACACGGGCATCAAACAATGGGGTTATAGGTGTGGAGGTGAGGCTATATCAGGGTTAAAGGATAACATGTGATAGGATCGAATAGGAGCAACGATTCATAGGGCTAGCAGAATAGACAACGAAAATTATCGGTATCCAATGTTGAGAGGAACACAATGATTCATGTGAGTGAATACTTGCCTGCAAACTCAGCAGCCTGGTACTGAGCTAGATCCTCAGAAGGGGTGTCGTAAGTATCGTCTGTCTCAACGTCGTCGTATATCCGAGAAGAAGCAACAAACAACGCAGAGAGATAAACAATCAATAACATGGCATAGTGCACAATCATGGGATGATGCATGACCATTTAATTGATGCATAGAAATAACCTAGTTGACATGGTAACATAACATGTTTAAATGGACCCATATGCAATTTGAGTTGCATATGAAAAGCCCATGAATTATGGTTGAAACAATTGTTTTACAAATAACCAACAGGTGAAAGTGGATTAGTATGATGCAGGGATGAGGAAAACAGAAAAATAACAACAATAGAAACAATTTAAAATAAGGTTTACCAAGTTTAGAAATTTATTTATTAAGTTTTGGAATTTTGGTTACTTAAAGGTGTTACACAATTATTTGTTGTTTTCAGCAATTTAAATTGTTCAAAACAAATAACAAAATTCATATTTGGAAAGTACACAAAATTTTAGGTGGATTACATGTTTCAATTATTGAAAAAGGAATTAAGATGAATTATTCATGAATTAAACAAGTTAAAGAAGATTTAAATGAATTAAATTCAAGTTGGAATTTTATTTGAATTTTACTTGTTCAAAACATAAATTCAAATTCATATTTGAAAAGTTTATACTTTTCTAGTTTGAAAACATATTTTACATGTTCAGAAATAATTTAATTTGGGCAAGTTATGAATTTAGCAAATTTAAATGATTTAAACAAGGTTTAAATTATTTAAGCAATTTTAATTATTCAAACCATGAAACAAAATTTATATTTGAAAAGGTGGGTTGAAATAGCATGGAAAACATATTTTATTTATGTTATTTGGATTAAGTATGAATTAGTTATGCAATTAATCAAATTTTAAATGAATTGTTTGAATTTGAAATTTGAGTGCATTTGAATTATTCAAAACAGAATGCAAATGTTATAAACAGGTAGAGAATTAAATTTGGTTCAACAAACATATTTTATTTATATTAACTGGATTTGTAATTTAAAGGTTATTCACATTTTAAATTTGAGGACCAATCTGTAAAAGAAATAAGATTTAATTTAAAAAGAAAAGGCAGAAAAACCTTTGTTACTCCGCAGTGGCTAGCCACTGCCACTGACAGAGGGCCCAAAGGCTGCGTGGCAGCACAGGTGGCAACAGAGGCCACCTACAACTGGGCCACGCCTGTCAGTTGCCCAGTGAAACAAAAATGTTGGGTTTATTCGCGAGCGCCAGGGCTCGAACCCTGGCCTCGAGCGCGGCGCGCACTGCACTGCTACCACTGCGGTGTGCGATTTGATCTTGTCAGTATAGCACGCGCAAACGGGTTATTGTTCAGTTAGCGAATCTGAACTTTTAACTGACGAACTTTTTCTGAACTTCGACAGGAAGTGGACGGTGGCCGGCGGCGAGCCGCAGATGATCGCGGCCGTGCGCGTGTTGCGTGTGATGTGCTAGCGTGCTGGTGTGCGTGCTTGCGCAAGGCAGAGAGGATAGGAGGAGAGGTGGAAGGCACGGTGGTGCTCACCGGTGGCTGGAGTGGAAGCAGCGGCTCGGGGCAGAACGGCGGCGTTGACGTCGAGGACGGCGGCGTGGCTACAGGCCCCCTTGGGCTCAACGGAGATGTCGAGGATGTAGAGGGAAGTACGGCGGATCCGTTCCAGCTGTTAACCAGAGGGAAGCGAGGGCCTCTCGGCGGCGATCATCTCCGGTTCAGAAGGTGGGTGGCTCGGTGAGGTTCAGAACAGAGAAAATCGCCGGCAGAGAGAGAGAGAGATCGGCGGCGAGGAGGGAGGTAGTTGGGGGCTAGGGTTAGGGCAGCAGCTCGGGGGGTCCTAGGGTAGCTATATAGAGGGGTAGGGGCGACGGTGGCCGTTGCTGCGTTACTTTCGCCGACGTGGACAGATGGAGATGGCGCCGTACAGGTTGAAGAAGACCCCGAAGGGGTACGGGCCGAGGGAGAGAAGAAATGAGCTGGGCCTGCGTGGCTCCCCTCCTCTGAGCGTTTTTTTTCCTTTTTATTATTTGTTCTGTTACTTTTTTTTTTGCTGAATTAGAATAGGAAGAAAATAGAAAGGTTTTTGAGCTAGGAAAAATTTAGAAAATTTTGGTTAAGTTAGTTATTACAATAGCAACTAATTGCCAACTTTTGTTTTCAAAAAGTTCAAAAATAAAATGCTGTTTGTAATTGGATTCAAATTTGGGTGAATTTGATTATTAATAGGTTTATTGAAAACAAGTTTTAATTAGGGTGAACCCTAAAGTTTAAATGGAACAAAAGGGTTAGAAATGTTTTTGGTAATTTTCATAATTTTAAATTGGGTGCTGTTTGTGATTTGTTTTGAATTTTGAATGCTAATTGGAATTAAGTGGATGATTAAAGAACAAATAAATAGTTGAGCTTTTTGTTATTTTTCATGGAAACAATTGGAAGTTTAATTTGAACCTTTTATTTGGAAAGTTGTAACATAACAAGTGTGAACAAAGCATTTGAAATATTGTTTGAATTTCCATTGTGAAAACAAATAAAAACAGATGCAAACAAAAGGAAAACAAATGTAAGCAAGGAATGAGTATGATGACATGATGCAAAACTTTAATAAAACAAGAATCAAACATTCTAAATGGAAGTTTTCATACTTGGGATGTTACAAAACGCCCCCCCCCCCCTTGAAGGAATCGCGCCCCGAGATTCGTACTGAGAAGAGAAAAGGTCCGGATACTTCTTGCGAAGATCCTCTTCGGTCTCCCACGTTGCCTCTTTATCGGAATGATGGGACCACTGCACTTTCAAGAATTTGGTGCTCTTGTTGCGAGTCTTACGCTCGGTATCATCGAGAATACGAACAGGGTGCTCCTCATAAGATAGATCATCTTGCAGTTCAATGGAATCATGATCAACTGCACGATCTTGATCTTTGAAACACCTCTTGAGCTGTGACACGTGAAACACATCGTGCACCTTGGATAGTTTTTCTGGAAGTTCAAGACGATAGGCATTTTCCGCACGCCTTGAGAGAATGTTGAAAGGACCAATGTATCTTGGTGCAACCTTTCCTTTCACACCAAAACGATGAGTGCCTCTGAGGGGAGTTACACGGAGATATGCCTTGTCACCAGGTGCATAGATCATATCCCTGTGCTTGCTGTCATAGTAGCTTTTCTGACGAGACTGAGCAATCTTGAGATTGTCACGAATGATGCGAACTTTCTCTTCGGCTTCCTTAACAATGTCAGGGCCTAAGAGTGAACGTTCACCAGCTCCAGACCAATTGATTGGACTCCTGCATCTGCGGCCATAGAGAGCTTCAAATGGTGCCATGCCTAGGCTTGCTTGGAAGCTGTTGTTGTAGGAGAATTCAGCATATGGAAGGCAATCCTCCCATTTCATGCCAAAGGAGAGACCACATGCTCTGAGCATATCCTCGAGAATCTGATTGACTCTTTCGACTTGCCCTTGAGACTAAGGGTGATAAGCTGTGCTGAACAGAAGTTTGGTGCCCAATGCTTCTTGAAAGCTTTTCCATAAATGAGAAGTGAATATGCTTCCACGGTCTGAGCTTATTTCCAATGGAACACCATGAAGAGGAACAATCTTTGCTGTGTAGAGTTCTGCTAATTAGCTAGCTGAGATTGTTTCTTTGACAGCAAAGAAGTGAGCTACTTTAGTGAGACGATCAATAACAACGAAGATTGCATCGTTGCCCTTCTTGGACTTTGGAAAACCAGTGAAGAAGTCCATTTCAATCATGTCCCACTTCCACTCAGGAATTTTCAGAGGTTGGAGTAGACCGGCTGTTTTCTGATGGACTGCCTTAACACGTTGACAAATGTCGCATTCAGAAACGTATTGAGCAATTTCACGTTTCATGCCAGGCCACCAATACAGTGTCTTAAGATCCTGGTACATCTTTGTACTTCCAGGGTGGATGGAGAGAGGAGTTTCATGAGCCTCCTTTAGAATGACATCTTTGAGACTTTGAATTTGAGGAACTGCAATGCGTCCTTCGAAGAACACAGTTCCCTTGTCACCAATTGTGAAGGACTTAAATTTCTCCTTGCCTTCTTTGATGTGCTCTACCATCTTGATTTCAGCATCACGAAGTTGTTCAGAACGAATCTTATCCTCGAGAGTTGGACTAGCTGTCAAGCTTGCAAGATAGCCTTGAGGAACAAGACCAAGGTTCAGCTTCTGGAATTCTTCGTGAAGTGGAGGTTGGCTTTCCATGATCATGAGATTATTGCAATACGACTTGCGACTGAGAGCATCGGCCATAACATTAGCCTTGCCTGGAGTGTAAGAAATGGTGAGATCAAAGTCTTTAATCTTTTCAATCCATCTCCTTTGCCTGAGGTTTAGATCTGGTTGAGTGAAGATATATTTCAGACTCTTATGATCGGAAAAGATTTCAGTGCGGTTACCCAACAAGTATTGTCTCCATTTCTTGAGGGCAAACACAACTTCTGCAAGTTCAAGGTCATGTGTGGGATAGTTTTGCTCATGTGCATTCAACTGACGTGAAGCATAAGCCAAAACTTGACGTTCTTGCATAAGAACTGCACCTAGACCTTGGAGAGATGCATCGCAGAATATCTGGAAAGGTTTGGTAGTATCTGGGACAACCAGAACTGGTGTAGAAGTGAGTTTAGTCTTCAGGAGATTGAAACTTTCATCACATTGTGGAGACCAAACGAACTTCTTGTCCTTCTTTGTGAGATCAGTGAGAGGTTTGGCAATCTTGGAAAAGTTTTGGATGAAACGACGGCAATAGCTAGCCAAGCCAAGAAAACTTCTAACTTGCTTCACCGTCTTAGGAGGTTTTCCAATCAACAATTGCTTTAACCTTTTCTGGATCAATGGCCATGCCCTTGGCAGAAATGACATGACCAAGGTAAGCAACTTCTGGAATCCAGAACTCACATTTGGAGAACTTGGCATATAGACGATGCTCGCGAAGTTTCATGAGAGTGAGACGAAGATGTTCTCCATGCTCTTCCTCAGATTTGGAGTAGACAAGAATGTCATCAAGATATACCACAACGAACTTATCGAGGTATTCATGGAAAACAGAATTCATGAGTCTAGAGAATGTCGCCGGTGCATTGGTGAGACCCAAGGACATGACGGTGTATTCATATAGACCGTACCGAGTGGTGAAAGCTGTTTTTGGAATATCTTCCTTTCTGATCTTTATTTGATGGTAACCCATTCTCAAGTCCAACTTGGAGAATATTGAGGCTCCAGCAAGTTGATCAAAAAGATCATCGATACGAGGAATTGGATACTTGTTTTTGATGGTTTTCTCGTTAAGAGGACGATAGTCAACAACGAGTCTCTTTGTTTGATCCTTCTTCGCAACGAACAGAGTTGGGCAACCCCAAGCCGAGGAACTAGGTTGAATGTAACCTTTTTCCATGTACATATCGATTTCCTCCTTCAACAATTTCAGTTCAGGAGGAGTTATCTTGTATGGATGCTTAGAGATTGGAGCAGTACCTGGTTCAAGCTCGATCACGAACTCAACTGCTCTGTCCGGAGGCATCCCTGGCAACTCTTATGGAAAGACGTCAGGGAATTCACAAACCACCGGAACATTTTCAAGTAGAGGTAGAGGTTTAGCATCGAGGGTGCACAGCTGAACACAACTTGATTCATTTGGAGAATAGACTATCTGGCCAGAAGGGTGGAACAGAGTTATTGACTTCTGAGCACAGTCAATCGTAGATTTATTGGCCTTCAACCAATCCATGCCAAGAATGACATCAATGTCAGAATTGCCAAGCAGTATTAGAGAAGCAAGGAATATGTGACCTCCAATTAGGATCTGATTTTCATGACTGATCTTGGAAGTTTGCATAGTTGCTCCAGGGGAGTTTACTACTAGCGGGGAACCCAAACCAACAAAAGGGAGTTTAATTGCTGTCGCAAAGATCTTTGACACGAAATAATGCGATGCTCCGGTATCAAACAACACTTTAGCTGGAAAAGAGTTTACGGGGAATGTACCGAGAACGACGTCAGGTGCTTCCTCAGCTTTGTCGACCTTGACATGATTCACCCTCGCGGTCCTCCCGACAGGCCTGTTGTTGGAGTTGAAGGCTTTAGCCGGGGGAGCACGCACCATTGCCTGGTTTGTGTTGGGACGATGTGGTGGTGGAGGTAGCTTCCTCTGAGTGCACTTGTCAGCAAAGTGCCCCGTCTGCTTGCACTTGTAGCAAGTGACGACACGAGGAGTATCTGGCCTTGGCTGCCCCATTGAAAACCTCTGAGCATGCATCTGAGCTGGGTTGGGTGGGCGGGGAGCGAAGCCTGGAGAAGCTTGGGCATATGGAGCCCGAGTGACAGCACCATTTGGCACCCAGATGCGGCGCTTCTGTGGAGGGGTGGTCATGTTGGAGGAGGAACCACCCTCACGCGAGTGCTTTCGAGACTCCTCGAACGCCTTGCGCCCATTCTCTTCATTGAGCGCGATGTTAACGAGCTCCTCGAAGTCTTTGGCCTTGATGTTGGTGAGGGCGTACTTGAGTTCCGGGTTAAAACCTCTGCGGAACCTTGCCATCTTCTTAGCCTCAGTGGACACCTCATCACCAGCGTAACGAGCGAGGCGATTGAACTCACTCTGATAGCCAATGACGTCCAGCTTGCCCTGCTTGAGTGAGCAAAACTCTTCACGCATCCTTTCCATGAGACCATCTGGAATGTGGTGCTTCAGGAAAGCTTCCTTGAAACAACCCCAGGTGATTGGATAGCCAGCTCTCATGGTCTGGTAGTTCTCCCACCAAGTAGCTGCCCGACCCTTCAGCAGATAGGATGCATAGTTGACCTTGTCTTCCTCAGCAACGTGAGCAATCTCCAGAGCCCTAGCTATCTCACGGATCCAGTCATCAGCATCCATAGGCTCGCGTGTTGCCACGAAAGCTCTCGGGCCCAGACTGAGAAACTCCTTGATACTGACTCGTGGAGCATTCTGGTTGTTGTGCTGGTTAGTCTGGAACTGGGCCATCTGTGCCATGACCTGGGTCATCTGAGTCAACAGCTCCGTGATTGGCGGTGGCTCAGGCGGGGTGTTCCTTGTTGGCGGCATCCTGAATGGAAATGCATTTTAGCACAACAACAGAAAAGGATAGACTTGGTAACCGAAAGAGAAATTATTCTGACGCATGAATAGATAACCAACAGGTACATCATCACATGTTCAAATACATCAGAATATCCAACACACCATAAATGGTTCGAAAGCCAAAGGATAACTAAACATAGCTAAGAATGGATACATCGGTACTCCCATGCTCATCACGCAGAACGGCGGTGAGTAGTACGATGAGAGGTACGGTGAGGAGCACGCCCACGAAAGTAGGTAGAACGACGATCCACGTAGATCTGACGTGGTCTGAGAGCGACTCTAGGTGTGGTGAAGTACATAGCGTCGACTCCCTGTGCTCCAAAGCGTGGAATCTCAGTGTAACCATCACCAAGGTTGAGGAGTGGACCTCTGATCGGCTCGTAACCTCCAGCATCTGGCAGACGACGACCAACTGGCTGGTCGAAACGTGCAAAGCGCTCATCTCCAACAAAGTCTGTGGTGTACGTCGCCAGACGATTCAAAGCAAGGTAGAGCTGCTCTCTGACTGAAGCCAACTCCTGAGATAGTGTGCTGGCAACTGCGTCACTGT
The DNA here is from genome assembly GCA_028641055.1 of Alopecurus myosuroides. Classification (NCBI taxonomy): domain Eukaryota; kingdom Viridiplantae; phylum Streptophyta; class Magnoliopsida; order Poales; family Poaceae; genus Alopecurus; species Alopecurus myosuroides. The sequence goes on along the minus strand of CM054062.1, from coordinate 150,597,331 downwards.
GCCTCACAAACTGAGCGGTGGTGTGCAGCCTGAAGTTATCATGCTCGTAGACATCCAGGTTGTCGTAGAGAGTGAAGTGAGCTCCCTCCGAAGTGATGTAATCACGGGGGATGTGGCGATAGATAGAATCGTCAAATCCCCAGTAGTCAGCACGAAGGACGGTGAGACTCACGTAAGCTGCCTGCTGCACAGCCATATCCACTGTGGAACCTACTGCCTCGTAGCGGTGGACAACGCTCATGCCATCATCTGACAGAATGTAGACGCTAGCCTGGTAGTAGGTCTGGTTAAACTCTCGCTGCTGCTCGTAGACCTGGTACTCTGGTGCCCAACGGAACCCCAGATAAGTAACCATGTCTCTCAGCATCTCCGGATAACCGGCAGTGCTCTCACAACGAGTCATCCGAACCACCTGCGGGTAGAACCTGAGATCCATCTGCAGATGATCGGGGAAGTTTTGATTAGACGCCGTTAGAAGAACTGAAGTGGAAAGCAACAACAAGGTTTCAACGGACGAAAAGGATGTTGTGAAGAACAGGATATCGAAGCAACATCGGGAAACACGAGACCAAAAACTCCTGAGGTACTACAGAAAACCCATACGGGCTTCTAAAGGATCAATATCTACTGCTTAAGGAATAGAGGATTTGCTTCCGGGGCTTACACGCCTCCGTTCTCAATCGTGAGTAGGCAACATGATAAATCATGTCACAACCACCTCCATTCCTATGGTCTAGTAGATATAACTATCCTAGAGAAACCAGGATTCGTGAAAACCTAACTTGAAAGTTTAGGTGAGAAGGGAAAACAACGTTGCACTTCCTTACCAGAAAAGGGAGGGTGTCGCACCCGGACTTCTAAAGGATACTCGCCGTTCCGTTGAACAGTAGTAGATTGGATTACGGGGCTTACCGGAACCCGCGTCCTCTTACGAGTAGGCCAACACACGTATGTGTGACAACCAACCCCTATCTGTTCATCGTCGACGTAAACTATCCCATAGAAATCAGGATACTTCCATTGACGTACTTCAAAACATACACACATGGTACGTCAACGGTATTGGAACAAGTGATATCACAACAGATCTCTATGACACAAAAGATTGAAATAAGTTGCAAATAGCTCTCATTAGAGCAGAGATAGCAAATACAATCATTCAGAGGACACATGTCCCAACAATACATCATTACATCACAGCGGAAGCATTCAAAATGTCTGAGTACAGACAAGAACCCAAATAGGCCTAAGAGGCCGGAAACGAAAAGACGGAGCCCATCCACGAAGTCTCAGATCCTGCCCGGGTCCGCTATCTACTCGTCAGCAGTCTCGTCAAACTCCACGTAGTAGCCACCATGTAGATCTTCGGAAACGTCGTCTGCGGAAACCACGGCCCCAAAGGGGTCAGTACATAAACGTACTGGCAAGCAAGACTCACAGTTCACCAAAGTGTAACCCGTCAACACCAAGCACAGATGCCTTGGGTTCAACGGAAGAGAGGGTATATAAAAGATGCTGCAACTGGCTGCGCTAACCAACTACAGAGATTCTACCACTTCCGGCTAACAGAAAGGAGATAAGATCGAGTGTTGTAACCAACTGAAAGATAACTTCAAACAAACCCATCCTGGATCTCGCCCCTTATCCAAAGAAGCAATCCAAGGATAACTCACACAGTTGGATTAGTGATGGTTCAGATTATTGTGCCAATAAGCCTATTACTAGTCAAGTTGTTAATCATGGGGTGTAAGGTTGTTAATCATTAGGTTCAAGTTGTCCTGAGTACTTGTTAGCCAGTACTTTCACCAAGTAATCCATAACCGCGGAAAACACGGCTTCTCGAGAATATTATCCCTGCAGGGTTGCACCAATTTGGCCGTACACGTATGAATAACCCGCCAGATGGGACGCCTCCCACCAAGCGGGGCACTCAACACAACTCAACTCTTCTTCGCATCAAGCCCAAAGCACCACGTGTTGTGCGTGCGCGGCTAATCGAGCCCCACGAAGAAAAGGGGACCCTCATAGCACTGGAAGACCACGCCGCCCTAAATGCCGACTACAAAAGTTCCACCCGGGATCCAAGGGCTCGCAAGATCATGCATGCAGCAAATGGAAAGCCCGAACTACGTGTGGCGATTTGGACGAGATGCGAATCGAATCAAATTGAGGGGGGCGCCCATACTCGCTTCCCACATGCGGTTAGTGCGCTCATCATGGATCAGTAGACAAGACCCTTTTCCTATTAGGGTCGACACTAGCAGGCCTCAAAACCACCCTGGGCCTCCTGCCGGTGCCTTATCATCAAATTATTATTTAACAATAACATTAGCATGATTGATTGATTAAACATCGAGCCCCCAGAACGTAATAGAAATAGTAACAGAAAGTAACGGGTAACAGACTCGAGCAAAACAACCCTAAGCATGCTAGTAAGACACGGGCAACAAGCAATGGTTATAGGTATGGAGGTGAGGCAATATCAGGGTTAAAGGATTCATGTGATAGGGTTCGTAACAGAAACAACTACACATAGGGCTAGCAAAATAGACAACGGAAAGTATCGGTAACCAATGTTGAAAGGAACACGATGGTTCATGTGAGTGATAACTTGCCTGCAAACCCAGTAGCCTGGTATTGAGCTAACTCCTTAGAAGGGATGTCGTAAGTATCGTCGGTCTCAACGTCGTCGTGTATCCGAGAAGAAGCAAACAAACAATGCAGAAAGATAAACAATCAATATCATGGCATAGTGCACAAACATGGGATGATGCATGACCATTTAATTGATGCATAGAAATAAACTAGTTGACAAGATAGGAACAGGATTAAATGGACCCACATGCAATTTGAGTTGCACCTGAAAAGCCCATGAATTATGGTTGAATTAATTGTTTTACTACTAATCAAATTGTGTAAGTGAATTAGCATGATGGATGGATGAGGAAAACAGCAAAATAACAACAATAGAACCAAATGGAAATAAGGTTTACCAAGTTTAGAAATTCATTTATTAAGTTTTGGAATTTTTGGTTCCTTAAAGGTGTCACACAAGCATTTGTTGTTTTCACCAACTTAAATTGTTCAAAATATATAACAAAGTTTATATTTGAAAATAAAACAAGATTTTAGTTGGATTACATGTTTCACTTGTTGCAACAGGATTTCAAATGAATTATTTATGAATTAAACAAGTTTAAGCAAGAATTAAATGAATTTAATTCAAATATGAACTTATTTGAATTTTTATTTGTGCAAAACATTGAGTGAAGTTCATATTTGAAAATGTTATGCTTTTATGGTTTGAAAACATATTTTATATATCCCAAAAGAATTTGTTTTGATCAAGTTATAAATTTAGCAATATTAAATGAATTAAATAAGATTTAAATTATTTAACCAAGTTTAATTATTCAAATCATGAAACAAATTTTATATTTGGAAAGGTGGTTTAATTTTGCATGGAAAACATATTTTATTTGTTGAAATTGGATTTAAAATGAGCAAGTTATTATTTTGGCAATTTTAAATGCAATAAACAAGAAACAGTTGTTTTCAGCAATTTAAATTATTCAAAACAGCAAACAAAATTTATATTTGTAAAGTACATGAAAAGTTGATTGGAAAACATATTTAGTTTGTGGAATTTGGAATTTTTATGAACAAGTTATGATTTTTGCAAGTTTAAGTGATTTAAACAAGAATTCAAATGTTTTACCAATTTAAAATATTCAAAACAGTAAACAAATTTTATATTTGGATAGAACATTTAATTTGGTATTGAAAACATATTAAAAATGTTGGATTTGGAGTTAAAATGAAATAGTTATGCAATTTACAATATTAGGTGCAAATCTGCCATTTTTTTAGCTGCTAGGGACTTAGAAATAATTTTGCAGGGGTCTAGATTAAATACCAGGGGCCTAGTTGTGATTACTGAGAAGTTCTGTGACCAAACAATTGAAAAATAAAAAGGTTGTTTTAATCTGCAGGGGGTGGGATTCGAACCCACCTCCTCTGCTTGCAGCGCCAGGGAACAGGACCAGTGGGGTGGCTACTCGAGTTGTGATGGAAAGGGGCAGTGGGGGGGTATGAGGTGTGCTCGCGGGATGTTTTCTGAACTTAACTGAATCGTGACTGTTACTGCATCTCTACAGAACATCGGCCAGCGATGGAAGGTGGAGGCGATCGGCAGTGGGGGCGGTGGTCGCTGGTGCGGGCTGTGCGCGGTGGCCGTGCCGCCGTGTGGTTGCTGCGTGCGGTTGTGCGAGTGAGGGCAGAGAGTAAGGAGGCGAGGGGAAGGTGGCGTCTCACCTCGGGCGGACAGCGATCGGGGCGAAGCAGAGGAGTTCGCCGGCGACGGAGGGGATGGCGCCGGCGACTCGGGCCGTCTCCCGTCCTCGAGCCTTCACCAAAAACGACGAGGAGCACACCCCAGTTCCATTCCCGATGGCAGTTCAACCCCGAGGTGAACGTGGCAGCGAGGTTTGACGGCAGCGATCTCGGTGGTTGGTGCAGTTTCAGAGTTTCAGAAGGAGAATTAGCAGGGAGGAAGGAGATCGGAGGGTGGCGGCGCTAGGGCTAGAGGGAGCTAGGTTTAGGCTAGGCAGAGGGATCGGTGGCTGTTTTTATGGGGCAGAGGGGCCTGGTACGGCAAGCATCGGAGAGGAGGGTGGAGAGATCGGGTGGTGGAGGTTCTGCAGAGAAAACGACAGAGGGAGGTGTACGGAGGTGGGGGACGAAGTGGAGTGGGCTGGGAAGAAGAAATGGGCTGGGCTGCCTCCTGCTCACATCTCTCTGTTTATTTTATTTTCTTCTCTCTTCTTTTTTTTTGTAGAGAAAGGAATTGGAAGAAAAGGTAGGGTTTTAGGTTAGTAAAAATCTTAGAAAAATTAGGTTAGGCTATTTAGGTTAATAGTAAGCAAATGTTAACTTTTGTTTTCAAAAAGTTGGAGTTTAATTTGTTGTTTGTGTTTAAACCACAAATGGAATGATTTTTTTTTATTAATTGAACATTAATGAAAACAACTCATTTTAATAGGGTGAACCCTATGTTAAAATTGATTAAAGATTATAATTGTTTGGTGAACTTCATAGATTCAATTGGGTGCTGATTTGGGAAAATTGATTTGAGTTTGGAATTTGATTTGGAATTTAATGGTTTGATTAAAACCAACATTTTAATAGATTGATCCAAATGTTTTAATTGGAAACAAGAGTATAAAATGTTTTTGGTTATTATTTTTATAACTCCAAATTGGGTTCTGTTTGAAAGATTTGCTTTGAATTTGAAATCACATTGGAATTAATTAATGGAAATAAGGCACCATTTTATTAGTTGATTCCTTATGGAATAAAATGATAACAATTTGTTGTTTTTATTTGTGATTTTTATTTCAAAGGTTGTAACAGAGCAAGTATGAAAACAAAGCATTTGAAATTGTTTGAGTTTCATTGTGAAAACAATTAAGAACAGATGCAAAACAAAAGGCAAACAAGGCAAACAATGAAATAAATATGATGCCATGATGCAATACTTTAATAACAAGAAATCAAACATTCTAAATGGTAGGTTTTCATACTTGGGCTGTTACAAAACGCCCCCCCTTGAAGGAATCGCGCCCCGAGATTCCTACTGAGAAAAGAAGAGGTCCGGATACTTTTTGGGAAGATCCACTTGAGCTGTGACACGTGAAACACATCGTGCACATTGGATAGTTATCTGTAAGTTGAAAACAATAGGAATTCCTGGCAACTCTTCTGGAAAGACGTCAGGGAATTTGGAAACCACCGGAACATTTTCAAGTAAAGGGAGAGGTTTTGTATGGAGGGTGTATAGCTGGATAGAACTTGATTCATTTGGAGAATAGATTATCTGGAATGTGGTGCTTCAGGAATGCTTCCTCGAAACAACCCCAGGTGATAGGAATGCCAGCTCTCATAGCTTGGAACCAACAACAACAACAACAACCTTTCTGGCCAGATAGACTTGATATTTGGGAAGTTTTGATTAGACGCCGGTAGAAGAATTGAAGTGGAAAACAACAACAAGATTTCAACGGACGAAAAGGATGTTGAGAAGAAGAGGATAACGAAGCAACACCGGGAAAACGAGATCAAAACACTCCTGAGGTACTACGGAAAACCCATCCGGGCTTCTAAAGGATCAATATCTACTGCTTAAGGAATAGAGGATCTGCTTCCGGGGTTTACACGCGTCCGTTCTCAATCGTGAGTAGGCAACATGATAAATCATGTCACAACCACCTCCATTCCTATGATCTAGTAGATATAACCATCCTAGAGAAACCAGAATTCGTGAAATCCTAACTTGAAAGTTTAGATCAGAAGGGAAAACAACGTTGCACTTCCTTACCAGAAAAGGGTGGGTGGGTGGGGAAAGAAGAAAAATGGCAGAATTCCTACTCTCACGTTTCATTTTTCCTATATAGCTACAAAATAGTTTCTAGACTCAACTGCGACCAGTAAAAAGGGATCCTACAGGCAGACAGGCTCTGATACCATTTGTCGCACCCGGACTTCTAAAGGATACTCGCCGTTCCGTTGAACAGTAGTAGATTGGATTACGGGGCTTACCGGCACCCGCGTCCTTTTACGAGTAGGCCAACACACGTATGTGTGACAACCAACCCCTATCTGTTCATCGTCGACGTAAACTATCCCATAGAAATCAGGATACTTCCATTGACGTACTTCAAAACATACACACATGGTACGTCAACGGTATTGGAACAAGTGATATCACAACAGATCTCTATGACACAAAAGATTGAAATAAGTTGCAAATAGCTCTCATTAGAGCAGAGATAGCAAATACAATCATTCAGAGGACACATGTCCCAACAATACATCATTACATCACAGCGGAAGCATTCAAAATGTCTGAGTACAGACAAGAACCCAAATAGGCCTAAGAGGCCGGAAACGAAAAGACGGAGCCCATCCACGAAGTCTCGGATCCTGCCCGGGTCCGCTATCTACTCGTCAGCAGTCTCGTCAAACTCCACGTAGTAGCCACCATGTAGATCTTCGGAAACATCGTCTGCGGAAACCACAGCCCCAAAGGGGTCAGTACATAAACGTACTGGCAAGCAAGACTCACAGTTCACCAAAGTGTAACCCGTCAACACCAAGCACAGATGCCTTGGGTTCAACGGAAGAGAGGGGATATAAAAGATGCTGCAACTGGCTGCGCTAACCAACTACAGAGATTCTACCACTTCCGGCTAACAGAAAGGAGATAAGATCGAGTGTTGTAACCAACTGAAAGATAACTTCAAACAAACCCATCCTGGATCTCGCCCCTTATCCAAAGAAGCAATCCGAGGATAACTCACACAGTTGGATTAGTGATGGTTCAGATTATTGTGTCAATAAGCCTATTACTAGTCAAGTTGTTAATCATGAGGTGTAAGGTTGTTAATCATTAGGTTCAAGTTGTCCTGAGTACTTGTTAGCCAGTACTTTCACCAAGTAATCCATAACCGCGGAAAACACGGCTTCTCGAGAAGATTATCCCTGCAGGGTTGCACCAATGTGGCCGTACACGTATGAATAACCCGCCAGATGGGATGCCTCCCACCAAGCGGGGCACTCAACACAACTCAACTCTTCTTCGCATCAAGCCCAAAGCACCACGTGCTGTGCGTGCGCGGCTAATCGAGCCCCACGAAGAAAAGGGGACCCTCATAGCACTGGAAGACCACGCCGCCCTAAATGCCGACTACAAAAGTTCCACCCGGGATCCAAGGGCTCGCAAGATCATGCATGCAGCAAATGGAAAGCCCGAACTACGTGTGGCGATTTGGACGAGATGCGAATCGAATCAAATTGAGGGGGGCGCCCATACTCGCTTCCCACATGCGGTTAGTGCGCTCATCATGGATCAGTAGACAAGACCCTTTTCCTATTAGGGTCGACACTAGCAGGCCTCAAAACCACCCTGGGCCTCCTGCCGGTGCCTTATCATCAAATTATTATTTAACAATAACATTAGCATGATTGATTGATTAAACATCGAGCCCCCAGAACGTAATAGAAATAGTAACAGAAAGTAACGGGTAACAGACTCGAGCAAAACAACCCTAAGCATGCTAGTAAGACACGGGCAACAAGCAATGGTTATAGGTATGGAGGTGAGGCAATATCAGGGTTAAAGGATTCATGTGATAGGGTTCGTAACAGAAACAACTACACATAGGGCTAGCAAAATAGACAACGGAAAGTATCGGTAACCAATGTTGAAAGGAACACGATGGTTCATGTGAGTGATAACTTGCCTGCAAACCCAGTAGCCTGGTACTGAGCTAACTCCTTAGAAGGGATGTCGTAAGTATCGTCGGTCTCAACGTCGTCGTGTATCCGAGAAGAAGCAAACAAACAATGCAGAAAGATAAACAATCAATATCATGGCATAGTGCACAAACATGGGATGATGCATGACCATTTAATTGATGCATAGAAATAAACTAGTTGACAAGATAGGAACATGATTAAATGGACCCACATGCAATTTGAGTTGCACCTGAAAAGCCCATGAATTATGGTTGAATTAATTGTTTTACTAATAATCAAATTGTGTAAGTGAATTAGCATGATGGATGGATGAGGAAAACAGCAAAATAACAACAATAGAACCAAATGGAAATAAGGTTTACCAAGTTTAGAAATTCATTTATTAAGTTTTGGAATTTTTGGTTCCTTAAAGGTGTCACACAAGCATTTGTTGTTTTCACCAACTTAAATTGTTCAAAATATATAACAAAGTTTATATTTGAAAAGAAAACAAGATTTTAGTTGGATTACATGTTTCACTTGTTGCAACAGGATTTCAAATGAATTATTTATGAATTAAACAAGTTTAAGCAAGAATTAAATGAATTTAATTCAAATATGAACTTATTTGAATTTTTATTTGTGCAAAACATTGAGTGAAGTTCATATTTGAAAATGTTATGCTTTTATGGTTTGAAAACATATTTTATATATCCCAAAAGAATTTGTTTTGATCAAGTTATAAATTTAGCAATATTAAATGAATCAAATAAGATTTAAATTATTTAACCAAGTTTAATTATTCAAATCATGAAACAAATTTTATATTTGGAAAGGTGGTTTAATTTTGCATGGAAAACATATTTTATTTGTTGAAATTGGATTTAAAATGAGCAAGTTATTATTTTGGCAATTTTAAATGCAATAAACAAGAAACAGTTGTTTTCAGCAATTTAAATTATTCAAAACAGCAAACAAAATTTATATTTGGAAAGTACATGAAAAGTTGATTGGAAAACATATTTAGTTTGTGGAATTTGGAATTTTTATGAACAAGTTATGATTTTTGCAAGTTTAAGTGATTTAAACAAGAATTCAAATGTTTTACCAATTTAAAATATTCAAAACAGTAAACAAATTTTATATTTGGATATAACATTTAATTTGGTATTGAAAACATATTAAAAATGTTGGATTTGGAGTTAAAATGAAATAGTTATGCAATTTACAATATTAGGTGCAAATCTGCCATTTTTTTAGCTGCTAGGGACTTAGAAATAATTTTGCAGGGGTCTAGATTAAATACCAGGGGCCTAGTTGTGATTACTGAGAAGTTCTGTGACCAAACAATTGAAAAATAAAAAGGTTGTTTTAATCTGCAGGGGGTGGGATTCGAACCCACCTCCTCTGCTTGCAGCGCCAGGGAACAGGACCAGTGGGGTGGCTACTCGAGTTGTGATGGAAAGGGGCAGTGGGGGGGTATGAGGTGTGCTCGCGGGATGTTTTCTGAACTTAACTGAATCGTGACTGTTACTGCATCTCTACAGAACATCGGCCAGCGATGGAAGGTGGAGGCGATCGGCAGTGGGGGCGGTGGTCGCTGGTGCGGGCTGTGCGCGGTGGCCGTGCCGCCGTGTGGTTGCTGCGTGCGGTTGTGCGAGTGAGGGCAGAGAGTAAGGAGGCGAGGGGAAGGTGGCGTCTCACCTCGGGCGGACAGCGATCGGGGCGAAGCAGAGGAGTTCGCCGGCGACGGAGGGGATGGCGCCGGCGACTCGGGCCGTCTCCCGTCCTCGAGCCTTCACCAAAAACGACGAGGAGCACACCCCAGTTCCATTCCCGATGGCACTTCAACCCCGAGGTGAACGTGGCAGCGAGGTTTGACGGCGGCGATCTCGGTGGTTGGTGCAGTTTCAGAGGTTCAGAAGGAGAATTAGCAGAGAGGAAGGAGATCGGAGGGTGGCGGCGCTAGGGCTAGAGGGAGCTAGGTTTAGGCTAGGCAGAGGGATCGGTGGCTGTTTTTATGGGGCAGAGGGGCCTGGTACGGCAAGCATCGGAGAGGAGGGTGGAGAGATCGGGTGGTGGAGGTTCTGCAGAGAAAACGACAGAGGGAGGTGTACGGAGGTGGGGGACGAAGTGGAGTGGGCTGGGAAGAAGAAATGGGCTGGGCTGCCTCCTGCTCACATCTCTCTGTTTATTTTATTTTCTTCTCTCTTCCTTTTTTTTGTAGAGAAAGGAATTGGAAGAAAAGGTAGGGTTTTAGGTTAGTAAAAATCTTAGAAAAATTAGGTTAGGCTATTTAGGTTAATAGTAAGCAAATGTTAACTTTTGTTTTCAAAAAGTTGGAGTTTAATTTGTTGTTTGTGTTTAAACCACAAATGGAATGATTTTTTTTTATTAATTGAACATTAATGAAAACAACTCATTTTAATAGGGTGAACCCTATGTTAAAATTGATTAAAGATTATAATTGTTTGGTGAACTTCATAGATTCAATTGGGTGCTGATTTGGGAAAATTGATTTGAGTTTGGAATTTGATTTGGAATTTAATGGTTTGATTAAAACCAACATTTTAATAGATTGATCCAAATGTTTTAATTGGAAACAAGAGTATAAAATGTTTTTGGTTATTATTTTTATAACTCCAAATTGGGTTCTGTTTGAAAGATTTGCTTTGAATTTGAAATCACATTGGAATTCATTAATGGAAATAAGGCACCATTTTATTAGTTGATTCCTTATGGAATAAAATGATAACAATTTGTTGTTTTTATTTGTGATTTTTATTTCAAAGGTTGTAACAGAGCAAGTATGAAAACAAAGCATTTGAAATTGTTTGAGTTTCATTGTGAAAACAATTAAGAACAGATGCAAAACAAAAGGCAAACAAGGCAAACAATGAAATAAATATGATGCCATGATGCAATACTTCAATAACAAGAAATCAAACATTCTAAACGGTAGGTTTTCATACTTGGGCTGTTACAGAGGGTGGGTGGGGAAAGAAATAAAATGGCAGAATTCCTACTCTCACGTTTCATTTTTCCTATATAGCTACAAAATAGTTTCTAGACTCAACTGCGACCAGTAAAAGGGATCCTACAGGCAGACAGGCTCTGATACCATTTATCGCACCCGGACTTCTAGAGGATACTCGCAGTTCCGTTGAACAGTAGTTGATTGGATTACGGGGCTTACCGGCACCCGCATCTCTTACGAGTAGGCCAACACACGTATGTGTGACAACCAACCCCTACTGTTCATCGTCTACGCAAACCATCCCATAGAAATCAGGATACTACCATTGACGTACTTCATACCATACAAACATGGTACGTCAACGGTGTTTAACAGAATGATAGCACAACATATCTCTAAGACACAAATAAATAGAAATAAGTTGCAAATAGCTCTCACTAGAGCAGAGATAGCAAATACAATCATCCAGAGGACACATGTCCCAACATATCATCATTACATCTCAGCGGAAGCATTCAAAGGGTCTGAGTACAGAAAAAATCCAAATAGGCTTAAGAAGCCGGAAACGAAAAGACGGAGCCCATCCACGATGTCCCGGATCCTGCCCAGGTCCGCTATCTACTCGTCAGCAGCCTCGTCAAACTCCACGTAGTAGCCGTCACGGGGATCCTCGTAAGCGTAGTCTGCGGAAACCACAGCCCCAAAGGGGTCAGTACATAAACGTACTGGCAAGCAAGACTCACAGTTCACCAAAGTGTAACCCGTCAACACCAAGCACATATGCTTTGGGTTCAACGGAAGAATAGGTGATACAAAAAGTGCGGCAGCAGGCTGCTCTAACCAACTACAGAAACATGCTACAACTTCCGACTAACAGAAAGGGGATAAGATAGCGTATCGTAACCAACTATAACTAACTCCAAGCAAACCCATCCTGGATCTCGCCCTTATCCAAAGAAGCAATCCGAGGATAACTCACACAGTTGGATTAATGATGGATCAAGTTATTGTGTCCATAAGACTATTACTAGTCAAGTTATCATTAGTTAGGTGTAAGTTGTTCCGAGTACTTGTTAGCCAGTACTTTCACCAAGTCATCCATAACCGCGGAAAACACGGCTTCTCGAGAAGATTTAACCCTGAAGGGGTGCACCAATTTGGCCGTACACGTAAGAATATCCCGCCAGACGGGAATCAAACCCACCAAGCGAGGCACTCTACACAACTCAACTCTTCTTCGCATCAAGCCCAAAGAACCACGTGTTGTGCGTGCGCGGCTAATCGAGCCCCACGAAGAAAAGGGGACCCTCATAGCACTCTAAGACCACGCCGCCCTAAATGCCGACTACAAAAGTTCCACACTGGCCTCGGATTCGTACCTGCATATGAGTGCATCAAATGGAAAGCCCGAACTAAGTGTGGCGATTTGGACGAGATGCGAATCGAATCAAATTGAGGGGGGCGCCCATACACGCTTCCCACATGCGGATAGTACGCTCATCATGGATCAGTAGACAAGACCCTTTTCCTAATTAGGGTCGACACTAGCAGGCCTCAAAACCACGCCGGGCCTCCTGCCGGTGCCTTATCAGCAAATTATTATTACCTCAAATTAACAGGTTGTTGTTTAACATCGAGCCCCACAACATAATAGAAATATAGTAACAGAAAGTAACGGGTAACAGACTCGAGCAAAAACAACCCTAAGCATGCTAGAAAGACACGGGCATCAAACAATGGGGTTATAGGTGTGGAGGTGAGGCTATATCAGGGTTAAAGGATAACATGTGATAGGATCGAACAGGAGCAACGATTCATAGGGCTAGCAGAATAGACAACGGAAAGTATCGGTATCCAATGTTGAGAGGAACACAATGATTCATGTGAGTGAATACTTGCCTGCAAACTCAGCAGCCTGGTACTGAGCTAGATCCTCAGAAGGGGTGTCGTAAGTATCGTCTGTCTCAACGTCGTCGTGTATCCGAGAAGAAGCAACAAACAACACAGAGAGATAAACAATCAATAACATGGCATAGTGCACAATCATGGGATGATGCATGACCATTTAATTGATGCATAGAAATAACCTAGTTGACATGGTAACATAACATGTTTAAATGGACCCATATGCAATTTGAGTTGCATATGAAAAGCCCATGAATTATGGTTGAAACAATTGTTTTACAAATAACCAACAGGTGAAAGTGGATTAGTATGATGCATGGATGAGGAAAACAGAAAAATAACAACAATAGAAACAATTTAAAATAAGGTTTACCAAGTTTAGAAATTTATTTATTAAGTTTTGGAATTTCGGTTACTTAAAGGTGTTACACAATTATTTGTTGTTTTCAGCAATTTAAATTGTTCAAAACAAATAACAAAATTCATATTTGGAAAGTACACAAAATTTTAGGTGGATTACATGTTTCAATTATTGAAAAAGGAATTAAGATGAATTATTCATGAATTAAACAAGTTAAACAAGATTTAAATGAATTAAATTCAAGTTTGAATTTTATTTGTTCAAAACATAAATTCAAATTCATATTTGAAAATTTTATACTTTTCTAGTTTGAAAACATATTTTACATGTTCAGAAATAATTTAATTTGGGCAAGTTATGAATTTAGCAAATTTAAATGATTTAAACAAGGTTTAAATTATTTAAGCAATTTTAATTATTCAAACCATGAAACAAAATTTATATTTGAAAAGGTGGGTTGAAATAGCATGGAAAACATATTTTATTTATTTTATTTGGATTAAGTATGAATTAGTTATGCAATTAATCAAATTTTAAATGAATTGTTTGAATTTGAAATTTGAGTGCATTTGAATTATTCAAAACAGAATACAAATGTTATAAACAGGTAGAGAATTAAATTTGGTTCAACAAACATATTTTATTTATATTAATTGGATTTGTAATTTAAAGGTTATTCACATTTTAAATTTGAGGACCAATCTGTAAAAGAAATAAAATTTAATTTAAAAAGAAAAGGCAGAAAAACCTTTGTTACTCCGAAGTGGCTAGCCACTGCCACTGACAGAGGGCCCAAAGGCTGCGTGGCAGCACAGGTGGCAACAGAGGCCACCTACAGCTGGGCCACGCCTGTCAGTTGCCCAGTGAAACAAAAATGTTGGGTTTATTCGCGAGCGCGAGGGCTCGAACCCTGGCCTCGAGCGCGCGCGCACTGCACTGCTACCACTGCGGTGTGCGATTTGATCTTGTCAGTATAGCACGCGCAAACAGGTTATTGTTCAGTTAGCGAATCTGAACTTTTAACTGACGAACTTTTTCTGAACTTCGATAGGAAGTGGACGGTGGCCGGCGGCGAGCCGCAGATGATCGCGGTCGTGCGCGTGTTGCGTGTGCTGTGCTAGCGTGCTGATGTGCGTGCTTGCGCAAGGCAGAGAGGATAGGAGGAGAGGTGGAAGGCACGGTGGTGCTCACCGGCGGCTGGAGTGGAAGCAGCGGCTCGGGGCAGAACGGCGGCGTCGACGTCGAGGACGGCGGCGTGGCTACAGGCCCCCTTGGGCTCAACGGAGATGTCGAGGACATAGAGGGAAGTATGGCGGATCCGTTCCAGCTGTTAACCGGAGGGAAGCGAGGGCCTCCCGGCGGCGATCATCTCCGGTTCAGAAGGTGGGTGGCTCGGTGAGGTTCAGAACAGAGAAAATCGCCGGGAGAGAGAGAGATCGGCGGCGAGGAGGGAGGTAGTTGGGGGCTAGGGTTAGGGCAGCAGCTCGGGGGGTCCTAGGGTAGCTATATAGAGGGGTAGGGGCGACGCTGGTCGTTGCTGCGTTACTGTCGCCGACGTGGACAGGTGGAGATGGCGTCGTACAGGTTGAAGAAGACCCCGAAGGGGTACGGGCCGAGGGAGAGAAGAAATGGGCTGGGCCTGCGTGGCTCCCCTCCTCTGAGCGTATTTTTTTTCCTTTTTATTATTTGTTCTGTTACTTTTTTTTTTGCTGAATTAGAATAGGAAGAAAATAGAAAGGTTTTTGAGCTAGGAAAAATTTAGAAATTTTTGGTTAAGTTAGTTATTACAATAGCAACTAATTGCCAACTTTTGTTTTCAAAAAGTTCAAAAATAAAATGTTGTTTGTAATTGGATTCAAATTTGGGTGAATTTGATTATTAAGAGGTTTATTGAAAACAAGTTTTAATTAGGGTGAACCCTAAAGTTTAAATGGAACAAAAGGGTTAGAAATGTTTTTGGTAATTTTCATAATTTTAAATGGGTGCTGTTTGTGATTTGTTTTGAATTTTGAATGCTAATTGGAATTAAGTGGATGATTAAAGAACAAATAAATAGTTGAGCTTTTTGTTATTTTTCATGGAAACAATTGGAAGTTTAATTTGAACCTTTTATTTGGAAAGTTGTAACATAACAAGTATGAACAAAGCATTTGAAATATTGTTTGAATTTCCATTGTGAAAACAAATAAAAACAGATGCAAACAAAAGGAAAACAAATGTAAACAAGGAATGAGTATGATGACATGATGCAAAACTTTAATAAAACAAGAATCAAACATTCTAAATGGAAATTTTCATACTTGGGATGTTACAGTAATAAAGGGACTTATGCAACCAATATGGTACAGAAGAACTACAACTCCCACAAGAAAAAGGCAAGGACTGGTGTCCAACAGAATACTAACGTCAAGAATAAGGCTAAGAAGACCTTCAAGAAGGATAAGAAGAAAGATGGCTTCTTCACTTGTGGTTCACTAGAACACTTGGCTATGAAGTGCTCAAACAAGTACAAGATGCCAGGGCAGGATTCCAAGGTTGTCAACATGATTGTGAGCAACAATGAGAATTGGGCATATGTGTACGGTAGCTTGTTTACTGTATTTTTAGTTTATTAGTCTACAGATTGGTGGATTGACACAGGTGCAAATATTGTGTGTGCTGACATCTCTTTGTTTTCTTCTTATCAGGTCACAAGGAACGGGTCTGTATTGATGGGGAATGGCGCAAGTGCTTTTGTACTTAGTGTTCACACGGCCGATCTGAAGTTTACTTTGGGAAGGGTCTTGCATCTCAAGAACATGCAGCATGTCCCCGCCATTAAGAAGAATCTTGTTAATGGCTCCCTTCTATAAGAGAAGGGTTTAAGTTGGTTTTTGAGTCCAATAAAGTAGTTGTAACGAAATATGGACTGTTTGTTGGAAAAGGGTATGAGTGCGAAGGTCTGTTCCATTTTTCCCTCGCTGATTTCTGTAATAAAGTCGTGAACAATATTCATTCGAGTGTTGATGAAACAGAAGTTTTGCATTCACGTCTTTGTCATGTTGGTTTCAGTTGCATGACACGGTTAGTGAAGGGAATATGCCCGAGAGGCAATAATAAAGTGGTTATTATCTTATTCCTTGTTTATGATAAATGTTGATTTCTCATGCTAGAATTGTAATGTTGATACATGTGTGTTTAATAAACAAACAATGGTTCCTAGTAAAGCCTCTCTTTTAACTAGCTCATTGATTAATAGATGATCAAGGTTTCCTGATCATGAACATTGGATGTTGTTAATAACGGGTCATGTCATTAGAAGAATGATGTGATGAACATAGACCCAAAGTGAATATAGCAATGCAATCAAGTCATTAAGTTACATTGTTATATCACACATACTAAGTAACTCTAATCCTTAGACCATGAGATAATGTCAATCACTAAGACCGAAAGAGTGCTTTGATGTCATCAAACGTCACACCGTAACAGTGTGACTATAAAGGTGCCATTGGGTATTCGGAAAGTATTAGTTGAGGATCATGGATCAAGAGTGGTATTTGTCCATCCAAATGATGGAGAGATATACTCTGGGCCCTCTCGGTGATATCACATCGACACCGCTTGCAGGCACGTGACTAGGTCACAAGGATGTCATATCACGAAACGACTAAAATATTACTTGTCAGTAAGATTGAACTAGGTATGATTGATACCAATGATCGGATCTCGGACAAGTAAAATATCGCAAGACAAAGGGAATTGGTTACGATATTTATGGTTCACACTATCACTAGATTCATCGTTGAGTGTGTAGAAATCATTACGGATCTCCAGGTCCTGCTTGACTATTGATCAGAGAGGTGTCTCCATCATGTATACATTATTCACGAACCGTAGGGTGACACATTTAAGGTTCGATGACGCGATTGAGTGGATACGGAATATCGGATAAAAGTTTGGACAACACCGAAATTGTTTCGGGGAATATTGAAATAGTCACCGGAATAGTTTCGGGGAATATTGAAATAGTTCAAGGTGGTATATGTTAATGTTTGATTAACAAATAGTTCAAGGGGGTAAGTTTTAATGTTTGTTAATAGGATTAACAAATATTAAAATAAAGAAATAAAATTGTTTTATTTATTTATTAAAGAAAACCCTTGGAATTTGGAGTGGGAATTGATGAGAGAATGAGTGGGTTGAGTGGAGACTCCACCCACATGATGAGGGGAGAGGTGGAGGCACAAAAAATTTGTGGATGCCTCCCCCCTCCTATATAAAGAGGGGTTGGACCTCTCTCTCCACACACAACTTGGTGTCATCTCCATCTCCATCCTCCCGCTGATTCACCTCATGTTCATGCGTTTGGCGAAGCCCTGAACAAAGTTTTCTCCACCATACCACGCCGTCGTGATGCTGGTTTCTGAGGGATCCTCTAGTTCCGCTGCCCCGCTGGATCGAGGGAACGGAGGTCGTCATCGAGCTGTATGTGTAACCGAGTGCGGAAGCGCTGCCGGATTGCAGTGCTCATCTTCGCGATCTTGAGATCGATTTGAGTACGAATACATCACCAACGAGATTTGATCTCGTAACGCTTTGTGTCTTCGAGGGTATGTTCTTCTTAAGACTCTCTCTATGCCCATTACTTTTCATCTCCTATATTAGATCTTGGCCATTGGGGTGTCTCTCGCGTAGGAAATTTTTTGTTTTCTATGCAACAAACCCTTCATTGGTATCATCACCTACGCTATGCGTAGATGATTTGTACGGGTAGAACACATAGGTGTATATGGGCGTTGATGATCATGTTATTGCCTCCTTGAGTATTTTATGATCTTAGTGGCATAGTAGGATGAAGCTGTCCTAAACAAACTTTACGTGTACTTTGTACGCGTGACCTGTCTCACTTGTGGCTGAGGGGGTGTCCGTTTCTCCTACTATAGTTAAGATATAATCTATGAAGGGTTGTTAAAAATATGTTTATCAACGTTGTGGTTGATGTTCGTAGGTATGAACGGTTCTATCCTCGAAAGATCTAAGCCACGTAAAATATGCAAAAATAAATTAGAGACATCTAACTAGTTTTTGCAGGGCATGTGATGTGATATAGCCAATGTTACAAATTTGATTATGAAATGATCTCTTTTGTAAGTTATTGATATACCCGCGGGATCCATATGGTTGTATTATTTTTATGGACAATTAAGATGGAGGTGCCATGGACCTTGGTACCACACTGGTGGAATGATGGAGATACTACTGTGATGCACAAGATGGAAATCAAGTGCAAGAAGAACCATATCATATCACATTATCCATACATGTGATGTTAATGCTTTTATGCATCTTATTTTGCTTAGATCGCGACGGTAGCATTATAATATGATCCCTCTCACTTAATATCAAGATAATAATGTGTTCTTCATTAGTATGCATCGTTAAGAAAGATCGTCGTTTCGAGACACCACGTGATGATCGGGTGTGACAGACTCAACGTTCGTATACAACGGGTGCTGACGAGCCTAGCATGTACAGACATGTCCTCGGAACACACGCAATACTACGGTTCTACTTGGCGAGCCTAGCATGTACAGACATGGCCTCGGAACATGTAACCGAGAGGTAAAGTATGAGTCATATAGATGATATGATGAACATGTCGGTGTTCGCCTTTGCAGCTACATCATCTCACGTGATGATCCGTTTTGGTGTAGTGAATTTGGTTTGTGTAATCACTAAAACGACTAGAGGGATGTTGCTTTTGAGTGGGAGTTCACTTAGTAATTTTGAATTAACTTGAACTTATTTTATCATGAACAACCAATCAAAATGAATTTGCACAAATTGTAGTATTCATTTGCATCCACAAACTACCTTACACTTAGATTGTTAATTGAGATATAACTGTTATGATCTGGTAAAAAACATTTAAGATTGGTACCGTATTAGTGCAATTTAAAATTGAGTCCTATCGTAGAGTTTCGGTATTTCCTACCTAGGTCCATATGATTAATGATTGATTGATCTAGAGAACAAATAATTCCTACTTATAATCCAGAGTCATGCTTGCTTCCATATTACTTTATCTTCAAAAGAATGTTTTGTTGATCAAGGTGATTTAAGGAACTGAAAAGAATTGTTTCAGAAACAATCAATGAAAGATATATTGATATCTAGAAAGGTATTTGTGGCAACATGACTGAGTATAATTTAGCGTGACAATGTGTGCTTCTATTATTTGAATATATGCAATGATTGAAGATGCTAGGCGTTTTTGAATCTTCCAAGAAGTTGGGCGCTGAAATTTATCCTCTAAATTCCTTCCTTCAAGCTATAGTAGCTTAATCAAAAAATTGTTATGCTGGGATGGATTAAAAGTAGGTAAAAATCGTTTACCTTGCTTGGAGATTGCTAAGAGTCGAATCTGGAAGAATGCTATTAATATGGTGATATTAGTAGAACAATCAAACTCAAAGTATGACTCAATGGGTGATAGTGTATGACTAACACGCCGAGGAAAATGTGCTAGTACGACTAGCATTGTTTGATGTTGAATGATTCTTCTGTAAATAAAAGGGAATGTTGAAAATAGAATTACAAAAAGATATATGGCAGAAAAGAGGATAACTGGAAAAGTCTGGCTCAGGTGTATATGCTTGATATACAAGTTATAGATGTATTACTAGTTAACAAAGTATTTTTTTTTGGTATTTTGATACCAGATTGGTTGGTATGAGTTGTCATACAAAGAAACACAATACAAAGAATACAAGGGCCTAAAAGGAACTAGTAGTAGATGTGGAATCGATCATGACAATAACAGAAATAAAGTGTTATTGTGTTCATCGTCGTATCGAACCAAACATTCAAGATTTATTTTAAGAACTTAATAAGTTGTTATTTTGTTCCGGTCTTTTGTGAGAACAAATGAGATTGTTCAAACTATGACCATATTCCATGATTGATGGATGAGTTAATATAAATCGTGTTGGTAAAGTAAACATCTATAAGACTAAATGCTAAATGTTGCATGACGTAAAAGAATTTCACTTAAATTGTGACACCACCATTTTAGTTCATACCGGGAAGGAAAACATGAAAGGAACTCAATGTTAATGGACTTCCGAAGTCATTTTATTTTTTGAATAAATTGACGCTTGTGAGACCTCTTCCAAAAGATGACTAGAATTCCGTTCATGGGCCAAAGTAGAATGGACGAATAATTTAATAGAGATTATACATATTTTTTTGAAAGTGTTACCATAGGGCAAAAACCCTATGGTGTGATGTATATAGTCCATTATGTGTAGTCATATGTGGTGGATTTTATTTTCCTTCATAAAATTTTGTCGATGATTTGACTAGATATATGAGTATATCTATTTAAAGAGAATGGAGTCTGACATTTTTTGAATTGGTTCAAATTATTGTTAGTATGGAGTAAAAATCATTGTAACAAGATAATCAAGTATTTATGATTGAATCATAAAGGACAAAATTTGAGTTACAAATTTAGCAAAACATCCGAGGAGTTGCAGAACTGTTCTACAACTTATACTTCTCGAATATCCCACATTAGTTTAGAGTATTCAAGAGACAAAATCATACCTTGTTGGACATGGTAAGATTAATAAAAATGCCATTATAATTTTGTAGTTTATATATTAGTGACAACCGCTTTTACACTGAAAAGAGCGCCATGATGATCCGTTGAAATTGACAACATATGAGTTATGGTTTGGGTAGTGATCCGAATTGTCTTTCTCTTAAGTTTTGGTATGCATAGCATGTGTAAAATGTTTACAACCAAAATAGGATACATATACGTTTATAAGGTTATCCCAACGAATCCATTGGGTATTTCTCCTATCACTGAACCAAAGACAAATGTTGTTTGTCAGAAAAGGTTGATTCTCGAGAAAGTAGTTCTTGCGAAACAAGTGAGTGGAAGGATAGTACAAACTCAACGAGATTAGAAAATCTTTGTTACCATGTCAAGAGTAACGCAACACTGGAAGTTGTTCCAGGGTTTCCTATTTTTACAAAGTAGAAGACACTACATGTGTTGTAGATACTTCGAATGAGTTTGTGAACTGAACCACAAAAGTCCTAAAATTTTGTACTTAGACCAACTTTTGGTTTAAGAGTGAAGTGTTGTTTTGACAACAAAGGACCTGGAACTTATAACGGAAGCAAATGATGGGCCCTGACTTCGTTAGATTGGCTATGAGTCATTATATCCGCGATAGTATCCCTGTATGAATATAAAGTACGTGACTTGGTACTCCTTTCGATAGGCATGGTGCCTAACGATAGCAAACAAGTATATATAGCAACAAAGACATGGATATTTACATCCTTTGAAAGTTGTACTTGTCAAAAATATGTTTTCGACGAAGTTCAAAGAGTTGACTACTGCAAGATTTTGATTTTCAGTAGTAATGCTTTAGTCTGTGCGGATAGTTCTAGCAAAAAGTTACATATTATGATATGGCAGTTGAATAACAAAAACTAACTTTCCTCTGAAGGAAGTTTGATCGAGGATGTGTACTTGACACAGTCTGAGAATTTTGTAAAATTCAAAAGGTTGCTGGAAAGGTATGCACACTTCAATGGTTGAAGTGAGCATAATGAAGTTAGAATCTTTACCTTAAAGAGGTTATCAAAAGAGTTTGATTCCATCATAAACGATAAAGATGCTTGTAGAGTTACAAGAAATTAAGTGGGAGCGCTATGACATATTTCTAATGCTTTATGTAGATGACATATGGTTGATTGGAAAATATGTATTTTAAATAAACACGGTTAAGATTTTCATATTGATGAAAGGATTAGAAGATATTGGGCATCGATATCTATAAGAGATGGATTGAAGCGCCTGATATG
Source organism: Alopecurus myosuroides (assembly GCA_028641055.1). Classification (NCBI taxonomy): domain Eukaryota; kingdom Viridiplantae; phylum Streptophyta; class Magnoliopsida; order Poales; family Poaceae; genus Alopecurus; species Alopecurus myosuroides. The sequence goes on along the minus strand of CM054062.1, from coordinate 150,574,925 downwards.
ATTGAAGCCAAATTACATAGATGAAATATGGAAGTAAGTCAATATCGAAATGACAAGAAGGAGTTCTTGCCACATGGAAAAGTATGGAGCAATATTCAAGTGTTTTGACACATGATGAGCATCATTGAAATTGATATTTCTAAGTCATGTGTTCCATGCTATGTACAAAACCAGATGAGTCCTATGCTATAAACTGTTATAGCATGATAATTCATATGATGATTAGACAACATTGGGAGAGATCCTTATGCCATTTTAGAAATGCTAAGAATATGTTTTACTATGTAGTAATGATAAAATATCCGTTGTAATATGTTACACTAATAGTCTTGTCATCTATTCAAATAATTTTATCTCAATTAAAATATGTGATGAAAGGTAGCACAATAGGCTAGAAGAAAGTTCCATGCTGGATTTTGAATGAGTTTCAAAATTAAAGTATTGTGACGGGTACTACAACAAAGGCTAAGTATATTGTTGTGTTGAAAAACAAATAATATGCGTATTTTGTGTCAATGAGTTCTTTATTGAACTTGGTGAATTTCAAAGAATGCTGACACTATGAAGCTACATTTTGAAAATGTTAGTAACATTAGTTTAAGCTGAGGAATTAAGGTCTCACCGGTTGACCAAGTATATATAAAGCCACCTCATTAGAGAATGAGTGATGCGTGTAGACGCAAAGAACATGCAAATACAATAGGACCTGAAAAGTTTAGATCTTTTTGATGATGTTTACCACATGCGAAGCATGGTAATAACACTGGAACGCCATATGTGTTAAGTGCTTACAAACTAGATTATTGACTCTAGTGCAAGTGGGAGACTGAAGGGAATATGCCCGAGAGGCAATAATAAAGTGGTTATTATCTTATTCCTTGTTTATGATAAATATTTATTTCTCATGCTAGAATTGTATTAACCGGAAACGTTGATACATGTGTGTTTAATAAACAAACAATGATTCCTAGTAAAACCTCTCTTTTAACTAGCTCGTTGGTTAATAGATGATCAAGGTTTCCTGATCATGAACATAGGATGTTGTTAATAACGGGGTCATGTCATTAGAAGAATGATGTGATGAACATAGACCCAAAAGTGAATATAGCAGTGCGATCAAGTCATTAAGTTACATTGTTATATCACACATACTAAGTAACTCTAATACTTAGACCATGGGATCATGTCAATCACTAAGACCGAAAGAGTGCTTTGATGTCATCAAATGTCACACCGTAACAAGGTGACTATAAAGGTGCCGTTGGGTATTCGGAAAGTATTAGTTGAGGCTCATGGATCAAGAGTGGGAATTGTCCATCCAAATGACGGAGAGATATACTCTGGGGCCTCTCGGTGATATCACATCGACACCGCTTGCAAGCACGTGACTAGGTCACAAGGATGTCATATCACGAAACGAGTAAAAGAGTACTTGTCAGTAATGAGATTGAACTAGGTATGGTTGATACCAATCATCGGATCTCGGACAAGTAAAATATCGCGAGACAAAGGGAATTGGTTATGACGTTTATGGTTCACACGATCACTAGATTCATCATTTAATGTGTAGAGTCATTACGGATCTCCAGGTCCCGCTGTTGACTATTGATCGGAGACGTGTCTTGATCATGTCTACATTATTCACGAATCGTAGGGTGACACACTTAAGGTTCAATGACGCGATTGAGTGGATACGGAATATCGGAGAAAAGTTTGGACAACACCAAAATTGTTTCGGGGGATATTGAAATAGTCATCGGAATAGTTTCGGGGAACATTGAAATAGTTCAAGGTGGTATATGTTAATGTTTGATTAACAAATAGTTCAAGGGGGTAAGTGTTAATATTAGTTAATAGGATTAACAAATATTAAAATAAAGAAATAAAATTGTTTTATTTATTTATTAAAGAAAACCCTTGGAATTTTGAGTGGAAATTGATGAGAGAATGAGTGGGTTGAGTGGAGACTCCACCCACATGATGAGGGGAGAGGTGGAGGCACCAAAATTTTGTGGCTACCTCCCCCTCCTATATAAAGAGGGCTTGGAGCTCTCTCTCCACACACAACTTGGTGTCATCTCCATCTCCATCCTCCCACTGATCCACCTCATGTTCATGCGTTTGGCGAAGCCCTGGACGAAGTTTTCTCCACCACACCACACCGTCGTGCTGCTAGTTTCTGAGGGATCCTCTCATCCTCTACTTCAGCTGCCCCACTGGATCGAGGGAACGAAGGTCGTCACCGATTTGTACGTGTGACCGAGTGCGGAAGCGCTGCCGGATTGCAGCGCTCATCTTCGCGATCTTGAGATCGATGTGAGTACGACTACATCACCAACGAGATTTGATCTCGTAACTCTTTGTCTCTTCGAGGGTATATTCTTCTTAAGACTCTCTCTATGCCCGTTACTTTTCATCTCCTAGATTAGATCTTGGTCATTCGGGTTTCTCTCGCGTAGGAAAATTTTTGTTTTCTATGCAACGAACCCTTCAGTTAAAAAAATTAAATTTTATTCCAAGTTTCACTTTAGCCAAAGGTTCTAAGTGTCATTCGTGTGAGCAAGCAAAGCAACCTCGTAAGCCCCATAAAGCTGCGGAGGAGAGACACTTGGCGCCATTAGAGCTCATACATTCTGATCTCTGTGAGATGAATGGTGTGTTGACAAAAGGTGGAAAGAGATACTTCATGAAGTTAATAGATGATTCCACTAGGTTTTGCTATGTATATCTGTTAAACACTAACAACGAGGATCTACACTACTTTAAAATCTATAACACGGAAGTTCAGAATCAACTTGAAAATAAAATTAAATGAATCCGGTCAGATCGTGGTGGAGAGTATTTCTCTATTGAGTTTGACTCTTTCTGTGTGGAACATGGTATTATTCATGAGAGGACGCCTCCCTATTCAGCTCGGTCAAATGGGGTTGCCGAACGGAAAAACCGTACTCTAACAGATTTGGTTAACGCCATGTTAGATACATCGGGTTTATCCAAGGCATGGTGGGGGGAGGCTATATTGACATCATGTCATGTCCTGAATAAAGTTCCAACGAAAGATAATGAGGTTACTCCCTATGAGCAATGGGAGAAGAGAAAAACAACATTCGTACTTACGTAGTTGGGGCTGTTTGGCGAAAGTCAATATGTCGATCCCAAAAAAGCGTAAACTTGGACCAAAAACCGTGGATTGCGTTAATTTGGGATACGCCAAGAATAACATTGGCTATAGATTTCTAGTAGTGAAATCTGAGGTACCTGACGTGAAGATCGATACGGTTATGGAGTCTAAAGATGCTACATTTTTTGAGAATATTTTTCCTATGGGAGATATGAAAAACACTTCTAGACAGGAATTATAGGAGACTCTTGAACGTGCCATTCCTACGGAATATCATGAACAAACACATGATGAAAATCCTGAGAAGGATGACGAGGAAACCCTTGGTAGGTGCAAGAGACAGAGGACTGCAAAGTCCTTTGGTGATGACTTCCTTGTGTACCTTGTGGATGATACTCCCACTTCTATTTCAGAAGGTTATGCATCTCCAGATGTTGACTACTAGAGAGAAGCGGTCCGTAGCGAGATGGATTCCATCATGGCTAATGGAACGTGGGAGATAACTAAACGTCCTTATGGCTGTAAACCATTAGGATGTAAGTGGGTGTTCAAAAAGAAGCTTAGACCCGATGGTACGATTGAAAAGTACAAGGCTAGACTTGTGGCCAAGGGTTACTCACAGAAAGAAGATGAAGATTTCTTCGATACTTATTCACCTGTGGCCAGACTGACCACCATTCCATTATTACTCTTGTTGGTGGCCTTGCATGGTCTTCTCGTCCATCAGATGGATGTTAAGACGACATTCCTAAATGGAGAGTTAGACGAGGAAATCTAGATGCAACAGCCAGATGGCTTTGTGTTAGATGGTCAAAAAGGAAAAGTGTGCAAGTTACTGAAATCTTTATATGGGCTGAAACAAGCACCTAAGAAATGGCACGAGAAGTTCAATACAACTTTAATGTGTCTTGGTTTTGTTGTGAATGAAGCTGACAAATGCGTGTACTATCGCCATGGTGGGGGCGAAGGAGTTATACTATGTTTGCATGTTGATGACATGCTGATATTTGGGACTAACCTCAAAGTAATCGATGAGGTTAAGTCATTTCTATCCCAGAACTTTGAGATGAAAGATCTTGCTGTGGCTGATGTTATTTTGAATATCAAGCTGTTGAGAGACAATGAGGGTGGGATTACACTTTTGCAATCCCATTATGTTGAGAATGTTCTGAGTCAATTTGGATATTCAGACTGCAAAATTTCTCCAACACCATATGATCCTAGTGTGCGAATTCTTAAGTTCGAAGGCACAACTAAGGATCAGCTGAGATACTCTCAAATAATTGGTTCACTCATGTATCTAGCGAGCGCTACGAGGCCTGCTGTAGAAAGAATTATGCGCTATCTAAAATGTATCGTGAACCATGGACTTCACTATAGTGGATACCCTTTGGTACTTGAAGGGTATTGTGATGCGAATTTGATCTTTGATGCTGATGAGATGAAAGCCATAACGGGGTATGTGTTTACCCTTGGAGGTGGTGCTGTTTCCTGAAAGTATTGCAAGCAAACGATCTTAACGAGATCGACAATGGAAGCAGAATTAACAGCATTAGACACGTCTAGTGTTGAAGCAGGATGGCTTCGAGATTTTTTGATGGACTTGCTTGTGGTTGAAAAGTCAGTACCGGCTATCCTTATGAACTGTAACAATCAAACAGTAATTGTCAAGGTGAAGAGTTCAAAGGACAATGCACAGTCCACAAAGCACATAAAATGAGATTAAAAGCTGTCGAAAATTTAAGAAACTCCGGAGTGATAGTGGTGGATTATATCCAGTCGGCTAAAAATCTTGCAGATCCCTTTACTAAAGGGATATTACGTGTTGACCCACATGAGTTTCCATGGCAGTAACCCAACCTATGTGATCGGAGATCCCGTGAAGTAGGACCTGGGAAAACAAGTTAGTGGTTAATCGAGGAGAGTAATTTTTACTGACCCACTGCACTGGAGATAAAGTACTCTCAAAAACTGTATGGCAGGTTGACTTTTGTCTTAATATGTTCCAAGGCTTGTATAAGCAAGATGCTATCCTACAGAGCAGTATTTAGAGGAACACACCTATATGAGTCTGACTGCTGGTCACAGTCTATGAGATTGGGTGATCTCTAATAAGTTCATGAATATGCCAGGAGTGTGACTAATATGCTCCACCCGAGGGATCAGCCTTCGGCAGCCTAGTACTACCAAGACATTTAGTGAAACTACTTTACGCCACACTGACAATTCAAGGCATAGTACATTGTTCAGTTGTGATGTAGTGTAGCTATTTGCTCTAGGTAGATGTTCAACCTTAACGGGTCTCCACTGAAAATACTGGTATATAAAAACAGTGATTGGAACAGAGCACAACACCATGGGTCTTCGGGATCTGGTGGAGGATTGCTAAAATATGGGGTGGGCTTTAGGCCCACTAGGCAATTTTCATTTAATCCCTAAGTCACATGCTGCCATAGCAAATGGTGGGAGTTTAGTCCCATATTGCTAGTTGAGAGAGTTTTACACCAGTTTATAAGGTGAGCTCTCTTCCCACTAGTGTGAGTTGGTATGAAGAGAGAGGAGTTATGGAGGTGTTCCACACACGCGCTGCTCCTCCTCCGTCGCCCGCCTCGTCACGACGCGCCGTGGGTGGCGGGAATGAGCCGAGCCGATGCCTTTATTTTGGCAGTCGAAAACGGAGAGTCAACAAACACGCCAATAATATAAGACGTCATATTGATTGTTGTTTGTTTGCGTCACATTTATTTTGGTAACAGCCGCGCGCAGTAAAACGCCGCATTGACCACGGGGTAACCACGCGCAGTAAAACGCCGCATTGATCACGTGGTAACGTCTGTAGTAAACGCCAATTGAATTTGTGAGCCGACAGTTCTCCTACCCGGCTGTGCCTATATATTGAAACCTTAGGGCGGACACAGGAGTACACACCTCATATGCTCTGCCTCTTTACGCACATTGTCATTCCACTCTCTGTTGCTGCCGCCGGTGATCTCATCCCGTCTATCGCGTACATGGCCGACGGGAGAGCAGGCCTCCGAAACCCCGCTTCTCCAGATCATGTACGGGAGAGGGGCGATTAGGTTTCAGGGGAGCGTCTCCTACGCGATTGCTCGCTGACGTACGTCTAGTACGCCTACTACCGCATCGCCCTCGTCGTCAATATGTCCGCCGAAGCCGAACGCGCTGCTACTGAGACGGCTGCTGCAGCCGCCACCGACGACGCCATTGCTGCTGCAACCGCCGTCGCCTCTGCTGCGGCTACCGCCAACTGGCCAACCTCAGGGTATAATATGTTTATCCCTCTTCTGATTGTTTCCATGTGTGCAATACTAATAGTTTGCGTAGATGTATCCACCATTAATATAGTATGCAAGAATATGATCAATTATCAGTATGTTTACGTCATGCTCATGGTTTATACTTGGATTAATTTAATCTGTAGATTGCTTAATTTCTTAACACTCAGCTCTGCCGAGTTAAGAAGCTCGATTTAAGCTTCACAACCGGGCAGAGCTGAGGGGCTATTTTCGTATCAGGTCCGAGTCCGCAGACCAACCCGAGCACCATATCCGCGCCACGACTCTCAACACATTCGATCCATCAGGCTGTTTCGCGGACGTTCCTTCTCCACTTTTGTTTCCGCTTGAAAGCTTCGGATTTCTCCGTGAAAATTTTTGATTTTTTTTTCTTTATGTTTCGTTTAGAGAGGATAGCAGGATCAGCAGCTAGCTAGCTTGTCGGTGGCTGAGATGGGAGAAGATATACCCTTGCAAAATACTCTATCCATTCCTAAGTATAGCTCTTTTTCATATACACACATGTCTACATGTATTTAGACAACGTTTAGTACACATGTTCACTTATATTAACATGTATGTAGACAATATGAGCAATAGCTACAACATCTTGTATTTAGGAACGGAGGAAGTACTAGCCTTTAGTGCGCGCATGACATCTGGGTACAGTTTGTTAATGTACCCTAGTAGGGAAAGTACGACTCTCTCTAAATTTTCCTTGTAGAGGCTGGGGAGATCTCATCTAAAAAAGAAGAAACCCCTAAATTTTCCGAGGGTACGCGGTACAAGCAGGTTGGATCATTATTGCGGAGCCATATGTACTGGGCGCAATGCCTTAACTAGAGTACAGTAGCAGCAGTACTATGAAGTTTCGCCGAAACAGCTGCTCCGATGGGCACTCTGTTAGCGTCAACGATCGCAGCGCACAAGGGCCAAGTTGATGATCAACAGCGGCGTTGCGCAGGTACGCCGCAATGAATTGTGTCGACCGCGAGAGCTCATCGCCTTGACCCAGTCGTCTTCCTCGGCTTGGTTGGTTGAGCAGCTTTTTTTTCCCCATCTACTCTCTATCTCTGATTCTCTTCCAATCTTGATCTAACTAGCCCTTCTTAAAAATTCCAAAGATGTGATGCATCTCATCTCCAAAAAAAGGAGAGAAAAAAGTGATGCATCTAGACTAGCCAGATGGAGTATTATATTTTTCCTTCTTCTGCAAGAGCTGAACATGTTTATCCTTGAATGCTAGTTGACCCCTGTACTCTGGATCTAGAGTGTTGACTCCGATGTCACGACCATTTATTTCTAAGGTTGACCTTCTGGGCGTGTTCCTTCCCGATTGTTTTATTTTAGGTGTGGGTGTGGAGGTCAAACATATAGTTCTGGTGATTTGTCTGTCCAGGGGGATAAGACCATCGGAGTCCAACGGAATGTGAATCTTAGGGCGCGTACAATGGTTGACAAGACTGTCTTATCTTAACTCCGTCACGTGATATAGACATCACAAAAAAACATGTTGTATAATAAGCTATTTTTTAGTCCTATCACTAACAAATAGATATCCTAAATATGTGGTGAAACAATTATCCTAAGAGGTGATCTCTTAGCTAAGAGAAGGCAACCGTCTTTTTTTTGTTTCTCTCTCCGACAACTAAGCAATTATACTACGTGTCATTGTTAAGAGAGAACCATTATACATGCCCTTATAATCGATGCGGTGCGCGGGAACCGGGTCAAGAAACAATGTGACCATATGCTATAGCCGGCCGTGATATTCTGGTGTGACACACGCTAAGCATATTAAGTCCATTTTTACTTCCTCCGTCTCATATTAATTGTCTCCGGAAGATGAGCCTTCCTGCTCTTATATTAGTTGTCTCCGTCTCATATGGATTGGGCCTTCTTGCTGGAGATTCTTCGGAAGATGGGCTTCAGCGAGAGGTGTATTTCTTGGATCTGTGCTCTGCTGGCTACGGCCTCGACCTGAGACCTCCTAAACGGACTGGCTCATCGCCGTTTTGGTAACTTGCGTGGTTTAAGACAGGGTGGTTTAAGACAGGGAGACCCCTCTCCCCATTGTTGTTCATCCTCGTGATGGAAGTGTTGTACCGGCTAGTGGAGAAAGACACGGAGATGGGGTTGCTGTCACGGCTGTCTGCCTCTTCCATGCAACACCGTACGTCTATCTATGCTGACGATGTGGTCACTTTCCTGGGCCCGGAGGCTGCTGGCCTGGGTGTTTTTGCTGCACTGCTAGACGATTTTGGAGCAGCCTCGGGCCTTCGAGCTAACTTCCAGAAAACTGGCTACGGCCTCGACCTGAGACCTCCTAAACGGACTGGCTCATCGCCGTTTTGGTAACTTGCGTGGTTTAAGACAGGGAGACCCCTCTCCCCATTGTTGTTCATCCTCGTGATGGAAGTGTTGTACCGGCTAGTGGAGAAAGACACGCAGATGGGGTTGCTGTCACGGCTGTCTGCCTCTTCCATGCAACACCGTACGTCTATCTATGCTGACGATGTGGTCACTTTCCTGGGCCCGGAGGCTGCTGGCCTGGGTGTTTTTGCTGCACTGCTAGACGATTTTGGAGCAGCCTCGGGCCTTCGAGCTAACTTCCAGAAAAGATCGACTCACCTAATTCGTGGTTCGGTAGAGTCAGGTCGTCTGGTGGAAGAGGAGGTGGGGTCCCTTTCCGCTACCTCAGTCTTCCGCTGGGGCTGCGTCCGCCTACTGCGGAGCAACTTCAGTTCCTGGTAAATAAAGTGGATGACCGTCTGCCCAGCTGGGGTGCGGGTTTGGTTAACCAAGGTGGACGACTCGCCCTGATTCGCTCTGCTCTTTCGGCAGTTCCAGACTTTGCCATGATGACACTTGACCTCCCTGAGGAAACTCTAAACGCAACCGAGAAAATCCTGCCTGGTTTCCTGTGGAAGGGACGCAGACGGGTCCATAGCGGACACTGTTTAGTGGCGTGGGATAGGGTGTGCTTTCCTCGACACCTTGGTGGCCTTGGCATCCTAGACTTGAGAAGGGTGAAAATGGCTTTGCGGGTTAGATGGATGTGTTTGGAGCGTACGGCCACCGATAAGCCTTGGCGCGAGTTCAACCTGCAGGTGCCACTGCGGGTTCGTCGCATCTTCGAGGCTGCCACCCGTTCCATTCTCGGTGATGGGGCTTCGACCCTCTTTTGGACAGACAGGTGGCTACCGGAGGGCCGTCTTAGGGATCTCACCCTGAACCTGTTCGTGACGGTGCCCGGGAGAGCGCGACGGACCCGGATGGTTCGAGAAGGGGTTACAGATGCCTGGATGTAGGACCTCAACCCGAACCTCCCTACCCGCAATCCAGGAGTTACTCCGGGTCGCAGACTTGATCTCCGGCATTGCCCTCTCACCGGGGCAGGATGACATTTTCCAGTGGCTGTGGGACGCGAGCGGATCCTATTCCTCCCGCTCGTGCTACAAAGCGCTCTCCTATGGAGTGGAAGACATGGCCGGCGCCCGCCAAATCTGGAGATCGAGAGCGCCATCCAAATGCAGATTCTTATTGTGGTTGGCGGCAAAGGGTTGTTGTTGGACGGCTAATAGGCTTGCTCGTCGCAACCTCCCTAGGCCAGCTACCTGCCCTTTCGGCGATCAACACGACGAGACAAATGACCATCTTCTCATTGGATGCGTTTTCGCACGCGCAGTCTGGGTGATCTTCTTTCCCCGGTGGGACATCGTCGGCTGGGTGCCGACGCTCGAGCCATCTTTCGTGGTTTGGATCATGTCGCACAGAGCGCGTGCGAGCATGGAGCGAGACATTTGGACAGTCGTGGCTCTCATTTCCTGGACCTCGTGGACACACCGGAACAACATTCTCTTCAAAGGTGCCACACCCTCTACATCCTAGGTGGTTGACACGGTGTCTCAAGAGGCAGAATGCTGGCGTAGGGCTGGTCTTTTTAGAGGTAGCCTAGCTCAGGTAGAAAGGTGGAGGTGCCGCGAGTAGTCTCGTTTGTTTTCCTGGCTGCTTCGGTAGCGTGGTGTGCGTCTGGCGTCTGTGCCGACCCGCGTTGTAACTCTTAGCCGCTTGACTACCCTTCTATGAAACCTGATATGTCTTTCCTTGAAAAAAAAAATTGTCTCAAAGTTAGACAAAAGTAGATTTATACAACACTGAAATATGTCTTTGATACATCCACTTTTGTCCAACTTTAAGACAATTAATATAAGAGGGAGGAATTATTTTATTTTGCAAAAATGAGGCCGAAGAAATGATTACCATGGCTTGGCATTTTGGCAGCCGGGAATTGACTATGGGACATCATCCGCTCAAGATACCAAAACTTTCGTGTACAGGTCAGCTTCACCGTTAATGATCTTTGTGCAGACCAAGCATAGTCCACACGTACCACAGTGTTTTGCGGATCGCTCGTATAGATTTTCTCGCCATATTTTTTTCTTTATTTATGAAGCGATAAGCCACAAACCTATTGAAAAGATCAAAATAGGCATTCGTCTCGTTATATTAGTATAGCAAACAACCACTGCAACCATCACGATGTTGGGACAACAATAAACAAACATCCAAAAGAGAAAGAACAAATAAGAAAAAAATAAGACATAGACGGTAAGACTAAACGAGGAGAACTCACGACCGCCGCGCCCACCAGAGAATTGCCACCACACTGTTAGTGTTGAATCATTAAGTGCCAAGCAACACGTTCAAAAAGGAAATATGTTGTTGGCCGGACCAGCACACTGGTCTTAAGATTTCCCTCTGACATACCAAAGGAAGTGAACGAGGGTAGCCACTGTACCCTCCAGAAAAACATATTGAAAGGAATCAATGATCATTTTAATCTTTTTTGCATGACAATCTTCGTGTGTGTTTTCAAGCCTATTGAAGGAAGCAATGTTTCGTTGACATATTGACTATATTTAATTAGTGCGTTAGCTATCTACTGTTAAGGCGATCGAGTACTCCTACTCGGTTTACAGACTAGACTAGCTTGGCCCTCGCATACAATGGACTCACGGTCTCTCCTAAATAAAGGCCAGTCAGCGCTACATAACTACTCTCTCGGGTGTGTATAAATAATCCCCTTGGACCCTAGCTCATCATATCCATCCTTAGCATCACCAGTGCACACAGCGCTATCTCGTCTACTCAACGTTGCTAATCGTCGACCCCTAGCTACCTGCCGCTCTCGGTGATCCGTTTCGTCGGTGATGGGGCGCCCGCCGTGCTGCGACAAGGAGGGTGTGAAGAAGGGGCCGTGGACGCCGGAGGAGGACATCATCCTCGTCTCCTACGTCCAGGACCACGGTCCCGGCAACTGGCGCGCCGTCCCGGCCAAGACGGGTAAGCTAGGGCGCGCGCACCGCCGCTCACACTAAGCTTTTGTAACCTAGCCCGGGAGTGGCTGCTTGACGGATCAGTTTGGTGCAGGTCTGATGCGGTGCAGCAAGAGCTGTCGGCTGCGGTGGACAAACTACCTCCGGCCGGGGATCAGGCGCGGCAACTTCTCCGACCGGGAGGAGAAGCTCATCGTCCACCTGCAGGCCCTCCTCGGCAACCGCTGGGCCGCCATAGCCTCCTACCTCCCGGAACGGACCGACAACGACATCAAGAACTACTGGAACACGCACCTCAAGAAGAAGCTGCAACGCACCACCTGCGTCGCCACGCAGGAGTCAGCCCACAAGGGGCAGTGGGAGAGGAGGCTGCAGACGGACATCAACCTCGCCAGACGCGCCCTGCGCGAGGCACTCACGGTCGACAGCGCCACCACGAGCCCGGCGGTGACCACCGATCCCGCGGCCTACGCGCTGAGCGCGCAGAACATCTCTAGGATGCTGGACGGATGGGCGCTCGGGAAGTCCACCGGCGCCGGCGTCAGCAACGACCTGGGTGCGGCCGACAGCGCGTCTGCGTCCTCGTCGGAGCTCACCGAGTGCTCCGGATCCAGCGCGTCCAACTGCGCCGCGCCGGCGCTCTGGTCGTCTCTGCTCGGGCACGAGAGCAAGGCCACGCTGGCAGGGGAGGAGATGCCTCTGTCGGCGATCGAGTCGTGGCTGCTGCTGGACGACGGCACCGAGCAACCAGCGGCACAAGAGGGCCTGCTCCGTAATTATCCTTTCTGAACTTGTCATGAAGTAGAGTAACTTAGCTTTTCTAGTGGAGTACTAGTACTTTTGAAAGGGGAATATATATCTGCATGGGCAAAGTTAGAGGTTTATAAGAACGAACTGCATACTGTCTTAATGCAAACAATTTGGCTGCCCCTGCAATGACTCAAAATCACACCATAAAATTCATGTTCGAATCATGTTTTTTATGGTATATTTTTATGGCATGTGACTTATATTATTGTTTAAATTAATGATCAAAGTTAAGTCATAAAACAAAGAAGGCATACAAATAGGACAGATAAAGTAGCATTTTAGTTAAAATTGACTTGCAACTTTCAGGGTTGCACTTGTACGTTCTAATGTGCAACCTAGGTAAAGCAATGTTGATCATGGTTTGAAGGGCACCTTCCATGCTTTACCAAGTAAAGCATGTTGAAGAATTGATGATAGCCCTGCCCCATGGTGTAGGTAAAAGACATGGGTGGCGCGGCATGCGAGTGAACTCGTGTTGATCTAGGGTTGTCATCATACATGTGGCAGATATTGTTTTTTTTTCTGGAAGCAAGGATCAATTGGACATTCAGTGCCCTCGCTGTCCACTACCGATGTTAATGCACCTTAGTAGTGTCGGTCGACACCGCCCACTGCGCCATTTGATCGCCGAAATTGCTCTGTGTACAATGATCTAGGTCCGATGTTAATGCACCTTTCAACGTTGTGCAAAACCCGGCTTCACATCTGCACTCCTCATCGACTTACACCCACCGGATTTTTCATTCATTGTATAGTTACATGGAGCAGATTATTAGATTTGGATATTTGGATTGTCTTTGTGACAGCGATGCCACAAATCAAGTTGATGTACATCTTGTCCTTTGCCATCATCAAAATATGCGACGGACACGTTGGCACGAAAGACGTGAAGAGTCAGCTTCGTCACATGATATAGTATGATCGATCGTCACCGCTGGATGCCGTCAATGGCTTTTTCTACGGCTCTACGACTTGTTGCCCGGGCCCCAGTATTTCGTTGAGGGAAACAAACAAAAGAAGAGCATTTTCCGGGCCATTTACCTTTGTCAATTGGAGGCAGTCTTTGGCTTTCACCGGCCACACCAAGACATACGTTTCCTCACCGACCTGCAAGAGCATGAGACTAGCTAGCTAGTTAGGGTCTCAGAGCATCTCCAGTCGCGTCCCCAAAGGCCGTCCCCAATCTCCTTCCTGTCCGGACGGCCCCCAAACGTGTCTACTCGCGCGCTCCATCGGGTATTCCCGTCCGGACGCTCTCTTGTTTCCGTCCGACAAACTCAGCCCAATCTTGTCTTCCAGGGGCTCCCGTGAGGGCCCAGGACGAGTCGTTCCGTGCTGCGGGCCCTCCTTGCCAGCGACACAGGGCGCCCACGAAAACCCTCCCAGACTGACGCGCCACGTCATTTCCTTCCCCGCCGCCACCTCCATCTCCACGCCCCTTCCCGCCCCCCTCGCCGCCAGCGACATGCCTCCGAAAGGGGCATCGAGACCGCCGCCGAAGAACGCGAAGGCCAGCACGCTCGGCGTCAAGCGCCACGTGCTGTAGCCGGGCCCTCCGAAGGATCGGCCGGAGGGCATGACCGACGCCAAGTGGACGGCCGACCAACACCGACGCGACATCACCACGAAGGAGCGCCGACAGCGGTGTGAGAAGACAGAGGCTCGGAACGCGGAGGTGAACCTCGAGTTGCTGGTCAGTGCCGTCGGAGGAAGCCCGGGAGGTGGCTCGAGCTCGTCGACTTCGGGGTCATCGTTCCCCTTGGACGCCATGAGCACGTCGCGTTCCCAGTCGAGGCTCTGTCCTAGCCCGAGCCTCTCCCCCAACTTCAACGAGTCTGACGGCTACATCGGCTAAGCGTACGGCTACGGCGGCAACCTTTAGTCGAAAGTTTTCTCCTGTTTCCCTTATGCCTTTGTTCGATTCTACCTTTCATGACAGGCTTCAAACCATTATCCCTGGTCAGTTTGCTTCTTCTATTCCTTCTGTGAAGAGAAAAGAAGCAACTTCGGGTGAAACTCCAGTCGTCAAGGCCACCCAGAAGTCTCCGAGCCTAGCACCGGCAGCTGCGGCTCCAGATTATAGGTTGCCTAGCTTCGCGGGTGGGGCTTCGGCGAGCAAAGAAGTTTTGGGTAGCCTGGCGGACCCTCTGTGCACCGTCCAGGGCCAGGTAAATCTTGTCACCTCTTTTGTATCTTCTGCTTCGTCTGTGTATGTTTTTTTTATCGGGTGCACGATAGTGCTCCCTATGGGAGTAGCCCCCGAGGCCGTGGTTACTCGCTTGCGATTGGCCACGGACTCAAGTTTAAGCTTTTTTCTTTCCTTGATTTTATCGGGTGCACGACAGTGCTCCCGCTGGGAGTAGCCCCCGAGGCTATACTCGACTGTGTACAGTCGTGGATAGGCTCAATAGATTTTTCCTTTATCTTGAACTTTTTCTTGTGCTTTTGCAGTCTCTTCTTGACTCCCTTGCCGCCATTGGTCGCCGCGTGCTTTCGGCTGAAGCAGATTGCGTTTCCCTTCGGGTGGATCGTGATCGACTCGTCGAGGACGGCCAAGCTCTCCAAGGTAGGTTAACCCGTTCCATCTTTTTTTTGTTGTTTCCTCTAATCATATAAGTTTTCTTAGGCTGAATTCATTACTTTGTAGCTCAAGTCGATCTCCTGAAGGCCGAGAAGACTGAAGCTGTCAATCGGGTGAAAACCCTTGAGGCCAAGTTGGAGTCCACCCGAAAGGAGCTGGAGTCCACTCGCAAGCATTCGGCTGATTTTGAGGGGAATCTCGCCGAGGCCCAGGAGGTGATGAAGCAATTGGAAGAGGCTGGTGGTAAACATGATAACGATCTTGTTAGCATCATCCGCCCTCTGGCTCAGCAATTTGCGGGTAGGTTGCACTTGACTTCTATTGTGACACAATTTAATTGGCTATCTCGGGAATTTATGGTGTCCTTTTGCAGATGTCCTTGGCATTGCATTGGAGCTACCTGGGAGCCGACGATTGGATGCCTTGACGGATTCCTGCACCCAGCTCCAGAAACACGCGAGTGGGATCTACGCCCTCGTTGGCGAAGCCATTCGAGTGTTGACGTAATTTCACGAGCGGCTTCTGGTGGATGCTGTGGTTACGCCTACACTGGGCGGCCTTCTGAAAGTTTTTCTGGAGGATGAAAATGTCCTTCAGGCTTATTCAGTCGCCCAGTCTGAGTACGGGGCTAGGACTGTTATCCAGTTTGCGTTGGTGCACGGAGTCGCGGGCCTGGAGAAGGCGTACTCGAGTCTTCCCTACAACGCCGCCACAGGCAGAACGGTAGCGCTTCGTCCTTTTGGCGCTCCGGTTGAAGTCCTTGCCAAGAAGCTCTCTGAATTGCTTGACTGCGCTGGTCGCAAGGGGCATCCTGTTGCGAGTGGCAGTACCTCTGCAGTTCCGTAGGATAGTCAGTTTTTACTTTACCCGTTGATGTAATGAACCTTGGGATGTATTCCCGTATTTTGCTTTTAATCGAAGCGTTCTTTGATGTCTAAAATGCTTCATTCTTGCGATTGACTATTATGAGCTCCCGATGGGAGTATCCCCCGAGCACCTGATAACTAGGTGGTATGTTTCTCGCGTGGGGTCTTGTAGTGTGCTGAATTTGCTTTATTTCCTTCCAGGTAGTGGGTCCTGACGCAGAATCGTCGAGTGGATCCGCTTGTTGTTGCTGCTAGTACATTTGCCTCGCTTCGTGACCGTGTGGCTGATGGAGAACGCCAACTGGGCTTTGCGTGGAGTGGATGATGTGGCTAAGTCAAAGCAAAAGTTTGCGGCTGAGCGTGAACAGTTCGTGATGGAGGAGCTGGCAGTTGTTGCCAAAGACATGCTTTGTAAGCCTGCGAGCCCCCTAGCACTTCGTTGTTTGCCTCCTTTTTACTTTTGACCCTTTGTGTTGTTTTTGTAGTTGTTAAGCCTGACGGTCCTTGTGAGACACATTGGGTAGATAATCATATTGCCCATGAAGCGGGTAGCTCAAAGCCGCATGCGAACAACTTCTGGTCTGACCGCAGTCGAGGCTTTATCTTGGCTATGAAGTATCGAATTGGCCAGGCGAAGATACTTGTTGATTCTTGTCGTGAAGCTCTGACATCTATGCACAAGACTTTTTATCCACTGGGTGCAGTTCCAGAAGGTTTGAGCAAGCTGCTAAGAATCTTTGGTCGCGTAGGGGAAGTGCGCGAGTGTGTCCGCCATCAGCTTATCTGCGGGTCTCAAGTAGCGCTTGCTTTTGTTCGGGTGTGACATCCCGAGGAAAATTTTAACTCTGTGGCTATGCTTCCCAATGCTCCAGTCGATTTTACTCCTCATTATGCAGTCGTTCAACCTGCGGCGGAGGAGATCATTCGACTGACATCTGAAGAGGTTGACCAAATGTTGGCCGAAAGGACTGCTCATCGTCAGGTGTAATCGTAGGATGTAGATATCATGTTACCTTGTATAGTTCACTCGAGATTTTATAAGGTGTTTTATAAGGAGTGGACCTTGTTTATACCTTGTATTTGCAAATTTTCCTCTAATGCTTAGTTAGGCGTAGCCCCGTGCATTTGGGGTGTATACCTATTGTTTTAGCATGTAAAATGAAGAAACGTGAATAGCTATGGTTAAAAAACCATGTGTTTTTATTGATATGGCTGAGAAGCCATGTATTTCCTCGAGATACAAGATGGCTAGTATAGCCTTATTTTTGCGAATAGGATAATCCTAAGGATAGAACTTGCGGAGATGCGCAACGTTCCATGGATTGGAGTAAATGCCACCGGTCTCCGGGTTCTTCAATCGATATGCGCCGCCTGGGATAACTTCGTGTATTATGAAGGGTCCTTCACATGGTGGCTCGAGCTTGTGTCCTTCCTTTTGCTTGAGCCGCAACACCAGGTCGCCTACCATGAAAGATCTGTGGCGTATGCGATGACTGTGGTAATTGCGCAGTGATTGCTGGTATACCGCCGATCTTGCGAGTGCAATGTCGTGGATTTCATCGAGTGCGTCCACGTCTTCTGCGAGTGCTCTGTTCGAGGTTTCTTCGCTGTACGCTACAACTCGGGGGCGCTGAATTTGACGTCTTTAGGTAGGACGGACTAGGCTCCGTAGACCATGAAAAATAGCGTATAGTTTGTTGACCGATTTGGCGTTGTGCGAAGGCTCCACAGTACTGATGGTAACTCCTCTGCCCAGTGCCCTGCTGCTGGGTTTAGGCGATCGAGTAGCCGCTTCTTTAGGCCAGCTGAGACTAGTCCGTTGGATCGCTCGACTTGACCGTTCGTTTGCGGGTGAGCCACTGAGGCGAAGCTGAGGGTGATTCCTTTTTCCTCGCAGAATTCCTGTGTTTCCTTTGCTGTGAAGTTGCTGCCGTTGTTGGTGATGATGTTGCGTGGTATGCCAAATCTGCACATAATGGAGTCGAGGAATTTCACTGCGCATTGGGTGCTGGCGGAGGTGACTGGCATAGCCTCGATCCACTTCGTGAATTTGTCGACTACTACGAGCAAGTGCGTATATCCTCCGGGTGTTGACTTGCGTAGCGGCCCAACCATGTCTAGCCTCCATTGTGCAAAGGGCCAGGCGATTGGGATCATGTGTAGTTCTGTGGCAGGGACGTGTGGCTTGGGCGCGAATCGTTGGCAAGCATTGCACTTGTCGACTAGGTCTTTTGCATCCCTGGCCGCCGTGAGCCAGTAGAATCCTGCCCGGAAAGATTTGCCCACGATTGCCTTCCAGCTGGCGTGGTGTCCGCAATCTTCTTGGTGTATGTCTCGCAGCAGCTCCCTGCCATCCTCGGGTGCTATGCATCGCTGTAATATTCCTGATATACTCTGCTTATATAACTCTCCGTTGAGCACCCGAAAGGTTTTGCTGCGTCTTACTATTTGTCGGGCTTCGCAAACGTCTGCTAGGAGCTGCTTGTTGGATAAGTAGTCGAGGTATTTCTTTGTCCAGACTGGCTCGACCAGAAAAACTTGCCTTGAAATGTTGTGGCTGAGCTCGATAACAACGGTTTGCGGGCTGACGTCCGTCTCCAATGCTGCGGGTGCTTCCGCTGGCTTGACCTTGACTGAACGCTTGATCATCCGCTCGAAGTATATTCCAGGTGGTATGGGTGTGTTGGTATACCCCATGTTTGCCAGTTTATCTGCTTCCTCGTTTCTAGATCGTGCAATGTGTTTTAGTTCGCACCCTTTGAAACTTCCTTCGAGCAGGTTATACATGTCTCGATAGGAGACCATGTTATGTGCAATAGCGTCGCATTCTTTCATCGTCTGCTGTACGATAAGGTTTGAATCGCCATAAATCATCATTCGGGTGGCTCCGCAGGCGATCGCCATTTTCATGCCGTGAAGGAGGGCTTCGTATTCTGCGTCGTTGTTTGATGCCGGGTCGTCGGGTGGGAAATCCAATCGCAGGATGTACTGAAGTTTGTCTCCTCTGGGGGATATCAGGACAACCCCGGCTCCAGCTCTTTTGTTTCTCTTCGACCCGTCGAAGTACATTATCCAATTGCTCGTGTATTCTGGTGGCCCTGGTGTTTGCAGTTCTGTCCACTCGCTCATGAATTCCCCGAGCACTTGTGATTTCACAGATTTACGCCCTGCATATATGATGTCCCAGGCGCCGAGCTCGATACTCCACCTTGCAATTCTTCCGGATGCCATGTGATTGTTCATGATAGTACCGAGTGATGCGTCGTTTAGCACCGTGACGGTATGTTCTTGGAAGTAGTGCTTAAGTTATCGAGTTGTGAGTACCACGCCGTACGCGAGCTTCTGATAATGAGGGTATTGTTGTTTGCAGGGCGAAAGCACCTCGCTGATGTAATATATTGGTCTTTGGACGCCATACGCCTTGCCATCCTCCGGCCGATCGACCATGATCGCTGTGCTGATTACTTGATTTGTAGCGGCTAGGTATAAGTACAGTGGATCCCTTTCTTGTGGCGTTGCTAGGATACGCCTACTCTGCAGTGCTCGCTTGAGGTCTGCGAATGCTTTTTGTGCTTCGGGTGTCCGCTCAAACTTATCTGTTTTCTTCAGTAGATTGTAGAAGGGCAATGCTTGCTCGCCTAGCCTTGCAATGAATCTTCTTAGAGCAGCTAGTCGTCCTGCGAGCTGCTCCACACCGCGGAGATTGGTTGGTTCCTTCATTGTCAGGATCGCTTGAATTTTCTCCGGGTTGGCTTCAATTCCTCGAGAAGACACCAGGTACCCGAGAAGTTGTCATGCAGGGACGCCAAAGACGCACTTGGTCGGGTTGAGATTGATTCGGTACACGTTCAGCGCGTCGAATGTTTCTCTGATGTCGTCGAGGAGCGTGTTCTCTACTCTAGTCTTGATGACGATGTCGTCAAAGTACACTTGTACATTCTTGCCAATGAGCTTGGCGAGGAATTTTTGCATGCATCGCTGATATGTTGCGCCTGCGTTCTTCAGCCCGAATGGCATTGTCGTGTAGCAGTAGACACCGTGGGTGTGATAAACGATGGCTTCTCCTCGTCCTCCTTTTTCATCCTGATCTGATTATAGCCCGAGTAGGCGTCCAAGAAGGAGAGGCGCTGGAAGCCTGCTGTGGAGTCCACGATCTGGTCGATCCGTGGTAGGGGGAAGTTATCCTTGGGGCAGTGTTTGTTCAACGATGTGTAGTCGATGCACACGCGAAGGATGTCAGTATTTTTCTTCGGGACCAACACCGGGTTTGCTAACTAGGTGGAGATCTTTATCTCGCGGATGAACTTTGCTGCGAGTAATATGTTCACTTCTTCTCCAATTTTTTCTGCTTTGGCTCTGAAAACCGTCGGGTTGTCTGCTTGATAGGCTTGGCGTCTTTGTAAACTTCAAGTGAGTGCTCGGCGAACTCCCTGGGTATCCCTGGCATATCTGAAGGCTGCCAGGTGAAAATTTCCCAGTACTCACGGAGGAGTTCGACGAGCGCGCCTTCCTATGCTGGCGAGAGGGTGGTGGACACCATCGCCGTTTTAGTAGGCTCCGTCGGGTGCACTTGATGTTTTCGAGTGCCGCTGTTTGCGCTGAACTCGAGCTCTGGGGCGTTCTTTTTGGTGAGAGGCATCATGGAGTGATCCGTGGTTTTTGCTATCTCTTCCAGCTCCTCCGGCATCCCGAAGGATTTGGCGATCTCGTTGAACTCGATGTCGCATTTATTGGATTTTTGGAAATCACCGTCGATGGTGATGGTGCCATGTTCCCCTAGTAGCTTGAGCTTCAGGTATGCGTAGTGTGGTACTGCCATGAATCTGGCGAATGTTGTTCGGCCAAGAATAGCGTGGTACTGTGAGGGCCAGTCGACTACTTCGAAGTCGAGGAATTCTCGTCTATAATTGTTTCGGTTGCCAAGCACCACCTCCAAGTTTATTGTTCCGAGTGGGCGGACTGCCTTCCCTGGTACTATCTCGTGAAAAGATGTCTCTGATTCCGCGAGTCCGTCCAGGTTCCTGTTCATCCTGTGGAGTGTGTCCGCGTAAATGATGTTGATCCCGCTGCCTCCGTCCATGAACACTCGGGCAAGTTCGTAGTTGCCTATCTGTGCCTGAATTACGAGTGCGGCATTCCCTAGTCGATAGACTCGGGGGATGATCCTCCTTGGAGAAAATTATCGGCTGGTCGGCCATCTTCAGATACTCGGGTTTGGACGGTGGGGCCTGGACGGCCATGAATACTTGTCGAGTGTTTGTTTTCTGGGCCCTGCGGGACGGGCAAACTTTTTGTATCATCCCTAGGAGTCCTGCTGGGCTCGGGTACCCGTTGGCTCCCTGATTTGTGGCGGGTGGCGCTGGTAGCGCGGCTAGCACCGTGTTTTGGTTTCCTAGTGGAGGTAGGGCTTGCGGCGGGTGGAATCCTTGGGTTCCTCCTCCCAGGAGCTGTGGGTAGCCCTGATTGACTACCGCTCTGTTTTTCTTTCAGAAGGCCTCGTGTATGTCAAGGAACTTTCGACAATCCTTGAGAAGGTGTGTTGCCTTAGTTTTGCCAGTGCGCTTGTCTGTAATAGATGTAGCGTGCAGTAACCATCGAGATCCTTTTCAGGAGTTTTATCCTCTGGCTTCGGCTTCCCGTGATGCCCGCTGTCGTGATTTTTTGTGAATTCTGCTGCCACCAGTTCTTCCCGATCATCGTGATCGTAATGATTTCTTTTTTTCTTTCGACCATGGCGGTCGTCTTCAGGTGCTGGCGAAGATGCTTTCTCGTTGCGCACCGAGTCTTCAGCGTTGGCCCATCTGTTGGCTATAGACATCAGTTCTCCAATTGTTTTGGGTGCGGCTTGTCCCAGTTCTTCCCGGAAGGCGGTTTGCCGAGCTCCTTTGGCAAAATCTTCGACTGCAACTTCTTCTGATATATTTCCTGCCGTTTTCCTAAGTGTGGTCCATCGCTGGATGTATTCGCGAGTAGACTCGCCACTTTTCTGCTTGCAAGCCCGCAGCTCCTCGATGGTCGCAGGTCTTTTGTATGTCGCTTGGAAGTTCTTGCGGAAGTCGAAGGTTAGATCGTCCCATGATCCGTAGCACGCCTTCAGTCTTCCTTCGAGCCAGATGCGCGCAGCGCCTACGAGATGTAGGTTAAGGTAATGCATAGCTGTGGTCTTGTTCCCACGTTGGCATTTTACTGCCGTGAGGTAATCTGACAACCAGGATTGCGGCTCCAGCGAACTGTCGTATTTTGGCACCTCCGTAGTGAGCTTAAACCTCCTGGGCATTGGCGCTTCGCGGATGTCGCGAGTAAAGCATAACGCGCCGCAGGCCTCTTCGTCGGAAGAGGTAGATGGGGAGCGCGCGCGGTTCCCAGCCGCTCGAGCCTTGTCGACTTTGTGCTGAGCGATGTCTGATCGCGCGTTGTACCCAGGCTCGTCGCGATTGACATCTTTCTGTGGCTCCTTGCGGCGGTGTCGCGAGCGGCTGCTGCGATGTCGCGGGCTGCGATCTCGACCCCTCGGGCTGTCATCGCTGCTGCTCGGGCTATCTCCGCGCCGTCGAGCTTCATTTCCTCGTGCGCGACGAGGTGATTTCTCCTTCCTGGGTGATGAACTCCTATGTCCGCGGGGTGTTTCTTTGTCTTTTGGTGCATTCGCTTTTTTGCGGTCATAGGAGGCGAGTCTTGCGGCTGCCATGCCCAAACCTTTCTGGACTTGCCTGTATTGCTCCGCGCGGGGGTCGTTCTCCCCCGGTTGGTTTGTTTGCAGATAAGTGGCTGCAGCCAAGACTGCGGCTGCTGGAGTCGTCGGGTATATATTGTCGTCTTCGTCGACGCGCATAAGAGAGGCTTCGAGTGACCTGCTGATCCCAGTGAGGGATTCGTTATCCATTGTCGCGGTCTTTGAGACGTGTCGTTTCCTCGCGGATTGGTTCCCCACCGAGTGCGTTTTGGAGAGTGCTGCACGGCGCTGGCTTGATTCATCCGCCAGTCTTTTCCGCTCGGCCAGATCTTTGCGAGCTTCTTTGATTAATGTCGCCGCTTTCACTAGATGGTAGTGGTATGCGGTTAGCTCTTCCCGAGGGGCTCCTTCTTCAATCAGTTTGGATGAGTGCACAGCCGCTTTTGCTTTGAGCCAGGCTACTCGCGACACTTTGATGTGCTCGCGTTCCCTTGCGCTTTCTTCGGTCTCTTCGGGTGGTCGGTTGATCCTGCCATGCAGACCTGAGCCAGATATGGCCCGTGAGTCTTAGGCGTAGATTGGAAAGCTTCCCCAACCCGAGAAGGTTCTTCCGCGGAGATGGTGTGGAAGTTGCGAGTGTTCGGGCGGATGGACTCGCCGCTTTTCGCTAGGTCGCGACTCGCGTAGTTAAGTGCTTCAGGTTTCGAGACCGACTCAGATTCCGATCCTTCGAGATCGGTTTTTTCGGGGAAGCGCGTGATCCCTTCTTTGTTGGTGTAGAACTTGAAGATTCCAAACGTCAGGGTGACGCTTTTCTCTAGGTCGCTGAACTCCGGGCGCGATTCTGGCGAGTGGGGTGCGACGATGGCTGACCCGATTCTGATCGGATTGGTCGGAGTCGAAGTTCCGGGGTTCCAGCTGAATTTTGGCGACGATGAGGCCGAATATGCCGTAGATCTAGCGCCCGCCTTTCCCATAGACGGCGCCAATTGTCGAATATGCATCTCAACAAGTCCCTCGGGTGAACCGATAGGGTTTCGAGTAAGGGAACGAGTAGGCACTGGTGACAATCGTCGGCTAACAGGAGGGCGACATTTACCCAGGTTCGGGGCCCTCGTAGAGGTAAAACCCTTACTCCTGCTTCTGTGGATCTGTATTAACTCAATAGATCGGTTACAGCGGGGGTGCTCAAGTCGAGAGTAGATCTCAATCTCAAGGCTTAGGTGGTGCGGTATTGCTTGGTCCCCCTCCCGGTGGTTCTCCTGGCTTTATATAGGTAGCCAGGTCTCAAACCGTTCCCCGGGGGGATACAAACCCTAACCTAAAGTCGATTACAGGTTTCCTTTCTTAACCCGCAAGGCTTTGCGGGTGGGCCTTGATTGGGTCTTCTAGAACAATCCACGGCGTCTCCTTTGGAGCTTGGGTCTTGGGCCTTGGACCGGGTAGGCTCACCCGATAGGTCTAGGATCCATCCCTTCGTCAGTGGTATCATTGGTATCGTGAAGTTAAGGTAATATGTGTAATGAGTAACTTGTAAGGTTCCCTCGATCTTTGTGAACACACAGGAGCCATCATGGGCGTCCACGATCTCGCTATTGGTTATTGTTCAGTAAGTTCCTCAACATGTTTGTGTGTTATCGAGTCTTTTAGGGTCACACGCTTAAGACGTACCAACCTTTAATTTAGAGAATAAAGTTGTTGCTACTGGTTTTATGAATGTTAGATATCGATATGATGTCACATAAACAAGTCTGGTCTCATTCGGAGAGGTTTCGAGGAAGTTACTATAAGAGAGAAATAATGCAGGTGTTAGGCAACTTTTGTATGAGATAAAATGAAGGAAATGAGATGTTCCGGGATATTAGAAATATGTTTCTAACATGAGTAGGTAAGATCAATTATTTTACCTATTGGGTCATTAGGTCCCAAAAGATTTTTCGCAAAAACTAAGAAGGGTGGGTGTGACGGAGGGGAGCAGAATTGCCCCCATGGCTGCAACACTTAGTTGGCCTGTCAGGTGGGCTCGAGGGCCTCCAAAAATGGTACACGGAACCTTCAAGAAGTTTTCCTAATTTTATTCAGAGATAAAAATTGAAACAAAAAGGGAAAAGGGAAAAGGGGAGAGGATAGGGAGTTGGACTCCCTAAGGAGTCCAATCTAACTCCCAATAGGAGAGGGGGTGCGGCCAAGCCCCCTTCTAGCAGAAGTAGGACTCCTCCCCCCAAGGAAGGTTCCCCTCCCCTCCAACTATAAAAAGGACCCCAAGGAGATGTCCATGGATGTTGGAAATATGTTTCTAACATCAATTAATAATGGTCGATGTTGTTACGATATCACAGAAACAAGTCCGGTGTCAATCGGAGTCGTTTCGGGAAAATTACCATAAGAGAGAAATAATGCTGGTGTAAGGAAGAATGTTATATGAGATATAACAGAGGATATGAGATGTCCCAGGAAGTTATGTTTCTAACATCAGTAGACAAGGTCTATGATTTTATCTATAGGGGTCACGGGTTTTGGAAGAGTTTCGGGGGACTTTCCATAAAGGGGGCAGTGCCGGAGGAGGGCAGAAATGTCCCGGGGTTGCACCAAAAATATTGGGCGACTTCTGTGTGGGCCCAAGAATAATATATAGGGAGCAACACACACCCTAGGACTTCCTTATTTTATTTTGGGAATAAATAGAAAAAAGGAAAAGTAAGGTTTTCGTTGGGATTGGGAGGGATTCCAAAGTCTAATTCGCATTGGACTAGGACGGGGTGGGCCAGATTTGTCCCTCCCAAACCGACCTAAAAACTAGGAAGGCCCCCTCCTTGTACCACTATATATACTCCCCAAATCCCCCTCCCCCCCACACACACTGAGACACATCAATTGGCCCTATGTCTATCTCTTAGGGAGAATTAGAGCCTCTAATTAGAGATCCTCTAATTGAATTAGAGCCTCTAATTAGAGACCTTCTAATTGGATTATAGCCTCTAATTATAATCCCTCTAATTGTATTAGAGATTCTAATTAGAACCCTGGAGAGAGCATGAAGGTGCGAGCAGTGGAGTTGGAACGGCGACGGTGCACGACGGTGGGGCTAGGAGAAGACAGCACGGGCCTGAGTCCCCAGTGGCGGCGAGCGGAGATCCTCTGCCAGGGAGGAGCCCCTGGCGAGCTGTGGTCGACCGCCTCGTGCTCCTGGATGTGCGCCGTCCCTCTGCTAGTGCCATCGACGGGAAGAGGAGGGTAGGTGCACGGGCCCAATCTGGGTCTGTTGCCCTGCTGCATGGATGCCTGGAGAGGGAGCGGTGGAGGAGGGACGACAGCGGTGCAAGAGGGCGGTGCCAGGAGACGACTTTGTGGGCATGTGATCCGGACGCGGTGGTGGGGAGACCTTCTACCAGGGAGAGCCCCCGACGAGCTGAGGCCGGCTGCCCCGTGATCTTGGTTCTACGGAGCTCCTCTGCTGGAGCCTACCGACGAGGGATAATTTGGAAGGTGCACGGGCCCGATCTGGGTTTGTGGGGTTGCCCTGTTGAGTGGATGTCGCCTGGAGTTTGCGACGATCACGGCAGGCGGCCACGAGTTGCACCACGAGAGTTTGGAGGCTGCTGGACTCGTCCAGGCTGAAGGTGGAGGTCTTCGTCTCCATGCTGTGCTGGGTGTCGGTGGATCGAGGCCTAGCGACTACGACTGCAGGAACCGCGTTGGTGGTGGGGCGAAAATTCTTGGACGGTGTTGTCCCAATCCTTGGAGGCGTGGTGTTGTGCGGCACCACGGATGAAAATCATACTCAACTTCTGTCGGGCCGGGGGTGGCGACGCCCGCGGGTGTCGTGCACTTCCTTGGAAGCGTTGTTGAGGGGTGTCTTCACTTCCCTCGTTCTCTTTAAGGTGTTGGTTTTGGTCTCCGAGCGAAAGCTCAGATTTGGTGTCAGATCGGCGCGATGGCGGCGTCTTCGATGTCGTTCCTCTGTAGGGAGCATCGTGGTTGGAGCACAGCACGGAGGTCCTTTGGAGCTCTCTTCGGGCGATCGCCGGTGTTTTTGTTTTGTAGTTGTGTCGTCAGTTGGCGGTCTTAGGAAGAGCCTTGGAGTGGAGTTAGAATGCACTCGTTGTGTTGCAAGTTGTAGTCGTCTGTATCAACTTTGTGGCTTCTTTAAATATCTGAAGGGTACGTTGCAAAGAAAAAAAAATTCCTACGCGCGATAAACCCGAATGGCCAAGATCTAATCTATGAGATGAAAGGCAACATGGAGAAAGAGAGTCTTGGGATAACATACCCTCGAAGACTCAAAGTGGTACGAGATAAAATCTTGTTGTTGCGTAGTCGTACTCACGCCGATCCCGAGCGAGAAGAAGTGCACCGCAATCCGGCGGTGCCTCCGTAATCGGTCACACGTTCAGCTCGACGAATACTTCTGTTCCCTCGATCCAGCGGGTAGAGGAAGTAGAGAATTCCCCAGAACTCCTGCAGCACGACGACGTGGTGGTGGTGAAGAATCCCACGGTCAGGGCTTTGCCAAGCCGGAGACCATGGAATGGAGCAGCGGGTGGAGGAAAAAGGAAGTGGGCAAGTGTGTAGAGAAGAGGGAGGTCTCACCCTCCTTTTATAGGGGAGGGGGAGGCAGCCCAAGGGGGGTGCGGCAAGCCATGGGTACCCCCACCCCTTCCTCTCTTCATGTGAGTGGAAGCCCCACTCACAGCCACTCATGCTCCCTTAATTTTCCACTTAGAAAATCGAAAGGTTTTTCTTTAATAAATAAATAAATAAAAATATTTCTTTATTTATATTTGTTAATTCCATTAACAAACATTTGCATGCAGCACCTCGAATCATTTGTTAATTCTATTAACAACCATTCGACAAAAAACCCCTTGAACTATTTCAATTTTCCCCGAAACAATTTCGGAGCTGCCCAAAATATTCTTCGGTATTCCGTATCCTCTCTAATGCTTCATCAAACCTTAAGTGTGTCACCCTACGGTTCGCAAATAATATAGACATGATCGAGACTCCTCTCCGATCAATAATCAACAGCGGGATCTGGAGATCCGCGATGACTCCTATATATTCAACGATGACTCTCGTGATCGTGTGAACCTTTCAACGTCGTAACGATTTCCCTTTGTCTCGCGATATATTACTTGTCCGAGATCCGATCATCGGTATCCACCATACCTTGTTCGATCTCGTTATCCGACAAGTACTCTTTTCTCATTTCCGTGATATAACGTCCTTGTGATCATATCACGTGCTTGCAAGCGGTGTCGATGTGATATCATTGAGAGGGCCCTGAGTATATCTCTCCGTCATATTGGATGGACAAATCCCATTCTTGATCCATTAGCTTCAACTAACACTTTCCGAATACCTAATTCCACCTTTATAGTCACCCTGTTACGGTGTGACGTTTGATGTCATCAAAGTATTATTTCGGTATTAGTGATTAACATGATCTCATGGTCTAAGGAACAAAGTTACTCCGAATGTAAGACATAGCAACAAAACTAAATGACTTGATCATATTGTTATACTTAGTTAGGGTCTAAGTTCATCACGTCTTTCTCCTAATGACATGACCCCGTTATTAACAACATTCAATGTCTATGATCAGGAAACCTTGATCATCTGTTAATCAACGAGCTAGTTAAAAGAGAGGCTTCACTAGGAACGTTGGTTTGTTTATTAATCACACATGTATTAATGTTTCTGGTTAATACAATTCTAGCATGAGAAATAAACATCTATCATAAACAAGGAATAACATAATAAACACTTTATTATTGCCTCTCGGGCATATTCCCTTCAGTATCCCACTTGCACCAGGGCAATAACCTATATTACATAGTGATGAATCTAACACCCATTGAGTTCTGGTGTTGATCATGTTTTTCCCTTGAGAGAGGTTTAGTCAATGGATCTGCCACATTCAGATCCGTATGTACTTTGCAAATCTTCACATCCCCATCTGCGACATGTTCACGGATGGAGTGAAAACGACGCTTGATATGTTTGGAATTCTTGTGAGACCTTGGCTCCTTAGCACTGGCTATGGCACCATTGTTGTCACAATAGATAACCATTGGATCCAACGCACTCGGAACCACGCCTAGTTCGGATATGAACTCCTTCATCCAAACCGCTTCCTGTGTTGCCTCAGAGGCAGCAACATATTCTGCTTCTGTTGATGATCTCGCCACCACGGATTGCTTGGAACTCCTCTAGCTTACCGCTCCTCCATTCATAACAAATACGTACCCGGACTAAGACTTAGAGTCATCCGGATCAGTGTCGAAGCTAGCATCGACGTAACATCTTGCGACGAGCTCTTCTTCACCGCCATATATGAGAAACATATCCTTAGTTCTTCTCAAGTACTTAAAGATATTCTTGACTGCCGTCTAGTGTTCCAAACCTGGATCGGATTGGTACCTACTAGTCAAACTAATAGCATGTGCCACATACGGTCTCATACATAGCATAGCATACATGATAGAACCTATGGCTGAAGCATAGGGAATCTTATTCATTCTCTCTCTATCTTCTGTTGTAGCTGGACATTGAGTCTTACTCAATGTTTTGCCTTGCAACATAGGTAACAACCCCTTCCTACTATCTTCCATTCTGAACTTCTTCAGAATCTTGTCAAGGTATGTACTTTGCGAAAGTCCAATTAAGCGCCTTGATATATCCCTGTAGATTTTGATGCCTAATATATAAGCTGCTTCACCGAGGTCTTTCATCGAAAAACTACTGTTCAAATAACCTTTTACGCTTTTTAAAAGTTCTATATCATTTCAAATCAACAATATGTCATCCACATATAGTACTAGAAATGCTACAGAGCTCCCACTCACTTTCTTGTAAATACAAGCTTCTCCGTATGTTTGGGCAAATCCAAACCCTTTGATCACCTTATCAAAACGGAGGTTCCAACTCCGGGATGCTTACTTCAGTCCATAAATGGAACGTTGAAGCTTGCACACCTTGTCAGCATCCTTAGGATCAACAAAACCTTTGGGTTGCATCATATACAACTCTTTCTCAATGTCACCATTAAGGAACGTCGTTTTAACATCCATCTGCCAGATTTCATAATCGAAAAATGCAGCAACTGCTAACATAATCCTAACTGACTTAAGCATCGCTACTGGTGAGAAAGTCTCATCATAGTCAACTCCTTGAATTTATCGGAAACCTTTTGCGACAAGTCGAGCTTTATAGACGGTCACATTACCATCATCGTATGTTTTCCTTTTAAAGATCCATATGTTCTCAACGGCCTTGCGGTCATCGGGTAAGTCCACCAAAGTCCAAACTTGGTTTTCGTACATGGATCCTATTTCGTATTTCATGGCTTCAAGCCATTTGTTGGAATCTGGTCTCATCATCGCTTCATCATACGTCGCAGGGTCATCACTTCCATCTACCATGAAGTTTAATACGGGATCTCCATACAGTTCAGGAGCTGTTCGTTCCCTAGTTGACCTGCGATCTGCGGTAGTTTCCTCTTCTGGAGTTTCATGATCTTGATCATTAGCTCTCTCTTCAACTGACGGGGTCGGCACCGGAACAACTTCCGGCGCTGTACTACTCGCCATTCCAAGAAGAGAAGGTTCAATAACCTCGTCGAGTTCTACCTTCCTACTATTCACACCTTTCGAGAGAAACTCCTTCTCCAAAAAGAATCCATTCTTGGCAACGAAAATCTTGCCTTCGGATCTGTGATAGAAGGTGTACCCTATTGTTTCTTTAGGGTATCCTATGAAGACGCATTTTTCCGCTTTGGGTTCAAGTTTATCAGGTTGAAGCTTCTTCACATAAACATCGCATCCCCAAACTTTTAGAAATGACAGCTTAGGTTTGTTTCCAAACCATAATTCATACGTTGTCGTTTCAACGGATTTAGATGGTGCCCTATTTAAAGTGAATGCAGCGGTCTCTAGTGCATAACCCCAAAACGACAGTGGAAAATCTATAAGAGACATCATAGATCGAACCATATCCAATAAAGTACGATTACGACGTTCGGAAACACCATTACGCTGTGGTGTTCCGGCAGGTGTGAGTTGTGAAACTATTCCACATTGTTTCATATGCATGCCAAACTCGTAACTTAGATATTCACCTCCACGATCATATCATAGAAATTTAATCTTTCTGTTACGATGATTTTCAACTTCACACTGAAATTCTTTGAACTTTTCAAATGTCTCAGATTTGTGTTTCATTAAGTAAATATACCCATATCTACTCAAATCATCTGTGAAAGTGACAAAATAACGATATCCACCGCGCGCCGATACACTCATTGGTCCACACACATCAGTATGTATTATTTCCAGTAAGTCTGTCGCCCGTTCCATGGTTCTAGTCATCTTGCCCATAAGGCATGGTTCACATGTTTCAAATGATTCATAATCAATTGATTCTAAGAGTCCATCAGAATGAAGCTTCTTCATGCATTTAACACCAATATGACCTAAGCGGCAATGCCACATGTATGTAGCAATATCATCATTTAACTTAATTCTTTTGGCATTCACATTATGAATATGTGTATCTGTCGGATATATACCAAATAGGGGTATAGAAGATGGTGGGCCAAGTGCCGGATTACCAGGGTGGCCTAAGTGGTAGTGGGCTTAGGTCCATTAGGCGGCCCAGTAGTCCGACGCGCAGAAGCCGGATTCTAGAAGAACCCGGATCACAGCCCATGTGATCTGGCTTGGAGGAGAAGACGGATTCCTTGCTTTCCAAGTTACAAGTTACCGTAGTTTTCTAGGTTTCCTATTCTGTAAGCCCTAATCCGGCTATTATATAAAGCCGGACGGGAGATAAACATAACGAGGAACAAACAGAGAAGCTCTAGGCCAACTCGCCGAGAAGTTCATCCTCGCCGAATAGCTAGATCTACACCCTCACATTGTAACCCTGTTTACAGGCTTTAGTCCTGATTAGTGAGAAGTGCAGGAGTAGGTACGCCGTACTGTCGCGACGTACCGAACCTGGGTAAAATCCTGTGTTCTGTGTTACTACGTTATCCCGTTACCCCACGTCTCTACCGTAGTCTCATGGCACCCCCGTCTATGAAAACTACTATGATGTCTCGACAGTTGGCGCCCACCGTGGGGCTCACGACGTCAGGCGTAAGATTCCGATCTGGGATATTTGGCGGAATCGGAAGATCAATTACTGTCGGAAGCTTGGAATTCGACAACGACGTCGGGCGCTTCCTCGACAACGGATCCTATATACCGGCGCAAAACCATCTGGTAAGTGCCTGCGTGTTACCGATAGGATCTGCTAACATCTTTATCGGACTAACTGCAGAAGCAATGGGGTTTTGTGGTGGAAGCAAATTTATCCCACCCGCCCTATACCCAGTCGAAGATGACTATGATGCCGGATTCTGCTCAGATCACCGACACAAAAGTGATACACACTTCATCGGCATGGTGCAATCCGAAGTCGCTGAAAACACGGATGATGGAAATCCCGTGCAAGAGGCAGACAACAATGCACCCGTCATGAAGACGGAAGATCAAACACCCGTCACGGAGGCGGAAGATCCGACATCCGTCAACAAGACGTTGAACTCGGAAGCAGAATCCGTGCTTGCCGCCATTGAGGCGAGGTTGGAGTCGGAAACCAGATCGGACAACTTCGACTCTGAAGACGAAGATGAGGACGCCTTCGTAAGAAAGGTTAAATCCTTTCAAGAGGGATTCCACGAAGTCTTAATGGCGAAACCGGCTGATACCACGGACGCCGGCAGCCAGGAAAGCCCTAAAACCCCTCCGCCAGTGGAAGAGAGAGAAGACGGAGAAACTTCTCCGATATTCCCCAATGTCAAGGAGATGACAGAAGATGAGCCTGTCAAAAAACCTCCCTCTTCCAAGAAAAAGCACCGTGCCTCTAAAAAACTCCAATACAAAATCCGGAAGAAAAAATCAGCTGATCTCGCTGATGAAAACCTGGAAGTTGGAGATGCTAGTGGAACAAAGCCTGCGGAGAAGAAATCTAAGGAAATCACTGCTCCGCCAATGACGGAACAGGAAGAGCAAGAGCTATTGCAAACACCAGTGGGACCAGATGAACCCCCTGAGATGCTGGAAGCCAGGAGACAAGCTTTCCAACGGCAACAGCAACATCTACTCAGATCTCGGCAACATCTCCAACAAACCCATAATGACATCAAAGTCATGAAGGAAGAAATAGAGGAGTACGAGAGAAAGCATAGATCCGCGTTACAACCTACTAGGTTACCCGGAATCGCAAGACCGGAAGAACTGCCGCCAAAAGAAAGGTTCCATAACCCATCTTGGCAAAAGCAGGTAAATGGCAAAGATGCCAAGGGCGAACCAATATACAAGACCGCAGCAGAAAACGCGGAAGCAGCGTTCGCGATTCTTAACAACGATCTATATTCCAACGGGAAAAAACTCCAAGGGGTGTATGCTTTCCTAGGAAAAGCATTGCAACAACAACAGCGCGCTCAAGAGCGATCAGGGAGGCTGCATGATAACTCAGCCCTATGCAAGACAGCTACTTGCGCTGCTGGAGCACCTGGACCGGAAGAACCCGGGGATTCAGACAACTCAAAAGATAAAAAAGAGGATCCGAGAAAAGACAAGAAAAACCCCGACAACCGGGATGCAGCGTCTAAAACTGGATCCCATCTCCCGAAAGATGGGTATAAACCCCATGATCGGGAAGACAAACACCGGAAAGACGACAAAATAATGCCACCTCCGAGAAACCCAGCTGAGAAAGCTGGAAGATACGATATACCTCACAGGAGTGAGAGATCCCGGACACTGCCTAAGGACAAAGAAAGGCATAGGAGTAGAACTCCGCCTAATCCAAAAGGGCGTGAACACGGAAGAGATAGAAACAATCCCGGAAGAGCGCGTTCGTGCAACAATGGAAGAGAAAGGAGCAGATCCCCTTCCGTCCATTCAGCCGGAAGATATTCTGCACACATTGACAGAGCAGAAAAAGATGATCTATACTTTGGTCCTAAATGTTTTACCGACAGGATCCGAAGAATAACGCTGCATTCTGGCTTTGCCAAGGTCGGTCCAACGTACCAGAAATACACTGGCAGCACAAACCCGGATACCTGGCTCTCGGATTACTATACAGCCGTCCAGATCAACAATGGGACAGACCTTGAAGCTGTCAAGTTTCTGCCCCTAATGCTGCTGGACGGAGCCAGAGATTGGATCAATGGATTACCGTCACGAATAGTTGATAGCTGGGACGATATGGCTAGAGTATTTACTCAGCATTTCCGGGGAACATACAAACGCCCGAATAGCATCAACCAGCTAAACCGTTGCACGCAATTTGAGGATGAACCATACGTGGATTTCATCTCCAGATGGACAGCAATGAAGAATAGTTGCTCTGGAGTAACTGACGTACAAGCAATGCATGCTTTCGTCAATGGCCTAAAACCCGGACTTGTACCGTTCATGGTTGGTTCCAAGAAGCACAAGGATCTCGGATCCATGCTTACAACCGCCAATGAGCATGCCGCAGCCGAGGATGACATCAGAGCAAGAGGAGGAAATATTGAATCATTGATACTCGCCAAGAAAACCCCTCGTTCTGACAAAAAAGCCACTCCTGAAACAACGACAAAGCCCAAAGAGGTGAACATAGCCTTTGGAGGAGAAAAGGGAAATAAGTGGAAAGGACGCAACCCAGAGCCAATCAATTACACTCCAGAGGAGTGGGAAAGGATTAAGTCGGAACCTTGCGTTCACCACTCGCAATTTGGGAAACCCACTCATACAAACGTGCAATGCCGGCTGAATAAGCACATGAAGGGCACTGCAGGGTCCGGAAATAAAGGGAAGGGTTCCAAAAGGAAACCCGCCAAACAAAAGCCAGAAGCTGACAAAGAAGACAGTGAATCGGACACTGACGAAAAAATCCAGGAACAGCAGCGTAAAGGCGAACCCAAGTTTCCGAGAGTTGATGGAGAAGCAATGTTAACTTTCTTGGCAACCCCATCAGCAAAGGTGGCAAAAAGAACACTTCGAGAAATAAACGCGGTTGTTCCGGCAACCCCGAAATTCTTGAAGTACTCTAACACACCAATAGTCTGGGATCAGTCTGATCATCCCAGAAATATCCCTGAACCCGGCACACAAGCTCTTGTTGTAAGCCCTATTGTTCAAAATACCAGGCTAAGAAGAGTGCTGATGGATGGAGGATCCAGCATTAATATAATGTACCTGGATACACTGAAGCACCTGAAGATTTCCGAGTCTCAGCTCAACTACAGCAATATACGCTTCCATGGTATCGTCCCTGGCAGGCAAGCACGATCCCTAGGAGAAATTTCCCTAGATGTCACCTTCGGAGATAAAGATCACTTCCGGCAGGAAAGAGTATCCTTCGAAGTAGTGCCGTTCGAAAGCGTGTATCACGCAATACTCGGACGTCCAGCTTTCGTCAAATTCATGGCAAGATCCTGTTATATTTATAACAAGCTGAAGATGCCAGGACCCAAGGGAGGAGTAATCACTATAGCTGGTGATTTTAAGCTGGCAAATGAGTTAGAAAAAGAAAACGCCCTTTGCGCTCAGAGAGTTATAGCAAAGGAAGAACTGAAGGAATTAGCCAAGGAGGTATCGCCGTCAGAAATGCCGGCAGGAAAAGAAACTCGGAAGCCAACAGACAGCTTCAAGGCATCCGAGAATACAAGACAGGTAATCCTAGATCCCAAAGATCTGACAAAATTTGTCGTTGTAGGGACTGGGATGACTGACAAATAGGAAGGCGAGCTCATCAAGTTCCTCCGTGAGAACTGGGATATTTTTGCCTGGTGTCCAGCGGACATGCCAGGTGTACCCAGTGAACTTGCTGAGCACCAACTTAAAGTTATTCCTGGATCAAAACCCGTCAAACAAGGTCTCCGTCGATTTGACGGAAGAAGACGGAAGGCTACTGGCAAGGAAATTATCCGGCTTTTAGCGGCGGATTTCATCAAGGAAGTGATCCATACTAACTGGTCCGCAAATCCGGTATTAGTACCGAAGAAAGACACTACTGCTCTTAGAATGTGTATAGATTACACAGGCTTGAACAAATTGTGTCCGAAAGATAGGTTCGCATTACCGCGAATCGATCAAATAATAGATGCTACAGCAGGCTCTGAGCTTTTGTGCTTTTTGGATGCATACTCCGGGTACCACCAAATACGCATGAAAAAGGAAGATCAAATTAAGACTTCTTTCATAACCCCATACGGGACGTATTATTACGTAACCATGCTGTTTGGCCTGAAGAACGCAGGTGCAACCTACCAGCGTTGCATGCAACGTTGTTTGCATAGTCAGATTGGAAAAAATGTCCATGTTTATGTGGACGATATTGCTGTCGTAACCAAGGAAAAAGATACACTCCTTGAGGATTTGCGAGAAACTTTCGAAAACTTACGCACCTACAAGATGAAGTTGAATCCATCTAAGTGCGTATTCGGGGTTCCCTCAGGAAAACTTCTGGGTTTCATCGTTTCTCACAGAGGAATAGAAGTTAACCCAGAAAAGATCAAGGCAATCTTGAACATCACAAAACCTACCTGCGTCAAAGATGTCCAAAGATTGACGGGTTCCGCAGCTGCCGTTAGCAGATTTATTAGTCGGCTGGGGGCTAAAATCTTAACATTATACAAGTTGTTGAAGAAATCCGACAAAGTCAAGTGGATAGCAAAGCTTTGGAATACATAGCAGTTATGTCTCTTCTATACTTAGTCCAATATCTATGTAAACATCTTTTGAGATCATGAAATAAAGTTGTTGGATTTCTGGTATCCATGTTTTTTACATGTTCATTATAGTAAAAGCATGTTTCCACCTTCTCTATTTCCCAATGATCTTACAAAATACTCAATGTTAACCCGAATTGTGCCTGTATACTCGGCGTTAAGTAACTGAATGTTTTTTCAGCCTGCTAACGGCTAAAGGAAACTTGAATTGCCTGCGTGCCCAAGTTTCAGTTAAAAAAGTTCCTTGTTTCTCTAAGCATTATCTGATTGCGTATGTGTTGGGTTGCTGGAACTAGTTAGTAAAAATGCCTTTAGCATGGTCCATGTTTCCGAGTTTAAACTGATTGGTTACTCCCAGTTACTCGGCATGACGATTCATATTGCTATTTGAGCCATTTCAAACACTAAGGACAGTTAAAACATATATGCCAGAGAACTTAGAAGATAAAGGAATAATAACGTCCGAAAAATCTTGCAAAAAATTTCATAACTAATAATTGCAAAAGGAGGAATTTTTCATTCATACAAATAGAAGCATTACATTGCAGATTACATTGAAAGAACAGTAATGCTCCTATTGTCTATTTTTTGCCATCCAGGTCAAAGGAAGCCCTTCAAGCATCAGATTCCTCCTCGCTGCTGTCGTCTTTGGGGATTGGAGGGATCTCTTCTTCTGGATAGTTGATGGAAATATTTACCATGGAGGCAATCTGGGTCGCGTGGCCTTTTATTTCATCAAAGATGGTATTTCGCTGAGTGTCCGTGTATCCCTGAGGGACACCGGACGCCACGCGCCAGGATTTAGCACCGGGGTAGTGCATGCGCATAAGGCCGAGTGCCATACGCGCACCACCCCGTGCAGCGGAACGCAGGATAGAATCCCTGGATTCCGCCACCTCCATGATGGCTCCCGGAAGTTTCTCAACTTCCGAGAACTCCCCAGTCCTTGCGGGAAGAAACTTGTTCACCAGCTGCATTCCAGCAGCACGGATCGAAGTCCACATCTTCCCAAAGGCTTGGATCCCTTCAAGCCGGGTACCATCTGGGATATCTCCTGTTTTTTCCGACAAAACAATCAAAAGTGTTAGGCAAAAAACAGAGAAGAAATACAAGATATGGAATAATAAAAAAGGTAACGTAAAATTACCGATAAGCTTGTCGATCTCGGAGATTTCCTCCAGGCGAAGGTTCAGAGCATTCTCTAAATCCTGAATGGTGGATTTATCCTTCTCCGCCTGTTCAGAAGCCTTGGAGTTGGCAACTCCAAGGGCCAAGTTGCTGGCCTCCAGATCCTTTTGAGCCTTCACAAGATGCTTGTGAAGCTCCAAGTTCTCCTTTCGGAGATTCTCGGCATTGCCGGCATCTTCAGCTATTTGCTTAGCTTTAGCCAAAGCAGCTGGAAAGCAAAGAAAATTCCGAGTTTAGCAAATTTCCGGAATAAGTACTTAGACAAAAAATTGAATCACAAACCTCAGAGGAAAATGTGTACCTGATGTTTCCGTCAAAGCGAGCTGAGACGATGCCAGTTCCGCCTCTCTCTCCTCAAGAATAGAAAGGAGATTTCTAACCTCCTTATTCTTGATGGTGAGTTTATTGAAAACTTCCATGTTTATGGTTTCGTCGGTTTGCTGCAACATAGCAAGGAAAAGAATGGTTACAAAAAGCATCAAAGCAAAATAGGCATGCAATTTTGTTCAATGCTTGGGGGCTAGAGTTACATACCTGGCTCATTCGGTGCAAACCCGCCAAGTTTTCCTGGAACTCTTTTGCGTATTCCGCAAAAGCAGTTCCGGCCGCGCTTAGGCCGTCGTTGATAATCTTGAAGTCTTTGTCAAAGGTGGGAATCTCCTCGTTGAAAGTCCGAGAAAATTTCTCCACCTCTGGAGCCGCCCTTTCCCTCGTGTCCGGGTCCGACACAACGGGCTGGCTGGGCTCTGAGGGCTTGGTGGTGGGGGCTGCAGTTTGCTCTTCCGCCATTGTGGACGGCGTGTTCGGGGCAACGGCGGAAGATGGTTGACCGCCTCGGCTGGAAACAACCTTGTGTTTCTTCAGCTTCTTTGGTTTTAAACTAGAGGGAGGCAGGCTAAAAACAAAAAATCCGGAAAAGTTAAAAACAAACCGAGGATGGATAAAAAATTCCCATAAAGGATGATAGAATCCAGAAGAAAGAACCTGGAAGTGGCGACGGGGATTCCGTCAAGGTCGATAATTTCTTCTGAGGAAGCTATCTTCTTGCGCTTGCGTCCACCTGTAGCGGCGGTACGTAGCGCGTCCAGCTCGGCCTCGGATACCAAGTCCGAATCTGAAAGATCCGTGAACTGTCGGACGAACAAGATCAAAATCAGAAGCTAGAAAATCCGAGAAAAAGTAAGATTGTACCCAAATGACTGAAAAATTACCTTGGGAACCGGATTGTTGGCCGTATACATTGGCCGACTCGCTTCGTATTGGTCGCGTGATGCGACCAATTGGTTGATGCGCCGGCGAAGCTCCTTTGCGGGCCAATCCTTGGTGGTTGTCCGCATCGGATCCTTGACTCCCGTGTATTCGCACAGGAGACGGCCGCTGTGGTTGGCCAATGGCTGGATTCGCCTAATCAGCCAGCATAGAACCGTGTCCATGCCGGTTAGAGGCGGATCCATGGAGGTGAGCTTGGCGATGCGCCGCTTGATCTTTAGTATATCTGGCGGCAGAACCTGGACGGCTTCCGTTCCCCAGTTGTCTTGGGGAACTGCGGCAGAGTTCACGAAAGGAGGAACCCCGACAGCTTCCTTAAGGAAAGGCACGTCGGGATGATAAAAGAAGGAACCCGTCCAAAATTTGACGGATTCCGAAGTTTTTATCTTGGGGAACCAATCTTCTCGGAATCTCCGAAGAGTGAAAGATATGGTCCCGCAAGTCGGGAGTGCGCCCTCCGAAGAGTTCCGCTTAACCTCGAAGCAGTAAGTCCAGAAATCTAACCTAGGTTCTAGCCCTAAGTAGCCCTCGAACAAAGCCTGGAAGCCGGCCATGTAGAGGATGGAGTTGGGAGGAAGGTTATGGGGCTGGATGTTGTAGTGAGAAAGGATTTGGAGGAAGAAGGAAGAAGGTGGAAGCCCCATACCTCGAAGAAGGTGGGAGCAAAGAAGGACCCTTTCGCCATTTTTTGGCGTTGGCTCGGTCTCGTCTTCTGGAAGCCGCCACTTCTTCTTAAGAACCAGGCCCTCCTTTTCCAGGTTTGGAAGGAGAGCCGGAGGAATGCTGCAGGCAATCCAATTGCCTGCAGACTCCGCTTCTTCGTCTGCTCCGGCGGTGGCAGAGGCGGCGGCCTCCGCGGCGGCGAGCTCGTCGCCAAGAAGTGGGATTTTCTCCTCCGCCGTTTCTGGAGAAAATGGCGGGAAGGCTGCGGAGCTCGATCCCGCAACGTCCGCGGCGGCGGAAGGATTGGCGTCACCCGCCGCGGAGGCCGTGGTCTTCTCCGGCTCGTCGCCGGTGCGCTTGGGCGATCCCAGTTGCGGATCTAGATCGCTGATAAGCTCGTTGATGGCGGCGCGGGTCGGCGATGACGGCGAGGATGCCATCTTGTGGTTGTGCGTTCCGGTGTGCTTGGATGCTGAGAGCGCCTGGGACAAGTGCTTTGCTCTCGAGCTCGTTCGCGTCAATGGCGTGGGCAGTGGGGAGTGAGGAAAGTTTTCGTTGAGGACGAGGACGACTATTTATAGCCGGAAAACAGTTTAGATGCGTGCCAACGACTATTTTGACCGTTGGATGTTTGCCGCGTGTCGCTCGCCGGAAAATCCATGAAATGAAACGACGGAGTAATGATGATTATCTCCTCGTTTCCCGCGCGAGTCTGTCAGAGATACGTTTCTGGGTTTTTCCGAGTAAATCTCAAACGTCGCTTACGTCAGCATGGTTGAGTGCGCTGACGTAGAAAGTTTCTTCTCCACGAAGGATCGTGAGAGAAAAGCCGGATTTTCAGGATTCCGAGTTTCATGTCACCATCTTTTCCAAATGAAGAATAAGAAGAATCAAGACTGCTGAATCAGTATTTCTCGGACAAAGAATATTTGGCGAATAGCGGAGAATCAGAGTTTTGATCCTTCTTGGGGGCTACTGTCGGATATATACCAAATAGGGGTATAGAAGATGGTGGGCCAAGTGCCGGATTACCAGGGTGGCCTAAGTGGTAGTGGGCTTAGGTCCATTAGGCGGCCCAGTAGTCCGACGCGCAGAAGCCGGATTCTAGAAGAACCCGGATCACAGCCCATGTGATCTGGCTTGGAGGAGAAGACGGATTCCTTGCTTTCCAAGTTACAAGTTACCGTAGTTTTCTAGGTTTCCTATTCTGTAAGCCCTAATCCGGCTATTATATAAAGCCGGACGGAAGATAAACATAACGAGGAACAAACAGAGAAGCTCTAGGCCAACTCGCCGAGAAGTTCATCCTCGCCGAATAGCTAGATCTACACCCTCACATTGTAACCCTGTTTACAGGCTTTAGTCCTGATTAGTGAGAAGTGCAGGAGTAGGTACGCCGTACTGTCGCGACGTACCGAACCTGGGTAAAATCCTGTGTTCTGTGTTACTACGTTATCCCGTTACCCCACGTCTCTACCGTAGTCTCATGGCACCCCCGTCTATGAAAACTACTACGATGTCTCGACAGTATCAATACTATCAAGATTCAAAAGAAATAAACCATTCTTCTCAG
Organism: Alopecurus myosuroides; assembly: GCA_028641055.1. Classification (NCBI taxonomy): domain Eukaryota; kingdom Viridiplantae; phylum Streptophyta; class Magnoliopsida; order Poales; family Poaceae; genus Alopecurus; species Alopecurus myosuroides. Next base: position 150,533,772 of record CM054062.1, on the reverse strand, counting down.
GTGCATGACCATAAAAGATATTATTCCTATAAATCGAACAACCATTGTTCTCAGACTTAAAGGAATAACCATTCCGCATTAACCAAGATCTAGAAACGATATTATGCTTAATGCAGGCACCAAATAACAATTATTGAGGTTTATAACTAATCCCGATGGTAGACGTAGAGGTAGCATCCCGACGGCGATCACATCAACTCTTGATACATTGCCGACGCGCATCGTCACCTCATCCTTTGCTAGTAGTCGCTTATTCTGCAGCTCCTGTTTCGAGTTACATATGTGACCAACCGAACCAGTATCAAATACCCAGGTGCTACTGCGAGTACTAGTAAGGTACACATCAATAACAAGTATATCATATATACCTTTGTTAACTTTGCCGGCCTTCTTATCTGCCAGATATTTGGGGAAATTGCGCTTCCAGTGGCCAGTACGCTTGCAATAAAAACACCCAGTCTCAGGCTTAGGGCCATACTTGGTTTTCTTCTCAGGAGCAGCAACAGATTTTCCAACCTTCTTGAAGTTTACCCATGGCTTGCCTTTCTTGCCTTTCTTGAAACTAGTGGTCTTATTGATCATCAACACTTGATGTTCTTTCTTGATCTCCACTTCAGCAGTTTTAAGCATCGAGAGAAGCTCAGGAAGAGACTTCTTCATGCCTTGCATATTATAGTTCATCATGAAGTTCTTGTAACTAGGTGGCAGAGATTGGAGAACACGATGTATCCCTAGCTCAATGGGAATCGTTATTACCAAGGCTATGAGCTTATCAGCGTACGCAGACATCTTGAGTACGTGCTCACTAACAGAGCTGTTCTCTTCCATCATGCAGCTAAAGAACTTTTCTGAAGCGTCATAACTCTCAACTGCGGCATGGGTATCAAAATCATTTTCAATTCTCCCATTGTAGCATAAGCAGTGCTGTTCTCGAAACGTTTTCGCAGCTCTGACTCTAATCCATAGAGGATGCCGCAATGAACTATACTGTGGTCTTCTTGTTGAGTCAGATAAACATTTTTATCTTCATCAGAAGCATCATCAGCGGGCTGGTCACCTAGCGGTGCATCAAGCACATAGAGCTTCTTGCAAGCGGTGAGGAGAATCCTCGGGTTAAGTGCCCAGTTGGTAAACTTGCTTCCATTGTTCGCTAGTTTTTCTCTCTCCATGAACATATTGAAATTGAAGGTGGGTGGTGCCATGATCTACAACATATTTTCAAAGACTATTTAGACTATGTTTATGATAAATTAAGTTCAAGTTAATTCTAAAATTATCCCATGAACTCCCACTCAAAAACAACATCCCTCTTAGTCGGCTTTAGTGATTACACAAACCAAATTCACTACACCGAAACCGATCATCACGTGAGATGGTGTAGTTGCAAAGACGAACATCAACATGTTCATCATATCATCCATATGACTCATGCTTTACCTTTCGGTTACGTGTTCCGAGGCCATGTATGTACATGCTAGGCTCGCCAAGTAGAACCGTAGTATTGCGTGTGTTTCAAGGCCATGTCTGTACATGCTAGTCTTGAAAACACCCGTTGTATGCGAACGTTGAGTCTATCACACCTGATCATCACATGGTGTCTCGAAACGACGAACTTTCTTAACGGTGCATACTTAAGGAAGAACACATTATTATCTTGATATTAAGTGAGAGGGATCATCTTATAATGCTACCGCCGCGATCTAAGCAAAATAAGATGCATAAAAGGATAAACATCACATGCATGGATAATGTGATATGATATGGTCCTTCTTGCACTTGATCTCCATCTTGTGCATCATGGTATGGTCTCCATCATTCCACCGGCGTGGCACCAAGGTTTGTGGAACCTCCATCTTGATTGTCCATTACAACATATCACATGGATATGATATACAGCACGCAGGCCATAAAAATAAGACAACCATATGGCTCCAGCCGGTATGTCAATAAATTACAAAAGATATCATCTCATACATAATGTTTGCAACATTGACCATATGACATCACATGCCCGGAAAAAACAAGTTAGACGCCTCTAATTTATTTTTGCATATTTTACGTGGCTTGGGCTTACGAGGATAGAACCGTTCATACCTACGTACAAAAACCACAACGTTGATAAAACAAATTTTTAACAACCCTTTGTAGATTAGATCTTAACTATAGTAGGAGAAACGGACGCCCCCTTAGTCACAAGTGAGACAATTCTTGCGTACATAGTACACGTAAACTTAGTCTAGGGCAGTTTCATCCTACTATGCCATTAAGATCATAAAATACTCAAAGAGGCAAAAACATGATCATCAACGCTCACAGACTCCTATGTGTTCTACGCGTACAAATTATCTACGCATAGATCCGGATCTGATACCACTGAAGGGTACGTTGCAAAGAAAAAAAAATTTCCTACGTGCGATAAACCCGAATGGCCAAGATCTAATCTATGAGATGAAAGGAAACGGGGAGAAAGAGAGTCTTGAGATAACATACCCTTGAACACTCAAAGTGGTACGAGATAAAATCTCTTTGTTGGCGTAGTCGTACTCACGCCGATCCCGAGCGAGAAGAAGTGCACCGCAATCCGGCGGTGCCTCCGTAATCGGTCACACGTTCAGCTCGACGAAGACTTCCGTTCCCTCGATCCAGCGGGTAGCGGAAGTAGAGGATCCCCCGGAACTCCAGCAGCACGACGGCGTGGTGGTGGTGACGAATCCCACAGTCAGGGCTTCGCCAAGCCGGAGACCATGGAATGGAGCAGCGGGTGGATGAAAAAGGAAGTGGGCAAGTGTGTAGAGAATAGGGAGCTCTCACCCTCCTTTTATAGGGGAGGGGGAGGCAGCCCAAGGGGGGGTGCGGCCAGCCATGGGTGCCCCCACCCCTTCCTCTCTTCATGTGAGTGGAAGCCCCACTCATGCTCCCTTAATTTTCCACTTAGAAAATCGAAAGGTTTTTTTTAATAAATAAATAAAAAAAAATTTATTTCTTTATTTATATTTGTTAATTCCATTAACAAACATTTGCATGCAGCACCTCGAATCATTTGTTAATTCTATTAACAACCATTCGACGAAAAACACCTTGAACTATTTCAATTTTCCCCGAAACAATTTCGGAGCTGCCCAAAATATTCTTCGGTATTCCGTATCCTCTCTAACGCTTCATCGAATCTTAAGTGTGTCACCCTACGGTTCGCGAATAATATAGACATGATCGAGACTCCTCTCCGATCAATAATCAACAGCGGGATCTGGAGATCCATGATGACTTCTATATATTCACGATGACTCTCGTGATCGTGTGAGCCTTTCAACGTCGTAATGATTTCCCTTTGTCGCGCGATATATTACCTGTGCAAGATCCGATCATCGGTATCCACCATACCTTGTTCCATCTCTTTATCCGACAAGTACTCTTTTCTCGTTTCCGTGATATAACATCCTTGTGATCATATCACGTGCTTGCAAGCGGCGTCGATGTGATATCACCGAGAGGGCCCTGAGTATATCTCTTCGTCATATTGGATGGACAAATCCCATTCTTGATCCATGAGCTTCAACTAACACTTTCCGAATACCTAATGCCACCTTTATAGTCACCCTGTTACAGTGTGACGTTTGTTGTCATCAAAGTATTCTTTCGGTATTAGTGATTAACATGATCTCATGGTCTAAGGAACAAAGTTACTCCGAATGTAAGATATAAAAACAAAACTAAATTACTTGATCGTATTGTTATACTTAGTTAGGGTCTAAGTTCATCACGTCATTCTCCTAATGACATGACCCCGTTATTAACAACATCCAATGTCTATGATCGGGAAACCTTGATCATCTGTTAATCAACGAGCTAGTTAAAAGAGAGGTTTCACTAGGAACGTTTATTTATTTATTAATCACACATGTATTAATGTTTCCGGTTAATACAATTCTAGCATGAGAAATAAACATCTATCATAAACAAGGGATAACATAATAAAAACTTTATTATTGCCGCATGGGCATATTACCTTCAAAATCTGGTACGCCTTTGGCGTACCCTCGAGAAAAAATTGGAACCCTCTAATTGATTTAGGGCTTCTTCTAATTGGGAGATGAATACCATCTTTCAATTAGACCTAGCTCTAATCTCTCTCACATGTATTGGGATCTCTCCACCTCGATGTGAACCTGTGATGCCTAGTCCTGGACGGTGAAGCACTGCAGGACATTTATGGACGTATGTGTGCGAGCTCTCAGAAGGGTAAGATGTGATACCCTCACTCTACTGGATCAAGAAGGTGGATACGGGGAATCGGCAACAGTCCCACAGCGAGGCTTAGCCATGGGACTCTTCATCAGGCATCACTAACATCGTCATCGACACTATTTCCGCGCTTTATGTCGTTAACGAATCAGATCTATCCATGAATTTACCTGCATAGTAGATATGTGTGTTACGTAGCACGATTTTTGTAAAATTCTGCTACATACACCAATAGTGGCCAGGGCCAACGAGGCGTGGCCTAGGGTGTCGTGCTTGGCACCCCCGTGGTGGGCCCCTGGCTCCCCTCCGGCTCTACTTTGGACTCCGTCTTCGTTCTAGGTATAAAATGACTTCCGTGGATTTTCACGACTTTTGGCGAATATTTTCTTCAGAACTTTTCTGAAACATAAAAACAACAGAAAATAGAAATTGGCTTTAGGAATCTTGTTAATAGGTTACTCCATGAAATCATCCAGAAAACAAAGTAAAACATGTAGAAAACATGCAAGAACATAAAGAAAACAAGCATGGAGCATAAAATGGTAGATACGTTTGGGACGTATCAACTGCATCGTTGATCTTGTGCTCCGTGAGATTAGGTGAGTAGGTGCGAGATATATTAGGTCTAATAACTAGGCGGATCCGGTTTGATGTGTGTGATGCTGACGTGATCACATGCTCGTTGGGAGTCCCCAAGCGGAAGGTAGGATGTAGTCTAGCGGAAATGTTCCCCAGTTAAAGAACCAGAGTTTATCGAACCAGTAGGACTTCATAGTCTTGAAGAAGGTTGCTTGTTGTATAGCGCGTCAACAAGCGTGTAATCTACACAAAAACACAAACTCTCTCTTGGCCCAACTTTCCGGAAGGTTGTCAATCTTCCGGTCATGCTAAAAACAAGAGAATTAAACGTACATAGTCTTGTAGAGTAATAAAAGTAAAAAAAACGGAACAACGAGGAAACAATTATGAAAATTTCTTAAAAGAAGGTTGCAAATATGAGGAAAACAGGACCGGGGACCATAGGTTCACTAGTGGTATCTCTCTAAAGAAAACAAACATGCTGGGTGAACAAATTACAGCTGGGCAATTAACAAATCATGAACGCATAACAATACTATTATGACGAGATATAGTTCACGGGTTCTAAAATTGGTGGCATTACGTCAAGGCATATGGACCGCGATCAAGCATGCATCCATATCTAAAAGTCCACCTCAAGAAAGCTATCCAGCAAATCTGTATGGTATTAAGTTGTAGCAATGAAGTGATTTCTTTGTGTGCTCCACACAAATGCATTAAGAATAGTACGTAATGTAAGTAGTGGTCCTCTACCGTTGACAAGAGCACCGCTTTTTTCTCCCTAGTAGCAACAACACATCCCCCATCTGTCATGTTTCTATCACTCGAGCACAAATGTAAGGGAGGCATGAACCTACCTTCAAGCATATAACCCCTCTCTTGGAGGTCAAAACAACTACATCACCAAGGTAATCATAAACACCGGAGAGCATTGCAAGACAAGATTAAAACTCTATAAATATAAGTGAAGCACCTCAGATTGACATTAACAAAATAATCATAAACTCATGCTTCATCGGATCCCAGAAAACACAACATGCACAATTACATAACTGTGGTCTCGATCATGTGAGGCAGCTCATGAGACTCTAAACATGGAGGAATAGGGGAGAGAACAACCATCTAGCTACTGCTCACGCATCTGTACGGAGGAGATCATGGTGATGTAGAGGCCTCCGATGGCGATTCCCCTCTCCGGCAGGGTGCCGGAGAAGGACACCAAAATCCCTAGATTGGACTTTCAAGGTGACGACACCTCTCTGTATGTTTCGTGGAAAATAACTCCGTCCCCGTGATTTTTAGGGTTGATGGCAATTTATGGGCAAAGAGCCACCTAGAGGCGATGGCCAGGGGCACCAGGGGCCTAGCAGGTGCGGCCTAGGGTGGGGTCGCGCCTGGCACCATCCTGGGGGCCCCTGGCCCCCCCTCTGGCTCTTCTTAGGACCTTGTCTCCATTCTAGGTAAAAATGATCTCCGTGGATTTTCAGCCCTTTCCGAGAATATTTCCTTAAGAAATTTTCTGAAATAGAAAAACAACAAACAAGCATCTTGTTAATAGGTTAGTAAGTGAAAACATCCGGAAAACGAAAGAAAACATGTGGAAAACAAGCATGGAGCATCAAAAATTATAGATACGTTTGCAACGTATCAGTATCCCCAAGATTAACTCCTGCTCGTCCTCGAGTAGGTAAGTGATAACAAAATAATTTTTTAGGTGACATGAAGCCAACACAAATCTCTATCAACGTTATGTAAAAGCATTGCAAGATGAGATCAAAGTACTTTAACAACTAATGTAAACTTAGCAACTATGTTGCACATGAAAACTAACACAAACAAAAGACAATGAATAATGAAGCATTGAGAGTGATACGTTTGTTTCAATCATAAAGAAAAACATAATAAAGTGGTATCCAGCTTGTCCTTCGTGTGGTAGTGATACGTCTCCAACGTATCTATAATTTCTGATGTTCCATGTTGATATTATGCCAATTGCTACATGTTTTCTATACACTTCATATCATTTTTATGCATTTTCTAGGACTAACCTATTGACAAGATGCCACAACGCCAGTTCTTGTTTTCTGCTGTTTTTTATTTCAGAAAAGTTGTTATGGAAATATTCTCGAAATTGGACGAAACAAAAGCCAAAGTCCCAATTTTGCTGTCACGTATACGGAGTCCGGAGGAGACCCGGAGGGGGGCACCGAGGCGGCCACACCATAGGGTGGCGCCCCTCACCCATTGGCCGCGCCACCATGTGGTGTGGGGCCCTCGGGTGCCCACTGACATTGCCCTTTGTCCTATGTAAATTCTTCCTCGGAAAAACCCTAAACACCCGAGCCTCCATCCACGAAAAGTTCTATATCCGCCATCATCATCAACCCTAGTTCGGGAGGGTTCTAAATCTCTCCTCGGCACCCTGTCGGGAGGGGAAATCATCACCAGAGGGCTCTTCATCACCATGCCTGCCTCCGGAGTGATGCGTGAGTAGTTCATCCTTGGAATACGGGTCCATATCAGAAGCTAGATGGTTGTCTTCTCCTTTTGTGCCATCATGTTTAGATCTTGTGAGCTGCCTACCATGATCAAGATCATCTTATTGTAATGCTACATGTTGTTTTTGCTGGGATCCGATGAATATTGAATATTATGCCAAGTTGGTTATAGGTCTATCATATTTATGTTATTTGTGATCTTGAATGCTCTCCGTTGCTAGTAGATTCTCTGGCCAAGTTGATACTTGTGACTCCAAGAGGGGGTATTTATGCTAGATAGGGGGTTCATGCCTCCAGTAACCTCGGAGAGTGAAAATAACTTCTAAGATTGTGGATGTGCTGTTGCCACTAGGGATAAAACAATAATACTTTGTCTAAAGATAATTATATTGTTTACATTACACACTTTACTTAATGCAATAATCTGTTGCTTGCAACTTAATACCCAAAGTTTGCTCGGATGACGTCCTGAGGGTGGATTATTAGTCATAGATGAAGTTGCATTACGGTCTATGTATCATGTTGTAATTCCCAAATGAATCTCATAGTAGTCATCATGTCATGTATATGCACTACGGTGCAGCCTCTATTTTTTCAATTGCCTAGTTCTAGTTTGTTCACCCAGCATGTTATTTATCTGTTATGGAGAGACAACACTAGTGAACTGTGGACCCTGGTCCATTCTTTTACATTGATATTACAACCTACTGCAAACATTGTTCTCTTTTACTGCAAATATGTTTCTCATTTCATTCACTGCAAACAAACATCATTTTCCATACTATATGTCTAATCCTTTGTTTTTAGCAGAACCGGTGAGATTGACAACCTCATTGTTTCGTTGAGGCAAAGTATCATGGTTGTGTTGTGTGCAGATTCCATGTTGTTGCTCAACCTGGTAGTGCGCCCTGCCAATATCAGTTGTCAACAACCTTCAGAAGTGATTTGTTTCTCCTACTAGTCCGATTAAAGCTTGGTTTCTTTCTGAGGGAAAATCTTGCTGTTGTACTCATCATACCTTCCTATTGGGGTCTCCCAACGAACGTGTGTCCACACGCCATCAGGTAGAAAAACATAAATGTCATGACACCTTCAAAGTTTAAATGTTGAATAGATACAAATAATTTGAGAGCAAGCAATATCAGAATCATGAATCAATAAATAATAAATTTTGGGACTATGCACATTATGCTCAGAATAACAACTACAATCTCTTAGCTGGTGCATAAAGTAAGAAGATGAAGACTCAACATAAAAGTAAAAGAAATATCCTTCGCAGAGGGAAGCAGGGATTACTCATGTGTTAGAGCTATTTATTTAATAAAATAGAGGTATTGTAAACAATTTTAAGAGAGGTGTATGTCTATGTCAACGAATGGTAATGAAAAACTTATCGTAATCCATGTCAAGCAAAGTGTTTAGACTTTTGAGAGAGCTTTCCATTAGCATTTTTCTTTATTGGTTGGCACTTCCCCCACCTTTTTTCACAAACCAGGGCTAGCCGTATCCGTGGGTACCCACCAGCTTTCGTCAAACCATGGGGAAGTGCCTTTTTATTACTTGAATTTACATAATGTGGCACCAGCTCTCGGTGAATTAAGATGAGAATATATTCCATACTAATCGGGTGAAATAAGGAAGAAGAACTTTGCTTGACATAAATCATAATAAGCTTTAAACTATTTCCTCATGAGCTAAAAGAGGAACACAAAACATGTTAATAATTTTGAAGTTTTAAAGGTAGCACATGAGAAATTTACTTGGAGTGGATGTGAAATACCACATATAGGTAGATATGATGGACACATTTGGAAAACTTCAGTTTTTGGGAATTGGATGCATGAGTAGAGCTCATACTCAGTACAGGTGAAGGCTAGCAAAAGACTAGGAGCAAACAACTAAGATAGAAATAACGGTCATAAGCATGCATGGCGACAAAACATCATTAATCAAAGCATGAAGTGATATTACAAGCTAAAAACTAAATGATCATCAAATACATAGGTGACTTTTTTGTAGTCATAACATGGTGTGAGCATACGCCAAGTCAATCCAGATAAATGATTCAAAGGAGAATACCACAATACCATGCTTCAATATGAGGAAACAACACATGATTAAATTTCAATGGCACACTAAGCACTCTAAACTATTTGATACTAGTCATGATACATCATAAATAACTAACCAAATAATTAAAATAACATCTAACATGACATGCCACAGTCTAAGCCATAGTCGAAACAAGTTTCCTATTGCACCACTATAAGCATGAATTAATTTACTTTTATTCGACACCAATCAACTTATTTGAAACAAATATCAAAGAAAATAATAATCAAAGACCAGAGAGCTAATCATATATAAATGAAGCAAAACAAAAATCCCTGAACAAAATTCGAGTGAAAAACAAGAGCTAAACGCAGTACTAACAAAAACCGAACACTTACAAAACAATAAGAGTGAATACTAGAGTGTTCTAGGCAATGAAAACAGAGCGTGTCTCTCTCCAAAATAAAAGTGCTAGGATCCAACCATAAAATACAACAAAAAAACAAAACTTAAAGCAAAATAAAATGACGCCGCAAGAATAACACATATCATGTGAAGCAATAAAAATATAGTGTTTTGAAAGAAATGTGATTTTTTTGTTGATGAAGAAGAGGATGCCTTGGGAATCCCCAAGCTTTGACGCTTGTACTTCTTGGATATCTCTTGGGGTGACATCGGAATCCACAAGCTTAAGATTTTTTCCATCCTTCATCGCATCATATCATTCTCCTCTCCCTACACTTGAAAACTTCCTCGACCTAAAACTTTTCACAATCTTCATTAGCAATCTTAGTGCAATCAAAATAATAAATCCACTCGGTTCAGTTTCAACACAAGTATAACATTAAATTTAAAACATTAGCTACTTTCACAACTTATTTTAAAGCTCTTCCCTCAAAAGAACACATAAAAAAAATATTAAGACGCAAATGCAAATGTTGGCAGAAATCTGTCAAAACAGAACAATCTGTAAAGATTATTTTTTTCAAAAATCTTATGTTGCTAAAATCAAGAAGTGGGTAACTAAGAAAGTTAGATAACAACCTGGGTCATGTGTCTATTTTGTTTCAGAGCAATCCGACATTCTGGCTGAGAGAAATAATTTCTTTGATGTCAGCCCAGAAATCTGTTTCAGAACAGCAACTTCTGCAAATCGCACTACCTCTCAATTAGAGGTTAATTTTGGCACAATAAATAAATAAAAATGATAAGGAGAGGTTTCTACAGAGGTGAAAACTTCCAAAACATAAAAATAGCAAAATAAAATAGAAGAAAACAAAAAGATAACAAAGAAAAACAAAAGTGGGTTGCCTCCCACAAGCGCTTTTCTTTAACGCCTTTTATCTAGGCATGAAGAAAAGATCATGTATTATCAATAGAATCATGGGTAGTAATCACAAAGTACTCAAAAGGTAAATTCATTACCTTTCTAGGGAAATGTTCCATGCTCTTTTTAAGGGGACCTGAAATCTTATAATTCCCTCTTACATCAATAATGGCACCAACGGTGCGAAGAAAAGGTCTCCCCAAAATAATAGGACAAAAAGTATTGAATTCAATATACAAAACAAGAAAATCAACGGGATAATAATTATCATTATAAATAATAATAACATCATGAATCCTTCCCAAAGGTCTTTTAACAGTGGAATCTATAAGATTCACTCCCAAAATACTTTCATCCAAAGGTTTCAAATCAAGCATATCATATAAACTTTTAGCCATAATAGAAGAACTTGCACCAAGATCACACAAAGAATTTCCATCAAAATCATTCACATTTATTCTAATAGTAGGATCCCAACCATCTTGTAATTTCCTAGGAATAGAGGCTTCAAGTTTGAGCCTTTCTTCTTTAGCTTCAACGAGAGCATTAGTGATATATTTAGTGAAAGCAATATTTATCTTACTAGCATTAGGATCTTTGGCTAATTTTTGTAAGAACTTAATAACATGAGAGATGATGAAATTATAAAAATCAAGTTAATCATCTTCAAACATGGTGGGATTTTTTTTCCTAAAGTCATATTATCCTCAACCTCACTTGCAACAATTTTCTCACTAGAAATATTTTTAATCTCCAAACTTTTGGGACTCCTTCTACCTAAAGTCATGACATCTCCAATCCCATTTGTTTTCAAATCAACATGTTTAGAAGCATTAGGATACTCATTGGTACTGAAAGTTTTCACTTCGTCAAAGGGTTGGATGGTATAAATTTTAACATGCTCACTTTTAGCAGCTTTTTTCAGCAATTTCAACTTATCTTTCTCTTCAAGCACTTATTTGAGCTAACATTCTCATGTTCTCATTTATTTGAAATTGTATAGCATTTATAGGTTCATTTTCCTTGCAATCAAGAGGTGTAGTCCTAATTTTACAATTTCTACATCCTGAGCAAAACTATCAACTTTCAACATAAGATTATCTAGTTTTGCAAGCCTTTCATCAACAGTTCTATTGAGATCTTTTTGTGTAGTGATAAATTCTTTAAGCATGTTCTCAAGATCAGAGATGGAATTTTTGGAATTGTTATAAGAATTTCCATAAGAATTCCCATATGAATTACCATTATTATTAGGATATGGCCTATAGTTGTTACCACCAAAGTTATTCTTGTAAGCATTATTGTTGAAATTGTTTCTAGCAATAAAATTCACATAAATTTGATCATTTCATTAGCAACCAGAGAGTTTTAGGGAACATTATTAGGATATATAGGCACTTGTTTAGCTAGCAAAGAAGCAATCATATCAATCTTATCACTCAACGAAGAGACCTCCTCAACATAATTTACCTTTTTACCTGTTGGAGCCCTTTCTGTGTGCCATTGGGAATAGTCTGTCATTAGATCATCCAATAACTTGCTTTTTGCACCTAAATTGAGGTTCATAAAGGTTCCTCCCATAGCTGAATCTAATAAATTCCTTGAATAAAAATTTAACCATGCATAAAAAGTTTGGACAACCATCCACGTAGTACTTCCGTGTGTGGGACAATTCTTAACCATAGTTTTCATTCTTTCCCAAGCTTGAGCAACATGTTCATTATCATTTTTTTCGAAAGTTCATAATTGTACTCCTCAGTTGTATAATTTTTGCAGGTGGATAATACTTCCCAATAAAAAGCATCTTTGCATTTAGTCCAAGAAGCAATGATATTTTTAGGCAAAGACAATAACCATTCCTTAGCTCTTCCTCTTAATGAGAAAGGGAACAATATTAATTTCACAATATCACCCATCTATCTATTTATATTTTTGCATGTCACGGAACTCAACAAAGTTATTTAAATGAGATGGAGCATCTTCTCCAATACCACAAAATTGATCTTTCATAACAAGATTCAACAAACCAGGTTTAATTTCATAGGAATATGTTGTAGCAGCAGGTGGAGCAATTGGTGGGCATATGAAATAGTTATTATTGGTACTAGTAAAGTCACAGAGCTTGGTAGTATCATTGTTAGCCATGCTTGCAAGATGACACAAAACAAACTAACAACACAAATAAAAGACTATAAACTAGAGAACTAATTGTTTTGGGTTTTTGATAAGGAGAAAACAAGACTAACAAAAGTAAACTAAGAAAAAAACAAAACAAAAGAAATATAGTGGAAGTGTGAGACTCCCCATGCAGCAATCTAGAAGTCCCCATCAACAGCGCCAGAAAAAGTACTTGCTACCATGTGATGACCCACAAGTATAGGGGATCGCAACAGTCTTCGAGGGAAGTAAAACCCAAATTTATTGATTCGACACAAGGGGAGACAAAGAATATTTATAAACCTTAACAACTGAGTTGTCAATTCAGCTGCACCTAAAAGTAGGCTTGCTCGCAACAATTTATCAGTGGTAACCATTTTATAGCAGCAGTAGTAGTAAAATATCAGCAGGATAAAATAGTAACAGCAGTAGCAATCGCGGAAAACAGCAGGATGGGAGTACCGTAGGCATAGAGGGAATGGATGAATGGGTGTTGCATGGATAACATAGATCATGTAATAATCTAAACATGGACATTGCAGATAATAATAATAAAGTATCCAAGTTCTAGGCAAACCATAGGCATCTGTTCAAATATAATCATATGTGCTCGCAATGAGAAACTTGGACAACATCTTTTGTCCTACCAGCCCGTGGCAGCAGAGCCTCTAGGGAAACTACTGGTAATTAAGGTTCTCCTTTTAATAAAGCACCGGAGCAAAGCATTAACACTCCGTGAACACACGTGATCCTCACATCAAAACCATCCCCTCCGGTTGTCCCAATTTCTGTCACTTTGGGGCCTCGGGTTCCGGACAATGACATGTGTAAACAACTTGCAAATATGATCAAGAAACATAATTATACTCATGAAACAATAACATGTTCAGATCTGAAATCATGGCACTCGTGCCCTAGTGACAAGCATTAAGCATAACAAGTTGCAACAACAGTAGAAAATAGTAACAATAGATACTAGGCACTATGCCCTAACAATTTGGCATTATTACATGACCGATCTCATCCAATCCCTTCCATCCCTCTTAGCCTACAGCGGTGTTTACTCACACATGGACGCGGAAATCATGGATGGTTGATGGAGAAGAGGTGGCAGTGTCGATGGCGACGATCTCCTCCGAATCCCCGTCCCGGCAGGGCGACAAAACAGGAACTTCTGATCCCCGAATTGAGTTTTGAAGTGGCGGCATCGCTCTGTTGTGTTTCTGTGGAATATGACAAACCCCCTCACGTTTTAGGTTTTCGAGGGATATGTAGTCGAAAGGGGAGCCGGAGGGGGTGGAGGTGGCCCCCACACCACCTGGCGACGCGACCTAGGGGGCGCCCAGGGGTGGTCTAGGCCCCTATTGGCCCCCCTCCAGGTTTCCTTCTAGCTCCCAGGGTCTTCTGGTGATATAAGCTTAATGGGGTCTTTTCTGGGCAATTTCCCGAAAGTTGATTTTTCTGCACAAAAACGAGACACCAAGGTAATTCTGCTAAAAACAGCGTTAGTCCGTGTTAGTGGTATCCAAAACTCACAAGTTTATAGGAAAACAATAAGAAAAGTGTTCGGAAAAAGAGATACATTTTGGATGTATCAGCATGTAGTTGGATGGAGACTTCTTGTTGATGATGACTTCGAAATCCCCGGCAAGGCGCCAGAAAAATTACTTGATGCTGACGTGATCACACACTCGTTGGGAGACCCCAAGAGGAAGGTATGATGTAGTCTAGCGAAAATTTCCCCCACTTAAGGAACCAAAGTTCATCGAACCAGTAGGACGTCATAGTCTTGAAGAAGGTTGCTTGTTGTATGGCGTGTAAACAAGCGTGGAACCTGCACACAAACACATACTTTCTCTTGCCCCAACTTTCCGGAAGGTTGTCAATCTTCCTATCTTGCTAAAAATGAGAGAATTAAACATATAGAGTATTTTAGAGTAATAAAATAAAAATGGAACAAGGAGGAAACAATTATGAAAAGTGCTTAAGAGAAGGTTGCAAATATGAGGAAAATAGGACCGGGGGCCATAGGTTCACTAGTGGTATCTCCTAAAAGGAAAAAACATGTTGGCTGAACAAATTATTGTTGGGCAATTGACAAATCATGAATAACAATACTATTATGACGAGATATAGTTTATGGGTTCTAACACTATAGGCATTACTTCAAGGAATATGTACCGCTATCTAGCATGCATCCATATATAAAATTTCACCTCAAGAAAGCTATCCAGCAAATCTCTTTGGTATTAAGTTGCAGCAACAAAGTGATTGCTTTGTGTGCAACAGAAAAATGCATTAAGAACCGTACATAATGTAAGAAGTTGTCCTCGGCCGTAGACAAGAGCACCGTTGTTTTCTCCCTAGTACTAACAACACATCCCCCATTCGTCATGTTTTGTTCACTCGAGCACATATGTAAGGGAGGCATGAACCTACCATCAAACATATAAACCCTCTCTTGGAGGTGAAAACAACTACGTGGCCAAGGTAAACATAAACATCGGAGAGCAATGCAATACAAGATTAAAAATCTCTACAAATATAAGTGAAGCATCTCAGAATAACCTGAACAAAATAATCATAATCTCATGGTTCATCGGATCCCAGCAAACACAACATGCAAAATTACATAATGGTGGTCTCGATCATGTGAGGCATCTCACGAGACTCTAAACATGGAGGCATAGGCGAGAGAACAACCATCTAGCTACTGCTTTGGACCCGTAGTGCCGAGATGAACTACTCACGCATCTTCCCGGAGGCGATCATCACGATGTAGAGGCCTCCGATGACGATTCCCCTCCCCGGCAGAGCGCTAGAGCAGAATTCCAGAAGCCCTAGATTTTAATTTCTAGGTGACGGTGCATCTCTGTATGTTTCGTGGAAAATAACTCCGTCCCCATGATTTTTAGGGCTGAAGGCAATTTATGGACGAAGAGGCACCAAGAGGCGATGGTCAGGGCCGCCAGGGCCCACCAGGCGTGGCCTACGGTGAGGCCGCACCTGGCACCCTCCTGGCCCCCCTGCCCCCCTCCGGCTCTTCTTTGTACTCCATCTCCGTTCCAGGTAAAAAAATGATTTCCATGGATTTTTAGCCCTTTCCGAGAATATTGCCTTAAGAACTTTTCTGAAATAGAAAAACAATATAAAACAGCAACTGGCCTAGGGCATCTTGTTAATAGGTTAGTTAGTGAAAACATCCGGAAAACGAAGGAAAACATGTGGAAAACAAAAGGTATTGGGTGGAAAACAAGCATGGAGCATAAAAATTATAGATACGTTTGCAACATATCAGTGTTTTAGATCAGGTGTTGGTTCCGGTGGAGTGGGAGATTGCCTTCCCGTTGTGCTCTCTTCGGGCCATCCCATGGGTGGGCTCGGACCACTCCCCCTCCTCCTTATGTCAGGATGTGAGGTGGCTCCCAGGCCTAACCGCTTCCACTTTCAGGACTTATGGCTGGGACAGGCAGGCTTCCTGGAAGTGGTCCGGCTTAAGTGGTTGCCGACGCCCCCCCTCCCGCGTGTTTACAATGCGGTGGATGTTTGGCACTTTTGTGCATAGTTTTCCTGTCAGTTTATGCGTGGGTGAGGGGCCAACATCCGTAAGAAGAAAGCATCCCTCCTTGGCCCGATTCAAATGTTGGATCTGGCATCTGAATCGGTGGGGCTTAACACTTATGAGTGGCGTTAGCGTTATGCCCTTGAGCCCTCCCTTATGGAGATATATAAGGGGAGGAGGTGTTCTGGCGGCAGCGGAGCCGCCAGAATTGGACTATGAAGGGAGATGCTAATACCGCCTATTTCTTTGCCAATTTGCCATTACGAATGGTCGATGCCGGAGACGCTCCATTCCATTCCTTTGGGCGAACGTATCGGTGTACGTAGTAGAATTTAAAATTTTCCTTCCTATGTTGCACACATAATCTACTATGCAGGTAAAGGGTGGATAGATCTGATTCGTTACCGACACGAAGCACGGAAGTAGTGTCGATGACGATGTCGGTGATGCCTGATGAAGAGTCCCACGGCTAATCCTAATGGTGGGACTGTTGCCAATTCCCCATATCCCATCTTCGAGATCCAGCAGAGTGAGGGTATGACGTGTTACCCATCTAAGATCTCGCACACATACGTCCGTCAAAATCCTGCAGGACTTCACCGTCCAGGACTAGGCACCACTAGTTTGCAATTGAGAGGGAGAAGTTCCCAACACATGGGAGATAGAGGGAGAGAGATTAGATCTAGGTCTAATCGTGAGAGGATAACCTCAGCATAATTAGAAGAAGTTCTAATTATATTAGAGGAAGCTATAATCCAATTAGCAAAAGTTTTAATCCAATTAGAGGAGATTCGAATCATGATTAGAAGATCTCTGAACCAATTAGAAGGTCTCTAATTAGATTTCTCTAATTAGTCTGTCTAATTATTAGAGAGGTCCTAATCCTATTAGACATTCTCTAATTATAAGCTATAATTAGTTCTTCTAATTATTAGAGAGATCTATAATCAATTAGAAGTGCTCTAATTAGTCCACTAATTCTTATAGAGAGAGAGAGGCCAAAAGGCTCAATTGTATGTATAAAAGAGAGGAGGGGCGGGGATTATATAGTGGGTCAAGGGACAAGACCTGCCAAAGGGAGGGGGCGGTTTCCCTCTCCTTTACTTGGCCGCACCAAGTCTCTTAGGAGACTTCAGATTGGACTCCCTTATGGAGTCAAATCCCACCTTCCTTTTTTATTTTCTTTTTCACACTCATTTATTTCTTAAATAAATTCCAGAAAATTTCGATGAAAATCTTGTGCAATTTTTGATACCATGGGCCCCACCTGACATTCCCTAAAATTAGGTTTTGCCCACAGGAGGAAATCTGCCCCAGTGCTTCCACATAACAAAAGTCTCCTGGAACTCTTCCGGAACCCCGTGACCCCTATAGATAAAATCATCGATATTATCTAACAATGCCTATAACATATTTCCGACATCCTGGGACATCTCATATCCTCCATTATATCTCATATAACATTCTGCCTACACCGACATTATTTCTCTCTTATGGTAACTTTCCCAAAATGATTCTGATTGACACCGGACTTGTTTCTGTGATATCATAATGACATCAACTATTACCTATTGATGTTATAAACATATTTCCAACATCTATGTACATCTCATGTCCTCTATAATCTCTCTTGAATATTTTTTCTACCATGTCGGAATTGCCCGATTGATACCCTACTCTCCTTTGGATCAATCCAATGCAAACAACAGACTTTGACGCCTTAAGTGTGTGATCCCTACAAGTTTGATAACCTGTAGACATGATTGGAAAACATATTTACCAATCAATAATAACCATTGGGACTATGGACGTCCATATTGATTCCTACAAGTTATACGAAGAAAACTCTTAAACTTGTTGGTTGTTAAGTAAGTTCCTATTACTTCGCGATACCAATCAATACCTCGGAACGAGATAAATGGTAAGACCGTGATTAAAATCTTTAATTACCTTATCGCATTATTCCCGATATCTGGTATGATTCCTTTTACTCGTTATCGTGACATAGTATCCCCAGGACTAGTGTCACGTCCTTGTCCGCGTAGATGTATTTATCGATCCTATTTCACCAAGTGGATCCTGGGTGTATCTCTATATTAATTAGAGGAGTAATTCCCAATCTTGAACTATCGCAATGAATGAATACTTTCGTGACCAACCAATGTTAGGTTTTTTGATCACCCAGTTTACAGTGTGATACTTGATTATACCAAAATGATCCTTATGGTAAACATCATTGAATATTCTCATGGTCTAACGAAGCAAACAAAATAACAATTCTGTGATGATACTATTTAGCAAAAACTAATCTCGTAGTATCTCAACTACTCGGGTCTACCCAGCCACAATGTTGAAACAACATTGTGCTCCCATTAATATTGACATAAAAAGGGTTATAACGATGTGTTGTGCGTATGGGTTTTCCTCTGAATCTCATATTCAGTGACCATAGCATATTTACTCCTTCTACAAGGAGTTATTTATGGCAGGACCCCGCTCTAGGGTTGCATTTGCTGAGGATTCGTGGTTCCTCAGGGCGTTAGTTACTTCGGAGGAGAATGGTAAGCTCACCCTTCCCTTTCTCCCCGAGGAGGTTAGGCGGGCAGTGACGGAGATGAAAGCTAATTCGGCACCGGGTCCGGATGGCCTTCTGGTCTCCTTCTTCTAGAACTTCTGGAGACTATCTAGGTGGTGATCATGCTGATGCTAAAGGAATTTTATACTGGGAAACTCGTCATGACTTGTCTTAATTGCGGCGTGATAACCCTGACCCCGAAAGTTTCTGGGATCATGGATATGCGTACATTTGGACCCATCATGGTAATAAACGTCATCCATAGGATCTTCGCAAGGTCTGTGTGATGCGCCTGGCTCCGGTGGCTGAGCGCATCACACATCCCCTCTAGTTCGCCTTCCTCAAGGGATGATTTATCCATAATGGGATCCTAGAACTTCATCTAGACTGGGCGTTCCTCCGCCAGGTTCTCGAACAAATAGGATTTGATGATCGGTTCATCACTTGAATAATGCAAGTCGTCATGAGTGGCAGTGCCACGATTAGCATAAATGGGGACATTGGTCCCTATTTTAGATCGTTTTGTGGGGTGAGGTAGGAGATCCCATTTCCCCTATCCTATTTGACCTTGCCATGGATGCCCTTGCAACTATCTTAGATAAAGCTAAGATGGTTGGCCACCTCTCCGGAGTGGTAGGGCATCTCATACTGGGGGGGGGGGGGGCGTCACCCACCTGCAGTATGCGGACGGCACCATGATTATGGTGGAGGGCACGGGGTTGGATATTTTCAACCTCAAATTCCTATTAATGTGCTTTGATGCCATGTTTGCACTCAAGATTAACTTCGACAAGAGTGAAGTCATTGTGCTAGGATTTTCCTCAGAAGAACAACATCGGACAGCGGACAACCCCAACTGCAAGTTTTCCTCCCTCCATGTGAACTATCTGGGGGTTCCTCTGAGCGACTCTAGGATCCTAATTAAGATCATGGACCCCATGATGGGGTGGGTCAGTACTAAGGCGAAACCTTGGCGTGGATGCTTCACCTCGAAGGGGAGCAAGCCCATGCTAATTGGTTCCTGCCTGTCTTGTATCGCTTCCTATATGATGGAGATTTACTCTTTGTTGGAGGGGATTCATGCCGCCTTTGATAAGGATCTATCTCGCTTCTTCTGGCAAGATGCTAAGGAGAGGCAAAAATACCACATGGTGAAATGGGCGGATGTTTGCGCCCCAAGGATATGGGGCACAGGGATTGTGGCGTCCCGAAAACTAAATGTTGCCCAGTTGCTTAGATGGGTTTGGTGCATTCTTAGGGACGAGGGGGGAGGGGGCTTTGGCTGCAACTCATCAAAGACAAGTATCAGCAGGGCTGCACCTCCTCACATGCGATTGACGGGAAGGGTCTCTATTTTGGAGGTCTATCCAGTCGTTCAAACATGAGATCAGGAAGGGTGCCCGGTTCTCCATTGGCGATGGACAGGGCACCCTGTTCTGGCTAGACCCGTGTGTAACACCTGGGGTGTTACCCTAGATAGAAAGTTGGTTGTTGCATTGCATCACATGCATCATATTGCATTGCACCATGTTTGCATCACAACTGGAAAAATTCAAAACAATTTAAACTTTCACACATGTCTCAAAATTTCCAATTTAAAAATTGCAAACTAAAACAATTCAATTGTTTTCAATAGTTTGAAGTTGTTTTGATCAAATTGCTTGTTAATAAAAAAACTTTCCCTTTTGTTAAATACCCTAATGGCAAATTAAAATTTCCAATCATTTCCTTCTTAATGGGCATGACCCAACTGTGGTTTAACCATTAAAGTTTTGCAAACAGTTAAATTCAACAAATGTTTTCATAATTGTTGAGTCATTAAATAAAAATTGGACAAAAATCAACTCCTTAGGAAATACAATGGAATTTCAAATATCAACTTAAAACTTCAATCAATATTTCAATAATTGGACTTAATAAATCACAATTGCTTGGAATTGCTGTTTGCCAATTAATAAAAATTATTAATAAAATTAAAACCCCAAACCTGTCTATTCACCTCTCCCTCTCTTTCATACATTACAAAAAAAAAGTGGAAAATTAAAACAGCAAGGAGAGAGGCAGGCCAGCCCTCTCCCCTTTTCTTTTCCCACAGCCCAATTGTTTTTTCCACCCAAGCCCATTCTTTTTCTATCTGGCCCAATACCTTTTCCCTGCGAGAGGTCATCTTCCTCGTGCTGTCGTCACGACTGTACGAACCCCTCACCCACCGATCGATCATCGCCTCCCCTCCCCGATTATCTGCCGTACGAAGCTCGGTTCCCCCATAAAAGGTAGCCCTTCCCCCCTTCCCTAGCCCGAGACCCCACCCTATCCTCCGCCGCCGTTCCCCTCTGTTTTCCCCCTTCCTGTGTTCTGTGCCGAGAGAGAGGGAGTGGCAGTTGCCGGCCGCCGTCGCCGTGCCTCGTCGCCACGGGGCTCCGCTAGCAGCGCCGGCCGCGGGAACGGAACCTCCGCGTCGAGCACGTCGCCCTCGCCGAAGATCAGGAGCTGCCGCTGCCCGGAGCGCCGCCAAGCACTCCATCATTGTCTACATCGACCCCCGGCCGTCTCTGACGACTGCAGGCTCGAACGACGCCACCGGCCGCCCCCTGTGAGCCTCTTCTGTTTCCCTCTGTATCCAGTTCAATTACGTTCCAAGCCACCGTAATTGTTTGTTTGGTATCCTTCGGCATGGCAGGACCTTGAGGCTCGGGTACATCGTCATGCTCGCGTCCTACTGCTCGTATGCTTCCTCTATCCACGCGTGCCCACACCACACAAGCGCGCACAGAAAAATCACCAGATGCCTGTTCCGCACGCACACACCCCGCGCAGGCGCCCCACTGGGTTCTGGTCCGGCATAGCTATCGTGGCTTGCCTGCAGTCGGCATCGGTTTCAGTCAAAATTCAGTTAACCTCTTTGTATTGCCTCTTATTGGGCCACGCACGGATGTAAGCACCAACCGCAGCTTAGCCTAGTGGTTCCTCTCCGTCCGCGTGCAGCCGCAGGGAGCGGGATCGAATCCCACCCGAGGCATTTGCCTCCACGATTTTTCGATTTTTGCTACTGTGGCATGCCAAGTTCAGTTAACACTGTTACCTCCTCTAGTAGAGTAGCCTGTTGTTTCTGTCACAAATACAAAGCTACTCCGGTGGTATACACCCCATGCTGCTAACTTGGAGGCCCAAGTTCAAATCCCACGGGCAGCATTCTATTTTGCCATTTTTTTTCCATAAAATGCTAATATTTTTGTAAATGCTATAACTTTGTCATGTTAACTCCAAATATCACAAAATTTATGTCTAGAATTATCAGAAAAATGTAAGGAACCTGAATTTTCCATCCATGCTCATGATTGCACTTTGTTTCCTGCACCCCACACTTCAGATGATCATAACTTTCAAACCACAAATCCAAATGACACAAATTTTATATGTATCCCAATCAAAATTTCATGAACTTTTCAAATATGTATTTTGTTTACTGTTTTGAACCTTCCAAATATTTTCAAAACTTCAAATTCAAATAACTCTTATGAATTTGATTAAATCCATAACAAATTCAATCTTATTTCAAATGGCCCATATAAAATATGTTTTCCAACCAAAATTTCATGCTCTTTCCAAATATAACATTTGTTTTCTGTTTTGAATAATTTAAATTGCTGAAAACAACTGTTTCTTATCTGATGCAATTAAAATTGCCAAATTCATAACTTACTCAATTAAATTCCAATTTCAACAAATAAAATATGTTTTCCAATTAAAATTAAATGCTCTACCCAAATATAAGTTTTGTTTAATGTTTTGAACAACTAAAATTGATGCAACATTTAATTCCTCATTTAATTCATTTAATATTGTTAAATTGGTAACTTGCTCAATTAAACTCCAAATTGGACAATTAAAATATGTTTGCATATCAGAAACTTGCCATTAACATGTTCATGCCATCCAAATCTCTGTTTGCATCTTATCATGTGCATTTTAGATTTTGTTATGCTTGTTCATCTATATGACAACATATGGAATGTGTGGGCTAATTAATTCCAATTGTTGCCCTATTCCATTTAATATTGGATAGATCACCTCTACCTTGTGTAAACCTGTTAATCAACATTTAATATTGATGGTTAGCTAAACAACTTGAACCAATTCCTATTTCTCCGGACTCCGGTTCCGATTAAATTGCTTAAGTTGTTTCCCCTGTTGCATCTTGCCATGCCATGCATATAAAACAGGATCATGCTGGATCTTTTGCCGTAGTAGTAATTGTTGCATCCGGTGTTTGTTCGAGGTTCGTTGATTCTTCGCGGATAGGACGTTGAGATGATGTGAGCAACGACAAGTGCTGTGGATGTACCTCTACTTGCTGGATCTCAGGCAAGTATACTCACTTGCTGCCAAATGGCTGCCTTTCATCACTTGTTACCGATTCTTTCTGTTGTTCTTATTCTAGCCTGTTGATACGATGCTTGTGTCTCGATCCTATTATATGTTTACCTTGCAGCCATGATATAGCTTTCCCTTCCACTTCCTATCAACTGTTGTTTGTTTACCCTGTTGGCCCTCGTGTCGTAGTTGCATGCTTAGATTTGTTTGTGCTCGAGTCCTGTTATCCTTTGTCGTATCACCTGTTTAGTTGATAGTTGGGGTTCAATTCAATCAACCTGTTAATGTTTTGTGTAATAATAATTTGATGATAAGGCACCGACAGGAGGCCCGGGTTAGGGTTTTGAAGCCTGCTAGTGTCGAAACTAGGAAAAGAGTCTTGTCTACTGATCCATGATGAGCGTGCTCACCGCATCCGGGTGGTAGTATGGGACCCCCCTCGACTTAGACCTGATCTGCAGCTTGTCCGAAGAGCCACACTTAGTTCGGGTGTTCCATTTGCTCCTTTGCATAATGGGAGGGCCCCCCATGGTTACTGGTGATGGTTATGATGATGATGATGCATATAGGCGAGGCCTGTAGTGCCGGGGTGTTGTGTCCTGCGGGAGTTTTGCACACCTGCGCTGAGTATTCGGCTGCGTGGCTGGGACCTTATAGCTCCGTGGCTCCTAGGATGGGTTGTAGAGATGGTTTGGGTCGTGTCAAGCCAACCTGAGTTTTAGTTGGTGGCTTGAGTGTGTACGGGTACTGGAGCACACCCTGCAGGGATAAATCTTCTCGAGAAGCCGTGTTTTCCGCGGTTATGGATTACTTGGTGAAAGTGCTGGCTAACAAGTACTCAGACAACTTACACCTAATGATAATAACTTGACTAGTAATATAGATTACTTCCACCATAAGAATGTTGTCACCATAATCAACAGTGTGAGTTATCCTTGGGTTGCTTCCTTAGTAGGGGGTAACATTGGATGGGTTTGTTTGGTGGTTAGCTGTAGTTGGTTCCGATACGCTATCTTATCCCCTCTTTTAGCCGGAAGTTGTAGTGTGTTTCTGTAGCTGGTTAGTGCAGCCCACTGCCGCTTCTTTGCAATAATCCATTTCCTTTCCGTTGATCCCAAAGTATTTGTATCTTGTGATGACTGGCTACGCCGGTATCTTGTGAGTATGGTTTATCCACTTGCCAGTACTTAACCGTACTGACCCACGAATCCTTTTTCGTGGCTGCATATTCAACATTGCAGTCAACAGGTTTGAAGTCTGACGATGTTAGCTTGGGAATCCCTCCGGCTTGGCCTGGGCAGGGATTGGACGCCATCGGTTATCTTCAGGACTCTTAGTCCAAGTTGTATCTTGTCCGTAGCCGGACGCTATGTTGTTTCTTCCGCTGTTATTTGGATCTTTGTATTGTATCAGTTGTATCCCTGGCTCGTTTGAGTCATCTTGTATATATCTATGCTGTTGTTGCTGTGGATTATTCGTGAACTGTTGCAATGTTATCACAAGTGGCAACCTGGAATCGGTTATTATGTGGATTTTGGCGGGAATGCTGAACTCTGCATAGTGCCCGATCTCGGGGCGTCACACCGTGGCTACGAGAGAGACTGTTACAGATGGAGTTTCCAAGTTCTTTTGCGATTTTCTCGGACCCCTCCCAAGTGGTGGCCTTGGTGGCCCAAAATGGGACTTAGGACATCTTGTTCCGACAAACATTTGGTCCGGCTGATGCCTCAAATTGGGAGGAGCTTCAGGGTGAGCTCCCTGAAGCTCTCCCAGGGGTACTGCCCAGGTGTCCCGGTCCTTGGCCCTCTCGGGAACCTTTTTGATCAAATCTACATATCGGGTCCAGTTCTGTGGGCCTATATCGGGCCCACTACCCTTGAAGATTAAGATCTTTGTGTGGCAGTTGCTCTGGGACACGCTACCTTCTAGGACCGAGGTTTTAAAATGCTACGACTCGTGGGACGACATGTGTCCCCTGTGGAGGATCCCTGAGTCAGGAACCCACCTCTTATTCACGTGTCACGCTGCCCGGTTTCTGTGGAACTTTGTTCATAAGGCCCTGGGGCCTGCGTGGCAGGCCTTGGATCTCGGCGAGTTCCTAGAAACCCAGGCGCACCAGGTCGGTAGGGGTAGGCTCCTCTTCTGGCTCGTGTTTGCGGCGATGGCCTGGATACTATGGACTGTGCGCAATAAAATGGTGATCGAGAAGATTCTTCTGAGTCGTGCTTCTAACTCTGTCTTCAAATTGCTGACTTTCTTGCAGCAGTGGCACCCGTTGTGTAGACAGCGGAACATGGCTCGGCTCGACGACTTCATCGACAGACTTCTAGTGGCTACGCGACGTCTCTCCTCTCCGGTACCACGTTGAGTACCCCTGCCCTTGCTACAACATCTTCTTTACCTACACCACCCCCCCACCTTTTGTTGTCTTGTTGTAGTTCGGTCTTTCATTTCTTCTAGTTTCGTAGTATTTGTGTTGTTGCCCCAGCGGACTTTACAGTGTTTTTCGGTGTTGTAATTTATACTTTGTATGACTCTATGCGCAGTTTGCTTTATTTATAAAGTGGGGCGAAAGCCTATTTCGAGAAGGCCATTGCCATCTTCCTCGTGCTTTGCTTTACCGGCCCAACAAATGGGACATGCAACAATGGTTCCTCTCGCACCCAGTTAAGGCATACTACTCGTTTTGCGGAGAAAAGTTTTGATCTATTCATCAACTGTCAAGACAATATATAGTATAATGCTAGTAACAAAAATTAAAACAAGATCCACAGATAACTCCTACAACCAATATGAGATTAAACCCAACAAAATCCTTCATTCTTTTGCCGATGACCTTATTACCCCCACACTACGCGAAGATATACGCTATACTAGCGAAGCTAGGGAATTAAATTGTTGGGGCCAGTCTCAATGAATTATACCCGAACATATACGCTACACTTGTGGAGCTAGGTAATTTTTCCAACTTCGACGAGTATATCTATTTTATTTATTGGGTTCATGTCGTATATACGGTTCTACCTAGGGCGCATTTGGTAGCCTGCATTAGCTTGGGCCAGACCCGTAGGGTGCCAGGACGGACCACTGTTTGGTTGCATGCAGGACAAAATTTGCATCACACGGTGATTAAAGCACCATCCGGCCAGGCCCGCTGGAAACTGCCGAATCGGAAATTTCCGTGGAGCCAGGCTCGTTCTCGCCTCAACGATGCAAAATTGTCCCCTCCGTGCGCTGAGCTCGTGCGAACTCGGAGATGGCGCGAGCTCTCACGCTGCCGCGAAAAGGGAGGCGGGAGAAATCCAGTCACCTCCCGCTGAAACCCCCCACCTATTTCACCCTCTCTATTCTCACCGCTCCACCCGGCCCGCCATTTCCATTCGTCGACCTCCTCTTTCTTCACCGACGAGGTAAGCGGCGAGGCGACGGCAAATTACCCCACTCCGGCTGGCGGCTAGGGAGGACGCGGCGGCGACAGATCTTCATCGTCCACGGCTCACTTTGTTTGAAGCAAGCACCACCAATGGCTGTAAGTGCTCAAACCCTAGGCTTAATCTGGTGCCCAATAGATCTATGATGTTAGAATTGTGTAGATCTGTTGAACCTTGTGTGCTTCATGCTTCTGATTCGTGGATTTGCATAGGGTAGCCATCCTAGTTTGTGTTTTCTTGTTGTAGATCATAGTTGAGCTCTCCATTTTTATTCATCTTTGGTTCCGATCATCTTCAATTGTCATTTTGCTACATCGTTGTTCACATGCCGTGGTCTTCTTTCCACCTTATCGTTTGCGTGCTCGATGTAGGAGATGTACCCCGACGATTTTAGTATGTCCCTGGTTCCGGTGGGGGACTCGCAGATCACTTCCTATGTGGATGGCCCCCAGCCTTTGTCTGACACACCGATGACCGATTCCTCGCCAAACCTCGTTGTTCATCACTTCCTGAACAACGTTGTTGTTGTGGCGAACGCAAGGACTCCGAAGGTCAAGGGAACTATGAAATGGCTTGCACACATGTCCAACTTTGTCCTGAGGCACGTGTCCACTCTAGTTAAGTCTGGGATCAGGACTGGCAAATGGTTCAAGGAGGTGCATCTGACTGGTTGCGCGAAGGCGCTCTTTGAGCATTGTGGAGCAGAGGTGACCTCCACCCAGGTGTACAATCACCTTAGGAAGTGGAGGATCCGCTGAATTCGGGTTGTGAAGCTTTCTGATCTCAGTGGGGCGCAATGGTGTGAGCAAACTCACACCATCATCCTGGAACAAGTCCACTACGTTGGCCACATCTCGGCTAGCACACTGCCCCTTCAACCTTTTCCTTCAGCTAACCATGATCATGTATACACGTCTAACTAACAATCCATCAAATTTTAGGCGCACCCTAAAGATGCCGAGTTCCTGAACAAGCCCATCGAGAACTTCCTGCACATGCAGGTCATCTTCTCCTTTGGCTTGGCCACCGGCAAATTCGCCATGGGCTCAGGTGATCCTCTCAGCGTTCCTCTCCCGGAGGATGCCGACCCACAGGATTCGGAGCCGGTGATCCTTGATGGCCCTCGAGAGAAGCAGGGTGAGGGACACGGCCACGACGTCAAGCGTAAGAGGGGAGCACTTGGGGACGACGAGATCCAGGCATTCGCCAGCATTACCGAGGCTGTGAAGGATGTCACCTCGGCCATCCCGCGAGACAAAGCAAGTGGACATGCACTCCGACCTCTACTCGGCTGTGATGGACCAAATTGGGTTCACCGACGAGAACCTCATGGTGGCTCTCGGCCACCTCGTCGACCACATGGCTCAGGGGGTGAAGTTCGTCGGCATGTCGGGGGAGCACAGAACCCTTTGGCTCAGGACCTTCCTTGCGAGGTACTGTAACATCCCAAGTCTGAAAAATAGCCATTAGAAGGTTTGCTCTCTGTTATTTTATGTTTTGCATCATGGCATCATGTTGATTGCAATTGTTTTGCTTATTTTCCTTTTGTTTTCCACTGTTTTCATTTATTTTCCTTTGTTTTCTGTTTGAATTTCAACTCAAATTTCGAACCCTTTGTTTCATCCTTGTGATGTTACAATTTTCAAAGTGAGAGTTCAAATAAAAACAACCAAATTGCTTTCATTTTATTCAATGTTGATCACTCATTAAAATTGTGGGTTTAATCAAACAAATGATTTTCAAATCACCTTCAAGTTCAAATCAATGCATCAAGCAGAACCAATTTGAACTTATGAATTTAGTCAACTAATTTAATCAAATTGAATCATAGGGGTCACCCTAATAAAAACATGGTTTTCATCAATAATTATTTAATTATCAAATTACCCAAATTCAAACCAATTCTCAAATCAATACCTTTTGAAACCTTAAGTTCACCACCCTATTTGTAATCTTTAATCACCTTAAATCTTAGGGGTAAACCCTATCAAAAATGTTTGTTTTCAATAAGGTTTAATTCATATTAAAAATCCTTTCAAATATTGGTTTAATTAACAAACAACAATTTAATTTGTAAACCTTGGAAAACAAAAGCTAGTTTTGGGTTGCTAATTGAAAACAGAACTAACCATATTCTTTTTTCCAAAACTTTTATTTAACTTGGAAACTCCCCTTTTTCTTCCAAGTGGTTTTCAGCAAAAAATAAAATAAAATAAAAAGCAAAGCAAAGGCAGCAGCTAACTAATCTAGCCCAGCCCACCCCCTGTTCTGGCCCATACCCCTTCGTGAGCATCTTCTTCCTCGCGTGACGTCAACTGTGTACGAACACAGAAACAGCCGCACGATCACCTTCTGCCCTCCAGATGCTTGCCGTACCCATGCCTCTCCCTCCATAAAACCACCCTCCACCCTCTACCTGCTAACCCTAGAGCCTATACCTAACCCTAGCGCCGCCATCATCCTTCCTTCCCTCTGTTGTCTGTACCTCTGAACCCACGAGCACCACAGCCTGAACCGAAACAGCAGCCCCAACCACCCTCATCGCCGGTCACATGTCCACCTCGGGGAGCCTCCGAGGAGGAAAATGGAACCGGGGCGGTCCCCGGCGCCTCCCCATCCCCTCGCCCGCCGCCGGGAGCACCCGGAGCTCCAGCGCCGTCGCTGTTTCGCCGCCGGCCACGACCCCTGCTCCTGCCCGACTCCTCCTCCCTCCTGTCCGATCGTGGACACCCAGGTGAGCAGCCCCCGATTCCTTTTCCCCTCGCCTCTCCGCCCTCCAATCCCGCAGCGCACGGCCACCCCAGCGCCCACGTCGGAGGCGCAGCAGCAACGCTGCCGGCAACCAGCGATCTGCTCTGTCCGCGTTCAGTTACGTTCAGAGAAAAAATCCCGCGCGGCATCACCTCATACCCCCCCCACCATATTTCTGTCATCAAACAATTCGCAGCCGCAGTGGTTCTGTCCGCCCACGCGCAAGCCATCGATTGCGGGGTCGAATCCCCATCTTCCCCTTTTTCTGTTATTTATTTCCAATGCAGGTTCTGAACAATAACCCCCCAAGTTTCCCCCTTCTACCACGATCAGAGCAGTAGCCCCACTGGTTTGGTTCCCCCAGCGTAGCAGGAGGTGCAGGGATCAAATCCCACCCCCTGCACCATTAAAAACATTTTTTGTTTTGCAATGTTTTGGTCCTAGAACTTATAGGAAATCACACCTAGGCCCCTGGTATAAAATCTAGACCCCTGAAATAATATTTCCAAGTCCCTAATAAGTTAAAAATGGCAGATTTACCCCAAATCTTGTAAATTGCATAAGAAAATCATTTTAACTCCAATTTTAACTTTTTAAATATGTTTTCTGTACCAAATTAAATGTTCTATCCAAATATAAAATTTGTTTACTGTTTTGAATATTTTAAATTGGTGCAAAATTTGAAAACTTGTCAAATTCACTTAAATTTGCAAAATTCATAACTTGCTCATAAAAATTCCAAATTTCACAAACCAAATATGTTTTCCAATCAATTTTTCATGTACTTTCCAAATATAAATTTTGTTTGCTGTTTTGAATAATTTAAATTGCTGAAAACAACTGTTTCTTGTTTATTGCATTTAAAATTGCCAAAATAATAACTTGCTCATTTTAAATCCAATTTCAAAAAATGAAATATGTTTTCCATGCAAAATTAAACCACCTTTTCAATTATAAAATTTGTTTCATGTTTTGAATAATTAAAATTGGTTAAATGATTTAAACCTTGTTTAAATCATTTAATATTGTTAAATTCATAACTTGATCAAAACAAATTCTTTTGGGACATATAAAATATGTTTTCAAACCATAAAAGCATAACCTTTTCAAATATGAACTTGGTTTAATGTTTTGATAAAATGAAATTCAATTAACATCCACACTTGAATTAATTCCAATTTAATTCTTGTTTAACTTGTTTAATTCCTAATTAATTTATTTGAAATCCTTTTTCAACAAGTGAAACATGCAATCCACCTAAAATTGTGTGTTCTTTTCAAATATAAACTTTGTTAATTGTTTTGCACACTTTAACGTGATGAAAACAACAAATACTTGTGTGACATGTTTAAGTAACCAAACTTTCCAAACTTAACAAATAACTTCCACACTTGTTAAATTCCTTTTCCACTTGCACCTCTTGTTGTTATTATGTTGTTATCATCATCCATGCATCATGCTAATTCACTTACACAATTTGATTAGTTGTAAAACAATTAATTCAACCATAATTCATGGGCTTTTCATATGCAATCCAATTGCATGTGGGTCCATTTAATCATGTTGTTATCTTGTCAACTAGTTTATTTCTATGCATCAATTAAATTGACATGCATCATCCCATTGTTTGTGCACTATGCCATGATATTGATTGTCTACCTTTTCTGCAATGTTTGTTTGCTTCTTCTCGGATACACGACGACGTTGAGACCGACGATACTTACGACACCCCTTCTAAGGATTTAGCTCAGTACCAGGCTACTGGGTTTTGCAGGCAAGTTATCACTCACATGAACCACTGTGTTCCTTTCAACATTGGTTACAGATACTTTCCGTTGTTCTTTTCTGCTAGCCTTAGTAGTAGTTGTTTCTGCTACGATCCTATCACATGAATCCCTTAACCATGATATTGCCTCACCTCCATACCTATAACCATTGTTTGAGCCCGTGTCTTACTAGCATGCTTAGGTTGTTTTGCTCGAGTCTGTTACCCGTTACTTTCTGTTACTATTTCATTATGTTCTGGGGGCTCGATGTTAATCAATCAATCATGCTAATGATATTGTTAAATAATAAATTTGATGATAAGGCACCGGCAGGAGGCCCATGAGAGGTTTTGAAGCCTGCTAGTGTCGACCCTAATAGGAAAAGGGTCTTGTCTACTGATCCATGATGAGCGCACTACCCGCATTTGGGAAGCGAGTATGGGCGCCCCCCTCAACTTGACCTGATTCGCATCTCGTCCAAATCACCTCATTTAGTTCGTGTTTTCCATTTGCCGCATGCATGTTTTTGCGAGCCCAGGCCAGGGTGGAACTTTCGTAGTCAGCATATAGGGGGACACGTTCTTAGAGTGCTATGAGGGTCCATTTTCTTCTGGGCTCGATTAGCCGTGCGCCCAAGGTGCTTTGGGCTTGATGCGAAGAATGGTTGGTTGTGTTGAGTACCCCGCTTGGTGGAAGGGCCTTTCCATCTGGCGGGTTATTCATGAGTGTACGGCCAAATTGGTGCAACCCTGCAGGGATAATCTTCTCGAGAAGCCGTGTTTTCCGCGGTTATGGATTACTTGGTGAAAGTACTGGCTAACAAGTACTCAGGACAACTTAAACATAATGATCAAACATGTTACACCCAATGATTAATAACTTGACTAGTAATAGGTTG
Organism: Alopecurus myosuroides; assembly: GCA_028641055.1. NCBI lineage: Eukaryota > Viridiplantae > Streptophyta > Magnoliopsida > Poales > Poaceae > Alopecurus > Alopecurus myosuroides. Next base: position 150,501,560 of record CM054062.1, on the reverse strand, counting down.
ATGACACAATAACTTGTTTCACCTTTAATACAACTGTGTGAGTTTTCCTCGGATTGCTTCTTTGGATAAGGGGCGAGATCCAGGATGGGTTTGTTTGAAGTTATCTTTCAGTTGGTTACAATCCTCGATCTTATCTCCTTTCTGTTAGCCGGAAGTGGTAGAATCTCTGTAGTTGGTTAGCGCAGCCAGTTGCAGCATCTTCTATATCCCCTCTCTTCCGTTGAACCCAAGGCATCTGTGCTTGGTGTTGACGGGTTACACTTTGGTGAACTGTGAGTCTTGCTTGCCAGTACGTTTATGTACTGACCCCTTTGGGGCTGTGGTTTACGCAGACGACGTCTCCGAGGATCTCCATGGTGGCCACTACGTGGATTATGATGACGAGACTGCTGACGAGTAGATAGCGGACCCGGGCAGGATCCGAGACTTCGTGGATGGGCTCCGTCTGATTGTTCCCGGCCTCTTAGGCCTATTTGGTTCTTGTCTGTACTCAGACATGTTGAATGCTTCCGCTGTACTGTAATGATGTATTGTTGGGGCATGTGCCCTCTGGATGATTGTATTTGCTATCTCTGCTCTAATGAGAGCCATTTGCAACTTATTTCAATCTTTTGTGTCGTAGAGATCTGTTGTGATATCACTTGTTAAACGCCGTTGACGTACCATGTGTGTATGGTTTGAAGTACGTCGACGGAAGTGCCTTTGATCTCTAGGGGATAGTTTACATCGACGATGGAATAGCAGGGCTTGTGTTGTCGCGCATAAGCGCAGGCCTACCAGGAAGCTGGGACGTGGGAGCAGTTATGCCCCATAATCCAAGCATCTGCTATCCAGTTCGTACGGTGAGTATCCCCTAGAAATCAGGGTGCGACAAATGGTATCAGAGCCTGTCTGCCTGTAGGATCCCTTTTTACTGGTCGCAGTTGAGTCTAGAAACTATTTTGTAGCTATATAGGAAAAATGAAACGTGAGAGTAGGAATTCTGTTCTTTTTCTTCTTTTCCCCACCCTCCCTCCCTTTTCTGGTAAGGAAGTGCAACGTTGTTTTCCCTTCTCATCTAAACTTTCAAGTTAGGATTTCACGAATTCTGGTTTCTCTAGGATGGTTATATCTACTAGACCATAGGAATGGAGGTGGTTGTGACATGAATTATCGTGTTGCCTACTCATGATTGAGAACGGAGGCGTGTAAGCCCCGGAAGCAAATCCTCTATTCCTTAAGCAGTAGATAATGATCCTTTAGAAGCCCGGATGGTTTTTTCCGTAGTACCTCAGGAGTTTTGTTCTCGTTTTTCCCCGATGTTGATATCCTGTTCTTCTCAACATCCTTTTCGTCCGTTGAAATCTTGTTGTTGTTTTCCACTTCAATTCTTCTATCGGCGTCTAATCAAAACTTCCTCGTAAACTCTTATCCAGTTAAAGTGTTATTTCATACCGGAGAATCACATTCCTTTGTGTCAACAATCTTTTCCACAACATACAACCCAATTCTGGTTCCACTAAGCAATCAAAACTCTGTTCACTCCCCGGGATCTCAAATGTTGACTTCCAAGATAAGTAAGAACAATCCAATTATAATGGGAGGCCACATATTCCTCGTTACTCTCATGTTGCTGATTCTGACATTGATGTCATCCTTGGTGTTCCATTGATGTCAATAACTCTGTTCCAACCTTATTACAGATAGTCTATTCTCCAAATGAATCAAATTCTACCCAGCTATACAACCTCCATACAAAACCTATACCTCTCCCTTTACTTGAAATGTTCCGGTGGTTTGCAAATTCCCTGACGTCTATCCAAGGTGCACGATGTGTTTCACGTGTCACAAGAAGTTTCCGGACCTTTTCCTTTCTCAGTAGGAATCTCGGGGCGCGATTCCTTCAAGGGGGGGCGTTTTGTAACATCCCAAGTCTGAAAAATAGCCATTAGAATGTTTGCTCTCTGTTATTTTATGTTTTGCATCATGGCATCATGTTGATTGCAATTGTTTTGCTTATTTTCCTTTTGTTTTCCACTGTTTTCATTTATTTTCCTTTGTTTTCTGTTTGAATTTCAACTCAAATTTCAAACCCTTTGTTTCATCCTTGTGATGTTACAATTTCCAAAGTGAGAGTTCAAATAAAAACAACCAAATTGCTTTCATTTTATTCAATGTTGATCACTCATTAAAATTGTGGGTTTAATCAAACAAATGATTTTCAAATCACCTTCAAGTTCAAATCAATGCATCAAGCAGAACCAATTTGAACTTATGAATTTAGTCAACTAATTTAATCAAATTGAATCGTAGGGGTCACCCTAATAAAAACATGGTTTTCATCAATAATTATTTAATTATCAAATTACCCAAATTCAAACCAATTCTCAAATCAATACCTTTTGAAACCTTAAGTTCACCACCCTATTTGTAATCTTTAATCACCTTAAATCTTAGGGGTAAACCCTATCAAAAATGTTTGTTTTCAATAAGGTTTAATTCATATTAAAAATCCTTTCAAATATTGGTTTAATTAACAAACAACAATTTAATTTGTAAACCTTGGAAAACAAAAGCTAGTTTTGGGTTGCTAATTGAAAACAGAACTAACCATATTCTTTTTTCCAAAACTTTTATTTAACTTGGAAACTCCCCTTTTTCTTCCAAGTGGTTTTCAGCAAAAAATAAAATAAAATAAAAAGCAAAGCAAAGGCAACAGCTAACTAATCTAGCCCAGCCCACCCCCTGTTCTGGCCCATACCCCTTCGTGAGCATCTTCTTCCTCGCGTGACGTCAACTGTGTACGAACACAGAAACAGCCGCACGATCACCTTCTGCCCTCCAGATGCTTGCCGTACCCATGCCTCTCCCTCCATAAAACCACCCTCCACCCTCTACCTGCTAACCCTAGAGCCTATACCTAACCCTAGCGCCGCCATCATCCTTCCTTCCCTCTGTTGTCTGTACCTCTGAACCCACGAGCACCACAGCCGGAACCGAAACAGCAGCCCCAACCACCCTCATCGCCGGTCACATGTCCACCTCGGGGAGCCTCCGAGGAGGAAAATGGAACCGGGGCGGTCCCCGGCGCCTCCCCATCCCCTCGCCCGCCGCCGGGAGCACCCGGAGCTCCGGCGCCGTCGCCGTTTCGCCGCCGGCCACGACCCCTGCTCCTGCCCGACTCCTCCTCCCTCCTGTCCGATCGTGGACACCCAGGTGAGCAGCCCCCGATTCCTTTTCCCCTCGCCTCTCCGCCCTCCAATCCCGCAGCGCACGGCCACCCCAGCGCCCACGTCGGAGGCGCAGCAGCAACGCTGCCGGCAACCAGCGATCTGCTCTGTCCGCGTTCAGTTACGTTCAGAGAAAAAATCCCGCGCGGCATCACCTCATACCCCCCCCCCCCACCATATTTCTGTCATCAAACAATTCGCAGCCGCAGTGGTTCTGTCCGCCCACGCGCAAGCCATCGATCGCGGGGTCGAATCCCCATCTTCCCCTTTTTCTGTTATTTATTTCCAATGCAGGTTCTGAACAATAACCCCCCAAGTTTCCCCCTTCTACCACGATCAGAGCAGTAGCCCCACTGGTTTGGTTCCCCCAGCGTAGCAGGAGGTGCAGGGATCAAATCCCACCCCCTGCACCATTGAAAACATTTTTTGTTTTGCAATGTTTTGGTCCTAGAACTTATAGGAAATCACACCTAGGCCCCTGGTATAAAATCTAGACCCCTGAAATAATATTTCCAAGTCCCTAATAAGTTAAAAATGGCAGATTTACCCCAAATCTTGTAAATTGCATAAGAAAATCATTTTAACTCCAATTTTAACTTTTTAAATATGTTTTCTGTACCAAATTAAATGTTCTATCCAAATATAAAATTTGTTTACTGTTTTGAATATTTTAAATTGGTGCAAAATTTGAAAACTTGTCAAATTCACTTAAATTTGCAAAATTCATAACTTGCTCATAAAAATTCCAAATTTCACAAACCAAATATGTTTTCCAATCAATTTTTCATGTACTTTCCAAATATAAATTTTGTTTGCTGTTTTGAATAATTTAAATTGCTGAAAACAACTGTTTCTTATTTATTGCATTTAAAATTGCCAAAATAATAACTTGCTCATTTTAAATCCAATTTCAACAAATGAAATATGTTTTCCATGCAAAATTAAACCACCTTTTCAATTATAAAATTTGTTTCATGTTTTGAATAATTAAAATTGGTTAAATGATTTAAACCTTGTTTAAATCATTTAATATTGTTAAATTCATAACTTGATCAAAACAAATTCTTTTGGGACATATAAAATATGTTTTCAAACCATAAAAGCATAACCTTTTCAAATATGAACTTGGTTTAATGTTTTGATCAAATGAAATTCAATTAACATCCACACTTGAATTAATTCCAATTTAATTCTTGTTTAACTTGTTTAATTCCTAATTAATTTATTTGAAATCCTTTTTCAACAAGTGAAACATGCAATCCACCTAAAATTGTGTGTTCTTTTCAAATATAAACTTTGTTAATTGTTTTGCACACTTTAACGTGATGAAAACAACAAATACTTGTGTGACATGTTTAAGTAACCAAACTTTCCAAACTTAACAAATAACTTCCACACTTGTTAAATTCCTTTTCCACTTGCACCTCTTGTTGTTATTATGTTGTTATCATCATCCATGCATCATGCTAATTCACTTACACAATTTGATTAGTTGTAAAACAATTAATTCAACCATAATTCATGGGCTTTTCATATGCAATCCAATTGCATGTGGGTCCATTTAATCATGTTGTTATCTTGTCAACTAGTTTATTTCTATGCATCAATTAAATTGACATGCATCATCCCATTGTTTGTGCACTATGCCATGATATTGATTGTCTACCTTTTCTGCAATGTTTGTTTGCTTCTTCTCGGATACACGACGACGTTGAGACCGACGATACTTACGACACCCCTTCTAAGGATTTAGCTCAGTACCAGGCTACTGGGTTTTGCAGGCAAGTTATCACTCACATGAACCACTGTGTTCCTTTCAACATTGGTTACAGATACTTTCCGTTGTTCTTTTCTGCTAGCCTTAGTAGTAGTTGTTTCTGCTACGATCCTATCACATGAATCCCTTAACCCTGATATTGCCTCACCTCCATACCTATAACCATTGTTTGAGCCCGTGTCTTACTAGCATGCTTAGGTTGTTTTGCTCGAGTCTGTTACCCGTTACTTTCTGTTACTATTTCATTATGTTCTGGGGGCTCGATGTTAATCAATCAATCATGCTAATGATATTGTTAAATAATAAATTTGATGATAAGGCACCGGCAGGAGGCCCATGAGAGGTTTTGAAGCCTGCTAGTGTCGACCCTAATAGGAAAAGGGTCTTGTCTACTGATCCATGATGAGCGCACTACCCGCATTTGGGAAGCGAGTATGGGCGCCCCCCTCAACTTGACCTGATTCGCATCTCGTCCAAATCACCTCATTTAGTTCGTGTTTTCCATTTGCCGCATGCATGTTTTTGCGAGCCCAGGCCAGGGTGGAACTTTCGTAGTCGGCATATAGGGGGACACGTTCTAAGAGTGCTATGAGGGTCCATTTTCTTCTGGGCTCGATTAGCCGTGCGCCCAAGGTGCTTTGGGCTTGATGCGAAGAATGGTTGGTTGTGTTGAGTACCCCGCTTGGTGGAAGGGCCTTTCCATCTGGCGGGTTATTCATGAGTGTACGGCCAAATTGGTGCAACCCTGCAGGGATAATCTTCTCGAGAAGCCGTGTTTTCCGCGGTTATGGATTACTTGGTGAAAGTACTGGCTAACAAGTACTCAGGACAACTTAAACATAATGATCAAACATGTTACACCCAATGATTAATAACTTGACTAGTAATAGGTTGATGACACAATAACTTGTTTCACCTTTAATACAACTGTGTGAGTTTTCCTCGGATTGCTTCTTTGGATAAGGGGCGAGATCCAGGATGGGTTTGTTTGAAGTTATCTTTCAGTTGGTTACAATCCTCGATCTTATCTCCTTTCTGTTAGCCGGAAGTGGTAGAATCTCTGTAGTTGGTTAGCGCAGCCAGTTGCAGCATCTTCTATATCCCCTCTCTTCCGTTGAACCCAAGGCATCTGTGCTTGGTGTTGACGGGTTACACTTTGGTGAACTGTGAGTCTTGCTTGCCAGTACGTTTATGTACTGACCCCTTTGGGGCTGTGGTTTACGCAGACGACGTCTCCGAGGATCTCCATGGTGGCCACTACGTGGATTATGATGACGAGACTGCTGACGAGTAGATAGCGGACCCGGGCAGGATCCGAGACTTCGTGGATGGGCTCCGTCTGATTGTTCCCGGCCTCTTAGGCCTATTTGGTTCTTGTCTGTACTCAGACATGTTGAATGCTTCCGCTGTACTGTAATGATGTATTGTTGGGGCATGTGCCCTCTGGATGATTGTATTTGCTATCTCTGCTCTAATGAGAGCCATTTGCAACTTATTTCAATCTTTTGTGTCGTAGAGATCTGTTGTGATATCACTTGTTAAACGCCGTTGACGTACCATGTGTGTATGGTTTGAAGTACGTCGACGGAAGTGCCTTTGATCTCTAGGGGATAGTTTACATCGACGATGGAATAGCAGGGCTTGTGTTGTCGCGCATAAGCGCAGGCCTACCAGGAAGCTGGGACGTGGGAGCAGTTATGCCCCATAATCCAAGCATCTGCTATCCAGTTCGTACGGTGAGTATCCCCTAGAAATCAGGGTGCGACAGGTACCACATGGACTGAGCCAGTGCCGTGGTCCTACAGGTGGCAGCAGCAGCAGCATGTCGACGACGATGAACTGATCATGATGCGATAATGTATATTTTGGGTTAGCTAGGCCTTAAAAACTTCTCTTTATGGTCTGTATATTTTTTTTGAAACATTTTCTACTGCAGGGGAGTCCCCCACAGCCCTTTATTACCAACCAAAGAGTTACAATTACATATATGTACAAATAAACATGGAAATAGACTAAGACAGTCTATCCCAGGCTAATGTAAGGAGTTAATCCATGAAACTAAATCAGCAGCCACAGAAGCACTCAACCTATGCTTAAGCATAAGGAGATCTAACATGAAGCCCACTTTCCATCCCATAAAGGAATGTCTTTCCGATTTAAAAATGACTCCATTCCTCTGTTTCCAAATATTCCAGCAAGCAAGAATCACTATCTCAGTGAAACAGGGCCCTTTGAAAGACTTTTTGGCAACAGTAAGATTTTGCACAAGTGTGTTATCACTCCAGCTGATTTGCACATAATTCCAAATCCGGGAGCTAAAAACACATTGAAAGAACAGATGTATCCAGTCTTCATTGCAATGAGTGCAACAAAGAACACAATAATCAGTACCTTCAATCTTCCAGTTTCTTCGTTTGATCATATCCTTTGTATTAATCCTATCCTTGAGGATCAGCCAAGCAAATAATTTATGTTTTGACATGCATTTGGATTTCCATATCCACTTTGCAGGCCCATCTGGAGGTAAATGAGCAAATTGTAGATGATAGAATTTGCTGGAGGTATATACGCCTTTATTGAAATTGCATCTCCAACTGTCCTCACTGTCAGACAACTGAACATTATTCACAATGACACTCAGATCATTAAACTCCTGGAAAGATTCAATTGAAAACGGCAAGTGGAAAGCATCCGAGAGGTCTGTCATCAGTATTAAATCTCTTACTGAGGACAAAGGATCCTTGGTAAAAGAAAATAATCTCGGGAATTTTATAGCCAAAGGTTGTCCAATCCACGAATCCTTCCAAAAAAAGCCCCGAAAAACCATTTCCCAAGACGCAAGAGGATAAGGAACACCAGGTATCTCCTAATTGCATAACTCCTCTCCACCAGAAAGAACCACAGGATGTGACAGCATGTGGTACTGTTTGAAAATAATAAGCATTCTTGACTAAATGGACCCAAGGGATATCCAAAGAATTATAGAATTTTGCTAAGAACTTCAGTAACAGAGCTCTATTTTGAATCTGGATATTGATGATCCCTAATCCTCCTTTGGATTTGGGTCTGCATACCATATCCCAGGCAGCTAAAGAATTCACTCTTTGCTTATTCTTGTCCTTTCTCCATAAGCATCTCCTCCTTGCTTTATCTATTATATCAATGACACCTTTAGGAATTACAAGAGTGCACATGTAGTATGAAGGCAAGGAGGAAAGAACCGAGTTCACAAGAACCAAACTATCCCCATAAGAAAGGAATGAGACTGTAGCCGAAAGTCTCCTCTCAATTCTATCAATTAATGGTGCAAAATCCTTGATAGTTGGCTTAGTGGTTCCCATAGGCAAGCCTAATGTAAAGGGCATAGAAGCCACGGTGCAATCAAGAACAGAAGCCAAATCAACACTTTCCTGCTGTGATAAATTAATCGGTATCATCGAAGATTTATTATAATTCACCTTTAGCCCAGTGAGACTAGCATAGAGGTTAAGCAGGTCCTTAAAGACCAAAATCTGAGCCGGTTCAGCAGGAAGGATGACTAAGGTGTCATCCGCATATTGCACAATAGGAAAGTCTCCACCAATTGGAATTGGCAGCCTGAGTCTTCCTTCTCTTAGTGCCAGGTTAACAATACTTTGTAGCAAATCCCCACCCAACACATAGAGAATTGGGGACAAAGGATCCCCCTGCCTGACACCTCTTTTGCAAACAAAAGTTTTGCCAGGAACTCCATTCAAGAGAACTGATGAAGATCCAGAAGCTAGAATTTCCTTGACCTATTTGATTACTAAAGGAGGGAATCCCTTAAATTTCAAAATCTGCAGAATAACAGAATGCTCAATGGTATCAAAAGCTTTCTCAAAATCAATCTTGAAGATCACCACTTTCTGCTTAGATTGTTTACATTGGTGAATGTATTCAAAGCACCATGCCAGACAATCTTGAATAGTTCTGTATTTGATGAAACCATATTGATTAGCATGGATGCAACCAAAGATTTTGTCTTGGAAACGATTAGCCAGAATTTTGGTGATAAATTTCAAACAAGTATTGGTCAGAGAAATAGGTCTGAAATCATTAACTGTCTCAGGAGAATTAATCTTTGGAATCAAAGTAATGAAAGATCCATTAATGCTCTCCAAAGAGATCTTGGCACTGTGAAACTCATTGCATAGCTTGACAAAATCCTCTTTAATTATACTCCAGCAGTGTTTAATAAAAAGTCCAGTAAAACCATCTGGTCCAGGCGCACGATCAGATTTTAGGTGTTTTACAACACCCTCAATCTCCTCAACAGTGAACGGATTAGCCAAGGTATCCAAACCATCAACCACAGGCAAGAAAACAGACAAATCAAAATCAGTCATGGGTGGGCAGGAAACACCCATTCTGTTCTTAAAGCAGGACCAGAAAGCAGCAGCTTTGTCCATATGATCCACCAACACATTTCCAGAAGCATCAGAGATGGAAGGAATAGAATTTCTCCTAAATCTCTCAGTGGCTCTAGCATGAAAATATTTGGTATTCTCACCAGAAAGCTTAGCCCATCGAATAGTACATCTTTGTTTCCAGTAATCAGATTGTAAAGCAAGCAAATTCTTGATATGCTTCTTAACAATAAGTCTGAAATTAAATTCAGGAACACTCAACTGTCGCACATCTTCCAATTGATCCAAAAACAAAATCACTTTACTACTCATATCAATAAGAATATTTAACTGTGATAAATTCCTCCCCAATCCTTCAAAGCATATCTGAGATTCTTTAATTTAGCAGTGATTTTGGAAGTAATTGTTTTGGCCAAAACAGGGGTATTCCAAACCTTTGTCACAAGATCCATGAAACCAGGTTGCTTAACCCAATGATTTTCAAACCGAAAAATCTTTGCCTTTGGGATGTTAGTTCCAATTTTAACCATACAAGGCAAGTGATCAGAAGTGATTTTAGACATGGGTAATACCATGGTATTAGGGAAGTCCAATGTCCACTGACAAGAAGTAAAGAACCAATCTAATTGAACCAAAAGCGGATCACTTTGCATATTGGACCAAGTGAAATTTCTACCTTTAACTGGCAGCTCCAATAAACCCAGATGGCTGATGACATCATTAAAAATAAACATATCATTTAAATCAGCTCCCGGTTGGTCTGTATATTTTGATGATGTGGTATATACTAACCCCTCAGATGATGGTGAATTTGGTGGTGGTGGTGGTGGTAGGATCACACCCACTTTTTATGTGGTGGTAGGTTAACACCATACTCGGAGGATGAACTTCTGATCCTCTTTTGCTTGTGAACATACAAGCTATTGTAGTTCAATGCGTACTGAAAATGCGATGTTTCATCTCATGTTGGTTCATTGTTGGTGTGTGTATCATCTTGCTATCCTCTTTTTCTGATGTTTGTGGTATTGCAGATGAACTAGTATGTCGTGTACAGAGGGAGGCGTCCTGGAGTGTATAGTTCGTGGAGGAGTTGCCAGGAACAAGTGACTGGCTTCTCCAACAACAACTATCAAGGATTCGAGACATTGGAGGAGGCACGACTGAACTACTACAATTTTTTGAACACCATTGATGAGCGAGCTCATGAGGTGGTAGCCGTAGACGATGAGGTGGTCGATCATTAGCTGGTAGCACCGGCGCCAACTGGGATGCAGGGTAGCAGGATGAAAAACTTCATCATCGTCGTGCTGGTGGTGGTGATTGTGAAGCTCATGTTTTTCTAGATCGTCTATGATCATGGAGGCAGGTAAGCTCACCATATTCGAAGCTAGGTCACCCTAGTGCGGCTTTTGCATTGTACCAAACACGGTGCGGCTGTGTGAACTCGGGACCAAAGCATGATATGCAGTGCACCAAACAAAATCTATTTCAAATCTCAACTCATGCCACTAACTCCGGGACAGCCTACCTAACAACATGCACAATACATTTTAGGTGCGTATGAGTGTGGCCATGTCTCCCAGACCTGCCCCCAGCCGGCCCCAAAACTGATGCGGGCTACCAAATACGCCCCTACAGACCTATATGCACTATGTTACACGGACACCGGGATCAAACTAACGCAAAAATATTCCTTGCTTCGACTGAGCAACAGCACATTCCGCTTGTTTCAGGAGTATGTAGCACTGTATACCGTTGCAAGAGTTGTACTCGTCCTTCTCCTATACCGGCCCGTAATTAAGGCCGTAGCGAAAGCTCCATTTGTTGCTAGTAGTGAAATTGTAAGGTCTGTGACTTGATTGATTGCGATCAAGCTGCGCCGGGAGGCCGTCCGGTACATAGGTTAATGTTAGTACCTGTGGAGGAGTAATGGCGCACCGTGCCGGCCGGCCCATGACAATGGCCTCGCCTAGATGAGCTATCCGGCATTGATTCCTTCTATATTAGTACATTGCTTAGCAGACAAGTAATTCTGAATTTGTTATTTGTGGTGCCTTTTTTGATATAGTATTTCGAGACCTAATTTTTGTTTTGTCATGATTACTCATTTTCTTCATGGATCTTATTATCTTTGGATTTCCCTCGAGAAAGGCTTCCATTGTTAGATGGCGAGCGCTAGGCGTAGGTCGCCCTACGCCAGCAACTTTTAGGTCTCCTCCCCAACCGTTAGATCTTCATCAGATGGCTATAAATCAACAAATCACACTTTTTCATTTTGGTCCCTGACTATTTTCGAAACTGAACCCGCACTCCATAATTGACCAGTTAACCGAAGAGGTATATCATGTCGCCCTCGGTTATCTTGATAATTACAACAAAAATACCATTGCAACAAAATTGACAGATATCGCAACAAAAATTATTACCCTGTGTACAAAAAAAAAGTATTGCAACAAATTGTTCCAAAACAAATCGAAAAAAAGTAATGTTACAAAAGAATAGATAAACAATGTGTTTATTTCGTTGCAACAAAAAAGTTCAAGCAATTCAACAAAAATCGCAACCTATTGCAACAAAAAAAAATATTTGTGTCAACTATAAAGTTGGTAAGCAACAAAACAATTTGTCTCTGTTTCATTTGCAACAAAAATCATCACTTATTTCAACAAAAAGTTAAATCGATAACAACAACAAAATCACATGTTTGCAACATGCAAAGGAGCCCATAAACGTGTCATTCCAAATGAATTCTAATAAACATATAAGCATTTTCTAGAAAAGTTTCCAGAAAACATTGCAACATCACATTTGTGTTTTCTCAACAAAATACATGCGAAATTGTAACAAATTTTTAAGACGTACGCAACATTGTCCAAAAAAGCGAAAGAACACTTAGCATATAATGGCTGCACATGGTTTGTATGTCGGGCTGATAAAAAAATGTTCAGACACGAAAACTGGGCCCAAAATGCTAGCTTGATGCTAATTGGGCCTATATACGATAAATGGGCCAGCCAAGGATGCGCTCGCTCGCTCGCTCCGGAAGGGACCTAGCGCTAGCAAGTTTAGGTCGTCCTAGGATAAGCTTTTTCCTTGTTAGATCATGACTACTTTAGCAAGAGCTAAATGAAGCCATATATTTGCTTTGGAAATAAAATACTTGGATGGTCACTTTAAGAATCTCTCCAAAGGAAAGACCAACTCATGATAATTCCTGCACCCATCTTTAATCCCCCACTTTATTTTTTGCAGCAAAGAAGATCTTGTGGGCTCCCTTACCCACTTAGTCACTTAGCAAGCAGTAATCTTTGCATCTCTTTACACTGATTCTTCCGCATCCAAGTACTGAAAATTGCTGTACGGCTGTAACACATAATCAGCATTTGCAGCTAAGGTGCTCCTGGTCCCAGTTTAAAACAAGCCAGTAGCTGCTATTTTTTATTGTCCTTTTCGCTTTCGCAACAATAAAATGCTCTCCTTGACGACCATGACCGGTCCAAACACAAACAGCTTCGAGAAATCGACGCCTCGAAACTCGAATCCGAAACAAATACGCTAACACACTCTTTCACATTCTGTAGCAGAGCAGGCAACTAAAACAAAGCATCGTATCAGACGGTTGCCAATCTACGTACGTGGAAAATTGTGAGCAAAGAAGCTACTCCATACTGAAACTTGGTGCCTTTTAACATTTGAATGCTCGCCTTTGATGCCCATTGGAAGATTCAAAGTGAAAAGGGTGTTTCCAACATCAACTGCAAGCAAGCAAACCAAACAGAGCACGCAAAAGCACATTCCACCACAGCCCTCACTCGCTTGTTTCACCGCTATGGTTGGCTAGCCGCTTTAGCCTTGGTTTTTACTGGGGCTGCCCTAGAGGAGGATAACAAACAACACGCCATGCCATGCATTGTGGCTAAAGCAAAGGCAAGCTTTGGTTCTTGGCCTGTTGCTGTTGCTGCTCCTCGTCTACCCTACACAGCCACTTTAGGAGATCTCTGGCCTCCATTCCACTCCAATGACTTTGCCAAAATCTACGCTCTGCATCGGGCTCAGAAGAACCTTCCGTGGCAGCCTTAGTTGGGTTAGGCATGGCTAGTGGCGTGGCGCTCCCTTGTCCCTTTGTGCTTTTGGACTTGACAGACAGGGGCCTCCTGCGCTGCTCCTCCTACTATATCTGCACGCAAGACAGCACTATGATTCAACATTGTACTGCCAAGCTAGAGCTAGCCCAGGACAGAACTTGTATGTCTCCACCAGAGCAGCAGCAGCAGCAGCAGAGACCATGGCACGGCGCACAAACATCAGCTGCTCGAGGCTCCTCGCCGTCTCTGCCTTGGTTTGCCTCGTGCTAATGCACCTTGCGCCGGTGCACGGCGTGAGAAAGGCGGAGTTTCTCATGGGGCCGGCACCCGCTCCGGGGAGCGCCGGCATTAACACGACCAGCAAGCGGTTCGCCGCGACGTCGGTGGCGACAGCAACCTTGAACGCCGCCGCATCGCAGGTGAGCAAGTGGAGGGTCCGGCGCGGCTCCGACCCGATACACAACCGGAGTTGAGTCTCTCCGGCCGTCTTCTTCAAGCCCTGGAGAAGGAGAGGTGTCTGAACCTGGCACGGCAAGCAGATGCACTTGTCCCTGGAGAAGAGGGCAACTGGGCAAGCTGATGGGCTCTGAAATCAAGGTGTCCAACTGTTCATCCCTTCTTCATCTGTTCTTTTGTAGAGAGAAACTTGTGATCAGTATTCAGAAAAGAGGGTAAATGGAATTAAGGAGACTTGACAAGATTCATGCTCCGGTGTAGGCGATGGGCACTTCCTTCATTTACTTTAGTGTTAGAGCAGTAGAGTAGTCAGTACTAGGTAGTTTAACATCGATGCAATGTAGGCTCTTGCAGTGCGACTGTAATATAGTTATTCCTCGCAGAGATGTCAAGATGGATTCGCCTTTTATTTGCACATTGTCACGATTCGATCGATGTTCCTGCGCATTTCCTGAATCCTAACTTCCTATTACTTTCGGAGCCCGAAACAGAGGATGGCCGCGGATCCTGTCACGGGTGGCTTTTTTTTAGCATAATCGAAACCTGTGACGACTGGTCTCAACTTTAGACTTTGACGCTCATCCTTCTGAATTGCTTGTTGCCAAAGTGCACAAGCGAACCAACAAGTCGGATCCGACTACAATGTACTCCCTCGGTATTAGGGCATCTCCAGCCGTTGCGCCCCCCCAGGGCCCAAAACGCCGCCGTTTTGGTGCCGCCGCGGCGCTAAACGGCGCTATTCTGGAACCTGGGGGGGCGCGTTTCCCAGTCGCGTCCCGAGCCCAACAAATCGGCCCAAACAAACGCAGTTGAAAAACTAGTCGAAATTTTATTGAAATTTGAAACTGCGTACATATTCGGCGCGAATTTAAAGCTAAAACGATAAATTTAAACTACATCTAAACTAGTTAAGCCCTAGGCTGGCGGCGATCGCCTGGCTGTAGTCGCCGCCGTCGTCGTCGTCATCGTCGCTGGGGGCGTCGCCGGGGCGCTTGCTTCCCCCCTGTCCCTCGTCGCCGCCGCCGCAATCCCACCTGCTCACCTCGAGCGCCTGCTGGATCACGTCGTCGTCGTCCGAGTCCTCATCGAGAACGATGTAGACGTTCTCCTTCTGCTTTGGTGGGGGAGGGACGCGGAGGAGGGCCGCCGCCGCGGCTTCCTCACGCTCGCGCGCCGCCTTGCGCTGCTCGGCTTCAGCCAGCAGGCGGCGCTGAAGGGCGAGCTCGGCCTGGGTGTTGTCGCGCAGGCTCCACTGGGCGGCGGTCTCGACGTCGAGCGGTTGCAGCGTGTTCAGCGACAGCTGCTCCGCGACCTTTTGGTCGGGCCACTCGTCGTCGCCGTCGCCGTCCTCCGTCTTCGGGCGAACCACGCGTTCGAAGCGTGGCTCGCCGAGGCGGAGCGCGCCACCGCTGCGCCTGCGGGCGGGCGCACCGGCGTTAAGAAAGGGGGGGGGGAGATGGAGGTGGAGTGCCCGGCGGAGGAGCTCGACGTCGCAGACGACGAGGACGCGCCGGTCCGCCGCGCCACCCACGGCTGGGTGGCCTCCGGCGGCGGCATCGCGAGGCGCGGCTGGTTGCCGGCGTGGATGTGCTGGAGGACCTCGTCGAGGGTCCTCCCAGGGGCACTCCACCAGCGGCGCCGCCCGTGCGAGTTGAAACGGCCCTCGACAGGGCCGTTGTCGTTGAGGGACTCGAGCTCCCGGGTGCGGCGCGTCGTCAGACGCTCCCACCAGAACTGATCCACGCCGGTGAGTGGATAGTTCTCGGGGTTCTGCATTCCGGCGCGCATCTCGTGGATGGCGCGACGGAATTCTGGGTCGGAGTTGGGAAGGGGAGGGACGGGGACACCGCCGGCGCTGAGCGCCCAGCGGCTCGCCCCCGCGGCGGAGCTAGGGAGGCGCACGTCCGGCGGGCAAGGATAGCCCGCGCGGTACAGCGCCATCGCCTGGCCCCGGCGCAGGTTGTGGCGTGGGAACCCGTTCGCCGCCGCTCCGTCAGACATTGTCGTGGAAGAATTGGAAGAAGGGGAGGGGAGAGCTCGCCGGTGTGAGAAGAATGGGGGGCGAGGCACGCGGCGGGGGGTTTTTATAGCGCGCCGAGCGGCTGGGCATTTACTGCGCGCGCCCGTCCCCTCGCTGCCGCCCGCCACGCCATTACGCCGGCAGCCTTTGCGCGGGCGCATGCACTGGGCGGCCGCCACGCCATAAACGCCGGCAGCCTTTGACCGCGCGGAAGCCGAGAAGACGATCACGGGCGTTTCTGTTCCCGCGCTTTCTCGTCCCGCGCTTTCTCCCGCGTCGCTGACCGAGCTGGCCCACGCGCGCAGCCGCGCAGTTTCGCCCCCCCAGACCGAACCCAGCGGGCTGGGTTTGGCCTGGGTGCCGCGGCGCTATTTAGCGCCGAAACGGCGCTATTTGGGCTGCTGGGGGGGCCGAGTGGTGAAGAAGCGGCGCTTTTCGTCGCTTCCGCCGCGAAAACCCTCCCCGGGGGGGGGGGGGCTCTGGGGGGACGGCTGGAGATGCCCTTACTCCCTCCGTTTCTAAATATAAGATGTTTTAGCCATATTCCACATTCACATATGTTTACATGTATCTAGACAATTTTTAGTATATATGTTCATTCATATTAGTCTGTATCTAGACACCATGAGAAATAGCTAGAACATCTTATATTTAGAAACGGATGGAATAAAATATAAGATGGTTTAGTATTTCCTAGTCAACACGTATTTATGCATGTTTTAGTGTAAGATGCATATGAATTGCACACTAAAACATGTCTAGATACGTTTTAATTAAAAAGATTAAAACATTTTACATTTCAATACGAAGGAGTATTGAGTACAAAATACTCGCTCCGTATCGAAATGTAAGATATTTTAGTATTTTTTAGATAAAATGTATCTAGACATGTTTTAGTGTAACGCATGAATCTAGACACTAAAATATGTCTATATACGTCTTATCTAGGAAACAATAGAACATCTTAGATTTTGATACAGATGGAGTAGTATATACACTCCATCTTAAAATACATCCATTTCAACGATAGTTACTTTTAGACGTACGGGAGCAGCACAGTTTTTGGTCTAAGACACATGAATAACAGGAGAAGAGCTGAGCCCCAAGGTGATGTTGGGTTGGTACACTAGAGCGAAATCGGCAGCAATTGTAGCCAAGTTTCTTCTGACGTTGAACCGATACGAATACCACACTGCTGATGGTAAATGATGTCTTATGACGGGTGGAACACGAGGACTTTGTAAGGAATATGGATTGAACCAACCTCTCGCAAACAATCTAATGGAATCATTCTTATTCTCAAATGAGATCCTAACAATGTTTCGAAAGAGAACGGAAAAAGGGTATGTCGATGTTTTAGCTTAAATATTTTCGAAGTAAAGGTAACTTTCATTAACCCCAACTTTTGAACCAATTAGGGATGGACATAACTATGACTATTACAAAAGTAAAAAAAAAATTGCGACCAAATGAAGAAAAAAATATTGAAGGCATATGTCGTGGTATTTTCGATATAGTGGAATTCAGGGGTAGCTAAAGAACAAAAGAGAATGGCGAGGTGCCGGCGAAGGCTAATCGGACGGCATCGGCGCAACACGTATTGAGGCTCAGGTCCCTGTCGGTGGAGAAGTCCTATTCCTGCTATAAATCACTGATATCGAATATGATGATTTGCAAGATCATTGTCGGCTTAAAAGTTAAGACAGCGAGTATGGATGTGTCTTCTAACTTGAGAGTCGTCGCCTTAAGCGCGCCCCTAGGCCATTTTTGTATAATCAGCGGCCTAGTGTTAAAGGGTATCCTAAGTTGGTTCGGGTACAGATTCCTAGGCTAATCTGGTAGGGCTTGTCGTGTCCTCTACTCTAAGTCATCAATCATCGTGCGGCGGTAGGTTGCCTATTCAAGGAGCCAGCTTGGGCTACCATCCGGGCCTTCATCTTCACTTAGTCGTCGAGAGTTATTATGTACTATGGCTGACATCATTGTGTATGGGTCACCTGGTCCACACAATTACATCCACGCTGCAGGCCTACTTGGTGGGTATTCCCCCGACATTATCCCCTGAAGTGCTTCAAGGTCTTCAACCGTCTCCGAACGAAGTCAAATCTCTTAAAAAATATGTCGAGTTGGTTTCCCGATTAAAGATCCTTTCAACGGTTCCTGAGACTAATAAACAAAATTCGACTTAACATGTGTTGATGTCCGGCTTCATCAACCAAGCTTATCCTTTCCTTCCCTAGTTGGCGAGGAATTGGGCGCTTGTGGTGCGTCCTAGCTATGGGCCCGCATGTCGGCCTAATCTGTGGGCCCTTAGGTGGGTCGGTGTTATAAGTGATGAGCAGCGCCGTCCTCAAGCGTCGTTCTCCCCAATCCACGGGGTGCCTCGAGCGTCGTCCTCCCCTTCATTGAGCGTCATCCTGCGAAGGTGAGCGCCGCCGGTCTTGGTCTCTGGAATATCTTGGCTACAGGATGATTCGGTCTGGTATGGCTAGAAATCTGGTTAAAGTTATCGGCGGCGAACGGATCTGGCACCCACATCTTCATTTTGGAGCGTTACCCGGTACAGCAGCGCTAACGCCCGACGTTTGCACGACGTTAGCAGTTAGGTTCCTTGGTGCCCCCTTCGCCACCAATTTCCCCCTCCTCATCCATGTTCAGTGTATGGCGTTGGCACCATCACACCACGTGATGCATCCTCTTCTCCAAATCCCCACGACCAGAAAGACATCTCTCCTATTTCTAGGCAAAATATTGGATTCGGGGCGTGGCCGGGTCGATTCCATCTGTCGATTTTGCCACCATCCTCCTGTCTGCAGCTTGGTTGGTGTCTTGATCGCCTTCTTGTTCTCTGAAATCTTGGCTATCCGATGATTTGGTCTGGTATGGCTAGAAATCTGGTTAAACTTCCCAGCGGTGAACGGATCTGGCACCCACATCTTCGTTTCGAAGCGTTACCCGGCGGAGCAGCACTGGCACCCAACGTCTACAGTTAGGTTCCTTGGCGCCCCCTTCGCTAGCAATTTCCCCCTCCTCATCCCTATTCCGCGTATCGCATCGCCACCATCACACCACGTGATGCATCCTCTTCTCCGAATCCCGACGACCAGCAACACATATCTCCTATTTCTGGGCAAAATATTGGGTTCGGGGCATGGCGGGGCCGATTCCATCTGTCGATTTTGCCACCATCCTCTTGTCCGCAGCTTGGTTAGCATCTTGATCGCGGTCTTGGTCTCTGAAATCTTGGCTACCGGATTATTTGGTCTGGTATGGCTTGAAATCTAGTTAAACTTCTCGGCGGCGGATCTGGCACCCACATCTTCGTTTCGAAACGTTACCCAGCGGAGCAACGCTGACGCCCAACGTCTGCAGGTGGTTCCTTAGCGCCCCCTTTGCTAGCAATTTCCCCCTCCTCGTCCCTGTTGCGCGTATGGCATCGCCACCATCACACCACGTGATGCATCCTCTTCTCCAAATCCCCACGACCAGCAACACATCTCTCCTATTTCTGGGCAAAATATTGGATTCGGGGCGTGGCGGGGTCGATTCCATATGTCGATTTTGCCAGCATTCTCCTATCTGCAGCCTGGTTGGCGTCTTGATTTCGGTCTTGGTCTCTGGAATCTTGGTTACCGTATGATTCGGTCTGGTATGGCTAGAAATCTGGTTAAACTTCTCGGCGGCGAACGGATCCTGCACCCACATCGTCGTTTCAAAGTGTTACCCGGCGGAGCAACACTAACGCCCGACGTCTACAGTTAGGTTCCTTGGCGCCCCCATTGCTGCCAATTCCCCATCCTCGTCGCCATTCCGCATATGGCGTCGCCACCATCACACCATGTGATGCATCCCCTTCTCCAAATCCCCACGACCAGCAACACATATCTCCTATTTCTGGGTAAAATATTGGATTCGGGGCGTGGTGGGTCGATTCCATCTATCGATTTTGCCACCATCCTCCTGTCTGCAGCCCGATGGCATCTTAATTGTCGGCTGGGCATCATCCCACCAATCTTGCCGGTCACCTGGTGCCGGACAGCCTTCTCGACGACCATCTGTCGGTCAGTCCCCTAACAGATGCCTAAGATCTGCTTATCTGTCCTTGCACGACGTCGACAAGACCAGCACCGACACTGAGCTCCCCACCTCCTTTTGCTACCAATCTTCCTGAATATCCAAGAATATTACACCTCTACATTGGCAAGGCCACCAATATTTTACGAAGGTTTTCATGATTAAATATCCACAAACAAACATCTAATAGCTTCCATCTCGATAAAAGTATCATCTTAATGCAGAGTAAGGCTTGGGGTCTTAACTCTTCACTATGAACACATTTCCACATCTGAAGAATCATAGGTCAGTAGGCCAGACATAGAGTTTAGGGACTCATTAGTATGATGTATGGTTGCATTGTGCTGGTCTTTCTTATGTAGCCAAATGTCCAAATACCAAAAGTAAACAAATTTTGGCAGTTCTAAAATAGATGGGTTTGTTGGAATGCTCCACTTATTCTACTGATTGCAGAGGAAGACAATGCTAGAAAGCTATTGTACATGCTCAAGAAGTGGGAGCTGCACTATAGAACATATAGACCAGTTTTTTGTGATCTCATCTCTATGTCTTTTATGTTAGATATTAATATTTCTCATGACATAGTTTTCGATTTGTTGTTGTCCACAAGATTATACTATGTTCTTAGACTCTTCCCTTTTGATTATATTACCTATTTTACTATAATAGAGCTATATACTGCATCACTGGACCAGTACCGGTGACTGGTAGATTTTATGATTAATCATCCCCTCTGCTAGATAGTATGTCTTGCAATTACATATTTCTTAAATTTGCTTGAGATATTCCATTAGACCGGGAGTCTGATAAGGAATATATTGACTCTGCATTTTGGCAGTAATTTTTTCTTAGGCACTTTTGAAGTAATCTTTAACTTTTCAAATAAGCTTCCATGTGACAAAATACAACGAAGTACGATAGATGTACAAATAATGAACTTATGTAGATCTGGCAGATACACGTGTAGCTTTGACACCACGACTTGTGAATGATAGCACCACCACTGATGAAAGATATATACGGTCCCGGGGATGAGTAACATTGTTGATTTTTTTTCTGAGATAGAAAATGGGTCTCTTTCCATGGCGATTTTGTGTAAATTGATGCTAATATTTTGCTCTTAATTGAATTGGTAGCTAAGCATTATCGGCCATCACTTTCTAGAAATTATTATTATACCTTATATTAAGTTTGGAATGGTTCTCGCATTCTCGGCATGACACGTGTGCAATTCAACTGTCAAACTCGTAGATTAGCGACTTTTGCCTCACAGGTGATTCAATGGTCAAACTCGTGGTCGGTTGCGATTTCAGCATTTTCCAGCCTTTTTACCCTCGCACTGCGCAGCCAGGTGACCGGTTCGTGCTTCACGGCATGCGTTACCCCCTCTTTCGCTTCTTGGTTTACCAGCTGGTTGCCGGTTTGTCTTCGACCCTCCCACGTTCATATGCGGATAGGTGGCACAAATATCTAGAACTCTCGTGGCATCTCGAAGAATCGATGAAGCATTCAGAAAGGGTTCAGTCACTTTTGCGGGTCGGGGTCGATAAGTGGAAGTCATAAAAAAGAGATATTTCTCTTCACACCTCATATCAAGAGGAAAGGTAGCTTTTCAACCTGGTCTCACTATTGGAAATCGTAGCTTTCTTCTTTTAACCGACAGGGGGCAGCCGTTCAGTTGCTTATGATATACGGACCAATTGGTCGAAAATGGGTTTGTGCCGCAGGTGTTGAACCATATACTCTACACAGGTGAGGGATTACAGGGCTAGGGCCTTCTTCCGCATCACATTTTCTATCTCGAGGCTGCCGCATGTGCAGAAAATGTCATTTCATCTTGTGGATCATCGAGGTGCTGCTGCGGCGCGGCGATGCTCCTGTCTTCCACCTCTATTTCTTGTGCTAGTGTGCCCAACCACGAGCCCCTCCCCTTTATCCGATCTATAGGACCTTGAAGAGGGACACTCTTGGCTACTTGAGAGTCGACAGGATGGACAATCTCCATGGAAGACGCTCTAGCCTCCCGCCTCCAGCTCCTAAATCAACCCAAAGGTTCGATGTTAGTCGCAATGGACACTAGAAACTCGGTAGCGTCCCCTGGTGGCGTGCTCATGTACGGTTGAGGTCCACCTATCAACCGTGGATGCGACTCCGCCTTCCAGTTCGATTTCTTTTTCTTTCAACTTGTGCAAGTTTGGTTCGATGATTTTGGATCAGCGAAGCAGTTCAGTATCTCTATGTGTTGATGTTTCTGCAGATTTTCTTTTGGTAGGATCCCACTCAGCTCGCCCTCACCTATTGGTTGCCAGGGCGAGCGAGAGATGGAAAGAAAGGGGAAGGGCTCTAACCTGCAGGGTCGTCATAGCCACCTCCATGGCGGGGTGAGGCAGGAGACAACGTCGATGACTCTTCCCCGACCGACTGTCGATGCACCTAGGAAGGTGCCATCATCTCCTCTTCACACCGCTGCCATAGCACCAGCCCTCCCTTTCTTCCTCAACGCCGCATCCACGTTGATCTTCATGAAATCACTTGGGGGCGGGATCCATCGCTGAATTGTTGCATTGATAGTGGGATTCATGTTCTTTTTTGGTTTCTCCTTTGATGTTGCAAGGTCTCGCAAGAAGGATTCCATAAAGAGATGAGTGGAGAGGAGACTCTAGAATTTGCCTTCATGGATTTCTTGACGTCACACAAACCAAATTGCCCAAAGAGTGACTAGGAATTGGTTTAACTCTTCCTTCTTCAAGGTACTGATTATCCAGGATTGCCATTGTTTGTCATCAGGTTCTGGTGTCTAATCCATGTTCTCTACAACCGTCTGAGATGCCAATGCCCACACACACCTGCTCATCGTGCATTCAAGGAGTGAATGGCACCAGGAGTCTAATTGTTCACACACGAAACAATTGTTGTCATTCGCCATGTTACGCTGAATTATGACATCTCCAGTTGGGATGGAATTCTTGGCCAGGCGCGATAGGACAACTCTTATCTTCACCGACACTTATGTCTTCCTGAGCGAAGTCCATGCTTTCTCATCTCTCTCACAACTTGAGATAGTAGTTGTCTCATGCAGCCACGCCTCCCTTCGCCTCCTAGAGTCAACGAGAATGTGATATGCAGATCGCACCGAGAAGACTCCAGCCCGTTCATAATGCCACGCCCATGCATCATCAAATCTGTGACTGTCGATCGGTACATTTAAGATTGCCTCGGTGTCCATGGGTAAAAATTACTTCCTCAGTTGGTTCATATTCCACGACACTAAAGTCGTGTCGATCAGTTCTGCAACCGATACTAGGGGGTCCCTCGCTCTTCACGCAATGGGGTGCATAGCATAGTTCCGCAATAGCCAATGCTGGTTCCATATGTGAGTGCTCTCCCCGTTCCCAATCCTACGTATGAGTCCCTGCTGCAAGACTTCCTTGCCCTCTATCAACGATCGCCAAATATGCGAGGGATGAGAGCTGACCATCGCGTCTAGGAAGTCTCCATTTGGGTAGTAAACAACCTTCAGAATCTTCAAGCTCGGCATGTCAGAATTCTGAAGTATTCTGCATGCTTGTCTTGCAAGGAGGGCAAGGTTAAAGATTTTTTATGTCACGGAACCCTAGACCCCTGCGTATTTGGGCATCATCATTTCCTCCCACGATACCCAACATGTTTTCCTTTGTCCATATCGGCATCCCCACCATAATTTGGGTAGCAGGCCATTGATATGGTTGCATAGGCCTTTGGGAAGCTTGAAGCAGGACATGGGAAAGGTCGGAATAGCTTGTGCCACAGACTTAATAAGCATCTCTTTTCCTCCCATAGAGAGGTGATACGCTGCAAACGTATCTACTTTTCCAACCAATTTTCTTGTTGTTTTCCCTCACATTTGCATGATTTGGATCAAACTAACATAAACTAACGCTGTTTTCAGCAGAATTACCCTTTGTGTCTAGTTTTGTGTAGAAATTTAATTTCCTCTGTAAATTCTAGAATTTTTTTTTCCCGGAAGACTCCCGGATCCCGAAGGACAACTGGAGGGGGAACACTGGTCACCCATGGGTGTTCTAGCTGTGCCCCCTCCAGCCGCGCCTGGGGGGCCCTAGGTGACTGGGACCACCTCTAGGGTTCCCTTTGGCATAAAGACTCCATCGTCCCCGAAACTGAGAATGAGTGAAGGATTTTCCTAAGAACGATTCGCAGCTCCGCCAGCACCCAAAACCCTAGTTCGGGAGATAGAAGTTTCTGTTCTGGCACCCTGGCGGGATAGAGGTTGGAGGCAGATCATCGCCATCGTCATTGCCATCAACTCTCCATCAACCCTCCATGATTTCCCCTTCGATGTGCGAGTAGTTCCCTGCTGTAGGCAGAGGGTATGGTAGGGATTGGATGAGATTAGTCATGTAATAGATCACGAGATTGTTAGAGCTTGATGCCTAGTATCCACTATTGTTGTTTATTGTTGTTGTTGCAGCTTGGAGTGCTTAATACTTGTCACTTAGGTCCCGAGTGCCATGATTTCAGATCTGAACATGTTATGTTTTCATGATTATAATTGTTGTTTTGGATCATATCTACTAGTTGTATACACTTATTATTGTTCGGAACCCGAGACCCCAAGGTGACATGGTTGGGATATCGGAGGGGATGGACTCTGGTTCGAGGATTACATCTTTCCAC
This sequence comes from Alopecurus myosuroides, assembly GCA_028641055.1. Taxonomy (NCBI): domain Eukaryota; kingdom Viridiplantae; phylum Streptophyta; class Magnoliopsida; order Poales; family Poaceae; genus Alopecurus; species Alopecurus myosuroides. The sequence goes on along the minus strand of CM054062.1, from coordinate 150,476,877 downwards.
CGTATGTTAATGGTTTGCTCTGGTGCTTGGTAAAACAATTTCCTTAATTACCATTAGTTCATTTTTGGCCCCGTAGCAACGAGATGGTAGAACAAAAGATGTCATTCAAGATCTTATTGCAAGCACGTATGAAAATTCTCGGGAAACATGCCTATGATAGTTTGTGACTTGGATACTCTCTTATATATTTGTGATTCCCTTTGTTATCTCTATTACATGGTTAATATCATTCATGCAACACCCGTACATCCATCCCTTTGCCTACCGTGTTTTTAGCACTGCTACTTAATTCGTTTACATTCGTTGTTACTATTGTTACTACTATTTTACTGCTACTGTTACTATTAAACCACTTCTGCCATTATATCATTGTTACTACTAATAAATTGTGTGAAGCAAGATACTTTTCAGGTCCAGCTGAATTGACAACTCAGTTGTTAAGCCTTATAAATATTATTTGGCTCCCCTTGTGTCGAATCAATAAATTGGGCTATATTTACCCTCCAAGACTGTTGTGATGCCCTACACTTGTGGGTCATCAAGAGGACATTTTTCAGCCACCCCTACACATGTTTCCACACACGATCCCTCGGGTATTTGAAAGCTCCATTCACGGAGCGTCCAACATCAGATGGCATCCCGAGGTACTTCTCGCTGAGATACTCATTCTATATATTTAGTCTCTCCACCATCGCCCGTCTAGTGATCTCGGGGCATCCTTTACTGAAGAAAACCAATAATTTGTCTAAATTAATACTTTGCCCTGATGCTTGGCAATACTCCTCAAGCACCACTGTTACTTCGTCCGCACCTTCAACAATTGCTCACACAAATAGCATGCTATCGCCGGAAAAGAGTAAGTGGTTGACTGTCGGAGCAGTCGAGGCCACCGTTAAACCTTGTAGGCTTGATGACGGAAGTAAACTTATAGATTTTAATAGGCATGAGAGGCCCTCTGCTGTAAGGAAAAACAAAAATGGAGAAATGGGGTCGTCTTGTCGGATACCTAGAAAAGGTTTACATTTATCCGAAGGGGATCCGTTAAAAAGTACTGAGAATGTGACACTAGATACCATCCTCATCACCATTCGAACCCATGAAAAGTGGAAGCCAGGTCCCAGTATGATCGCCTCTAGATATGCCCACTCCACACGGTCATATGCCTTCCTCATGTCCAATTTGAGCGCACATTTTCTATGTTTCAGTGTCTTATTTCCTCTTCATAAAGTGAAGAAATTCCTAGGTTGTTATAATGTTATCCATAATGAGCCTTCCAGGAACAAAGGCCGACTGTTCCTGTGAGATGATCTCTGGAAGTATCCTCTTCAACCTGTTGGAAATAACTTTCGAAGCAATTTTGTATACCACATTACGTAGAATGATGGGGCGAAACTGACCAAGTTCAGCTGGGCTCGCCACTTTCGGGATCAATACTATGAATGTGTCATTTATATCGTCTAGACTGTCCTCTCCCCTGAGGATGCGAAGAATAGCCAAAGTAACTTCCGCCCCACAAAGGTCCCGATTCAGGTGAAAAAAGTGTGCAGGAAATCCATCCGGACCAGGGTTTTTGTGGGTTACATCTCGTATAGTGCATTTTTACTTTCTCTTTAGAGTATGGTTCTATCAGGCCCTCATTCATCTCGGTTGTGACCTTTGAAGGTACTGTTGAAAAGTATGCATCCAGTCCCTGTATCCCCTCCCAAGTATATAGGGATTGAAAAATTCCATAGACAACTATCCTAGCTCCTTTAGGTCTTTGATGTCTGCGCACTATTCTATTCTTGTAGACAGTGTTGGGTTTCCAAGTGCAGAGGTTTGTAGAACATCAGCAAGTTTCCCTTAAGTGGATCACCCAAGGTTTATAGAACTCGGGGAGGTAGAGTTCAAAGATATCCCTCTCAAGCAACCCTGCAATTACGATACAAGAAGTCTCTTGTGTCCCCAACACACCTAATACAATTTTCAGTTGTATATGTGCATTAGTTCAGCGAAGAGATAGTGAAATACAAGTAATATGGATGATTATAGCAATCTGAAATAAAAATGGAAGCAAGCAAACATGTAGCAGAACTGATTATAAATGGTGCTTAATTGCTTAGAAACAAGGCATAGGGATCATACTTTCACTAGTGGACACTCTCAACAATAATAATATAATTGAATGCATAAATATCATCTCTTCACTATGCTACTCCGAACCACTCTCCGGTAGGATAACAAACACCAATCATTACGTAGGGCTATAAAATCACTCCTTAGAGTTGCATTCTCCATCTAGGTAACCTCACACTGCACTATGAATCCTAGCTGGTTCCATACAAACACCACAATTTCATAGGGTCATCCAACACAAAATATATAAATCATACACAGTGCACACACTTTCACCTTTACACCGTGATCAAAGTGTCTACAAAGATATCATAACAAAACCACTTGAGTAGCACAATAGATGAAGAGTAACATCTACTTATTCAACTAGATTACAAAGCTCATGGTCACATAAAGATCACACCATGGGAGAGAGAGATGAAACACATAGCTACCGGTACAACTCTGAGCCTCGGGGAAGAACTATTCCCTCCTCATCATGGGAGTCAGCAACGGCGATGGACATGGCGGTGGAGTCGATGGAGATGGCTCCGGGGGCACTTCCCCGTCCCGATAGGGTGCCAGAACAGAGATTTCTGTCCCCGAAACTTGTCGGTGATGGCGGCGGAGCTACGGAATTTTTCAGGGAGGGAGTCTGGATATATTAGGGTCTATGCATCTAGGGGTTTATATAGGCAAAAGGGCGATGTTGGTGGGCGCCCGAGGGGCCCACACCATGTGGAGGCATGGCCAGAGGGGGGGCGCTCCACCAGGTGGTGTGGCTGCCTCGGAGCCCCCTCCGAGTCTCCTTTGGACTCCCTTGACGTGTCGGGAAAATAGGGACTTTGGCCTTCATGTCGTCCAATTCCGAGAATATTTCCATAACAACTTTTTTTGAAAACAAAACAGCAGAAAACAGGAACTGGCGCTGTAGCATCTTGTCAATAGGTTGTCCATGAAAACATCTGGAAAACAAAGGAAAACATAAAGGTATTGGATAGAAAACAAGCATGGAGCATCGAAAATTATAGATACGTTTGAGACGTATCAAGAATCCCCAAGCTTAACTCCTGCTCGTCCTCAAGTAGGTAAGTGATAACAAAATAATTTTTGAGGTGACATGCTACCAACATAATCTTAATCATCATATTTATAAAAGTATTTGTAAGCTGAGATCATAGTACTCTGAACACATGCATGATAGACATAATTCTAACAATGAAACTTAGCAACCATGTTGCAACATTGTAACAGCCCAAGTATGAAAACCTACCATTTAGAATGTTTGATTTCTTGTTTATTAGAGTATTGCATCATGGCATCATATTTATTTCCTTTGTTTGCCTTGTTTACCATTTGTTTTGCATCTGTTCTTAATTGTTTTCACAATGAAAATCAAACAATTTCCAATGCTTTGTTTTCATACTTGTTCTGTTACAACCTTTGAAATAAAAATCACAAACAAAAACAACCAAGTTGTTTTCTTTTTATTCCAAAATGCTCACTTGTTTAGTTAATGGTTTTAATCAATCAGTTGTTTCCAAAATCACATTCAAAAATTCAATACATTGTATAAACAACACCCAATTGGAATATTATGAAAATTACCAAAACAATCTAATCTATTGTTTCCATTTATTCCATGTTTGTTCAACTAATAAAATGGTGGTGTTATTTCAATTAAGTAATTCCAAATTGCTTTCAAATCCAAACCAAATCATTAAACATCACCTCTTTTGAAATTATAAAAATAACCAAAACATTGTTGTACTCTTTGTTTCCAATTAAACTCATTGGTTTTCCATAATTAAAATTCTTGTTTTAAATAACCAATTATTAACCAAAATTTCATTCAAATGCAAGCCATTACAAAAACAGCAAATAAATTTTATTTCTCAAAAACCTAAGTGGCCAAGTGGTGGTTGTTGAGCCAACAAACTCACATGATTTTTCCTCAAATTTTTTGCAACTCAAAACCCTCCAATCTCTTCCCTTTTCTAATTGCTACAAAAAAAAAATTGGATCAAATAATTAAAAAGGAGAGAGAGCAACCAGCAGGCCTTTTCCCTTTTCCTCATCCCATCTTTTTCCCTTTGGCCCAACTCCCTTCTGGCCCATACCCCCTTGCCGTCTTCCACCTCCTGTACGATCACCATCCATGGTGTACACGTGCATCAGAGCACACAGGCAACGGCTGTGCCTCCTCCCCCCTCCTTAAAACCCTAGGCCGAGCCCTAGGGTTCCCCTAGCTCCCTCCATCTCTTCTCCCCCGCCTCCACTCTTCCCTCATCTCCTCTCCATCCCTCTTCTCTCTGTTTTCCCTTCCCTGTTAACTGAACCTTCCATGGCCGAAGGAGGAAACACCATGGCGTCGGGGAAAGGGGAGGTGCCGCGGGTTGCCGACCGCGGGAACGGAACCGGCTCTCCTCCCGCTCCAAGATTGCTGTAGGCGTCACCGGCCGTGGATGCCCGAGGCGGCGGCGCCGTCGAGGTTTTGCGTCGCCGGCGACCTCCTCTGCTCCACCACCGATCGCCCTTCTCCTGTACGCCCATCGAGGTGAGCTCCCCTCCGATCGCTCCCCCCACTCGCCTCCTCCCTCTCCCTTGGCCGCAGCAGCCACACACCCCACGGCCGGCGTCCCTCCGGCGAGCAGCAGCCGCCATGGCCTCGTCGACCCCCCTCGTTTCTGTCCGCCATGGTACAGGTTACGTACAGTTAGATTCAGAGAAAACCAGCCCGCAGCCACACCTTATCCTCACCCCTTCCCCCTTCCTGTCACAAGCACACGCACACCACACTGGTTCCTGCACCCTTCACGCAAGCCAGAGGTGGGGGGATCGAATCCCAGCCCCCCCCCCACTCTTTTCTGCTCCTTTTCTCTTCGTTTTAGTTCAGTTAACCGCAGTGCTGCACCATAACCAAACTCACAGCAGGAGGGCTTGGGTTCGAGTCCCCCCTCCCTCAATTAAACCAAAAACTTTTATTTTGCTTTGTTTTGGTACAGAAACATCTCCGAATCACACATAGGCCCTTGTAAATTATTTCTAGCCCCTGTAAAAATAATTTCCAAGACCCTAGATTCATAAAAATGGCAGTTTTACACCAAATCTTGCAAATTGCATAAGAAAATCATTTTAACTCCAAATTTAACTTTTTAAATATGTTTTCTGTACCAAATTAAATGTTCTATCCAAATATAAAATTTGTTTACTGTTTTGAATATTTTAAATTGGTGCAAAATTTGAAAACTTGTCAAATTCACTTAAACTTGCAAAATTCATAACTTGGGCATAAAAATTCCAAATTCAAAAAACTAAATATGTTTTCCAATCAACTTTTCATGTACTTTCCAAATATAATTTTTTTTTGCTGTTTTTAATAATTTAAATTGCTGAAAACAATTGTTTCTTGTTTATTGCATTTAAAATTGCCAAAATAATAACTTGCTCATTTTAAATCCAATTTCAACAAATGAAATATGTTTTCCATGCAAAATTAAACCACCTTTTCAAATATAAAATTTGTTTCATGTTTTGAATAATTAAAATTGGTTAAATAATTTAAACCTTGTTTAAATCATTTAATATTGTTAAATTCATAACTTGATCAAATCAAATTCTTTTTGAACATGCAAAATATGTTTTCCAACCATAAAAGTATAAACTTTTGAAATATGAATTTGGTTTAATGCTTTGGACAAATAAAAATTCAAATAAGTTCATGTTTGAATTAAATTCATTTAATTCTTGCTTAAACTTGTTTAATTCATAAATAATTTATTTGAAATCCTTTTTCAACAAGTGAAACATGTATTCCACCTAAAATTGTGTGTTCTTATCAAATATGAACTTTGTTATCTGTTTTGAACAATTTAACTTGATGAAAACAACAAATGCTTGTGTGACACCTTTAAGAAACCAAAATTTCTTAACTAAATAAACAAATTTCCACACTTGTTAAACCTTATTTCCAATTGCTTCTATTGTTGTTATTTTGCTGTTTTCCTCATCCATGCATCATGCTAATCCACTTTCATATGATGATTAGTTGTAAAACAATTAATTCAACCATAATTCATGGGCTTTCATATGCAATCCAATTGCATGAGGGTCCATTTAATCATGTTATGTTATCTTGTCAACTAGTTTATTTCTGATGCATCAATTAAATTGCCATGCATCATCCCATGTTTGTGCACTATGCCATGTTAATGACTGTTTATCTTTCTGCATTGTTTGTTTGCTTCTTCTCGGATACACGACGACGTTGAGACCGACGATCCTTACGACACCCCTTCTAAGGATCTAGCTCAGTACCAGGCTACTGGGTTTTGCAGGCAAGTTATCACTCACATGAACCATTGTGTTCCTTTCAACATTGGTTACTGATACTTTCCGTTGTCTATTTCTGCTATCCTTAGTAGTAGTTGTTTCTGTTACGAACCTATCACAAGAATCCCTTAACCCTGATATAGCCTCACCACCACTCCTACAACCCCATTGGTTGAGCCAGTGTCTTACTAGCATGCTTAGGTTGTTTTTGCTCGAGTCTGTTACCCGTTACTTTCTGTTACTATTTCTATTATGTTCTGGGGGCTCGATGTTTAATCAATCAATCATATTAATGTTATTGTTAATAATAAATTTGATGATAAGGCACCGGCAGGAGGCCCTGTGTGGTTTTGAGGCCTGCTAGTGTCGACCCTAATAGGAAAAGGGTCTTGTCTACTGATCCATGATGAGCGCACTAACCGCATGTGGGAAGCGAGTATGGGCGCCCCCCTCAATTTGATTCGATTCGCATCTCGTCCAAATCGCCTCATTTAGTTCGTGTTTTCCATTTTCCGCATGCATGTTTTTGCGAGCCCAGGCCAGGGTGGAACTTTTGTAGTCGGCATATAGGGGGACACGTTCTTAGAGTGCTATGAGGGTCCATTTTCTTCTGGGCTCGATTAGCCGTGCGCCCAAGGTGCTTTGGGCTTGATGCGGAGAAGAGTTGAGTTGTGTTGAGTGCCCCGCTTGGTGGAAGGGCCTTTCCATCTGGCGGGTTATTCATGCGTGTACGGCCAAATTGGTGCAACCCTGCAGGGATAATCTTCTCGAGAAGCCGTGTTTTCCGCGGTTATGGATTACTTGGTGAAAGTACTGGCTAACAAGTACTCAGGAAAACTTAAACCTAATGATTAACAACCTTACACCCCAATGATTAACAACTTGACTAGTAATAGGCTTATTGACACAATAATATGAACCATCATTAACTCAACTGTGTGAGTTATCCTCGGATTGCTTCTTTGGATAAGGGGCGAGATCCAGGATGGGTTTGTTTGAAGTTATCTTTCAGTTGGTTACAATACTCGATCTTATCCCCTTTCTGTTAGTTGGAAGTTGTAGTTCTCTGTAGTTGGTTAGCGCAGCCAGTTGCAGCAACTTTTATATCCCCTTTCTTCCGTTGAACCCAAGGCATCTGTGCTTGGTGTTGACGGGTTACACTTTGGTGAACTGTGAGTCTTGCTTGCCAGTACGTTTATGTACTGACCCCTTTGGGGCTGTGGTTTCCGCAGACCTACGTTTCCGAGGATCTCCATGGTGGCTACTACGTGGAGTATGACAACGAGACTGCTGACGAGTAGATAGCGGACCCGGGCAGGATCCGAGGCTTCGTGGATGGGCTCCGTCTTTTCGTTTCCGGCCTCTTAGGCCTATTTGGATCTTGTCTGTACTCAGATATGTTGAATGCTTCCGCTGTGATGTAATGATGAATTGTTGGGACATGTGTCCTCTGGATGATTGTATTTGCTATCTCTGCTCTAATGAGAGCTATTTGCAATTTATTTCAATCTTTTGTGTCATAGAGATCTGTTGTGATATCACTTGTTCCAATGCCGTTGACGTACCATGCGTGTATGTTTTGAAGTACGTCAATGGAAGTATCCTGATTTCTATGGGATAGTTTACGTCGACGCTGAACAGATAGGGGTTGGTTGTCACACATACGTGTGTTGGCCTACTCGTAAGAGGACGCGGGTGCCGGTAAGCCCCGTAATCCAATCTACTACTGTTCAATGGAACGGCGAGTATACTTTAGAAGTCCGGGTGCGACAAATGGTATCAGAGCCTGTCTGCCTGTAGGATCCTTTTTACTGGTCGCAGTTGAGTCTAGAAACTATTTTGTAGCTATATAGGAAAAATGAAACGTGAGAGTAGGAATTCTGCCATTTTTCTTCTTTCCCCACCCACCCACCCTTTTCTGGTAAGGAAGTGCAACGTTGTTTTCCATTCTCATCTAAACTTTCAAGTTAGGATTTCACGAATCCTGGTTTCTCTAGGATGGTTATATCTACTAGACCATAGGAATGGAAGTGGTTGTGACATGATTTATCATGTTGCCTACTCACGATTGAGAACGGAGGCGTGTAAGCCCCGGAAGCAGATCCTCTATTCCTTAAGCAGTAGATATTGATCCTTTAGAAGCCCGGATGGGTTTTCCGTAGTACCTCAGGAGTTTTGTTCTCGTTTTCCCCGATGTTGATATCCTGTTCTTCTCAACATCCTTTTCGTCCGTTCAAATCTTGTTGTTGTTTTCTATTTCAGTTCTTCTACCGGCGTCTAATCAAAACTTCCCAAATATCAAGTCTATCTGGCCAGAAAGGTTGTTGTTGTTGTTGTTGTTGTTGATTCCAGGCTATGAGAGCTGGCATTCCTATCACCTGGGGTTGTTTCGAGGAAGCATTCCTGAATCAACACATTCCAGATAGTCTATTCTCCAAATGAATCAAATTCTATCCAGCTATACACCCTCCATACAAAACCTCTCCCTTTACTTGAAAATGTTCCGGTGATTTCCAAATTCCCTGACATCTTTCCAGAAAAGTTGCCAGGGTTGCCTATCGTTTTGTACTTCCAGAAAAACTATCCAATGTGCACGATGTGTTTCACGTGACACAGCTCAAGAGGATCTTCCCAAGAAGTTTCCGGACCTTTTCTTTTCTAAGCAGGAATCTCGGGGCGCGATTCCTTCAAGGGGGGGCGTTTTGTAACAGCCCAAGTATGAAAACCTACCATTTAGAATGTTTGATTTCTTGTTTATTAGAGTATTGCATCATGGCATCATATTTATTTCCTTTGTTTGCCTTGTTTACCATTTGTTTTGCATCTGTTCTTAATTGTTTTCACAATGAAAATCAAACAATTTCCAATGCTTTGTTTTCATACTTGTTCTGTTACAACCTTTGAAATAAAAATCACAAACAAAAACAACCAAGTTGTTTTCTTTTTATTCCAAAATGCTCACTTGTTTAGTTAATGGTTTTAATCAATCAGTTGTTTCCAAAATCACATTCAAAAATTCAATACATTGTATAAACAACACCCAATTGGAATATTATGAAAATTACCAAAACAATCTAATCTATTGTTTCCATTTATTCCATGTTTGTTCAACTAATAAAATGGTGGTGTTATTTCAATTAAGTAATTCCAAATTGCTTTCAAATCCAAACCAAATCATTAAACATCACCTCTTTTGAAATTATAAAAATAACCAAAACATTGTTGTACTCTTTGTTTCCAATTAAACTCATTGGTTTTCCATAATTAAAATTCTTGTTTTAAATAACCAATTATTAACCAAAATTTCATTCAAATGCAAGCCATTACAAAAACAGCAAATAAATTTTATTTCTCAAAAACCTAAGTGGCCAAGTGGTGGTTGTTGAGCCAACAAACTCACAGGATTTTTCCTCAAATTTTTTGCAACTCAAAACCCTCCAATCTCTTCCCTTTTCTAATTGCTACAAAAAAAAATTGGATCAAATAATTAAAAAGGAGAGAGAGCAACCACCAGGCCTTTTCCCTTTTCCTCATCCCATCTTTTTCCCTTTGGCCCAACTCCCTTCTGGCCCATACCCCCTTGTCGTCTTCCACCTCCTGTACGATCACCATCCATGGTGTACACGTGCATCAGAGCACACAGGCAACGGCTGTGCCTCCTCCCCCCCTCCTTAAAACCCTAGGCCGAGCCCTAGGGTTCCCCTAGCTCCCTCCATCTCTTCTCTCCCGCCTCCACTCTTCCCTCATCTCCTCTCCATCCCTCTTCTCTCTGTTTTCCCTTCCCTGTTAACTGAACCTTCCATGGCCGAAGGAGGAAACACCATGGCGTCGGGGAAAGGGGAGGTGCCGCGGGTTGCCGACCGCGGGAATGGAACCGGCTCTCCTCCCGCTCCAAGATTGCTGTAGGCGTCACCGGCCGTGGATGCCCGAGGCGGCGCCGCCGTCGAGGTTTTGCGTCGCCGGCGACCTCCTCTGCTCCACCACCGATCGCCCTTCTCCTGTACGCCCATCGAGGTGAGCTCCCCTCCGATCGCTCCCCCCACTCGCTTCCTCCCTCTCCCTTGGCCGCAGCAGACACACACCCCACGGCCGACGTCCCTCCGGCGAGCAGCAGCCGCCATGGCCTCGTCGACCCCCCTCGTTTCTGTCCGCCATGGTACAGGTTACGTACAGTTAGATTCAGAGAAAACCAGCCCGCAGCCACACCTTATCCTCACCCCTTCCCCCTTCCTGTCACAAGCACACGCACACCACACTGGTTCCTGCACCCTTCACGCAAGCCAGAGGTGGGGGGATCAAATCCCAGCCCCCCCACTCTTTTCTGCTCCTTTTCTCTTCGTTTTAGTTCAGTTAACCGCAGTGCTGCACCATAACCCGCCACAGATGCCTCTCCTATCACCAACTCGCAACACACCCCACTGGTTAGCCCCCAAACTCACAGCAGGAGGGCTTGGGTTCGAGTCCCCCCTCCCTCAATTAAACCAAAAACTTTTATTTTGCTTTGTTTTGGTACAGAAACATCTCCGAATCACACATAGGCCCTTGTAAATTATTTCTAGCCCCTGTAAAAATAATTTCCAAGACCCTAGATTCATAAAAATGGCAGTTTTACACCAAATCTTGCAAATTGCATAAGAAAATCATTTTAACTCCAAATTTAACTTTTTAAATATGTTTTCTGTACCAAATTAAATGTTCTATCCAAATATAAAATTTGTTTACTGTTTTGAATATTTTAAATTGGTGCAAAATTTGAAAACTTGTCAAATTCACTTAAACTTGCAAAATTCATAACTTGGGCATAAAAATTCCAAATTCAAAAAACTAAATATGTTTTCCAATCAACTTTTCATGTACTTTCCAAATATAAATTTTGTTTGCTGTTTTGAATAATTTAAATTGCTGAAAACAACTGTTTCTTGTTTATTGCATTTAAAATTGCCAAAATAATAACTTGCTCATTTTAAATCCAATTTCAACAAATGAAATATGTTTTCCATGCAAAATTAAACCACCTTTTCAAATATAAAATTTGTTTCATGTTTTGAATAATTAAAATTGGTTAAATAATTTAAACCTTGTTTAAATCATTTAATATTGTTAAATTCATAACTTGATCAAATCAAATTCTTTTTGAACATGCAAAATATGTTTTCCAACCATAAAAGTATAAACTTTTGAAATATGAATTTGGTTTAATGCTTTGGACAAATAAAAATTCAAATAAGTTCATGTTTGAATTAAATTCATTTAATTCTTGCTTAAACTTGTTTAATTCATAAATAATTTATTTGAAATCCTTTTTCAACAAGTGAAACATGTATTCCACCTAAAATTGTGTGTTCTTATCAAATATGAACTTTGTTATCTGTTTTGAACAATTTAACTTGATGAAAACAACAAATGCTTGTGTGACACCTTTAAGAAACCAAAATTTCTTAACTAAATAAACAAATTTCCACACTTGTTAAACCTTATTTCCAATTGCTTCTATTGTTGTTATTTTGCTGTTTTCCTCATCCATGCATCATGCTAATCCACTTTCATATGATGATTAGTTGTAAAACAATTAATTCAACCATAATTCATGGGCTTTCATATGCAATCCAATTGCATGAGGGTCCATTTAATCATGTTATGTTATCTTGTCAACTAGTTTATTTCTGATGCATCAATTAAATTGCCACGCATCATCCCATGTTTGTGCACTATGCCATGTTAATGACTGTTTATCTTTCTGCATTGTTTGTTTGCTTCTTCTCGGATACACGACGACGTTGAGACCGACGATCCTTACGACACCCCTTCTAAGGATCTAGCTCAGTACCAGGCTACTGGGTTTTGCAGGCAAGTTATCACTCACATGAACCATTGTGTTCCTTTCAACATTGGTTACCGATACTTTCCGTTGTCTATTTCTCCTATCCTTAGTAGTAGTTGTTTCTGTTACGAACCTATCACAAGAATCCCTTAACCCTGATATAGCCTCACCACCACTCCTACAACCCCATTGGTTGAGCCAGTGTCTTACTAGCATGCTTAGGTTGTTTTTTCTCGAGTCTGTTACCCGTTACTTTCTGTTACTATTTCTATTATGTTCTGGGGGCTCGATGTTTAATCAATCAATCATATTAATGTTATTGTTAATAATAAATTTGATGATAAGGCACCGGCAGGAGGCCCTGTGTGGTTTTGAGGCCTGCTAGTGTCGACCCTAATAGGAAAAGGGTCTTGTCTACTGATCCATGATGAGCGCACTAACCGCATTGGGAAGCGAGTATGGGCGCCCCCCTCAATTTGATTCGATTCGCATCTCGTCCAAATCGCCTCATTTTGTTTGTGTTTTCCATTTGCCGCATGCATGTTTTTGCGAGCCCAGGCCAGGGTGGAACTTTTGTAGTCGGCATATAGGGGGACACGTTCTTAGAGTGCTATGAGGGTCCATTTTCTTCTGGGCTCGATTAGCCGTGCGCCCAAGGTGCTTTGGGCTTGATGCGGAGAAGAGTTGAGTTGTGTTGAGTGCCCCGCTTGGTGGAAGGGCCTTTCCATCTGGCGGGTTATTCATGCGTGTACGGCCAAATTGGTGCAACCCTGCAGGGATAATCTTCTCGAGAAGCCGTGTTTTCCGCGGTTATGGATTACTTGGTGAAAGTAATGGCTAACAAGTACTCAGGACAACTTAAACCTAATGATTAACAACCTTACACCTCAATGATTAACAACTTGACTAGTAATAGGCTTATTGACACAATAATATGAACCATCATTAACTCAACTGTGTGAGTTATCCTCGGATTGCTTCTTTGGATAAGGGGCGAGATCCAGGATGTGTTTGTTTGAAGTTATCTTTCAGTTGGTTACAATACTCGATCTTATCCCCTTTCTGTTAGTTGGAAGTTGTAGTTCTCTGTAGTTGGTTAGCGCAGCCAGTTGCAGCAACTTTTATATCCCCTTTCTTCCGTTGAACCCAAGGCATCTGTGCTTGGTGTTGACGGGTTACACTTTGGTGAACTGTGAGTCTTGCTTGCCAGTGCGTTTATGTACTGACCCCTTTGGGGCTGTGGTTTCCGCAGACCTACGTTTCCGAGGATCTCCATGGTGGCTACTACGTGGAGTATGACGACGAGACTGCTGACGAGTAGATAGCGGACCCGGGCAGGATCCGAGGCTTCGTGGATGGGCTCCATCTTTTCGTTTCCGGCCTCTTAGGCCTATTTGGATCTTGTCTGTACTCAGACATGTTGAATGCTTCCGCTGTGATGTAATGGTGAATTGTTGGGACATGTGTCCTCTGGATGATTGTATTCGCTATCTCTGCTCTAATGAGAGCTATTTGCAATTTATTTCAATCTTTTGTGTCGTAGAGATCTGTTGTGATATCACTTGTTCCAATGCCGTTGACGTACCATGCGTGTATGTTTTGAAGTACGTCAATGGAAGTATCCTGATTTCTATGGGATAGTTTACGTCGACGCTGAACAGATAGGGGTTGGTTGTCACACATACGTGTGTTGGCCTACTCGTAAGAGGACGCGGGTGCCGGTAAGCCCCGTAATCCAATCTACTACTGTTCAACGGAACGGCGAGTATCCTTTAGAAGTCCGGGTGCGACAAACATGAAAAGTAACTCAAACTAAAGATCATGAATAATAATGCACTTGAAGTTATATGTTTGTTTCAAGGATAAAGAAAGCATAGAAAAGTGGTATTCTTCTTGTCCTTAAAAGTGGAGCAAAACATAAATGCCAGGACAACTTCAAAGTTCAAGTGGTGACGAGAAACAAATAATTTTAGAACAAGTAATAACATATCATGAATCAATCAATAATAATCTTTGGGACAAATGCACATTAAACTCAGAATGGCAACTACTCTCTCTTAACTTCGCATGAAGTTAGAAGATGAAGACTCAACATAAAAGTAAAAGAAAGGCCCTTCGTAGAGGGAAGCAGGGATTAACTCATGTGCTAGAGCCTTTTATTTTATTAAAACAGAGGTACTGAAAACAATTTTGAGAGAGGTGTATGTTTATGTCAACGAATGGAAAACAGACAATACAGTACGTCACAAGCCAACTAGACTTCACAAGAGAGGCTCTCATTGAAGGACGTTCTTTCTACTGGGTCCAGTAGATCATGCTTTGACTGATAAATCAGGTACAAAAATAGTGAAGAGAATTTATATAACCACATTTTTGGGCTGGGCACCCTGTTGCCAGCTCTTATAGCATTTGGATAACCGGATGTGCCACTAGTCCAGGTGTGTGAAGTCCAATCAACAAGTGAGATAAAGATTCTCTATTCACGTCCTAATGAGCTAAAACAGCGGCACAAAACAGGTATAATTTTGAAGGTTTTAAAGGTAGCACATGAGAAATCTACTTTGGAGTGGCGGTTAAATACCACATGTAGGTAGGTATGGTGGACACATTTGGAAAACTTTGGTTTTGGGGAGTTGGATGCATGAGTAGAGCTCATACTCAGTGCAGGTGGAGGCTAGCAAAAGACTGGGAGCGACAAATTAAGAGAGTGTAATGGCCATAATCATGCATAGTGATAAAAACATTATTAATCAAAGTATAATGGTATTACAAGTCAAAAACTAAATGATCATAGAGGGTAAAGGTGACTGGTTCATAGTCATAACATGGTGTAAGCATGCGCCAAGTCAACCAAATAAAGCATTCAAAGGAGAATACCACAATATTATGCTTTGATGTGATAAAAACAACTCGTGATTCTTTCAATGGCACGTTAAACAGTCTTAGATTTTTGGTACAAGTCATTATACATCAATAATTACTAGGCATAGAATTAAAATAACATCCAACATGACATGATAAAGTCTAGCCACAGTCTAAACAAGCTTCTATTTGCACCGTTATAAGCATGAAATATTTTACTCTTCTCCAACACCAATGGACTTGTTTGAAACAACTCTCATAGATAATATTCATCAAATACTAGAGAGATAATCATATAGAACTGAAGCAAACTAACAAGCTCTGATCAAAATATGAGTGGAAAACAAGGGCTAAACGCAGCACTAGCAAAGAGTGAACACTCTCAGAACAATAAGAATGAAAACTAGAGTAATCTAAGTGTCGAGACATCGTAGTAAGGATCATAGATAGGGATTCCATGAGCCTACGGGTAGAGACATGGGGGACGTGGTAGTACGACAAACGAGAACACCAAGTTTTACCCAGGTTCGGTATGACGCAACTAGGCGGTGTTCCTACTCCTGCAATCTCACTAAATCAGGACTGAAGCCTGAAGTATACAAAGTACAATATGAGTAGGGTTTTGCTAACTCGACGAGGATCAACTTCTCGGCGAGTAGGCTTCTAGCTAATTTTTGTCTGTGTTTCGTCTTTCCCGTCCGGCTTTATATAGATAGCCTGGTTAGGGCTTACAGAAAGGAAACCTAGAAGACTACGGATTCTTCTCCAAGCCGCACCACATTGGGCCGTGGTCCGGGTTCTTCTAGAATCCAGCTTCCTGTGCATCAGCTTACTGGTTCGCCCAGTGGACCGTGATCCATTACCAACAGGCCACCCTAGTAATCCTGCTCTTTAGGCCAATGTTGGACATACCCCTAATCGGTATATATCCGACAGTAGCCCCCAAGAAGGATTAAGACTTCATTCTGCCGCCTTTTGTTGATTTGCATTCCCTTCCGAGAAATGTCGGCGTTTTGTCTTGATTCTTCTTTTTCCCAAAATCTTTTAAGTCAAAACTCGAAATTTATCAAAGTCTGGCTTTTCTTCCACGATCCTTCGCGGAGAAGGAACTTCGTGATGTCAGCGATGAAATCCTGCTGACATCATGGACGTTTGGGTTCAGTCAAAACCCTGAAACGTATCCTCTGATAGATTCTCATGGGAAACGAGGAGATAGCACTTATCACCCCGTCCCGTCATTTCCCGGAAATTTCGAGCGTAACACGCGTCGATCATCCAACGGTAAAAATAGCCGTTGGAGCTAATCTCCACGCTTCCGGCTATAAATAGCCACCTCGAGGGCTCTGTTTCCTCTTCCGGTTCTTCTTCCTCCTCACGCCCAGTGTCCTAGCCTTAGCTTCCAGAGCACGAGCCCGAGAGAACGCAGAGCACTTAGCCCCCAAGCCCCTCCCCGGACCCATCATCGGAGGATCCCACTCGCGACCGCGCCGCCCGCAAATGGCAACCGGAGATTCTCCCCACGCCTCCGACTCAGCGAGCGCCACCTTGAACCTGGACGATATCATCAACAACCTTGATCCCCTCGTCGACTCTCCCATCCGCGCCGCTGCGAACACGCCGGAGGGGACCGCCAGCGACCCGGCTCGCGGGGATCTGCCTCCCGCGGCCAGAAACGTGCCAACGTCATCGTCCGTCACTCCTCCTCCGCCTCCTTTCACCGAGCCCGCGTAAGAAAACGCCACTCTCGGCGGCGACGAGGTCGCTGCTTCCGGCGTTGCCGGAGGTGAAGAAGAAGGCGAATAAAATGTCGAGAAATGGAGCCACTGCAACGTGGTTCCGTCCCTTCTTCCGGCTTTGGAAAAGGAAGGGTTTGTCGTGAAGGGAAAGTGGCGGTACAATGAAGAAGACAACGAGCCGTCTCCAGCACCCGGTGAACAGGTTCTCCTCGAATCGCACGTAAATCGAGGTATGGGGTTTCCGCCATCCGCCTTATTTCTCCAAATCCTAGATCACTATAGGATTCAGCCACACAACCTGCCCCCCAATTCCATTCTTTATCTTGCCGGGTTTCAGGCCTTGTTCGAGGGGTATCTAGGAATAGAACCTAGATTAGATTTTTGGCAGTATTGCTTCGGAGTGAAACGCAATCCCTACGAAGGCGCCCTTCTGACATGCGGGACTATCTCCTTTACCCTTCGTAGGTTTAGGGAGGATTGGTTTCCGAAAATCAAAACCTCGAAATCCGTCAAATTTTGGACGGGTTCCTTTTTCTATCACTCGGATGTTCCGTTTCCTGGAAAGGAAACGGGCATTCCACCTTTCATCAATTCCGTGACCACTCCCCAAGACAATTGGGCAGTGGACGCGGTCCATACTCTGCCTGCAGATCTGATGAGGATCAAGAGGCGAATCGCCAAACTTGTTTCCGCTACTCCCCCTCTTTGTTGGATACCGTTCTGTGTTGGATCGGAAGGCGGATTCAGCCCTTGGCTCATCGCGGGAAACGGTTCATGTGCGACTACTCGGGCCCGGGAGACGCGATGAGAGCGACGGACAAAGCTCTGACAAAAAAGGACTTCAAGAAGCGGCTAAATCAGCTGGTTTCTACTTGTGATCAGTACGAGGAGAGCTGGCAAATGTACCACGCCGGAAACCCAGCTCCAAAGGTATAGTTTTAACTTCTTTGGGAATTTTCTTGAGTTTCTTTCTTTCTCAGATTTTTTTCCTTACTCGAACTTTGTTTCTTTTTAGAGCTTCTCAACCTTCCTGAGGGTGAGCTTTCCTCCGATGCCGAGTTCGACGCGGTTCGCGCCAACTTTCAGTCAGGCGGACGGAAGCGCAAGAAGTCTTCCAGCACTCAGGAGGTGATCGATCTTGACAGCGTTGTCGTCGCAACTTCCAGGTAAAAAATCCCAGGCTTTTCCATTTCTATGTTTTTTATCTCATGTTTTTTATTTCTCGGAATTTTCCTTTTCTTTTTGTTTCTAGTCTTGCCCCTACCACTTTGAAGGGGAAAGGCCGGAAGAGGAGCAAAGTCATATCCCGCTGCTGCAATACATACTCCGACAGCAGCAGGGGAGGAAAACTCGGCTGTCAGGGAGGAAGAATATCCCTTGCAGTCCAGCCACCCCATTGTATCCGACTCGGATGCGAGGGAAAGGGCGGTGCCGGAAGAGGGAGGCCCTTCAAACATCCCGAAGGAGGAGCCAATCCCTAATTTTGACAAGGAGTTCAAGGTAAAACAAGAAGAACATCTTGACGAACACGGATACATTCATCCATGGGAGAAAAATATTTCGCTCGTGCTCCTTTAATCCGTCCATGGCCGCAAGGCAGACTTATAGTTTGGAATAATTACGTGTTCTCGCCTCGGCATGTCATTCAAGATGGCCTTTGCCATGGCGGAATTACCTTTGCAGAGTATGCAAAGGAATTTACCGAGAATCTGGCGAGCCTACAAAATATGAGCCAGGTAATATCTCTAGCCCCCAAGCATTTAGACAAATGTATTCTTTTTTACTTAATGCTTTCTTATCATTCTTGTTTTTCTTTTACTTAAGCGACTTTTCCCTTATCTATGTTTCGGCAATCTGTCGAGACGATAAACATGGAAGTTTTCAACAAGCTTACCATCAAGAATAAAGAGGTTAAAACTCTCCTTAGCATTTGTCGTGGGATAATCACGGCAGACGTTACCGGGGGTAACTTATCTTGGGGCAATTCGACTCTGGTGTTTGGGAGAGGATTAAGCTCAAGGGAAACCATGTTATCAATCGATCTGGTAGCTCTGGCAATCAAGTCGCCGAGTCTCCGATCTAGTGTTACAATATCTACTCTCGTATTACACGGAAACTCGAATATCTGGTGAAGCTCGTCTCCTTTCTAACCCTAGGAGCCGGTTTATATCTTACCCAACCCCCTGGCTTCCCATCCAAGGCATACTCGGAGTCCTACCTGTTAACCGCATACAAAACCCTAAGTTTCCTAATTGTAACCCCAAAGCCGGGTTACGAGGCCTACACTGCTTCTTGGGCCTTCTAGAAACTCCTCTTCCTTTAACCGGGTCTTGCGCAGTTCCCTTTGGGCAGGGTTACACCTTGGCGTTAGCATACCGGGTTTCCATCCCTCCATCAGTAGTCCCCAGAATAGCTTGGGCTTCGCGGGATCAACTATGAAGCGCACGCTATTCCCTTCAAAATAAGAAACATACAAGTCTATAAAATACCGGGTTAGAATGCTTTGATAATAGCTAGGCCTAGCTCTGTAGGTGGTCCATATAGTAACCCGGCTTTTCCCCGAGTCTAGCATTGTTTTCCCCGGTCAACACTCCGAGAAAGCACACAAGAGCCGGACTCACATCGCTCGCCAGTCAGTCCGAATATCGCGCTTGTAATCTGTTCCAATCTTTTCCGGATATCTCGTAACGGGAGCCTTCAATGCTTATCCCGAAAATACGGTTGAGTATCCTTTTCCCGAAAATTTGGCTCCCGCCGCTTAGACCTAGGGCGCTCCCGCTGAGTTCCTATAAATAGGTACCCAAACGGCACCGTCGAGATCCACTTCACCATTTGCCATCACCTCTCCATCTCTTCTCCTCTCTCGGTGCTCTCGCCTCCAAGCTCGAGCCAGTACCGCGGCGCCGCCCACGAGCTCGTTCGCCGGAGACGGGCCACCGCCATCCATCCGCACCCGCACTCGCGACGGCGTGAAGCCGCCACGTCCTTGAGCAGCTCACCGGAGAGCCCTAGGGACCGCCGCCGTCGCGCCACCTGCCGCTGCCGCGTTCTTCCCTAAATCCCTCCGGTAAGCTCCCTTAACCCCACGAATTTCATCCTTGATTTGAACTGTGTTATTCTTGCAGGTAGATTGGATCTAGCTCCGCGCCAAGATGCCCTTTTCATTCCCCTCGATTTTTCACTCCATGTTTTGCACTTCCATGTCACCTGCTTAATCTAGATTTAACAGCACACCTCACAGCGCATTTCCATCATTTGTGATCACGATTTTCCCGAGGAATTTTTCCGTCTAGATCCAATTTGCCAACATTTCCTGTTAGCATTACCCTTTAAGTCGGATAACAATCATTTTCCGGGTCTCTAGTCGTTTACACTCTGCACTTTGTCTCCTTTTCAGATTAAGCCCATGGCGCCTAAGGCCAGCGCGAAACTGAAGGGCAAACAGCCGGCTGGCATGGCAAAGCCGAGTCAATCGATCTCCGCCAACTGGGCGAGGTCGATAGTGACCAAGGCCAAGCTGGATGAGCTTGCCGAATCTGGCGTCTTACCCGCCCGGGAAGAAATCCATTGGCGTGTACCTGGGGACGAGACTCGGCCTTCCCCGGGTCTTGATGAGGTAGTGATCTTCGTAGAGCATGTGATCTGGGGTTTTCGCCCCCAGGGTCACCATTTCTTCCGCGCATTGCTAGATCATTACAAACTCCGAATGTTTGATATTGGTCCTAACTCCATGCTGAACATCACTCATTTTATTGTCCTGTGTGAGTCATACTTATGCATCCCTCCGAATCTTGCACTCTTCCTTGAACTATTCCAATGCAAACCGTGCCGCGAGAGCGGCGACGGGGCGCTCCTGGTTTGCGGAGGGGTTTCTATCCAGAGACGGAAGAATTCCTTAATGCCGACTCTGAGTCTTAACTCCCACGTCAAGCACTGGCAAAAGACTTACTTTTATTGCCAAGACACCTCGTCACCCGGTGAAAAGACATTGCCGGGTTTCTCCGAAGATCTCCTCACCCTCTCCAATAATCTTAGCTCCTTCGCTTTTGAGTCGGATAGGCAGTCCATCCAACCCCTCCTCACCAAGCTCGTTGTACTCTCGGCCCACGGCCTCCTTGGGCTTAACTTAGTCAAAACTTGGGTAACTTTCCGGATCCAACCCAACGCTGTCCGGCCCAGACTTATGTGCAACTACTCTGGACACCTCACGGATTCCCTTCGTTACTCACTGAGGAATTACCCGGCCGCAGACGCGAACAAGATAATTAAAAACTTCTTGACCGAGAAAATGGAGGTGATCCGGACCATAGCCGGCCTGGACCCCTACACGCGGGATAACCCGGCTCCAGCAGTAAGATCCGGCCCCCACTTTTTATCCGACTGACATTTTTCTGGTACAACCACTAACCTTTATCATTGTGTTTTTATCTCAGGAAGGTAGCGCTTTCTGGAAGATCGAGACCCCCCTCCTTCCGAAAACTCGGAAGAGGATGAAGAGCCGGTTGATACCGATGAGGGTAACATCCGAGTCTTACACATTTTCCTTTCTGTTAACTTTTATCCCAACTTGCTTCAATTTTCCGACAATATGCTATGTTTTCCAGGATTGGAGGATAAAGAGGAGACCCAATCCGACGAAAGCGAAGCTGAGCCGGACATTGACGTTGGGACGAAGAGGAAGGCTCGGACAGTTGTATTCAAGGTTCCTTACTCCTCTATTGCCTCCAAACCATATTCATACGCTAACATGTGCGAGCTTAACCAACACTTGATCGCCTCGTCGCGCTTGAAGGAATCCGCCCCAGTCAAACGTAGGGTAACTCGGAACTCTCCGGGTGATGATCCTCTCAACCCGGGCATCGCTTCATCCCCCGTTCGCAGATCCGGTATTCCCCAAACTCATTCTTCCCGCTCTCCTCAAAGATTTCCATCTCCAAACCATCCACTAGCCGGGCAAATCCGGGTCTCACTTTCCCAATCTTTATCAGCCTCGTCCGGGTCTAGCAACGATCTTCCGGCGGATTTCGTCGTGAACACCGGGTAAGTCACCTTTCTTGCTATTCAATACACTAGCTTTTTCCATATCTCTCATTTACCGCGTGCTGACTGTTTCTTGTTCTCTTTTTCCTTAGAGCCAAGGTCACAAACAGTGACCCGGACGATATGGATGTGGATGACCCGGCGATGAAGGATCCGGAAGACATCGTGAAGGCCGCGGCTGGCGGCGTTGAAGAAGAAGATAAAGAGGAAGACACGCTAAAAGACTCGGCCGAGCAGGAGGCCGAGTATCCTATTCCGTCACACAGACCCGGAGGTGACGACGTCGAGGTCCTGGGCGCGAGGAGGGGTGATCCCACTCCTGATACCCAGGCGACTCGGGTGTCCCCCCCCCCCCCAAGCAGGAAAGGACTCCGCCTCCGGGTAACCAGGCCCCCAGCTCCTCCGGGGTGAAACTTGACGATCTAAACTTTGAAGAAATGCTAGGTGCTCTTTATACCTTTAAAACTGATGAAAAGGGCATTCTGGAAGCCATGGCGGCTAAGTACCAGGTAAATTAACCGGCACTGCTTGTATATTCACCTAGTACCCAAGTTCCGAGTGAACTATGCATAGTTTGCTTGGTACTTTGTAACGCTATGATTAATCACACCCGGATATGTCTTTTGTCCGACTAACATTTCCTTTTCCTTTCTCGCAGGCATACGTGGCCCAATCGGAGGAGATGTTGGCTAAAACCAACAAGCTCCTCGAGGTTGAAACAAAGCTGCGTGAATCGCTGGAAACTGATGTGGAGAAACTTGAGAAAAATGTGAGAAAATATAGGAAGAGATCCCACACTGCTGAGGGTGAGCTGAAGAGGCTTTCGGCCCAAATTGCCGATACTTATCGCACCTTGCTTGGTAATAATTTCTAACTGATTAACTATAACCCGGATTTCTTATTCTGCGAAACACTCGGAGTTTCTTGCTTTAACCTTTCTGTTACTCTGCAGGGCCGGGTGAGGCGGTCCCAGATGAAGATGATATCGAGAAGTTAAAGACTTTAAAGGCCGTAATCCGGCAACTCTGTGCCGGCACCAAATGGATTTTGCAAGCTATCAAGTGGCCGGGTACCGGGTATGGTGATTTGAACACCTTGCTTAACGCATGTTCCACCATCCCCGAGTGGATCGACCACTTCAAGCGCTCGTCGTGCCGGGTTGGAGTAACCCGGGGGCTCGCTCTGGCCAAGGCCTACTTTCCCAAACTTGAGCCGGCAAAGCTCGTTGGCGGGTTTCCCGAATTCAACCATGACGGCTCCAAATTTTCTGGTAAGAACTTCAAGGCCATCAATACTGAGGTGCGTCACTCGGCGAGCTTGATCGCCGACAATATGGATTGAAGCAAGATTGTTCCGCCTTATGACGCCGAAGACAAGCCAATTCAGTCGGATCTGCCAAAGCCTTAGGACATGCTGGCACGGTGGAAGGCGGAAGCTGCACAGAGGAAGGAGGAAGCTGCGAAGAAGAAGGCTGAGGCCGATACTGCGCCTACCACCTCCACGCCGGCTGTCCCTCCTCCAGCGCGCGCCGGTACTGCTGCTGACCCGGACGCTGAGGCCGAAAAGACCGCCGACGAGTAAGTCAAAGACCCGGCTGCCCAAGACAACATTGATGACTCGGCCAAGAATGCCGAGTAAAGTTTCACCTTCTACCGCTCCAAACACTTCATTCGGCCAATGGGCATTTTGTAATATGCCTAAAACAATTTATCCTTTTAATAGTGCGCCTGTGCACTTTTCGATACAACTTCCTTGGTTTGTAATACATTAAGAACCTTTATAGCCTTTGTGGCCCTTCTGGCCTTTCTCATGGATTTGTTATTTCCTGGTCTTGGACTTTTTGTTGCTGGTTTTCGCTATTTTTCCTTTTGCAAAACTCGGTTTCTGGGTCTCGGGGATTTTTGACCAGTGGACTTTATTTCCTAAGTCCCCAAGTCCCCAAGACTCGGATTTTTGGGTTTTAAGCCTGATAGCTAGACAATTTGTTGTTGTTTTCGAAATCCCGAGTCCCCAAGACCCGAATTTCCGAGTCTAAGGGTTTGGTGGTTTCCAATGAGCAAATTGTGTCTGCTAAGGCCCCAAAACCTAGAGTTACTCACATAGGTTTGAAGTTATGCTTAATATGTTGCGAGTTTCCGGCTGTTAACCTTGTACTCTCCATAACTTGTGGTTTGGATGACCCTTTTGATTCTCTTTGCTGTAAGCCGACTTTCGCGTGGATATTCAATGCTGCTATAACTGTATAAAAACAGGTTCAGGCAAGTCCCATTGGGCATCATGACTGATTGTAATTACACGCTAGCAAAGCACGCCACATTTTTGTGAGTCACATCAAGCTTAAACAAGAGAAATCAAGAAGAATTTGGCTCTATTGTCCGGTTATAAGATTGCAACCGTACTTATTACAAGTAATCGGTCTTTATAACTTCATGGCATCGCGGCCGGGTCTTTGAGTTTGCAACTGTGCTATTCAAGCAATTAGCCCCCAAGACCTATATAAATAACCTTTCGAAAAACTATTGTACTATAAACAAACAAATAACTCTTACCTGACAGAGATAAGAAAACACAAAGAAAAAACAGGAAATATAAAAACTTAACAAAAAACACATAAGAAAGGAACAACATCATAGTTTAACCATCTCTTTATTGATATGAGAAAAGTTAGGTCAGCAAGCCGCCTCATTAAAAACCCTCCAGTCCCCTTAGGTACCCTGGATAGGAAAAGAGTGCGTCTGAAACCTGCTGCCTGTTACATCGTGTAGTTCCACTTGTAAGCCTAGTCTAGTCTAGGTGTAGTAGGGGCGTAGCTGAGCCACGTTCCATGGTCTTTCCCTCTCTTGCATAGACGAAGTTGTGTGAGCGGTGTCATTGACAGTATCCGACTCTTCCCTTGCATCTATCAAGTAATATGATCCGTTCTGCAAATTCCGGCTTACGATGAACGGTCCTTCCCATGGTGGCGACAACTTATGTTTTCCTTCCTTTGATTGTACCAACCGCAATACCATGTCTCCTTCCTGGAAGACCCGGGTTTTGACTCGCCGACTATGATATCTCCTCAGATCCTGCTGATATATGGCTGATCTCTCCAAGGCTTGTTCTCTGTGCTCTTCTAGCATATCCACGACATCCTGCCGGGTCTTCTCATTCTCCACATCAACGTAAGCCGACACTCGGGGAGAGTCGTGAATAATTTCACTCGGCAATACTGCCTCTGCACCATAAACCATGAAAAACGGGGTCATTTGAGTAGATCTGTTAGGTGTAGTGTTAATTCCCCAAACCACTGATGGTAGCTCCTCAACCCACGCTCCAGCAGCTCTTATGCATGGGACTCGCAGCCGTGGTTTTAACCCACGAAGTAATTCCTTGTTTTCCCTCTCCACTTGTCCATTAGCTTGTGGATGGGCTACTGAGGCTATGTCAAGCCGGATACCGTTGTTCCCACAGAATTTTTCCATCTCACCAAGGGACATGTTGGTTCCATTGTCTGTTATTATGCTGTGAGGATACCCAAACCTGTAGATGATCCTTTTTAAGAACTTGACTGCTGTGATTGCTTCGCAATTGGTAACTGGCATAACTTCAACCCACTTTGTAAATTTATCGATGGCTACCAAAAGATGGGTCTTTTTGCAGGGTGACATGTGGAAGGGGCCCACCATATCCATGCCCCAAACAGCGAACGGCCAGGTTAATGGGATTGTTTGCAACTCCATAGCCGACACATTGATTTGGCGAGCGTACCTTTGACATCCGTCGCACCTTGCCACCAAGCGCTCCGTGTCTGCTAAGGCTGTGAGCCAAAAGAAACCATGTCGATATGCTTTGGCCACAAGGGATCTTGTGGATGCATGATGCCCACAATCACCTTCATGGATCTCTTTCAGAATCTGCCGGCCTTCTTCTGGTTCTACACAGCGTAAAAAGACTCCGGCTGCACTCCTTTTATATAACTCGCCATTGATGATGGAATAGCCATTTGCTCGTCTCAGAATCTGCCTTGCTAAAACTTCCTGTGGTGGTAACTCGCCCCGTGATAGATAAGCTAAAAATGGCTCTGTCCACTCGGGAACAGCATGTATCGTGGCCACGAGCTCCAAATCCGGGTCTTGGTTAGCCACCTCTTCCTCAGACTCGGTTTTAACAAATGGCCGCCATAACTCGTCCAGGAAAACATTGGGTGGAACCGGCTCTCTGCGCGAGCCGAGTCTTGCGAGCGCATCTGCTGCCTCGTTCTTTCGCCTGTCAATATGCTCCACCTCATACCCGGAAAAACACCCGGCAACCCTATCCACCTCTCTGCGATATGCTGCCATAGTTGCATCCTTCCTATCCCAGGTTCCTGAGACCTGCTGCACCACAAGATCCGAATCTCCATAGCACCGTATCCGCCTGATGTTCATCTCCTTGGCTATTCTCAATCCGTGTAATAATGCCTCATACTCGGCCACGTTGTTGGAGCAATCAAAGTGAATTTGCAACACGTAGCTCAGTTTCTCTCCTTTGGGCGATGTAAGTACCACCCCAGCTCCTGATCCCTCGTAATGCTTAGAACAATCAAAGTGCATCACCCAAGACTCGGAACTTGGTGTCATTGTGGGCATGCTCGTGTGAGTCCAATCATTGATAAAATCGACTAAAGCTTGAGATTTGATTGCAGACCTGGGCTCGTAGTTGATGTGATAATCTCCCATCTCAATGGCCCACTTGGCTATTCTACCTGTTGCATCTGAGTTTCTGATAATATCCGACATTGGTATGGAGCTAACCACTGTTATGGGGTGTTCCTGAAAATAGGGTTTCAATTTCCGGCTGGCCATGAAGACCCCGAAAACCAACTTCTGCCAATGTGGGTAACGCTGCTTTGCTTCCGATAGTACCTCGCTTACGTAATAAACCGGCCTTTGTACCGGGTGATGTTTTCCATCCTCTTTACGCTCAACGACAACCACTGCGCTAACCTCCTGGGGACCGGCTGTCGGGGGGTAACCCCCGAGTAGGGTAAAGGCAAGTGCTAAAGGGCAAGATCAGAAGAGACGTTTGGCAGAGTAGCGGCTACCCTGTACTCGCTACCCAGTTGTCCGCTATTCGGCCGTACACACTGATGGCCAGGAGGAAGAATCAAGGAAGTTATTCTCCTCCGTGTAGAGGAAGTGGTCCGAGTAGAGATGGCGGTCTCCTACTCGGGCCAGAAGTCAAAGGAGCCGTTCTGACACAGGATCCCGCGTATCCTGGGTCCGTACTGGGGCACTGTTCATCTGCAGAGCGGGTGCTTATCCGCGCCAGGGTGTCAGCAGGGCGTCGCAGGCTAAGGGGGCCTACCCCGTGACAGTGTCAGTGATAACAGATCAGTTTCTCGGTTCTACGGAACGACTTTGCACACGGAGACAAACTTGGAAGCCAAAGCTGTCAGCGAGAAGCTGGAAGTGTACAGTGTGCACACTATGTCGACATCTTGGCTGTATCCGGCTGGGCACCAGTATATAAGGTGCCCTGCCTCCTCCTGCGCGAGGAACGACACGACTAAGGGCTTTAGTCACCTAGAGAGGAGAGTGGCTACTCGGTTGTAAGCATCACTTGTACTGTGGCTACTCGGTGAGACACGAATATAAAGAGAGAAAGGCAGGAGTAGGGGTTTTACCTCCACACGAGGGCCTTGAACCTGGGTAGATCTTGTTGTTTGCAGTGCTAGTTCCATACTCACGCGGCTACTCGCTGCGTGAACCCTCCCCGAGCGCCTCCAGCGTCCATCGTCCCCACATCTTTAGCCATCCTATGGCATCTGCCGTGACACCACCACGACAGTTGGCGCCCACCGTGGGGCAACCAGCAGCGCTGGCTGGAGTTTCCGTTCGGACGGGATCGATTTATGCTACCGGAGAGCGCGTGGTCTGTGGCCTCGTCCACAGATTCGGCTCCTTCGACTTCGTCACCGACAACGCCGGCGATTTCGGCGGCAGGGCCATGCCGGAGGGCGGCTCGGTGCTCTCTTTCGGCGCACACCTCATCTACGTCGCCACCGTCATCGACCGCGAGTACCCCGGGAAGGTGCATGTCGCGGAAGATCCCCCTGTTGTCATCGCTGTGCGCGGGAGGCCGATGGGCCGCTCCGTGGACAGCGTGGAGGTGATGGTGACCGGCCCTGCTGCTGATGCCGGGAAGGGCGCGGCTGCTGCCGCTGCGGGCGTCATCGAGGATCTCGCTGGCCCGAGTGCTGGCGGGAAGACCCACAAGCCCTACGAGAAGGACTGCAACCTGCCTCCCTCCACTACTCCGACAATACCTGCGTCCGCCGTGCGGATGGGCATGCCACCTCCCATCGAGCTCGAGCTCATGACCATGCGGGCGCAGCTCGACCAGCAGCGCCAGGCGCTGCTCGCCGAGCAGGCGGAGCTGGATAAGGTTAGGCTTGAGCTGAACCTGGACCAGAACGAGTACAATAGGGCTCACGGCTTCACACCGGTAGTGAGGAGGCCTTCCAAGGCAGGGGCTACGCGCCGCAACCTAGGCACCGAGATGGCGGCAGTTGGTGAAACTGCTGGCCAAGCCGCTAGCCAAAACACCGCCACCACCAGACCCAGATACAGCACCCCCGCCAAAACCCTTAGAGCTGTTGAGGCTGTAGCTACTGAGTTGCCGCATCTCGCTGTCGACGCGCGCGTTAGGTAGCAAGAAAGACTCAATGAGCTAGTGCTAGAGGCTGCTAGGCAGAACGAGGAGTTCCGGAAAGCCAACCCGGGTGCTGGAGCTTCTCAGATAGTGCATTCGCATGCGGCTAGATCTAATTAACGATCAGGCCTCATCACCGCATCCCAGCAGCGAGAAGGAGCGGAGTGGGCATTCCGGCAGAGATAGGCAGATGCAGGTGTACGACCCGGCTTTCGCTGCAAAACAGCACGCCGTGGCGCGACAGTCCAGTCAAAAACACAACGCTGCAGGAGCAGCCTATCAAGCCCATAAAGCTCACAGCCAGGCCCGAGATGGAGAACGCCCAGGCCCTTCTCAGCATCCAGTTGCTCAGCCTACTCGGCAGAGGCAGCAGCCGCGTGCGGTTGCACCAGCCGCCAACCCGGTGGAGCAGCCTGCAGTCGTGCAGGTGGACAGATATGATGATGGCTACTCGTCTATGGGGTTGGCGGGCTATGACATCCTGGATCGCGTGGGTGAGCGCGTGCTGGAGCCCAGTGATGCCAGGCACAAGCTGGACCGGATCAGCCTGTCCGTGCAACTCGAGAGCAAGGGGCCGCCTGGCCCAGAGTGCTTTGGTCCCCGCATCATGACGGAGCCGTCCGTGAAGCAGTTCCAGCTCGCTAGGGGGACCAAGTGCTATGACGGCAGCACCAAGCCGGAAGATTGGCTCAATGACTATGTCACAGCTGTGCACATTGCAGGCGGCAACCGGAGATGGGCCGTGCGGTACATCCCGCAGATGCTCGAGGGACCGGCAAGAACTTGGCTCAACAACCTGCCCAAGCACAGCATCAACTGCTGGCTTGACTTCGCGGAGGCATTCGTCAGCAACTTCACCAGCACCTACCGGAGGCCAAATAGGCTGCAGCAGCTATCCGCTTGCAGACAGCGGGAAGAGGAGACGGACCGGGAGTATCTTACTCGGTGGAGCACTCTGAGGAACACCTGTGAGGGTGTGAATGAGGCCCAGGCCATCACTTGGTTTGCGCAGGGTTGCAGACATGGCAGCATGCTGTGGCAGAGGCTCCAGAGGGAGATGCCGAGTACTCTCGCTGAGACCATCCGGATTGCGGATCAGTACGCACTCGGTGACCCGACACAGCCTCTTCTTGATGCTGCTGAGCCGAGAAGGAACTACAACATCAACACCAGCAAGCGCAATGAGTTCCGCAACAAGCGCAGAGGAGACCGGATTGATACCCGGTACTATCCTGAGGAGGTGAATGCTGTGGCAACCGGAGCTGGGAGTAGCCAGAGGCCAAAAACTGCTGGAGCCCAGTACGGGCAGAACCAGAATCAGGGCCAAGGCAACAAGAAGCCATACAGCGCTTCCCAGCAGGGTAGCGGCAACTCTAGTCTGGCGCCAAACTTTGTCTTCAAGGACATGAAGGATGGCCCATGCAGCTTCCATACTCGGCATCCCGCAAGACCTGCCAACCACATTACTCGGCAATGCAGTTGGTGGGAAGAAATCAAGAATGAGGGCCTGCCTCCTCCTCCTCCTCCGCCAGCCGCAAATGCCGCTGTACAGCCTGCTCGCGCACCCGCTGCTCGGCCTCCAGCCTTCCCAAGAAGGGAGAATGTGAACCAAGTGGCTTTAGGAGCCAACCGCCACTTCAACAACGATGGCTACCGCAACAACAACAACAACTACTACACCCGCAACAACAACAGAGGCAACAACAACAACAACAACCAAGGTAACAACAACAACGACAACAATGGTGGCGGAGACCGCAATCGGTACCAGGAGCACCACGAGAGCTATATGATCTTCACCTCTGAGCCTGTCGACAAGAAGTCCCAGCACAGGCGTGCCATGGAGGTCAATGTTGTGATCCCTACTGTTCCTCACTACATGCATTGGTGCAACCAAGAGATCACGTGGTCCAGAGCGGATCATCCTAAGGTGATGCCCAACCCGGGTAGCTACGCCTTGGTGCTGGATCCTACCTTCTTGGGTCCCGAGAAGAACGTGAGGTTCAGCAAGGTACTGATTGACAACGGCAACAGCATCAACATTGTGTACAGAGACACGCTTGAGAAGCTCGGTATGGCCGAGAACATGCTGCTACCCAGCAAGACCACTTTCCATGGCATTGTGCCAGGAGTCTCTTGCAATCCGATTGGCCGAGTATGGATAGATGTGCTATTCGGCACCAGGGAGAACTGCCGCACAGAGAGCCTGCAGTTTGAGGTGGTTGATCACCAGAGCCCCTACCATGCCCTACTCGGCAGGCCCGCTCTGAGCAAGTTCATGGCCTCTACCCACACTGCATATCTAAAGATGAAGATCCCTGGTCCCAATGGCGTAATTACCATCTCTGGTGATTACAAGAAGTCTATGGAGTGTGCCTCTGCTGGTTCTCAGTTGGCGGAGTCCATGGTGATCGCTGCCGAGAAGAAGAAGATGTACGAGGTGGTGGCTATGGCGCAATCCGCGCAAGCTGGTGCGCCTGGCATGCCGAGTTCCCAGCACGGGACGGCGTTCCAGGCATCTCAGGAGACGAAGAAGATCCAGGTTGACCCTGAGTTTCCCGACCGAGTTGCCATCATTTGCTCCGGGTTGGGGGAGAAATAGGAAAGCGAGCTCATCCACTTCCTCCGTGAGAATCGGGACGTGTTCGCCTGGTCCAATGAGGATCTGCCAGGTGTCCCGAGGGAGTTGGTTGAGCACTCGCTACATGTGCGTCCTGACGGCAAACCAGTGAAGCAGGCTATGCGCCGTTTCGGAGATGAGAGAAGGAAGGCCATCGGTGACCAGATCACCAAGCTGCTGATAAGCAATTTCATCATGGAGGTTCTGCATCCGGATTGGCTAGCCAACCCGGTCATGGTTGAGAAGAAAAAGGAGGACCCCAAGGCCGCTACCGCATGGCGCATGTGCGTCGACTACACCGACTTGAACAAGGCCTATCCCAAGGATCCTTTTCCGCTACCTCGCATCGATCAGGTGATCGACTCCACTGCTGGTTGTGAACTGTTGTCTTTCATAGATGCCTACTCTGGTTTTCACCAGATAGCTCTCAATCCTGCTGATCAAATAAAGACTGCCTTCATTACCTCGTACGGGGCTTATTGCTATCGTGTCATGTGTTTCGGGTTGCGGAATGCGGGTGCCACTTATTAGAGATGCATGCAGAAATGCTTGCATGATCAACTCGGCAAAAATGTGCAGGTGTACGTAGATGACATTGTCATCAAAACGAATAAAACACATACTCTGCTTAGTGAGCTTGAGGAAACTTTCGCTAACTTGCGCAAGTACAAGATGAAGTTGAACCCAAGTAAATGCACCTTTGGCGTCCCGGCTGGCAAGCTACTCGGCTTCTTGGTATCCAGTCGGGGCATTGAGGCCAATCCTTCAAAGATAAAAGCTATTGAGAGCATGTCTTTGCCGAGATCCCTGAAGGATGTGCAAAAATTCACTGGTTGCTTGGCATCACTGAGCCGTTTCTTGGGCAGAATGGGCGAGAAGGCCCTGCCTTTGTATCAATTGATGAAGAAAAGCGACAAGTTTGTCTAGACCCCGCAAGCGGATGTGGCATTCAAAGAGCTAAAGGAAATGCTGGGTAGCGCTCCCATCCTGGCTAGTCCGCTACCCAAGGAGCCTATGCTGCTATACATTGCTGCTACTAACCGGGTAGTCAGCGTGGTGATTGTGGTGGAACGAGAAGAGGAAGGCAAGAGTGTGCAGCGGCCTGTATACTATCTCAGTGAGGTGCTGTCCAGCTCCAAACAGAACTACCCTCACTACCAGAAGATGACTTACGGCGTGTACCTGGGCGCCAAGAAACTGAAGCACTACTTCCAGGAACACCCCATCACAGTGGTGAGCTCAGCTCCCATCTCGGATATCATGGGCAACAAGGAAGCGAGTGGCAGAGTAGCCAAGTGGGCAATCGAGCTGGCCGCGTACGCTCCTGCGTATGCGAGAAGAGAAGCCATCAAGTCTCAGATCCTGGCAGAACTTCTGGTGGATTGGGCTGAGGTGCAATATGAGCCTCCTACTCCGGTATCCAACTACTGGAAGATGCACTTTGATGGCTCCAAGATGAAGGAAGGCCTTGGTGCTGGCGTGGTGCTTACGTCACCCAAGCGAGATCAACTCAAGTATGTGCTGCAAATCCACTTCAAGGCATCCAACAATGTTGCAGAGTACGAGGCTGTGGTACACGGTTTGAAGGTGGCAAAGGAAGTTGGTGTGCAGCGCATCATATGCTATGGAGACTCGGATCTGGTCGTGCAGCAGGTTTCTGGCACTTGGGATGCTCTGGATGCCAACATGGCGTCATACCGCTTCCTGGTCCAAACCATGACAGGATTCTTTGAGGGTTGCGAGTTCCAACACATCCACCGAGCAGAGAATGAAGCAGCTGATGAGATGTCCAAGTTGGGATCTTCTCGGCAGCACATCCCGGCTGGGTTGCCTTGGAGCATTTGAGAAAGCCATCCATCAAGCCATCCCCAAACTCGGAGTCCATCTTCGTTCCTTCCCTGCCTGATGAAGAAGCAGTTCCAATGGAGATTGACTGGGAAGGTGCAAAAGGAGACCCGAGGACTGCCGTCTCCAACCCGGGGACTGGCGCCTGCAACCCGGGGACTGCCCCTCCCTACTCGGGGACTGCTCCTCCTTACTCGGGGACTGCTCCTCCTTACTCGAGGACTGCCCCTCTCAGCTCGGGGACTGTCGCATTCCTTGAAGAAGTCCTTGCAAACCGTTCGGGGTTGCAGAGAGCCAACCCCAACCCAGAAAAAGACGCAGCAGTGGTTGTCCCAATGGAGGTGGACGAACCAGTGTTTCCCGCGCGGGAGACGCCGAGTTGGGCCATGCCCATATTATCCTTTCTAAAGGACGACACCCTGCCAGATGATGAGGTTACCGCAAGGCAGATTCAGAGAAGATCCAAGGGCTACACCATCTTCAGAGAAGTGCTGCACAAGAGAAGTGCCACCGGCGTGTTGCAACGTTGTGTGGAACCGAAAGAAGGAGAAGAGATTCTGGTGGAGATACACCAAGGGGAATGCGGGCATCACACCTCTTCTCGGGCTCAAGTCAAGAAGGCTTTTCGGCATGGCTTCTTCTGGCTCACTGCTTTGAAGCAAGCTGAAGATATCGTGAGAAAGTGCAACGGCTGCCAGAGATTCGCAAGTAAGATCCACATGCCTGCTTCCGAGTTGAAAACAATTCCCATCACTTGGCCATTTGCTGTTTGGTGTCTGGATATGGTGGTCCTTTCAAACCGGCTAGAGGCAACATGACACACATTTTGGTCATGGTTGATAAATTCACCAAGTGGATTGAAGTGAAGCCTATTCGGAAGTGTGATGGAGCTACTGCTGTGAGTTTCCTGAAGGATGTGATCCTGAGATACCGCTACCTGCACAGCATCATCACAGATAACGGCACTAACTTTGCTGAGGGAGCCATGGTGAGATTCTGCAGAGACAAGCACATCCGACTAGATGTCGCGTCCGTCGCGCATCCCGCGTCCAATGGGCAGGTGGAAAGAGCAAATGACATGGTGCTTGTAGGCATAAAGCCAAGGCTGATTGAGCCGCTGCTGAAAACACCAGGGTGTTGGCTAGACGAGTTGCCAGCGGTGTTGTGGAGTCTAAGGACTACCCCTAACCGGTCAACCGGCTACACGCCATTCTTCTTGGTTTACGGGGTTGAGGCCGTGTTGCCAATCGACTTAGAGCATGACTCCCCCCGAGTAACCCTGTACACTGAGGCGGAGGCGAGAGAAGCTCGAGAAGACGACGTTGACCTGCTAGAAGAAGCAAGAGAGCTTACTCTGTCACGTTCAGCTGTTTACCAGCAAAACCTGAGGCGTTATCATAGCCGAAAAGTAAACCCAAGGGTTTTCCGAGAAGAAGACATGGTCCTTAGGCTCATGCAGCGCACAGCCGGGATGCACAAGCTATCCCCTCCGTGGGAAGGGCCGTTCATTGTGAGCAAGGCTCTACACAATGATGCGTACTACCTTGTAGATGCGCAACCATCACAGAAGAACAGGCCGGATAAAGCTGGGGAGGAATCCAAACGCCCCTGGAATGTAGCTCTACTTCGTCGCTTTCATCCATGAGAAAAAGTGTGTATGTATTCTCTTATCCGAGTTAAACTCCTACTCTGCAATCTGAAATTGAACTCGGGGACTGCCCTCGTCCAAAATTGCTCTAAGTGTTTCTATTCTGCTGTATCTTTGTCTACTCGGT
This sequence comes from Alopecurus myosuroides, assembly GCA_028641055.1. Taxonomy (NCBI): domain Eukaryota; kingdom Viridiplantae; phylum Streptophyta; class Magnoliopsida; order Poales; family Poaceae; genus Alopecurus; species Alopecurus myosuroides. The sequence goes on along the minus strand of CM054062.1, from coordinate 150,442,077 downwards.
TGCTACGCTTAGAATTTCAAAAGCATACAAAGTAGTGTGTTTATACTCACCGGACACTCTGCGACGCTGCTGCTGTCCGCAAACCGGCTTCATGGCAAGCCAGAGAACAAGCCAAAGAGTCAATGAACACATGAAAAATTGCAAAGGGAAGGACGCGTGTGGCAACCGAGTAGAGTGTTTTTTGCTGTCTGTTGTTAACTTTTTCGGCTATGTGGTGGGTAGCGTTACTATGACTGTTCCCAAGCGGCTAAGTATTTGAAACTCCAACTTCGAACTCTTGTGACTCGAATACCAAAAAAGCAACAAGTTGCAGGTAAGAGCTGAGATAAAAAGAAGGAGTGAATGAGAAATGCAACTCGGGGACTCGCATGATAACGCAACCCGGCATCAAGCCAAACCTGCTCAAATTACTAAGTATAGAACTTCAACTGGAATAAAACCTGAGTAGCAATGCAAAGGATAATTGTTCAGTACATCTGCACCCGGCATTCCGGGGATTTGATAAAAATCTCGAGCATAAGTGTTGCAGGACATAATCAGGTGGAGGTAGCAGCATCTTAGGTGTTGGCCTTGGCGGCATCAGCTTCGGTGTTGGCCTTGGTGGCATCAGCTTCAGAGTTGGCCTTGGCAGCGTCAGCTTCTGGGTTGGCGACATCGGTCTTCGCGGCATCCGCTTCTGGGTTGGTGGCAGCCTGATCAGAAGTGGCTGTGGCCACCGAGATGAGGTCCGTCGCCGAAGTGGAGGCAGCAGATTGGGCGCGGAGTAGCGCCGTGTCGTCAAGGGCCGCGCCTGAAGAAGTGCCGAACTCAAGTGCCGCGGTGTCGATGGTCATTTTCTCGCTTTCGGCTTCCTCGTCGCTATCCGCGACGACCGCGCCTTTCCCCTTCCCGGACTTGTCATCAGCGCCAGGGCTATCGAAGAAGCTCAGCCCATCTGACTCAGTAGCCTCCTCGTCATCGTCTTCATCCTCGTCTTCGCCCTCGATTTCCACATCCGTGTCGGGCTCGGTGAGGCCATCGATGTAGCGCGCGGTATCCGCGTAGGAAGCGATCTCCCACGCGACTGCCTGGCGGCGAGCCACACACTCGGGATCCTTCTCCCACTTTGAATCCCGGCGCATCTCGAGGATGGTATTGAGATTGAGATTCTCATACCAGCTACAGATGAAGAGGAGCAGCATGTCAGCGCCTGCCCGAGCTCCGGATGCTCGCCACTTCTTCAGCTCAGCCTTAACGCCATTCAGCTTCTCGGCAAGCGCGCGGATAGTTGAGGGAAAGGGATCTTGGGGCCAGAACAATGCATGAAGTTTGAAGGCAACAGACGTCAAGTCCGTGCCCAAGCCCTGAAGGCGCTGAAGCTGACCCTGCATGTTCGTAAAGTTGTCCTCAATCGAGGCCTTGGTATCCATGGGCAGCCCCTTCTCTACTCGAACATCTTGGGCCTTTGACAGGGCAGGTTTGCAAGCTGAGCAGAGATCGGGGAAGATTTCTGAAAATGCTATCAAAGAAGATTAGAAAAGAAAGCAGCAAAGAGATGCAAATCGGTCAACAGAGAAGAAGAAGGAAACAGGGAGGCACAAAGATGCGAGAACTTACTGTTCAGGTCGCAGAGTAGCGACTGCAGCTTCCTTTTCCATGACTCCTCATCAGCAGCGTGCCGCTCTTTGACCCTCCGGAACTGGGCCAATTGGAGCATGAGATCCGAGTTGCTTTTCTTCAGCGTCTCGCACTCCATCTCAAGGGCCCTTTGCTTAGCCTTGGCAGCTGCCTCCAACTTGTCCTTCTCGGCGGTTATGTCTATGACGTCCTGAAGGGCAGCCCTTAACTGGACCTGCAGCGGCTCCAGCTTGGTGGTGTGTTGGCTCTTGAGCTCAACGGCTTGGCTTTCCAATTGCTGCTGCAACTCGCCGGGTTTCACGCTGTCAAGATGCTCTTCGCGAAATTTCTTGTAATCTTCTGCGGAGGAGAAGGGCATGGTCAGCAAATAGCAGAGAAGAAGGAGGAGAGCAAGCCGAGAAGACGGCAATTTACCTTCCAACTTCTTAATAGTGGTCTCGGCATTTTCAAGAAAGATGTGACAGTGCTTGTGCTCATCTATCAGCACCGCGATCTTGCCTGCAGAGTACAAGGAGTTAGAGCAGAAAGCAAAAACGGGCGTAAACACAAAACGCATGAACCAAATAGCTAGAAGCTTACTCTCGAGCTCGAAAAGTTGAATGGTACGAGCTAGGGCCTCCTTCTCGGTCACAGCATCGCTTTTGCGTTCCGCTTCGTAGGCCTCAAGGCGTCGTTTCGCGATGCTATGGTTCCAGAGCAAATGCCGATAAAGGGTCGTTCTCTTCAAAAGGTTATTCTGAGAAGCAGAAAGAAAAGGAGTTAGACAATTTTTTGAAGATTTGACCCGAGAAGACGGCAACTCGGTCGAGTACCCGCCTACTCGGCCCGAATCTCGGGGACTGGGTGATGGATAAGAAGAAGAAGAAGAAGAAGAATAGATGAGAAGAAAAGTGCAACTCGGAACAGGCAAGCAAAACTTACCGCATAGGTTTGCTCGAGGTCCTCTGCAGCTTTGCGGTGGACGAACAACTTCGCGACAAGAGTGCTGGTGGCGGACGAGATGGTCATGGGATTGTAGCCCATGTCCGCCTTGTTCCAGTCGGTGCGCTAGTGGTCCAGCTTGCCCAAGGCCAGGCCATTCCAGGACTCGTTGCCGAGGAACGCGCTATTCCAGTCAGCGTCAATAAAGCCTACCCGGTTGATGATCTGCTCGAGCCCCTTGGACACCACCTCGGTCTCCTGGATCTCGCGCAAGAAGATTGAAAGGGCCTTGTCCTTGGCCGGCAGCTTGGAATCCACAGCCTGGATCTGTTTGCCTTTTGTGTGAGCGAGCTGCTTCTCGGTCTTGTTCAGACCAATGCCATATTGTTTGCTCATCTGCACCATATAAGGCGGGAAGATAGGAGGATCTTGAACGCTTGATCCCGCGGCTGCGCCTGCAGCGCTACCGGAAGCACCAATGGTGAGCTTCCCACTCTTCGCGGCAGGCTTCGCAGTTTGTTTAGGTGGCGGCATCACGGCAGAATCTTGAGCAGCGCCACGCGAGGGATTCCTGCGGACGGGGGCGTCTGGCTGGGCAGCTTGCTTCTCGGCGGCTTTCTTCTCGGCAGCTGGCTTCTCGACAGTCTTCTTCTCGGCAGCCTTCTTCTCGGCTGCATATTTCTTGCCGTGAGCATCGGAAGCAGTTTTCTTTGTGGTCTGCTTGGCTGGAGGGCTGGCTGTGGTCTTGGTCTTCTTCACGGGCGGGGAGCTTGGCGCAGTAGGAGGAGCAGCCTGTTGGGTAGGCGCCGCAGAGGGCTGGCTACCCGGCGTCGCGTCCGGCTGCCCGTGGCCCTGCAGGTTCTCATCCACTGCAGTTGTCTCAACACGCTGCTCGGCAGCGGGATCTGGTTGTACGTCTCCTTATTCGTCTACCCGCGGCTGGGCCGCGGGGTCATCTCGGGCAGCAGCATCAGTGTCCTGCTGCTCCTGGCTCTTTTCCTGCCGCTCAAGGGCGGCACGATCTTGATGCTCGGTGGCTGTTTCTGTGTTCTCCCCAGCTGTGGCAGCTGGGGGAGAAGGGGGTCTCTCGTCGTGAGCAGCATCCTGCGCCTGTTGTTCCGCGCGGGCCTGCTGCTCCTGCTCGGCGTCCTGGGTACCAGTGTCCATGCCCTGGACGTGGGTGTCGTCTTCGTCTTCACCCTTCACGGGCGAGGGCGCACGCGGCTTATCCCGCGTCGCGGTCTCGTCCTCATCAGAAAGGTCGATGAGCTCGTCGATGTCAATGGCGGATCGCTTCTTGGATTTGGAGGGAGCGGCAGCAGCATCAGCGTCCAAGGGGGCGCTGAAGAGAAAAAAGGGATTCAGGAAAAGAAGAGAGAAAGAAGAAACCGAGAAGCAGCGGTGGAACAAGGAATTCAGGAAAAGCAGTGACAGCAGGTTGTAACTTGGAAGAAAATCACTTACCCTGCACGTGAAGGGGGTGGCCGTCTCCCAGAGACTTTCTTGGTCTTCTTCTCGCCCTTCTTGGCCTTCTTGCCAGGGGGCTCCTGGGCACCACTGCCCGCCCTCTTCCGAGTGGCGGGAGCAGCAACCGCAAGCGGATCGACATAGAGGGCGTCCTCGTCTTCCTCCTCAGCATCAATATCATCTGTAGAGTTGAGGAGAAGAAAACAATTGAGAAACAGAAAGAAACTAAGTTGCGCTACTCGTGACCAAAAGGTGAACTCGGTCACCTTCGTCGTCGTCTTCGGACCAGTCCCGAATGGACGTGTCGACATGATGCTTACCCGGCTGGACGGCATCAGGGATGCAGAGGGTGTCCGCGGTGTCGTAGGAGACCTCGTCGTCCTCCTTTCGATCTTCGTGCCAGTTGGCCTCGAAGCGCTCCTCGCTCTCAGCGAGCTGGCGAGCAAGGCGCTGGAGATATAAGCAAGCAACACGAATCAGTTGAGCAACGTAAGGGATTCTACCCGGGACGGGATGCAAGCACAAAGCATAACCGAGTAAGCGTCCTACTCAACAAGACGTGCAAAAACAAAGCACATGAAGCCTAACAGATAGTAGCAAATGTTCTACTCGGCATGTAGTGCAAACATAAAGCACATGAAGCCTAAAGAGATACGGCTAAGTGTCCTACTCGGCACAGAGTGCGGATACTAAGCACACCAAGCTAAGAAGGCTATCTACTCGGAATCAATATGCAGGAAACAGGAGGAGAAGTACTAACCCGCTTGATTGGCTTCGTGCGGCTGTACGGCACAAAGCCGTACTGCCAGTGGTCGGTGAGGCCGGTGCTCATGATGGAGCGCGCCCAGACGGCCACATCCGCATTGCTGAGCTCGAACGTGGTCATCTGGGTGCAATCTCTATTGCCGCCCATGTAGCACATGAGGTGTGCGCGGCGCTGTAGCGGGAGCACTCGCCTGGAAATCCAGTAGGCGATGGGGTCGTCGTTCTTGAGCCCCTTCTCCTTTAGCTGGGCGAGGCGCGTGTTGATCTGCTTGATGTCACCTTCTAGCGCCGGCTTGAACCCCCAATTCTGCCCGGTAGGAGGCGAATTGGTCCACCAGGGGAGATTGATCTGGTCCACCGGGGGCTCGCCTTCCTTGGCATAGATGTTCTTCACGTAGAAGAAGGTTCTCTGCCATTTGCGCACGGAGTCGAGGCCCTTGACGCGCGGATGGCTGGTCCCGTTGCGCTGCACCATCATGGCGCTGCCGGTCTCGGTCATGCCGCCGCTGCTATCTGCGCTACCCGGCTTGGCCTTGCTCTGCTTCCTGAAGAAAAAGTAGCGCGCCCAGGTCATCGGAGTGGGGCGCACGCCCAGGAATGCCTCGCACACCACGGCGTGGTATGCGAGCATCACCATCGCATTCGGCGGCAGGTGGTGCGGCTGGATCCCGAAGTGGTTGAGGAAGGCGCGGAAGAAGTCCGACACGGGCAGCCCGAATCCCCTCGCGAAGTGCGCGAGGAACACCACGTGCTCGTCCGCCTCCGGAGTGGGGACGAGCTCGCCATCGGGATGCCGGCAGTGGACGCCGGGAGGAACTCGCCGGGTGTTCACCAGCCACCGACACTCGTCTGCTGTGACGTTGGATCCATCCCACCCGGCGCGGGCGTCATCGTCGCGAGCCATCGAGCAGGAGAGGAAATTTGATGGTGATTTGGTGGAATTTGGCGGAAAGGACTGGCCTTTCGGCGCTGTGAGATGCACGGCAGCGAAGAGCTCGGTGGCGGCGGAGAAACGAAGGGGCAAAGGGAGAATGAAGGCAGGAAGGAGAAGAAGGAGTTACCGAGTGTAACATCCCAAGTATGAAAATCATCCCCTTAGAATGTTTGTTGCATGTTTATTAAAGTACTGCATCATGTCATCATATTGTTTCCATGTTGTTTGCATTTGTTTCTTAATTGTTGCATTTGTTTCCCACTGTTTTCACAACGCAAATTCAAACCTTATTCAAACAATGGTTTCATACTTGCTCTGTTACAACATTTTGAATAAAAATCACAACTAAAAACAACCCATTTGTTTCATGTTTTTCCTTAGTGATCACTTGTGAAAATGATGGTTTTAAATCAATTATTTATTCTCCAAACACATTTTAAAATTCAAATCCAAGCACCCAAAACAGAACCATTTTGAAATTATGTGGAAACCAAAGCAAATCAATTCAAATTGTCTAACTACCATAGGGGTTACTCTATTTTAGATGTTGGTTTTATCAATGAATTTTAATATTAAAAATTTCACCCAAAATTGGTTTAAATTTGAAACAGCAATCAAATATTTAAATTTTTGAAAATAAAAGTTACCAACTGTTAGTAATTGGCCTAAGGAGCTTCCCTAATTTTTCTCAAATTTTTCACTAACCAAAAACCCATCTTTTTCTTCCCAATTCTTTTTCAGCAAAAAAAAAACAGAAGGAAAAAAAAATAAAAGAAGCAAAACCTACCGCGCGCGCGCAGCACCTAATCGCTACCCAGCCCAACTCACCCCGCGCGCGCAGCCCAGCCCACCTAGCTTACGCGCGTACCGCTTCATCCTTTCTGTTCCTCGTCTTCTCGGAGTACGGCCGAGAATCCGTGCCGCCACGTCGACGGCAGAGCGCCGTGGACGGCCATCCACGGCCCCTCACCCCTATAAATCAGCCTAGGGGCCGCGCCGTCAAACCCTAGTCCCCCTAGGCCCTGTCCAATCGCTTCGCCGACGCCAATCGCTTCCTCCCCGACGCGTTTCCTTCTCTGCTCCACCTCGCCGGAATCCAAACCTCTGAATCCGATCAAGCCACCGTCGCCATGGCCTCCCTTCCACCTACCTAGCCACGGGAATCGGCAGCCCTCTTCTTCCTCTACGGCTTGAACACGGGAGCGTCACCGGAGCACGTCTACATCCGCGACGCCGTCCACGGGAGCGCCGCTGCTGACGCCGACGAGATCGTCACCGCACCTCTGCCTCCTCGACAGCCGGTGGTGAGCCACCGTCTTCTTCCCCTCTCTCCCTCCTGTGCATCCGCCACGGCACCGTGCACGTTCTGCACACGTCCAGCACCCAACCGCAGCGAGCACCACCGTGCAGATCAACGCCGGCGAGCCCTTGTTCTGTCAGTCGAGCAAGGAATTGGTCGTCAGGCTAAAAATTCAGTTAACGTTGCGAAGGAGTGTTAACCTGTCCGCGAGTGCTTCTCTGTCGAACCTGAAGAATTAGCGCAGTGGCACTGCCTTTGTGCGCGCAAGGGATGGTCGCGGGTTCGAGCCCGCAGCGCCCCAATTTTTGTTGCCTTTTCCTTCCACAGCGCGGAGGCCCACCAGCCAGTGACCTCCATTGCCACGCAAGCGTGCGCAGCGCCACGCTGGCCTCTGGCCCACGCGGCAGTGGCAGTGTGTAGACAGCAGAGCCGTAATAAAAGTTCCTGCGAATTTCTATTAATTCCAAAATCATTTAATTAACAGATTTAAAACTAAAACTTCAACCTTTAATAACTTTTATTCTGTAATTCCAATAAATACAAGTTTTATATGTTTTCTGTTCCAAATTTCATAATCTTTCCAAATAATCTATTTGTGTACTGTTTTGGAAACTCCAAATGCATTTAAAATTCAAACTTAAATAATTCAAATGCTAATTTCTAAATTCAATAACTAATTCTTTATTAATCCAATAAATGCAAATAAAATATGTTTTCCATACCATTTCATCTCACCTTTGCAAATATAATTTTTGTTTTCTGGTTTGAATAATTTAAATTGCCTAAATAATTTAATACTTGTTTAATTCATTTAAATTTGATAAAATCATAACTTGCTCAAAATAAAATATTTTTAAACATGCAAAATATGTTTTCAAACCATCAAAGTGTGAACTTTTCAAATGTGAGTTTGAATTCATGTTTTGAACAAATAAAAATTCAATTAAATTCAAACTTGTTTTAAATTCATTTAAAACTTGTTTAATATTGTTTAATTCATAATAAAATAATCCTAACTCCTATTTCAATATTTGAAACATGTAAACCAACTAAAATTTGATGTTCTTTTCAAATATAAACTTTGCTATTTGTTTTGAACAATTTAAATGGTTGAAAACAACAAATACTTGTGTGTCACCTTTAAGGCACCCAAAAATTCCCTAAATTAATAATAAAATTCTAAATTGCTACACCCTATTTTAATTTGGTTCTAATGTTGTTATTTTGCTGTTTTCCTTTTGCATGCATCATACTAAACCACTAGCACCTGTTGATTAGTTGGAAAACAAATAATCTAACCAAAATCCATGGGCTTTCATATGCAACTCAAAATTGCATATGTGTCCATTTAAATTGTGTTATCATATCAATTAGTTTATTTTGATGCATCTATTAACTTGTCATGCATCATATTTGATTGTGCACCATGCCATGATAATGATTGTTTATTTTTCTGCCTTGTTTGTTTGCTTCTTCTCGGATAGACGACGACGTTGAAACCGACGATCTTTACGACACCCCTTCTGAGGATCTAGCTCAGTACCCGGCTACTGGGTTTGCAGGCAAGTTATCACTCACATGAACCATTGTGTTCCTTTCAACATTGGTTACCGATACTTTCCGTTGTCTATATTTGCTAGCCCTATGTATCGTTGCTTCTGTTACGAACCTACCACATGATACCCTAAACCCTGATATTGCCACACCTCCAGTCCTAAAACCCCGTTGCTTGGGCCCGTGTCTTACTAGCATGCTTAGGGTTGTTTTGCTCGAGTCTGTTACCCGTTACTTTCTGTTACTATATCTGTTATATTCTGGGGCTCGATGTTAAACAACAACTTGTTAATTTGAGGTAATAATAAATTGCTGATAAGGCACCGGCAGGAGGCCCGGCGTGGTTTTGAGGCCTGCTAGTGTCGACCCTAGTAGGAAAAGGGTCTTGTCTACTGATCCATGATGAGCGCACTATCCGCATGTGGGAAGCGTGTATGGGCGCCCCCCTCAATTTGACTCGATCCGCATCTCGTCCAAATCACCACACTTAGTTCGGGCTTTCCATTTGATGCACGCATATGCAGGTACGAACCCGAGGCCAGGGTGGAACTGTTGTAGTCGGCATTTAGGGCGGCGTGGTCTTCCAGTGCTATGAGGGTCCTCCTTTTCTTCGGGGGGCTCGATTAGCCGCGCACGCACAGCACGTGGTGCTTTGGGCTTGATGCGAAGAAGAGTTGAGTTGTGTTGAGTGCCCCGCTTGGTGGGAAAGGCCTTCCCATCTGGCGGGTTATTCTTACGTGTACGGCCAAATTGGTGCACCCCTGCAGGGATAAATCTTCTCGAGAAGCCGTGTTTTCCGCGGTTATGGTTGACTTGGTGAAAGTACTGGCTAACAAGTACTCAGAACAACTTACACCTAACTAATGATAACTTGACTAGTAATAGGCTTATTGACACAACAACTTGATCCATCATTAATCAAACTGTGTGAGTTATCCTCGGATTGCTTCTTTGGATAAGGGGCGAGATCCAGGATGGGTTTGTTGGTGGTTAGCTATAGTTGGTTACGATACGCTATCTTATCTCTTTCTGTTACACCGGAAGTTGTAGTATGTTCTGTAGTTGGTTAGTGCAGCCAGTTGCAGCATCTTTCATACCCTTTTCTTCCGTTGATCCCAAGGCATCTGTGCTTGGTGTTGACGGGCTACACTTTGGTGAACTGTGAGTCTTGCTTGCCAGTACGTTGTTGTACTGACCCCTTTGGGGCTGTGGTTTACGCAGACTACGACTACGGCTACGATGACCACCAGGATGGCTACTTCGTGGAGTTTGACGAGACTGCAGACGAGTAGATAGCTGGACCAGGGCTGGATCCAGGACCTACGTGGATGGGCTTCGTCTTCTTTATTTTCTCCGGCTTCTTAAGCCTGTTGGATTTGTCTGTACCCAGACACCTTTGATTGCTTCCGCTGATGTAATGAATGCTATGTTGGGACATGTGTCCTCTGGATGATTGTATTTGCTATTTCTGCCTTAGTGAAGGCCATTTGCAACCTTATTTCAATCTTTTGTGTCTTAGAGGCATGTTGTGTTATCCTTTTGTTCAAAACCGTTGACGTACCATGTGTGTATGGTATGAAGTACGTCAATGGCAGTATCCTGATTTCTACGGGATAGTTTACATCGACGGTGGACAGTAACGGTTGGTTGTCGCACATAAGTGCTGGCCTACCCGTAAGGGGACGCGGGAGCCGTTAAGCCCCGTAATCCAACCAAAATACTGTTCAGTTCGTACGGTGAGTATCCTCTAGAAGTCCGGGTGCGACAAATGGTATCAGAGCCTGTCTGCCTGTAGGATCCCTTTTTACTGGTCGCAGTTGAGTCTAGAAACTATTTTGTAGCTATATAGGAAAAATGAAACGTGAGAGTAGGAATTCTGCCATTTTTCTTCTTTCCCCACCCACCCACCCTTTTCTGGTAAGGAAGTGCAACGTTGTTTTCTGTTCTCACCTAAACTTTCAAGTTAGGATTTCATGTGTTTTGGGTTCTCCGTAGTACCTCAGGATTTTGGTCTCGTTTTCCCGATGTTGCTTCGATATCCTGTTCTTCTAAAGAACCTTTCGTCCGTTGAAACCTTGCTGTTGTTTTCCACTTCATTTCTTCTACCGGAGTCTAATCAAAACCTCCCAAATCATCTGCAGATGGATCTCAGGTTCTTCCCGCAGGTGGTTCGGATGACTCGCTGTGAGAGCACCGCCGGTTATCCGGAGATGCTGAGAGACATGGTGACTTATCTGGGGTTCCATTGGGCACTAGAGTACCAGGTCTACGAGCAGCATCGAGAGTTTGACCAGACCTACTACCGGGCTATCGTCTACATTCTGTCAGATGATGGCAGGAGCGTTGTCCACCGCTACGAGGCAGTAGGTTCCACAGTGGACATGGCTGTGCAGCAGGCAGCGTATGTGAGTCTCACCGTCCTTCGTGCTGACTACTGGGGGTTTGACGATTCTATCTATCGCCACATCCCCCGTGGTTACATCACGTCGGCGGGAGTTCACTTCACTCTCCACGGCAACCTGGATACCTACGAGTCTGATAGCTCCAGACTGCACACCACTGCTCAGTTCGTGAGGCACAGTGACGCAGTTGCTTCCACACTTTCTCAGGAGTTAGCCTCAGTCAGGGAGCAGCTCCACCTTGCTCTCACTCGTCTGGCGACGTACACCACAGACTTCGTTCGAGACGAGCGCTTTGCACGTTTCACTCAGCCAGCTGGTCTTCCGTTGCCAGATGCTGGAGGGTACGAGCCGATCAGGGGTCCACTTCTCGACCTTGGTCCAGGTTACACCGGGATTCCCCGCTTTGGAGCACAGGGAGACGACGCTTTCTACTTCACCACACCGAGAGTTGCTCTCAGAGCAGTCCCGCTCTACGTGGATCATCGTCATACCTACTTCCGGGGGATCCCTCCTCACCGTATCTCTCGTCGTACTACTCGCCGCCGTCCTGCGTGATGAGCATGGGAGTACCGATGTATCCATTCATAGCTATGTTTAGTTATCCTTGGCTTTCGAACCATGTAATGGTGTGTTGGATATTCTGATGTATTTGAACATGTGATAATGTACCTGTTGGTTATCTATTCATGCGTCGGAATAATCTCTCTTTCAGTTACAAAGTCTATCCTTTGATGTTATTGTGCGAAAATGCATTTCTGTTCAGGATGCCTCCAACCAGGAACTCCCCGCCTGAACCACCTCCGCTCACGGAGCTGTTGACTCAGATGACTCAGGTCGTGGCTCAGATGGCCCAGATCCAGGCTAACCAGCACAACAACCAGAATGCTCCGCGAGTCAGCATCAAGGAGTTTCTGAGCATGGGGCCGAGAGCTTTCGTGGCAACACGTGAGCCTCTGGATGCTGATGACTGGATCAGGGAGATGAACAGGGCTCTGGAGATTGCTCATGTTGCTGAGGAAGATAAGGTCAAGTATGCCACCTACCTACTGAAGGGTCAGGCAGCTACCTGGTGGGAGAACTACCAGACCATGAGAGCTGGCTATCCTATCACCTGGGGTTGTTTCAAGGATGCCTTCCTGAAGCACCACATCCCAGATGGTCTCATGGAAAGGATGCGTGAGGAATTATGCTCTCTCAAACAGGGCAAGCTGGACGTCCTCGGCTACCAGAACGAGTTCAATCGTCTCGCTCGATACGCTGGTGACGAGGTGTCCACTGAAGCCAAGAAGATGGCAAGGTTCCGCCGAGGTTTTAACCCGGAACTGAAGTACGCTCTCACCAACATCAAGTGCAAGGACTTCGTGGAGCTCGTGAACACCGCGCTCAATGAGGAGAATGGGCGCAAGGCGTTCGAGAGTCGCGCAAGCACTCGCGTGAGGGTGGTTCCTCCTCCAACATGACCACCCCTCCGCAGAAGCGCCGCATCTGGGTGCCAAACAGTGCTGTCACTAGGGCTCCAAATGCCCAAGCTTCTCCAGGCTTTGGTCCCCGCCCACCCAACCCATCTCAGATGCAGGGTCAGAGGTTTCCAATGGGGCAGCCAAGGCCAGGTCCTCCTCGTGTCGTCACTTGCTTCAAGTGCAAGGAGACTGGGCACTACGCTGATAAGTGCACTCAGAGGCAGCTACCTCCACCACCTCCTCGCCCCAACACCAACCAGGCTATGGTGCGCGCTCCTCCGGCTAAAGCCTTCAACTCCAACAACAGGCCTGTCGGGAGGACCGCGAGGGTGAATCATATCAAGGCCGACAAAGCTGAGGAAGCTGCTGACGTCGTTCTCGGTACATTCCCCGTAAACTCTAACCCAGCTAAAGTGTTGTTTGATACCGGAGCATCGCATTCTTTCGTGTCAAAGATCTTTGCTACAGCAGTTAAGCTACCTTTTGTTGGTTTGGGTTCCCCGCTAGTAGTAAACTCCCCTGGAGCAACTATGCAAACTTCCAAGATCAGTCACGAGAATCAGATCTTGATTGGAGGTCACATATTCCTTGCTTCCCTCATTCTGCTTGGCAATTCTGACATTGATGTCATCCTTGGCATGGATTGGTTGAAGGCCAATAAAGCTACGATTGATTGTGCTAAGAAGTCAATAACTCTGTTCCACCCTTCCGGCCAGATAGTCTATTCTCCAAGTGAATCAAGTTCTGTTCAGCTGTACACCCTGGATGCTAAACCTCTACCTCTGCTTGAAAATGTTCCGGTGGTTTGTGAATTCCCTGACGTCTTTCCAGAAGAGTTGCCAGGGATGCCTCCGGACAGAGCAGTTGAGTTCGTGATCGAGCTTGAACCAGGTACTGCACCAATCTCTAAGCATCCATACAAGATAGCTCCTCCTGAACTGAAATTGTTGAAGGAGCAAATCGATATGTACATGGAGAAAGGTTACATTCAGCCTAGTTCCTCGCTTGGGGTTGCCCAACTCTGTTTGTTGCCAAGAAGGATCAAACAAAAAGACTCGTGGTTGACTATCGTCCTCTCAACGAGAAAACAATCAAGAACAAGTATCCAATTCCTCGTATCGATGATCTTTTTGATCAACTTGCTGGAGCCTCAATATTCTCAAAGTTGGACTTGAGGATGGGTTACCATCAAATAAAGATCAGAAAGGAAGATATTCCAAAAACAGCTTTCACCACTCGTTACGGTCTATATGAATACACCGTCATGTCCTTTGGTCTCACCAATGCACCGGCAACCTTCTCAAGACTCATGAATTCTGTCTTCCATGAATACCTCGACAAGTTCGTTGTGGTATATCTCGATGATATTCTAGTCTACTCAAAATCCGAGGAAGAGCATGGAGAACACCTTCGTCTCACTCTCATGAAACTTCGCGAGCATCGTCTATATGCCAAGTTCTCCAAATGTGAGTTCTGGATTCCAGAAGTTGCTTACCTTGGTCATGTCATCTCTGCCAAAGGCATAGCCATTGACCCGGAAAAGGTTAAGGCAATTGTTGATTGGAAACCCCCTAAGACGGTGAAACAAGTTAGAAGCTTTCTTGGCTTGGCTAGCTATTGCCGTCGTTTCGTCCAAAACTTTTCCAAGATTGCCAAACCTCTCACTGATCTCACAAAGAAGGACAAAAAGTTCGTTTGGACTCCACAGTGTGATGAGAGTTTCAATCTCCTGAAGACTAAACTCACTTCCACCCCAGTTCTGGTTGGCCCAGATACTACCAAACCTTTCCAGATATTCTGCGATGCATCTCTCCAAGGCCTAGGTGCAGTTCTTATGCAAGAACGTCAAGTTGTGGCTTATGCTTCACGTCAGTTGAACCCACATGAGCAAAACTATCCCACTCATGATCTTGAACTTGCAGCAGTTGTGTTTGCCCTCAAGAAATGGAGACAATACTTGTTGGGTAACAAAACTGAAATCTTTTCCGATCACAAGAGTCTGAAATACATCTTCACTCAACCAGATCTAAACCTCAGGCAAAGGAGATGGATTGAAAAGATTAAAGACTTTGATCTCACCATTTCTTACACTCCAGGCAAGGCTAATGTTATGGCCGATGCTCTCAGTCGCAAGTCTATTGCAATAATCTCATGATCATGGAAAGCCAACCTCCACTTCATGAAGAATTCCAGAAGCTGAACCTTGGTCTTGTTCCTCAAGGCTACCTTGCTAGCTTGACAGCCAGTCCAACTCTCGAGGACAAGATTCGTTCTGAACAACTTCGTGATACTGAAATCAAGAAGATGGTTGAGCACATCAAGGAAGGCAAGGAGAAATTCAAGTCCTTCTCAGTTGATGATAAAGGAACTGTGTTCTTTGAAGGACGCATTGCAGTTCCTCAAGTTCAAAGTCTAAAAGATATCATTCTCAAGGAGGCTCATGAAACTCCTCTCTCCATTCACCCTGGAAGTACAAAGATGTACCAGGATCTTAAGACACTGTATTGGTGGCCTGGCATGAAACGTGAAATTGCTCAATACGTTTCTGAATGCGACGTTTGTCAACGTGTTAAGGCAGTCCATCAGAAAACAGCCGGTCTACTCCAACCTCTGAAAATTCCTGAATGGAAGTGGGACATGATCGAAATGGACTTCGTTACTGGGTTTCCAAAGTCCAAAAAGGGCAACGATGCAATCTTCGTTGTTATTGATCGTCTCACTAAAGTAGCTCACTTCTTTGCTGTCAAGGAAACTATCTCAGCTAGCCAGTTAGCAGAACTCTACACAGCAAAGATCGTTCCTCTTCATGGTGTTCCATTGGAAATAAGCTCAGACCGTGGAAGTATTTTCACTTCTCATTTCTGGAAGAGTTTTCAAGAAGCATTGGGCACCAAACTTCTGTTCAGCACAGCTTATCACCCTCAGTCTCAAGGGCAAGTCGAAAGAGTCAATCAGATTCTCGAGGATATGCTCAGAGCATGTGGTCTCTCCTTTGGCATGAAATGGGAGGATTGCCTACCATATGCTGAATTCTCCTACAACAACAGCTACCAGGCAAGCCTAGGCATGGCACCATTTGAAGCACTGTATGGTCGCAGATGCAGGAGTCCAATCAATTGGTCTGGAGCTGGTGAACGTTCACTCTTAGGCCCTGACATTGTTAAGGAAGCCGAGGAGAAAGTTCGTATCATTCGTGACAATCTCAGGATTGCTCAGTCTCGTCAGAAGAGCTACTATGACAGCAAGCACAGGGATATGATCTATGCACCTGGTGACAAGGCATATCTCCGTGTAACTCCCCTCAGAGGCACTCATCGTTTCGGTGTGAAAGGAAAGCTTGCACCAAGATACATTGGTCCTTTCAACATTCTCTCAAGGCGTGCAGAAAATGCTTATCGTCTTGAACTTCCAGAAAAGCTATCCAAGGTGCACGATGTGTTCCACGTGTCACAGCTCAAGAAGTGTTTCAAAGATCCAGATCGTGCAGTTGATCATGATTCCATCGAACTGCAAGATGATCTCTCTTATGAGGAGCACCCTATTCGTATTCTCGATGAGACCGAGCGTAAGACTCGCAACAAGAGCACCAAGTTCTTGAAAGTGCAGTGGTCACATCATTCCGATAAAGAGGCAACGTGGGAGACCGAAGAGGATCTTCGCAAGAAGTATCCGGACCTTTTCATTTCTCAGTAGGAATCTCGGGGCGCGATTCCTTAAAGGGGGGGCGTTTTGTAACATCCCAAGTATGAAAATCATCCCCTTAGAATGTTTGTTGCATGTTTATTAAAGTACTGCATCATGTCATCATATTGTTTCCATGTTGTTTGCATTTGTTTCTTAATTGTTGCATTTGTTTCCCACTGTTTTCACAACTCAAATTCAAACCTTATTCAAACAATGGTTTCATACTTGCTCTGTTACAACATTTTGAATAAAAATTACAACTAAAAACAACCCATTTGTTTCATGTTTTTCCTTAGTGATCACTTGTGAAAATGATGGTTTTAAATCAATTATTTATTCTCCAAACACATTTTAAAATTCAAATCAAAGCACCCAAAATAGAATCATGTTGAAATTATGTTGATACCAAAACAAATCAATTCAAATTGCCTAATTACCTTAGGGGTTACCCTATTTTAGATGTTGGTTTTATCAATGAATTTTAATATTAAAAATTTCACCCAAAATTGGTTTAAATTTGAAACAGCAATCAAATATTTAAATTTTTGAAAATAAAAGTTACCAACTGTTAGTAATTGGCCTAAGGAGCTTCCCTAATTTTTCTCAATTTTTTCACTAACCAAAAACCCATCTTTTTCTTCCCAATTCTTTTTCAGCAAAAAAAAAACAGAAGGAAAAAAAATAAAAGAAGCAAAACCTACCGCGCGCACGCAGCACCTAATCGCTACCCAGCCCAACTCACCCCGCGCGCGCAGCCCAGCCCACCTAGCTTACGCGCGTACCGCTTCATCCTTTCTGTTCCTCGTCTTCTCGGAGTACGGCCGAGAATCCGTGCCGCCACGTCGACGGCAGAGCGCCATGGACGGCCATCCACGGCCCCTCACCCCTATAAATCAGCCCTAGGGGCAGCGCCGACAAAACCCTAGCCCCTAGGCCCTGTCCCATCGCTCCGCCGCCGCCAATCGCTTCCTCCCCGACGCGTTTCCTTCTCTGCTCCACCTCGCCGGAATCCAAACCTCTGAATCCGATCAAGCCACCGTCGCCATGGCCTCCCTTCCACCTACCTAGCCACGGGAATCGGAAGTCCTCTTCTTCCTCTACGGATTGGACACCGGAGCGCCACCGGAGAACATCTGCCGACACGCCGTCGTCCACGCCTTCGCCGCGGCTGCCGTCGTCATCCATCGTCACCGCCCCTCTGCTTCCTCTACTCCGGTGGTGAGCCACCGTCTTCTTCTCCTCCCTCCCTCCTGTTGCATCCGCCTCGTTACCGTGCACACATCCGCATCCAGCACCCAACCGCAGCGAGCACCACCGTGCAGATCAACGCCGGCGAGCCCTTGTTTTGTCAGTCGAGCAAGGAATTGGTCGTCAGGCTAAAAATTCAGTTAACGTTGCGAAGGAGTGTTAACCTGTCCGCGAGTGCTTCTCTGTCGAACCTGAAGAATTAGCGCAGTGGCACTGCCTTTGTGCGCGCAAGGGATGGTCGCGGGTTCGAGCCCGCAGCGCCCCAATTTTTTGTTGCCTTTTCCTTCCACAGCGCGGAGGCCCACCAGCCAGTGACCTCCATTGCCACGCAAGCGTGCGCAGCGCCACGCTGGCCTCTGGCCCACGCGGCAGTGGCAGTGTGTAGACAGCAGAGCCGTAATAAAAGTTCCTGCGAATTTCTATTAATTCCAAAATCATTTAATTAACAGATTTAAAACTAAAACTTCAACCTTTAATAACTTTTATTCTGTAATTCCAATAAATACAAGTTTTATATGTTTTCTGTTCCAAATTTCATAATCTCTCCAAATAATCTATTTGTGTACTGTTTTGGAAACTCCAAATGCATTTAAAATTCAAACTTAAATAATTCAAATGCTAATTTCTAAATTCAATAACTAATTCTTTATTAATCCAATAAATGCAAATAAAATATGTTTTCCATACCATTTCATCTCACCTTTGCAAATATAATTTGTGTTTTCTGGTTTGAATAAATTAAATTGCCTAAATAATTTAATACTTGTTTAATTCATTTAAATTTGATAAAATCATAACTTGCTCAAAATAAAATATTTTTAAACATGCAAAATATGTTTTCAAACCATCAAAGTGTGAACTTTTCATATGTGAGTTTGAATTCATGTTTTGAACAAATAAAAATTCAATTAAATTCAAACTTGTTTTAAATTCATTTAAAACTTGTTTAATATTGTTTAATTCATAATAAAATAATCCTAACTCCTATTTCAATATTTGAAACATGTAAACCAACTAAAATTTGATGTTCTTTTCAAATATATACTTTGCTATTTGTTTTGAACAATTTAAATGGTTGAAAGCAACAAATACTTGTGTGTCACCTTTAAGGCACCCAAAAATTCCCTAAATTAATAATAAAATTCTAAATTGCTACACCCTATTTTAATTTGGTTCTAATGTTGTTATTTTGCTGTTTTCCTTTTGCATGCATCATACTAAACCACTAGCACCTGTTGATTAGTTGGAAAACAAATAATCTAACCATAATCTATGGGCTTTTCATATGCAACTCAAAATTGCATATGTGTCCATTTAAATTGTGTTATCATATCAATTAGTTTATTTTGATGCATCTATTAACTTGTCATGCATCATATTTGATTGTGCACTATGCCATGATAATGATTGTTTATATTCTGCCTTGTTTGTTTGCTTCTTCTCGGATAGACGACGACGTTGATACCGACGACCTTTACGACACCCCTTCTGAGGACCTAGCTCAGTACCCGGCTACTGGGTTTGCAGGCAAGTTATCACTCACATGAACCATTGTGTTCCTTTCAACATGGGTTACCGATACTTTCCGTTGTCTATATTTTCTAGCCCTATGTATCGTTGCTTCTGTTACGAACCTACCACATGATACCCTAAACCCTGATATTGCCACACCTCCAGTCCTAAAACCCCGTTGCTTGGGCCCGTGTCTTACTAGCATGCTTAGGGTTGTTTTGCTCGAGTCTGCTATCCGTTACTTATTGTTATTATATCTGTTATATTCTGGGGCTCGATGTTAAACAACACTTGTTAATTTGAGGTAATAATAAATTGCTGATAAGGCACCGGCAGGAGGCCCGGCGTGGTTTTGAGGCCTGCTAGTGTCGACCCTAATAGGAAAAGGGTCTTGTCTACTGATCCATGATGAGCGCACTATCCGCATGTGGGAAGCGTGTATGGGCGCACCCCTCAATTTGACTCGATCCGCATCTCGTCCAAATCACCACACTTAGTTCGGGCTTTCCATTTGATGCACGCATATGCAGGTACGAACCCGAGGCCAGGGTGGAACTTTTGTAGTCGGCATTTAGGGCGGCGTGGTCATCCAGTGCTATGAGGGTCCTCCTTTTCTTCGGGGGGCTCGATTAGCCGCGCACGCACAGCACGTGGTGCTTTGGGCTTGATGCGAAGAAGAGTTGAGTTGTGTTGAGTGCCCCGCTTGGTGGGAAAGGCCTTCCCATCTGGCGGGTTATTCTTACGTGTACGGCCAAATTGGTGCACCCCTGCAGGGATAAATCTTCTCGAGAAGCCGTGTTTTCCGCGGTTATGGTTGACTTGGTGAAAGTACTGGCTAACAAGTACTCAGAACAACTTACACCTAACTAATGATAACTTGACTAGTAATAGGCTTATTTACACAACAACTTGATCCATCATTAATCCAACTGTGTGAGTTATCCTCGGATTGCTTCTTTGGATAAGGGGCGAGATCCAGGATGGGTTTGTTTGGTGGTTAGTTATAGTTGGTTACGATACGCTATCTTATCTCTTTCTGATACACCGGAAGTTGTAGTATGTTCTGTAGTTGGTTAGTGCAGCCAGTTGCAGCATCTTTCATACCCTTTTCTTCCGTTGATCCCAAGGCATCTGTGCTTGGTGTTGACGGGCTACACTTTGGTGAACTGTGAGTCTTGCTTGCCAGTACGTTGGTGTACTGACCCCGTTGGGGCTGTGGTTTACGCAGACTACGACTACGGGTACGATGACCACCAGGATGGCTACTTCGTGGAGTTTGACGAGACTGCAGACGAGTAGATAGCTGGACCAGGGCTGGATCCAGGACCTACGTGGATGGGCTTCGTCTTCTTTATTTTCCCGGCTTCTTAAGCCTGTTGGATTTGTCTGTACCCAGACACCTTGATTGCTTCCGCTGATGTAATGAATGCTATGTTGGGACATGTGTCCTCTGGATGATTGTATTTGCTATTTCTGCCTTAGTGAAGGCCATTTGCAACCTTATTTCAATCTTTTGTGTCTTAGAGGCATGTTGTGTTATCCTTTTGTTCAAAACCGTTGACGTACCATGTGTGTATGGTATGAAGTACGTCAATGGCAGTATCCTGATTTCTACGGGATAGTTTACATCGACGGTAGACAGTAACGGTTGGTTGTCGCACATAAGTGCTGGCCTACCCGTAAGGGGACGCGGGAGCCGTTAAGCCCCGTAATCCAACCAAAATACTGTTCAGTTCGTACGGTGAGTATCCTCTAGAAGTCCGGGTGCGACACCGAGGGGGTATTTATACCTCCCCTCGGGTTGCCATTACAATCGAAGGTAGTGGGATCAGTTACGCACGGAGATCGTGCGGCGTGGGGTGTGTGGGCCGGTTAGAAACGCACACAGCGCAGGACGCGCGCGTAACGGCTACAATTGATCCCACGACGTGATCGTGGGTAATTACTGCGCTTGATGGGACATAACGGGCTAGTGGGCCCAGGCCGTGAAAACTGGGCGTGTGGCCTGTCAGATCCCGGGTACCGAGGCGTCGGGGGTACGGGAACGTGACACGTGCCCAGTTGCAATGCGGAAAGGCGGATTTGGTCTGCCACGCTCAGACTCTCTCCAGAAATTCCGCAAAGTCTTTTTACTCGGCGACAGAGAAGAGAAAGGGGCCCTATTCGGAAAAGAAGAAACTCGAGACAGAATTAAGGGATACTCGAAGGTTCTACTCAGCAACCTAAGGCTCAGAGGAAAGATTGGTTTTTAAGCTGGCAGAGCCCAGTGAACAAGTTCGCAGGACTCTACCAGCTTCGGGGACTAATGTCGGGGGGTAACCCCCGAGTAGGGTAAAGGCAAGTGCTAAAGGGCAAGATCAGAAGAGACGTTTGGCAGAGTAGCGGCTACCCTGTACTCGCTACCCGGTCGTCCGCTATTCGGCCGTACACACTGATGGCCAGGAGGAAGAATCAAGGAAGTTATTCTCCTCCGTGTAGAGGAAGTGGTCCGAGTAGAGATGGCGGTCTCCTACTCGGGCCAGAAGTCAAAGGAGCCGTTCTGACACAGGATCCCGCGTATCCTGGGTCCGTACTGGGGCACTGTTCATCTGCAGAGCGGGTGCTTAACCGCGCCAGGGTGTCAGCAGGGCGTCGCAGGCTAAGGGGGCCTACCCCGTGACAGTGTCAGTGATAACAGATCAGTTTCTCGGTTCTGCGGAACGACTTTGCACACGGAGACAAACTTGGAAGCCAAAGCTGTCAGCAAGAAGCTGGAAGTGTACAGTGTGCACACTATGTCGACATCTTGGCTGTATCCGGCTGGGCACCAGTATATAAGGTGCCATGCCTCCTCCTGCGCGAGGAACGACACGACTAAGGGCTACAGTCACCTAGAGAGGAGAGTGGCTACTCGGTTGTAAGCATCACTTGTACTGTGGCTACTCGGTGAGACACAAATATAAAGAGAGAAAGGCAGGAGTAGGGGTTTTACCTCCACACGAGGGCCCTGAACCTGGGTAGATCTTGTGGTTTGCAGTGCTAGTTCCATACTCACGCGGCTACTCGCTGCGTGATCCCTCCCCGAGCGCCTCCAGCGTCCATCGTCCCCACATCTTTAGCCATCCTATGGCATCTGCCGTGACACCACCACGACACCGGCCGCAATGTACAGTAACATGGGCTCCTTAGGACCCGGAGATGCTAAGACTGGTGCCTCAGATAACTGCTTTTTTAGTGCCTCGAACGCCTCATCCGCCTCTTGGTCCCAAACAAAGTTGTCGGTTTTCCTCAAGAGCCGGTATAAGGGTATTGCCTTTTCTCCAAGCCTTGATATAAACCGGCTTAATGCTGCTACGCACCCTGTAAGCTTTTGAACATGCTTTAAGTTTTCCGGCTTTTTCAGGCTCTGGATAGCTTTGATCTTGTCCGGGTTTGCCTCGATTCCTCTCTCGGAAACAATGAATCCGAGTAATTTTCCTGCTGGGACTCCAAATACACACTTTGTGGGGTTAAGCTTCATCTGATATCTTCTCAGGTTCCTGAATGTTTCTTTTAAGTCATCAATGAATGTTTCTGCCCTTCTTGTCTTGATCACCACATCATCAACATAGGCGTGAACATTGCGTCCAATCTGATCCTCAAAACACTTCTGAATGCACCGCTGGTAGGTTGCACCAGCGTTCTTTAGTCCAAAAGTCATGGTTTTGTAACAGAAAGCTCCAAAGGGGGTTATGAATGATGTTTTCTCCCAATCTTCCTTCTTGAGCTTGATCTGATGATACCCGGAATATGCATCCAAGAAACATAATAGGTCACTTCCAGCCACTGCATCTATGATCTGATCTGTCCTTGGAAGAGCAAACGGATCCTTTGGGCAATGCTTGTTGAGACTCGTGTAATCAATGCACATCCTCCACTCATTACTCGTTTTCATTACTAGAACCGGATTTGCCAACCAATCCGGGTGAAAAACTTCCATGATAAAGCCGGCTGCGAGTAGCCTGGCTATCTCTGCTCCTATAGCTTTTCTTCTTTCCTCATTCATTTTTCTCAGGCCCTGCATCACAGGCCGGGACTTGGGATCAACATGCAAACTGTGCTCAGCTAACTCGGTCGGGATACCCGGCATATCACTGGGCGTCCAAGCGAAGACGTCCTGATTTCCGCGAATGAACTCAATGAGCGCCTCTTCTTGCTTACTGTCTAGGTTAGATCCTATAGCAAATTTCTTGGAGGGATCACCTTCGACAAAAGCCACCATCTTTGTGTCCTGTGCTGCTTTGAATTTTGCCCTTTAATCCTCCGTATTTGGTCTCTTCATTACTGTTCTGTCATCCGGGTCTGCCTGAGACCGGTAATACTTGAGCTCTTCCTTTCTGCAAGCTTGTTCTGCCATTGCCGCGTCTCGTTCGTCACACTCAGCTGCTATAACCCGGCTCCCATGTATGGTGATGGTTTGCTTGGGACCCGGGATTTTTAGCTGTAGGTATACGTAACACGGCCTGGCCATGAACTTGGCATAAGCCGGCCTTCCAAACAGCGCGTGATAGGGGATGCGCAACTTTACCACCTCGAACGTGAGCCACTCCACTCGGAAATTATCCTTTGATTCTCCAAAAGCGACCTCCAATGTAATCTTCCCTTCGGGGCACGCCGAATGACCCGGCACAATCCCATGAAAAACTGTAGAACTTTTCTGCAACTGAGACTCCTTGAGCCCAATGCGCAAGAAAGTTTCCCAATATAGGATATTGATGCTACTTCCGCTGTCCATTAGAACCTTTTTCAACTCATAACTATTAACCTATGGTGCAACCACCAACGCTAAGACACCCGGATGTTCTATTCTTTCCGGGTGATCCCTTATGCTCCACGTTACATCTTGATCCGACCATCTCAAATACCTCGGAACAGCTGAAGAAACCGAGTTTACTGCTTTCTTAAGTATCTTTCTGTCTTTGTTAGAAGTTCCTGTAGTATGAACGTAGTACTGCCCCAACTGCTTGGGGTTAGCTTGGAAACCTCCAGCGCCTCCTTGGTTGTTACCCGCATTACCGCCTCCTGGGTTGCCAGCCGGGGGTGGGCCATTGCCCGGGTTTCCACCCGGACCCGGTCCTGCTCCCCGGCCTGCACCTCGCATTGCCTTGTGTATTTCTTCGTTCTTCCATCTCTGTAAATCTACGCACTGTTCCAATGAATGATTAGCCGGCCTACCGTTCCTGCTATGACGCGGACAGGGCATCCTGAAGGCCTCTATATGGTTAGCCGGCCTTGGCGGTCCTTGGTAATTTCCTCCATTAAAGTTACCTCCTTTGAAATTTCCTTCTGCTCTGGGTCTGGAAAACTCGGCTTCTGTATTGGCGACAAACTCGGTACTTCCCCCTCTTATCATCAACGTCCTCCTCTGTGGTATCTGTGGCGGCGTGCTTGTTGCACGCATCCATCAACTCTCCCATAGTTACCTCCGAAGCGTTCCGACTAGATTTCATGCGCGTCAACTTTTGCACTAAGGGTATATACTTGCATGTTTTTGCCATAGCATGTAATGCATCTTTTGGTTGAATATCCGTGGACGAGTGGAGTATTTCCATAACCCGGCGCACCCAACTGCGCGCCGACTCTCCCTTCTTCTGGACACATCGCTCTAGATCATCAATTGTAAACAACTTCCTGCACGTTCCATAAAAGTGCTTGACAAAGGCCGTTTTCAGCTCGCTCCATGAATCGACGGACTTTTCGGGTAGATTATTGAACCATAACTTTGCTGCTCCCTCTGACATCATCAGGTACATAAACTTGGCTTGAAGATTTTCAGACGCATTGCGAATCGACATGGCCATCTCATAACTACTCAGCCAGGTTTCTGGATCCATGGTTGACTCGTAATTGACCACTTTACCCGGCTCCTTGAACTTATCCGGGTAAGGCTCGGCTCTGATGGCGTCCGACAAACACTTGGGCCCGGCTAAATTTGTCGGCACTGGCCTCACCCGGGAAACATGTGATCCGGCTGCAGGTACGGCGGGGGGTGCAACCGCTACCATCCCTCGTACCGCAGACCCGGCTGCTGCGCGCCTGGCTCGAGAACTGTCCACAATAGCTTGCGCCGCTGATACTGCAGGTGTTGCTGGTCTACGGGGAGGAGGCGGCATTTGCTGCTGCTCTGCCCTCCGCCGTGCTGAGCTCGTCTGAATATTGCCGGTATTTCCATTATACCGGCTAACATACGGTGTTCCATGCATTCCACTCCTGGTATCCGGGTAATTCGCCTGCTGAGCCACTGCTGTGCGCAATAGATCTATCGCCCGCCGGGTCTCCTCCGCATGGGGTGACTCTCTTACGGGGATGCGATCCAATGCCAATGTTGCTGCATATACATTGTCCATGGGGTTATTGAAGTGACCTGGTGAAGTGTGAAATCGTGGCGGTGGTGGTGGTGGCGCTGTATTGCCAGTTACGATCCCTGTTTGCAATGTGGGTAACCCGGCTTGTACGTTTGCCGGCTGTCCTCCCAAGGTTGCAGGCTGATGTCCGCTTTCCTGATTCACAACTGGAATTGGTTGATCCTGAGGTGTAATAAACAGTGCGGCCGGGTTTATAGTTCCACCCGTTGCCGGTAATCGTGACTGATATCTCTGATTGTGTATCCTGGTCGACTGAACTTGGAGCCGGTTCTCCAATGCTTCTAGCTCGCGTTGGCGCGCTGCTATCCCCTGTCTTTCAGCTTCCATATCTCTCCTCTGCTGGTCCAATGCACGGCGGGCCACATCCAGATCCGCGGCGCGTGCCGCCGCATTTTCTGGAGTTATCACAGTTGCTAGCACCGTAGGATCTAAGATCGGGTTATTGTTGAACAGAGCCGGATTTCGTGGATTTGAGGGCCCTGCTCCTGGCGTTCGGTTCGTCATAACCCCAAACTTGTTCCTTTGCAATTCGCTTTCCGGGGTATGGCTGGTGACTGAAGCCGACTCTCCGTCAACCCGGGCTATGACCGGGTTTCCATCAACCAGATTTTGTTGCTGGGCCAGCGCTCGCGCCGCTCCGACCGCGGCCGTAGTCACGTCCCCCTGATTAAGATTGGTTGCAGGGGCCGTGTAGACCGCGACCTGGCGCGCGATGCCTGGTGCAGATTCATATTCTTCCTCATCACAGCTATCCTCTTCGTGTCGATCCTCCAGCAGATGCAGGATAGACTCGGTATCATCTTCCCTCGTGACCCGGCCACGCGGGGTCCATGCCGGCTCCTCCGGTTGTTCCCTCTTCGTGGTGGGCTCTTCTATCGGATCGATCGTTTCGACCGACTCTTCCCCATCCGACTGAACGCAGGTCGCTCCTCCTGACATGGAATCATATTCAACATCATTTGGAATAGAACCGGACGTACGTACCATGCCGACGAAGACGCTGACCCGGCCAATTGTGACGATTGATCCGGCATCCAGCAGATCCGACTCTGGCCCCCAGCCAAAATCGTCCACCATCTTCTCTCCTTCAGGGTTGGTATAGATCTCGCCAATGACGAGGTTCTTCATGCTTTCCCGAGCTTCTCCCGTGATGTAAACACCTTTGGACGTAGGCCCCACGGTGGGCGCCAACTATCATGGGATAATCACGGCAGACGTTACCGGGGGTAACTTATCTTGGGGCAATTCGACTCTGGTGTTTGGGAGAGGGTTTAGCTCAAGGGAAACCATGTTATCAATCGATCTGGTAGCTCTGGCAATCAAGTCTCCGAGTCTCCGATCGAGGGTTACAATATCTACTCTCGTATTACAGGGAAACTCGAATATCTGGTGAAGCTCGTCTCCTTTCTAACCCTAGGAGCCGGTTTATATCTTACCCGGCCCCCTGGCTTCCCATCCAAGGCATACTCGGAGTCCTACCTGGTAACCGCATACAAAACCCTAAGTTTCCTAATTGTAACCCCAAAGCCAGGTTACGAGGCCTACACTGCTTCTTGGGCCTTCTAGAAACTCCTCTTCCTTTAACCGGGTCTTGCGCAGTTCCCTTTGGGCCGGGTTACACCTTGGCGTTAGCATACCGGGTTTCCATCCCTCCATCAGCATTCTTGAAGATAAAGACTCAGAGTTGGCCTCTGTTCAGCGGGAGCTGAAGAACTCAGCAGGTACATATCTCTTCATTGATACTTCTATTTTTTCTAAGTCTTTTTCCGAGTTTCACACTCTTCATTTCCTTGCTTTTCAGCTTCTTTGGCGAAAGCCAAACAAATAGCTGAAGATTCTAGCAATGCCGAGAACCTCCGCAAGGAAAACTCGGAGCTTTACAAGATGAATGTAAAGCTTTAGAAGGACCTAGAGGCCAGCCAGCTGGCTGTTGGGATTGCCGAGTCCCACGCATCTTCTCAAGCTGAGAAAGATGCAGCAACTATCCGGGACCTGGAGAATGCTCTCAACCAATGCCTTGAAGAAGGAGTTGAGATGGACAAGAATCTCGGTAAGTTTTTACTTCTTATACCGAGTTTTTCCTTATACTTTTTAAGTATGCTTCTTTTTTCTCATTCTGTAATTTTATAACATTTTCTTGTTATGTCGGACAGAAGGGAACCTCTTGCTTACCCGGATTGACAGGATCCAGGCTGTTGGGAAGATCTTCTCCGCCCTGAAGACTGCGGCGATGCTACTTGTGAACAAGTACATTCCCGACAAAGCGGAAAAAATCTCGAAAGTAAGCAAGCTTCCGGAGGCAATTGAGGAGGTGGCGAACCAGAAGGAATCTTGGTTCCGCTCCGCATTACACAACTGCAAAGTCCTGGCGTGTGGCGACTGGTTTCGCTCAAGGATACACGAAAGCGCAGAGAGCCAACATCTTCGATTATGTCAAGCGGCACGCTACCAAGATAGCACAAATGGTGTTGATCTCAACCTTCTACCCGAAGGAAGAGATTCCGGCAACTCCCGAGAACCCCGGCGACAACGATGAGGAGGACTCAGATTCTAAGGAGGCTGCCTGATTCATGAGTAGTTTGGCAGGAACAAAATAGAAGCATTACTATTCTTTCAATGCAAAATCCATTGTAATGCTATCTATCATTTGTATAAAAAAGTATTCCCCCTTCTGCAGTATAATTTTTAGTCTTTGCAAGTTTTCTGTGTTTTAATTCCTTTTCCGTCTAAGTTCTCTGGCTTATACGTTTTGACTGTCATTACTATTGAAATGGCTCAATAGTACTTAATCTTCATGCCAAGTGACTGGGTTCAAGCCTATCAGTCGAAACCCGGAAACATGGATTGTACTTAGGCATTTTTACTTACTAATTCCAGTGATCCAACACACAAACTATCAGATAATACTTAAAAAAAGTAAGGAATTTTGAAAAATTATGAAACTCAGGCACGCAGGCACAATCTGGGTTTCCTTAAGCCTTCTTAGGCCAGAAAAGCATCCAGATTTATAACTCCGAGCACGCATGCAAAATTTGCGTTAACATTGAAGCAATTTGAAAGATCGTTGGGAAATAGATAAGACTGTACTTATGCTTTGAATAATAACAACAAGGCAGATAAAAAATGCATGAATTCCGACAACTTTATTTCATGATCTCAAAGATGTTTACATAGGATTTGAACTAAGTGTAAAAGGGACGTAACTGTTGGATGCTCCAGGGTCTCTTTGTTTCTCCCAGTTCTACATCTATCTTTCTCTTTCTTTTGTGATTCGGTCATTTAGGATCATCTTCTGTATCCCGAATCTCTACAAGATAGTAAGATCCATTTTTCATAGCTTGCTAATGACAAATGGTGCCTCCCAAACTGGGGATAATTTGTTCTTCCTTTCTTGCACCAATCTTAGGACTAAATCACATTCTTTGAAAGAACGGTGTCTGATTTTTTGACTATGATAGCATCGCAACCCTTGCTGATAAAGGGAGGATCTTTGTAGCACAAGCTCTCATTCTTCTTCTAAGAGATCGACGGCATCCTGTCGTGTGTTTTTGGCATCTGAGTCTTCGTATGTTAGCACTCTTGGGCTGTCATGGAGCATGTCTATAGGAAGCACTGCTTCTGCACCATAAACCAGGAAAAATAGAGTTTGTCCAATTGATCTATTTGGCGTCGTTCGAATACTCCAAAGAACGGAAGGTAATTCTTCTACCCATGCTCCAGCTGCTCTATGAAAAGGAGATTCGAGTATTGGGCGTATTCCTTGTAGGATAGAACTATTCATTCATTCAACCCGTCCATTGGATTGTGGGTGTGTCACTGATGCTAGATCTAGGGGAATTCCCATATGTCGGCAATATTTTGCCAACTCTCCAACAGAGAAATTTGTCCCGTTATCCATGATTATGTTGTGTGCAACGTCAATGATGAAATTTCTGGCAGTCACACCGTCAAGTTTTTTGATGGGTTTCGCCTCCACCCACTTGGTGTATTTATCTACTACAACTAGTAGATGTGTAAGTACGCCTCGTGCAATTTTGAATGTTCCCATCATATATAGCCCCCAGACCACAAATGGCCATGTTATGGGGATAATTTTGAGTGCTTGAGCTGGCATATTCGTCTGCTTGGCGTAATACTGACATCCGGCACATGAGTTTACTATGTGTTCCACGTTTTTCTTGGTTGTGAGTTAGAAAAACCCTACATGAAATGCTTTTTTGACTATGCTTTTTTGATTGAGCATGATGTCCGTAATCTCTGAGTGGATTTCTTGCAAGATTTCTCGGCCTCCCTCTGGCGAAATACATCGCTAAAAAATTCCGATAGTGATGCGTTTATACATGCAACCATTGATTATTGTGTATCCCTTGCATCGACGTTGTATTTATCTTTGCAAGACCTCGTCTGCTCTATCCGGGAACTTCTGATCAACTAAGAAGTTTAAGTATGGAATTGTCCAGTCCGGGTTAACGAACAGAACTTCTATTGACTCGGAAACTAGAGGATAGTCAATATCTCCGCCTTTTTTTGACGGTTCATGCAAATGTTGTACAAACACACCAGGCGGTAGAATTTTAACCCTTTCCGAGCCCATGCGAGCTAATGCATCCGCGTTCCAATTTTCTTCCCGTTTGATATGCAGTACTTCAAATCCTAGGAAGCAAACGGAAAACTCGTCCACCGTTCT
Source organism: Alopecurus myosuroides (assembly GCA_028641055.1). Taxonomy (NCBI): domain Eukaryota; kingdom Viridiplantae; phylum Streptophyta; class Magnoliopsida; order Poales; family Poaceae; genus Alopecurus; species Alopecurus myosuroides. Next base: position 150,412,143 of record CM054062.1, on the reverse strand, counting down.
CCGATATTCGGCCATGATGAGACTTTTGGCATCCCATGTTTGGTTTAGCTGATGGTGTACGAAATCCGAGTCGTCATAGCAAAGTATATGCTTAACTCCTTTTTTTTGCAATATGCAAGCCATGAAGCAAAGCTTCGTATTCTGCCATATCGTTGCTGGCGTTGAAATGTATTTGTAATACATATTCCATTATGTCACCTTTTGGAGATTTAAGCACTACACCAGCTCTAGCGCCTTCTTTTATTTTAGATCCATCAAAATGCATGATCCAGTATTCTGACTCCGGCATTGGTGTGTTTTCCATTGCTTCTGTACAATCAACGATGAAATCTGCCAACACCTAGGATTTAATTGCCGTCCAGCGTTGGTACTTAATGTCGAACGCAGCGAGTTCGATGCCTCATTTGGCGACTCGGCCTGTTGCATCCGCATTGTTGATAATATCCCCTAGTGGTGCTTTGCTTACCACTGTTATGGAATGTCCTTGGAAATAATGATGGAGTTTTCGAGATGCAAAAAACACGCCGTATGCCAATTTTTGATAATGTGGATACCTTTTTTTTGACTCGGAGAATACTTCACTGACATAATACACCGGATGCTGATCTGGTATAGTTTGTTCATCTTTCCGTCTTTCCACGATTATCACCGCGCTTATAACCCTGTTAGTTGTTGTAAGATAAGGTAACATGGGTTCTTCGCCTTTTGGGGATGCCAAAATCGGAGTATTCATCAAGGTTTCTTTTAACTGGGTTAGTGCTTTGTTCGCCTCTTATGTCCATTCAAACTTGTCGGATTTTTTCAACAATTTGTAGAATGGCGGAGCTTTGTCACCTAGCCGGCTTATAAACCTGCTAACAGGGGCCGTAGAACCCATCAGTCTTTGGACATCTTGTAGGCATATGGTCCTTGTGATGTTCAAAATTGCCTTGATCTTTTCAGGGTTTACTTCTATTCCTCTGTGAGAAACGATAAAACCTAGAAGTTTTCCTGAGGGAACCCCGAATATGCACTTTAATGGATTCAACTGCATCTTATAAGTGCGCAAATTTTCGAAGGTTTCTCTAAGATCTTCAAGGAGTGTATCTTTTTCCTTGGAAACTACTACAATGTCATCCACGTAAACATGGATGTTTTTCCCTATTTGACTATGCAAACACCTTTGCATGCAACGTTGGTAAGTTGCACCAGCGTTCTTCAGGCCAAAAGGCATGGTTATGTAGTAGTATGTTCCATACAGGGTTATGAAGAAAGTTTTTATTTGGTCTTCCTCCTTCATACATATTTGATGGTACCCGGAATAAGCATCTAAAAAACATAAAAGCTCAGAGCCAGCAGTGGCATCTATTATTTGATCGATTTGCGGTAACGCGAACCTATCTTTTGGACACAATTTGTTCAAGCCGGTGTAATCTATACACATCCTAAGAACAATACTGTCTTTCTTCGAGACTAATACTGGGTTCGCAGACCAATCAGTATGTATAACTCCCCAGATAAAATCAGCTGCTAAAAGCTGGATAATTTCCTTGCCTATAGCCTTCCGTCTTCTTCCATCAAAACGACGGAGACCTTGTTTGACGGGTTTTGATCCTGGAATTACTTTGAGTTGGTGCTCAGCAAGTTCCCTGGGCACACCTGGCATATCAGCAGGACACCAGGCGAAAATGTCCCAGTTCTCACGTAGGAACTTGATGAGCGCGTCTTCCTATTTGTCAGTCACCCCGGTTCCTACTACGACAAACTTTGTCGGATCTTTGGGGTCTAGGATAATCTGTCTTGTATTTTCCGAGGCCTTGAATCTATCTGCCGGCTTCCGGCTTTCCTTTCCTGCCGACATTTCCATCGGCGAAACTTCTTTAGCTAGCGCCTTCAATTCCTCCTTCCGAATTACCTGTTCGGCGCAGAGGGCATTTCCTTTCTCCAGCTCGTTCGCCAATTTGTAATCTCCAGTTATGGCGATTACTCCTCCTTTTGGCCCTGGCATCTTCAGCTTGTTATAGATATAACATGATCTTGCTATGAATTTGGCGAAAGCCGGACGTCCGATTATTGCATGATAAACACTCTCAAACGGCACCACCTCGAATGAGATCTTTTCCTAGCGGAAGTGTTCTCTTTTTCCAAACGTTACATCTAGGGAAATTTCTCCTAGGGATTGTGCTTGTTCTCCAGGAACAATACCATGAAAATGTATGTTACTGTGCCTGAGCTGGGTCTCGGAAATGTGTAGCTGCTTCAATGTACTCAGGTACATGATATTGATACTAGATCCTCCATCCATCAGCACTCTTTTGAGCCTAGTGTTTTGAACAATAGGGCTTATGACCAAAGCATGCGTGCCGGGTTCAGGGATATTTCCGGGATGATCTGACTGATCCTAGGTAATTGGTGTATTTGAATACTTTAAGTACTTTGTTGTTGGAGGAACAACCACGTTGATTTCTCGAAGTGTTCTTTTCGTCTGTTTTGCTGAGGGAGTTGCCAGGAAAGTTAGGTTACATTCTCCTTCAACTCTCGGGAATTATGGCTCGCCTTTTCGCTGTTGTTCCTGGATTTTATCATCAGTGTCCGATTAACTTTCTTCTTTCTCACCTTCTAGCTTTTGCTTGTTGAATTTCCTCTTGGAATTCTTTCCTTTATTCCCGGATCCTGCAGTGCCCGTCATATGCTTGTTGAGGCGGCACAGCGCATTTGTATGGGTAAGCTTCCCAAATTGCGAATGGTGGACACAATTTTCTGACTTTATCTTTTCCCACTCTTCCTTATAGTAGGAGATTGGTTCTGTGCTTCTTCCTTTCCATTTGCTGCCATTATCCGTTCCAAAGGTTGCGTTTACTTCTTTGGGTTTTCACTGTGCCTCTAGAGTAGCCTTCTTTTCAGAACAGGGTGTCTTTTTGGCCTGAACCAAGGCATCAATATTTCCACCTCTTGCTCTGATATCATCTTCATCTGCTGCGTGCTCATTAGCGGTGGTGAGCATAGATCTGAGATCTTTGTGCTCCTTTAAACCAACCATGAACGGTACGAGGCCGGGTTTTAGACCATTGATGAAAGTATGCATTGCTTGTACATCACTTACTCCAGAGCAACTATTTTTCATTACTTTTCATCTTGATATAAAGTCGACATACGACTCGTCTTCAAATTGGACGCAACGATTTAGCTGGTTGATGCTCTTAGGGCGTTTGTACGTACCCCGAAAATGCTAAGCAAACACTCTAGTCATATCATCCCAGCTATCGACGGTTCTTGACGGAAGCCCGTTGATCCAATCTCTGGCTCCATCCAACAACATTAGGGGGAGGAATTTTACATCCTCTAGATGTTTCCCTTTGATGATCTGCACGATAGTATAATAGTCTAAAAGTAATGTATCCGGGTTTGTACTTCCGGTTTATTTTTTATAAGTTGGACCAACTTTGGCAAAGCCAGAATGTAGAGTTATTCTTCGGATCCTGTCGTTGAAGAACTTGGGTCCAAAGTATAGATCATCTCTTTCCGCCTTATCAACGTGAGCGGAATATCTGCCGGCTGAATGGATAGAATGAGATCTGCTCCTTTCTGATCAATTGTTGCACGAATGCGCTCTTCCGGGATTAACCTTGTTTCGTCCGTTGTCGTGTCTTTTTGAATAAGGTGGAGTTCTACTCCTTGGCCTTTATTTGTTCCTAGGAGGAGTACGGGATCTCTCACGCCTGTGAGGGTTGTCATATCTTTCGGCTTTTTCAGCTGGGCGTCTTAGAGGCGGCATTATTTTGCCGTCTTTCCGGTTGTTTTCTTCTCGTTCCTTGTGATCATGGGGATTATTTCAACCTTTCGGCAGATGGGATCCTGTCCTGGATGCTTCATTCTTATTGTCCGGGATTTTCTTGTCCTTCTTGGGATCTCCCTTCTTTTCTTTACAATCGCCTGAATCTCCAGGTTCGCAGGGTCCAGGTGCTCCAGTGGCGCAAGTGGCAGTTTGCATAGGGTCGAGTCATCATGCAACTTCCCTGATCTTGCCTCTCCTCACTATTGCTGTTGTAATGCTTTTCCTAGGAAAGCATACACTCCCTGAAGTTTTTCGTCATTAGAGTACAGATCATATTAAGGATGGCGAACGCGGCTTCCGCGTTTTCAGCTGCGGTTTTGTAGATGCGTTCGCCCTTATAATTTACGCTGTTAACCTGTCTTTGCCAAAAGGGGTTTTGCAATCGTTCTTTTACTGGCAGTACATCCGGTTTTGCAATTCTGGGTAATCTCATGGGTTTTATCTCGGACATATTCTGTCTTTCGAATTCTTCAATTTCCTCTTACTTTGCTTTTATAGTAGCTTGGGCCTTGAGGATGTTTTCTTGGGATCGGAATAGGTGTTGTTGCTGCTGCATGAGGGCTTGCCTTCTGGCTTCCAACACTTCCGGTGGTTCATGAGGTCCAATCGGGGTTTTGATAAAATCGATCTCGTCCTGTTCCGACATTTAGGGAACATGGATTTCTTTCTTTTTCCTCTCCGCGTGTGTGGCTCCGCTTCATCCTCCTACTTCCAGGTTTTGGTTGGCAATATCTGCCAACTTGTTCTTCTGGAGTTTATATTGGAGTTTCTTAGCAGTCTTCGTTTTCTTTTTGGAAGAGGGAGGCTTTTTTCCAGGTTCTTCCTCTGTCAGTTCTTTGGCATCGGGGTAAGTTGGACTGGTTTCGCTGTCCTCTCTTTCCTCATCTGGCGGAGGTGTTTTGGAGTCTTCATCGTCTTCGGAATCCGAGTTTTCAGTTGGTTTTTCCATAAGTACTTCATGGAAGCCTCCTTGCATAGATTTGACTTTCCTCTCGAAAGCATCTTCATCTTCATCTTCGGAATCTATGTCTTCACATCCGGGTTCTGACTCCAATCTTGCTTCTATAGCAGCTAACACAGAGTCGGCTTCCGAGTTCGTCGTTTCACTGACGGGCGTCGGATCTTCCACTTGTTATGTGGGGTTATTGTTTTCTGCTTCTTCCACGGGATTAGTATCTTCCGTGTTATCCGCCACCTCAGATTGCACCATGCCAATAAAGTGTGATCTAATTGCAGGCATCTTCAGAGAGGCGACAGTTTCAGCATAGTTTTGGCGATTTGAGCAAAATCCGATATCGTAATTTTCCTCAATTGTGTATAGGGAGGGTGTGATAAATTTGCTTCCACCACAGAATCCCATAGCCTCTGCAGTTAATCCGATAAAAATATTCGCATATCCGATTGGTAAAACCCAGGCACTTACCACGTGATTCCGTGCTAGCATGTACGATCCGTTGTCGAGGAAGCGCCCGATGTCGCCATCGAAATCCAAGCTTCCAACAGTTATTGTACTGCCGATTCTGCCGAGTATTCCCGATCGAAACCCTGACGCCGCTGGCCCCACGGTGGGCGCCAACTGTTGAGACATCGTAGTAAGGATCATACACGGGGGTGCCATGAGCCTACGGGTAGAGACGTGGGGGACGTGGTAGTACGACAAACGAGAGCACCAAGTTTTACCCAGGTTCGGTACGACGCAACTAGGTGGCGTTCCTACTCCTGCAATCTCACTAAATCAGGGCTGAAGCCTGAAGTATACAAATTACAATGTGAGTAAGGTTTTGCTAACTCGGCGAGGATCATTTTCTCTGTGAGCTGGCTTCTAGCTAATTGTTGTATGTGTTTCGTCTCTCCCATCCGGCTTTATATAGATAGCCGGGTTAGGGCTTACAGAAAGGAAACCTAGAAGACTACGGAAAGTATCTAACTTGGAAAGTAAGGAATCCGTCTTCTTCTCCAATCCATACCACATTGGGCCGTGGTATGGGTTCTTCTAGAATCCGGCTTCCTGCACATCAGCTTACTGGGCCGCCCAATGGACTGTGATCCATTACCAACAGGCCACCCTGGTAATCCGGCTCTTTAGGCCAATGCCGTACATACCCCTAATCGGTATATATCCGACGCTAAGCAATGAAAACGGAGCGCGTCTCTCTCCCACACAAGAATGCTAGGTTCCACCTAAGTTTATTGCAGTGAGGAAAATAAAAGAAAACAAAATAAAAGCAAACAGACGCTCCAAGTAAAATGCATATGATGAGACCGAATAAATATATAGATTCACTAGAAGTGACATGATAAGTTGTTGATAAAGAAGGGGATGCCTTGGGCATCCCCATTCTTAGATGCTTGATTCTTCTTATAATTTGTTCGGATCAACCACGGGGGCATCCCCAAGATTAGGCTTTTCACTCGTCTTGATCACATTATATCACCCTCTTCTCTTGACCCTTGAAAACTTCCTTCACACCAAACTCGAAGTAACTCTCATTAAAGGGTTAGTGCATAATAAAAAAACTCACATGTTCTGCATGGACAGAAGCATTATTAATACTTTTTAAACATTAGCTACAACCACTGATGTTTCATGGAGCAAAGAAATCCACTCAACATAGTAAAAGACAGAATGCAAAGTAAAAAGGCAGAATTTGTCAAAACCAGAACAGTGTGTAAAGACGATTTTTTTCGAGGCACTTACGTTGCTCAAATAATAAAAACTAAAAATTACAAAAAGTTTCGTAAATAACTGTGGATTAAGCACAAATTTTTTCAAGTTCATTTGTGCTTTCTGTGAATTTATATGATTTTAACAGTGGACAGAAAAAATCTGTTTCTACACAGAAATCCAAATCTAACTTGAACTTTTAACTAGAGACTTTACTTGGCACAACAAATACAATAAAATAAAGATACAAAGGAGTTTCTACAGAAGTAAAAAAAACACCTTTACTCAAAGAAAACAGAAGAAAACATTGCAAAAATAAAAACATGGGTTATCTCCCAAGAGTGCTTTTCTTTAACGCCTTTTAGCTAGGCAAAATGATTTTTGAAGATGCTCACATAAGGATAAGACTTGAAAAATAAAAGAGAGCATCTAGAAGCATATATAAAACATGTTTATACTTAACAATATTCTTATGCATAGGGGTATTGTAAGAAAACAAATCAATAAAGCACAAAGCTAGCATAGGAAGGCAAAACAAGTGCAACTTCAAAACTTTTAACACAAAGAGATGAGACTTAATATTATTGAGATATATGAAACAATGTCTTCCTCTTTCATAATGACCTGTGGGTCTTAAAAAAATCATCATATAGAAGCAACAAAAGAGAAAGCTCAAAACTTTCATCATTAAGAGAGGAAATTTAATAACATGAAAGATTTCCATAACCATATTTTCCTCTCTCAAAATAATTCTCAGCGGCATCATGAATAGACTCAACAATATATCTATCACATAAAACATTTTTTGTATTGATCAAGCATAAAATTATTATCATTACTCTCCACATAAGTAAAATCCTTCTCATTAGTAATAGTGGGAGTAAAACTATCACATGCATAATGGCAATCATCATAAATTGGAGGAATAGTATAAGCATAATGAACTTTATCCTTAACAGTAGATTGACTGAAAATAGCATGTTCATCATTGTAAATATAATATATAGGAGGCATGTAATAATCACAATAAAATGTATCCTCAATAGTAGGTGGAATTAGAATACCACAATCATCATATATTGGAAGCAAAGTATCATCAAAGAAAATTTCCTCCTCAAAACTTGGGGGACTAAAAATATCATATTCGTCAAACCAGCTTCCCCAAGCTTAGATTTTTCCATAGCATTAGCAATAATGGTGTTCAAAGAATTCATACTAATAACATTGCTACTAGCATGCAAATAAAGTTCTATTGGTTTTTTAATTTTATATTCAAACACAAAATGTCCTAATTCAATATAAATATTATAAAGTTCACTCATATTTTTGTTGTTTTCCATTAAGCTTAACTAGTACAAAAAAAAACAAGAAACAAAAATATATAATTACAGATTCTAAAGGAAATAACTTCGAGCACTCACACACAAGCAACAGTACTAGGATGTGAGTACCTTTTACCTTACCTCCACGGAAACGGCGCCAGAAAAGAGCTTGATGTCTACGCACGCTTATATTCTTGTAGACAGTGTTGGACCTCCAAGTGCAGATGTTTGTAGAACAGCAGCAAGTTTCCCTTAAGTGGATCACCCAAGGTTTATCGAACACAGGGAGGTAGAGGTCAAAGATATCCCTCTCAAGCAACCCTGCAATTATGATACATGAAGTCTCTTGTGTCCCCAACACACCTAACACAATTTTCAGTTGTATAGGTGCACTAGTTCGGCGAAGAGATAGTGAAATACAAGTAATATGGATGATTATAGAAATCTGAAATAAAAATGGCAGCAAGCAAACATGTAGCAGAATTGATCGTAAATGGTGCTTCAATGCTTAAAAACAAGGCCTATGGATCATAGTTTCACTGGTGGAAACTCTCAACAATAATAACATAACTGAATGCATAAATATCATCTCTTCACTATGCTACTGCAAACCACTCTCCGGTAGGATACCAAACACCCAATCATTGCGTAGGGCTATAAAAGCACTCCTTAGAGTTGCATTCCCCATCTTGGTAACCTAACACTATCACTATGAGGCCTAGATGGTTCCAGAAAAACACCACAATTTCATAGGGTCATCCAAGAAAAAAATATAAATCAAACACACGGTGTTCACACTATCACCTTTACACCGTGATCAAAGTGTCTACAGAGATCTCATAACAAAACCACTTGAGTAGCACAATAGATGAAGAGTAACATCTACTTATTCAACTAGATTACAAAGCTCATTATAACAAAAAGATCACACCATGGGGGAGAGAGATGAAACACATAGCTACTGGTAGAGCCCTCACCCTCGGGGAAGGACTAGTCCCTCCTCATCATGGGAATCAGCAACGACGTTGGAGATGGCGGTGGAGTCGATGGAGATGGCTCTGGGGGCACTTCCCCGTCCCGGCAGGGTGTCGGAACATAGATTTATGTCCCCCGAAACTTGTCGGCGATGCCAGCGGAGCTACGGAACTTTTCGTGGAGGGAGGCTGGATATCTTAGGTTTTATGCATAGGGGGTATATAGGAGAAAGGGCGATGTAGGTGGGCGGCCGAGGGGCTCACACCATGTGGTGGCACGGCCAGAGGGGGGCGCGCCAGCAGGTGGTGTGGCTGCCTCGGAGCCCCCCTCCGGGTCTCCTTTGGACTCCCTTGACGTGTTGGCAAAATAAGGACTTTGGCCTTCGTTTCTTTCAATTCCGAGAATATTTCCAGAACAAATTTTCTGAAACCAAAAATAGCAGAAAACAGGAACTGGCGCTATGGCATCTTGTCAATAGGTTTGTCCATGAAAACGTCCGTAAAATGAAGGAAAACATGTGAAAACGTAAAGGTATTGGATAGAAAACAAGCATGGAGCATCAAAAATTATAGATACGTTTGAGACTTATCAGTCCTCCGTAAAGGAACCATCCATTATTTCCAAGCTTGTAATTTTATTCTTCTTCCTCCTTCGTCTAGCCCTGAGGTGAAAAAAGTGAGTGTTTTGCCCCCTTGGCCAACCATCGTATACGAGATCTCTGTCTCCACATGAACTCTTCTCTGTGCTGAATCTCGACAAGGCGGTCATGAACTTTTATTTCCTCATACGAAGGTCCATTGCGCATTGGATCTGCTCGTACAGTCTCGATCCTAGTGTTTATCTCTTTTACTTGCTTTCGGACATGACCAAAAGTATCCGTATTCCAACGTTTTAAGTTTTCTATTGTAGTTCGAAGTTTGTGCCCCACATCCTGGATATTCGTGCATAGTCCACCCAACTACCATGAGTTCTTTAGAAATGGACCAAACTCCTCATGAGTTTCCCACATAACCTCGTATCTGAATTGGTGCTTTGAAGCGGCTCTTCTCTCCCTGGGTGAAAACTCAAGCAAGATCGGGGAGTGGTCTCAGGTTGATACATTCAAATGTTTAACCGTGGCCATCGGAATATATTGCACCATCTAGCCGAGGCAAGGGCCCGGTCTAGGCGCGTTTGATTTCTACTACACGTAACTACTCTTGTAGACTATGTTGGGCCTCCAAGCGCAGAGGTTTGTAGGAGAGCAGCAAATTTCCCTCAAGTGAGTAACCCAACGTTTATCGAACTCAGGGAGGTATAGGTTGAGTGTATCCCTCTCAAGCAACCCTGCAATTAATATAAAATAAGTCTCTTGTGTCCCCAACACACCCAATACAATTTTCAGTTGCATAGGTACACTAGTTCGGCGAAGAGATGACAAAAAATGGGTAATATGGATGGGAAATCAAGGTGTATAAAATCTGTAACAAAAATGGCAGCAAGCAAACAAGTAGTAAAACTGAAAGAAAATAATATAGCAATGATGAAAAAAAACTCCTAGGGATCATACTTTTAGTAGTGGAAACTCTCAACAACATTAACATAATCAAACATAGGATACTTCCTCTAACAACATGCATGAAAGACATAGCTCGGAAACTGTTCCTCGTGAATCAAATAGGACGAGAATCACATAGGGCTACACAAGCACACCTCAAAGTTCATGTTCCCATCAAAGAACACCCCAACCCTATAAGCATCCAAAGATAGTACTGATAAACACCAAAACCTATCACTTGAATAGTATATTTCTTATCAATCTAAAACACCCGCACTGTCACCTTGGCACTATAGAGATTATACTAAACACACGCATCAAGAAACCTCATGATTCCAATTAAATCCAACATAGTAAGAACAAGTTCATGATAAGTATCCCTCTAATACAAAGTCCATAGAGTCACACACAGCACCCGCACTGTCACCATGGCACCGTGAAACAAAGGTGACTATGGAGAATTATACTAGATAAAACCAGTTGAGTGCATTGGATCCTTTACATAATGAATGGTAAACATCATAGACTCAACAATGATAACATAGAATATGATCACAATCAAGATCACATCATGGGGGAGAGAGATACCACATAGCTACTAGCACGATCCCTTAGCCCCGAGGAGGGACTACTCCCGCGGCATCATGGGAGGCAGCAACATCGATGAAGATGCCTCCGGTGACGATCCCCCTTGGGCAGGGTGTCGGAGCAGGGATGAACAAGCCCTAGATTCTAATTTTGATGTGATGACCCCTCTTTGTATGTTTCGTTGGAAATAACTTTGTCCCTGACTTTTTAGGGTAAAATGCAATTTATAGGCGAAGGGGGGGGGGCGTGAGGCGGCGGCTAGGTCCCCAGGGGCCCACTGGGCGCGACCTAGGGGGAGGCCACACATGGTGCCCGCTAGCCTCCCTCTAGCTCCCCTTTGGACTCCGTCTTTGTTCCGGGTAAAAATTGATCTCCGTGGTTTTTAGCCCTTTCCGAGAATATTTTCTTAAGAACTTTTCTGAAATAGAAAAATAGAACAAGATAACAACTGGCCTAGGGAATCTTGTTAATAGGTTAGTCTGTGAAAACATACGGGAAACGAAAGAAAACATGTGGAAAACTAAAGGTATTGGGTAGAAAACAAGCATGGAACATCAAAAATTATAGACACGTGTACAACATATCAGCATCCCCAAGTTTAACTCCTGCTCGTCCTCGAGTAGGTCAGTGATAATAAAATAATTTTTTAGGTGACATGAAGCGAACACAAATCTTGATCAATGTTATTGTAAAAAACATTGTGAAGCTGAGATCAAAGTACTTTAACAAAGGCATGATAAATATTAGTTCAACTCATGTAAACTTAGCAACCATGTTGCACACGAAAATAAACACAAACAAAAGAAAATGAATAATAAAACATTGAAAGTGATACGTTTTTTTCAATCATAAAGAAAAACATAATAAAGTTGTATCCAGTTGGTCCTTCGTGTGGTAGCAAAACATAAATGTCAGGACACCTTCAAAGTTTAAATGGTGACTAGATACAAATAATTTTAGAGCAAGCAATACCACAATCATGAATCAATCAATAATAAATTTTGGGATTATGCACATTATACTCAAAATGGAAACTATACTCTCTTAGCTGGTGCATAAACTAAGAAGATGAAGAGTCAACATAAACATAAAAAAATGGCCCTTCGCAGAGGGAAGCATGGATTACTCATGTGCTAGAGCTTTTCATTTGATAAAACAGAGATATTGAAAATAATTTTGACAGAGGCGTATCTCGATGTCAACGAATGATAATGAAAAACTTATCACAATCCATGTCAAGAAAAGTGTTTACACTTTTGCGAGGCGGATTATGTTTTTTATTAGTTTGGAACTCCCCCCCCACCTTTCTTTCACAAACCAGGGCTAGCCGTGTTCACGGTCACAGGTGCCCACCAGTTTTCATCAAACCATGGGGAAGTGCCTTTTTGTTAGAATTTGGCACCAGCTCTCTCCAAATTTAAATGATCACAGATTCCATACTCATCGGGTGAAAGAAGGAAGAAGAACTTTTCTGGACACAAAACATAATAAAATTTAAACTACTTCCTCATGACCTAAAACAAGAACATAAAATAGGTTATAATTTTGAAGATTTAAAGGTAGCACACGAGAAATTTACTTGAAGTGTCAGTTAAATACCACATATATGTAGATATGGTGGACATGTTTGGCAAACTTTGGTTTTTGGGAGTTGGATGCACGAGTAGATCTCATACTCAATACAGGTGTAGGCTAGCAAAATACTGGGAGAGACCAACTAAGAGAGCAATAACGCCCATTATCATGCATAGCGACAAAACATCATTAATCAAAACATGAAGTGATATTACAAGTAAAAAACTAAATGATCATCAAGGCTAGAAGTGATTTTGTTTGTAGTCATAACATGGTGTGAGCATGCTTCAAGTCAATCCAGATAAAGCATTCAAAGGAGAAATACCACAATACCATGCTTCAATATGAGAGAACAACACATGATTAAATTCAATGGAACATTAAGCACTCTCAGCTATTTGAGACTAGTCATGATACATCATAAATAACCAAGCACACAACTAAAATAAAATCTAACATGACATTCCAAAGCCTATGCCACAGTCAAAACAAGCCTCCTATTGCACAACTATAAGCATGAAACAATTTACTCTTCTCCAACACCAATCAACTTATTCGAAAAAATTATCAAAGAAAATAATAATCAAATACCATAGGGCTAATAAAATATAACTGAAGAAAACCAACAAGCTCTGAACAAAATTCAAGTGAAAAACAAGAGCTAAACACAGTACTAGCAAAAACTGAACACTCACATAACAATAAGAGTGAAAACTAGAGTGTTCTAGGCAATGAAAACGGAGCGTGACTCTCCCAAAATAAAAGTGCTAGGATCCAACCAAAAGATACAGCAAAGAAAACAAAACAAACTGAAAGAAAAATAAAAAGACGCTCCAAGAATAAAACATATCATGTGAAGCAATAAAATATAGTGTTTTCAAAGAAACCTGATATTTTTCTTGATGAAGAAGAGGATGCCTTGGGCATCCCCAAGATTTGACGCTTGTATTCCTTGGATATGTATTGGGGTGACATGGGCATCCCCAACCCCAAGCTTGAGATTTTGTCCATCCTTCATCTCAGCACATCATTCTTCTGTGCCTACACTTGAAAACTTTCTCCACCTAAAACTTCCTCACAATATTCATTAGCAACGTTAGTGTAATCAAAATAATCAATTCACTTCGTTCAGTTTCAACACAAGTCTCACACTTCAATTGCAACATTATCTACTGTCACAAATTCTTTTAAGGCTCCTCCTCTCAAAAGAACACCAAAAGAAAGAGATTAATATGCAAATGCAAATATTGGCAGAGATCTGTCAATACAGAACAGTCAGTAGAGATAATTTTTTTAGAAAATCTTCTGTTGCTCAAATCAAAAAATGGGAAAATAACGAAACTTATATAAATACCTTGGTCATGTGTCTATTTTTTTCAAATAAATCTGACATTCTAGCTCAAATATATAAATTTTTTGGTAACAACCCATAAATCTGTTTCAGAACAACAACTTTCCCAAATCGCACTACCTCTCTATTAGAGGTTACTCTTGGCACAAAATAAAAATAAAAAGAATAAAAGGCGGTTGTTACAGAAGTAACAACCTCCAAGACACAAAAATAACAAAATAAAATAGAAGAAAACAAAGGAAAACAAAGTGGGTTGCCTCCCACAAGCGCTCTTCTTTAAAGCCTTTTATCTAGGCATAGTGTTTTTAAAATATGCTCAAATAAGAATAAGAATTGAAGGATAATAGTAGAGAGAATCAAGGAGAAAATTTGAAGCACATTTAAATCTAACCCACTTCCTATGCAAAATAATATTGTAAAGAAATAACTCACTGAAGCACAAATGAACTTGATTCTTATTACTCTCCAAAATAGTGGGATCATCATTATATAAACTCGCGGTCTCTCCAAACCCACTTTTGACAATATTTTCATAAATAGGTGGCATATTATAATCATAACTAAGTTTCTTCTCCAAACTAGGTGAGCTAAGAAGTTCATTTCCAGTTATTATATAATCAACATTAGAAGGAACATGGCTAAAACTAATAGCATAACAATTATTAATATCATAATTTTCTGGATTGGTGCCAAAAATAGTTTCAAGATTATAAGTAGTATCATCATTCTCCCAATCATGATCACCAAATTTAGTAGTAGGCATAAAATAATCGTCTTCAACAGTGCATACGGATTTAACATCACAATAATAACCAATATAATAATCATGTATATCATCTTCAATATTAATTTTCAAATCATGCTCACTAGGAATAACCATGAGAGGAGCAACATGCCTAGGGGAAGGTACGATATTCTCTCCTTTTTTCCTCCTCCTCCTCTTCTTCTTCTTCTTCTCCTTAGCCGCCTTAGGAGAGAGTGGTTGGAAAGGAATCTTCTCCACATACTCTTATCATTAGAAACAATAGGAGAAACTTGGGAGATTTTCTCCCTTCTGTTAAGGGCAATAAAAGAAACATTCTTTCTTTCATAATTTGGTAAAGTTCCATCCATTCTAATATTTTCTATGTAGGTATTTTTATGGCAATTCTCAACACAATAAGAGTAGCATCCTTGCAAAATGTTCTTTATCCCCAAAATATTCATGTATGACCCAGAGGTTTTTCCTAATAGATCTCCACACCCCCAAACATAATGTAAGTTAATCATAAATAGCAGAGGTGATCATGTAATCACAAAGGGGATTAATGATTCTATCACATAAGTCTAAGCATTGGAAATTAAAGTGCCCCACTTCATTGCAAAGTTCACAAATAGAAGGATAGTGGTCTTTCACTTTTTCGGCAAATCCGTTTAGATGTTTACTCCATATGCTAGTTTTTTCATGCTTATGTTGCTTAAAATAATTATCTTCTTCAATACGAGTAGTTTCACAAGGTCTATGCACTCCACAAATATTAACATGCTTACATAAAACATTGTTTTTAGAAACTAGATCATGTATATTGCAATCATTATCAACTATTTCACTTTCTTTACAAAGTTCTTTAAAAGGTTCATGATACTTGGTCATATTATATTTGGGAACATTGATATGAGAAGCAAAAGATTTGCAAAAATAAACACCTGTTTGAGAATCAAGTCCAAACTTATCACTAAGTTTATTAAAATTGCCAGTTTCAACAAAGGACTTAATGCAATCATACTCATAATCTATAAATGATTCTTTACCTTTTTAATCTCCCAATATTTAGCGTTGCGTTGAATCCTTTCAATAATTTCCCATTTTACATCAACTTTATGGTTCACAAAAGAACCCGTAGAAAAAGCATCAAGCATACCTTTGTCCTGATGAGAAATCCTTGCATAAAAACTGTTAGCAATAATTTCGTTTGAAAAATTATGATTGGAGGATTTAAGCATTAATGATTTGAGTTTACCCCCAAACTTGAGCAATGCTCTCTCCTTCATGAAGCCAAGAATTATATATATAACTCCTATCTTGATTCATTTCATGGAGAGGATAAAAGATAGAGTAAAAGAGAGACATAAGATCCTTATAATCCAATAAGTGAGAATCTTCTAGTAGCATATACCAATCCCATGCCTTATCTTTCAGTGATAAGGCAAATAATTTCCTCATGATTACTTCTCTTGATACACCTGCAATCTTAAATATCTCACATAATTCTTTAATATAAAACAAATGCACAGTTGGATGGACAGATCCATCTCCTGCATAGCGATTATTCATAACACGGTCGATTATCCCCATAGGTATTGTAAAAGGAACAATTTCAGTAGGTGGAGGACCTTTCTCTACCACATGAGTGGTTGAGGGTCATTCCTAAACAACCAACTAATAGTATATGTTTTCATAATAAAGCAAATTAACAAATAGAAATAAAAAATAGAATGCAAGATGAAACAAGAAACAAGTAAAAAATAAGCCCAACTAGTGAAAAAAAAAACAATTTTTTTTTGCAAAATCTAAAGAGATACCTTCAAGTACTAACCTTCTCGGTAACATCGCTAGAATAGAGCTTGATGTCTACTACATGTTACTACTCTTGTAGACTATGTTAGTCCTCCAAGCGCAAAGGTTTATAGGACAACAGCAAATTTCCCTCAAGTGAGTAACCCAAGGTTTATCGAACTCAGGGAGGTATAGGTTGAGTGTATCCCTCTCAAGCAACCCTATAATTAAGATATAATAAGTCTCTTGTGTCCCCAACACACCCATTAAAATTGTCAGTTGTATAGGTGCACTAGTTAGGCGAAGAGATGACAAAATACGGGTAATATGGATGGGAAAACAAGGTGTATTAAATCTGCAATAAAAATGGAAGCAAACAAAAAAGTAGTAAAACTGACAGAAAACGATATAGCAATGGTGGAAAACAAGGCCTAGAGATCATACTTTCACTAATGGCAACTCTCAACAACATTAACATAATTTAACATATGACACTTCCTCTAACGACATGCATCAAATACATAGCTCGCAAAATATTCCTCGTGAATCAAATAGAATGAGAATCGCATATGGATACACAAGCACACCTCAAAGTTCGTGTTCCCATCAAAGAACACCCCAACCCTCTCATTTTGGGCATTCAAAGGTAGTACTAATAAACACCACAACCTATCTCTTGAATAGTATCTTTCTAAACCACCCACACTGTCACCATGGCACTATAGAGATTATACTAAACACAAGCATCAAGAAAACTCATGATTCCAATTGAATCCAACATAGTAAGACCAAGTTCATGATAAGTATCCCTCTAATCCATAGTCTATAGAGTCACACACGACACCAGCACTGTCACCTGGCACCGTGAAACAAAGGCGACTCTAGAGAATTATACTAGATAAACCAACTGAGTACATTAGATACATTGCATAATGAAGGGGGAACATCATAGATTCAAAAATGATAACATAGCATGATCAAATCAAGATCACATCATGGGAGAGAGAGATAACCACATAGCTACTAGCACGAGCCCTTAGCCCCGAGGAGGGACTACTCCCGCAACATCATGGGAGGCAGCAACGTCGATGAAGACGCCTCCGGTGACGATTCCCCCTCCGGCAGGGTGCCGGAGCAGGGCCGCAGAAGCCCTAGATTGGACTTTCGAGGTGACGGCGCCTCTCTGTATGTTTCGTTGAAAATAACTCTGTCCCCGACGTTTTTAGAGTAAAAGACAATTTATAGGCGAAGGGGCGACGTGAGGCGGTGGCTAGATCCCCTAGGGGCCCACTGGGCGCGACCTATGGGGATGCCACACCTGGTGCCCCTGGCCCCCCTTTGGCTCCCCTTTGGACTCATTCTTCGTTCCGAGTAAAAATTGATCTCCGTGGATTTTCAGCCCTTTCCGAGAATACTTCCTTAAAAAAATCTAAAATAGAAAAACATTACAAAACAAAAACTGGCCAGGGGCATCTTGTTAATAGCTTAGTCCATATAAACATACGGAAAATGAAAGAAAACATGTGGAAAACATAAGGTATTGGGTAGAAATCAAGGATGGAGCATAAAAAATTATAGATATGTTTGTAACGCATCAGCGTCCGACAAAACGAGTAACCGACCACCCACTTCGCAAACGTCCATGATAGACCCGTAAACCCAAGGTCTGTCAGTCCACAAACATCTACCGCTTCACGAAAGCCTGCAATCTGGGCGCCGCATCTCTCGTTAACACCCTGTTGTTCCTCTTTTTTAAGTACGTCATTAAAGTCGCCAATACAGAGCCATGTAAGATTTGAGGATGACTTGATGAACTTCATCATATCCCACATTTTAAAACGTTCGTGGACTTGGGCTTCTCCGTACCAACACGTCAAGCGCCACTAATCCAAACCAGGTGGCGAGATAATGGCATCAATATGGTATTTAGAATAAGGAAGAATTTCAACTTTTATTTCATTGTTCCAAAATATTCCTAAGCCGCAATTGCGACTAAAGCTACTCACACCAAAGATTTTATCATAACCTAGTGGTGCAGCTAGTCTTTCAACTCTACTCTTGTGCACTTGCATCTCAACTACACATAAAATAGAGGAGGCATGCCTCCGCATAAAAACACGGATATCTCTAATTGTCATGGACATTCCAAGTCCACGACAATTTAGGATTGCAATACTCATTGCTGACGATTATCCGAGTCGAGGGAGGTCATCGATGATGTTTCCGTGCCTGCAGTCTTCCCTGCCTTTAGTCCCTTCTCCGCTGCCGCTGCCGCTTTTTTCATCTTCTTCATTGTGGTTGGAGACACATAAGCTGGTGGAGGACGGGGAGCCTGCTTACCATCCATATATAGTTGTTTCTTAGTACTCGGATTATACCCCTTTTCCACGACATCCATTAGAGACTTCAGCAGGCTATATGTTGTGTCTTCCATCTCCGCATCTGCTCCCTTGTCCAACCCAGCTTCCTCGGAATTATGCTTCTTCATATGGTTTTATGGAACCTTCGGCTTCCACTTTCACTGACCACGACCCGCTCCTCCATGTTCTTGCTAGTCACCTCCACAACCACCTGAGCTCTGACCCCAAGCTCCAAAGGGAGCATAGAAAAAATTACAACCATGTACGCCAGGGGTAACTGCTCTCCAGTAGGCCTTATCCGATATCATCCACTTCCCGAACAAAAGATCGGCGGCTTCATACTCTCCATCGCCACATTCAGTGTAGACATGCCCCATGAGACCACAATGTTCACAATGCTTGGGCATCTTCTCGTACTTGATTTGGAGATACATTCTTGATAGTGCATGGTGCCCCCATATGTGGTTTTGGTAATTAATGACAATCCTTATGAACTAATGTTTGCATAGATATTCTTATAGATTGTAGCGTCCTCACATTTAATAATGCAAGAACTACTGTGTTACGTCCTAGTGCCTGGATCAATGCTAGCACCACAGAAAAAAACTTAAATATATCATTGCAGAAGTATCAAATCTATTACAAAAGATCCAGAATAGCCAAGTATAGCTTTATTACAAAGTGCATAGTCTTGAAAGACTAGCAAAACTCAGAGTTCTAAATAGAAGAAATAAAGGTAGCAATGAGCCTCCATCTTCAATCATGCGCCACAAGCATTACATGTTGGGTGTAGACTCGAGTCCAAGCACTTAATCAAACTTCATCATCAGAATTTCCTGCACGTTGGAATATGCAGCCCCCGAAGGAGGTCAGTACAATTTAATGTATTGGTAAATGACACTATGGTGTATATACAATGGAAAGTCTAAACTACATGCATATCTAGCTTGGTGGAGTTTAGGCTATTTGCAAAGACAACAAGTTTTTCCCTAACACTTTTGAAAAACAGATTTTCTTTTCAAAGATTGGCACCATGGGACAAATCCCATGTGCACCACACTAATATTTCCTGAGCCAAATTTTACATCTTCAAAACGATGTTGAGATTCTTGTTTCCATCCTTGTCCAGCTGCTCAAAGTCGTCCGTTACCAGGGGAATGGCTATGATCATAGTTTCTAACTCTGTAGAGGTTGTGCACTTTCACCCTTTGTCTTCAATTAGCCCAAACATCATATACACCTGGAGTGCATAATGGAAAGGAGAGTATTGAGACGAGATCTTTTAGAAGAATAAATTCAACCCAACCGGCAGGACCCTTTCCACCTATAATTATTCTACATCTGCTTGTCAAGACTGGGCTGAACGCTCACAATTTAGTTGATCAAGATAGATCCCATATTGTCAAAGGGCTGCACGGGAAGCTACTAAACTTAGAGGACTTGGTAATCTCTTTGTTCCTGGGTGGCCATCAGCAAGTGAACACCCCTCATGGAGACACTCAACTCTCATCAACCAAACAACCAAATCCACCCAGGTGGTTTATTGAAGTTTATACTTAGAATTTTTCCACAACATTGAGCAAAACAAATTTGTAGTAGGGCTAAGAATCTACTAAGTACTAAGTATCAAAATAAAAAGTTTAAAGGATGGCTACACAGTACTTGGGGTTTTGCATAGCATAATAATAACTTAGTAAAAATTCCCTATCATGCATACTACTCAAAAATCTAATAATGCATAGTAAAATAGGGGGTATTTGATGGTGTCACTTGCCTTGGAAATAGGAGGAACAAACACAACAAGTATAATAGTAACAAGGGTAGCCTTTCTCTTCTTCACAATCTAATACAAGCAAAACAAGGCACACATAAACATACAAAGTAGACATAACATAGAACACAAAATAACAATACAGAAACATGTATGCATGATATGCAATGATCAAATTAATGCACAAAAATTACTACAACCAAGAATTATTAACAATGATGATCTCTGATGTTAATAACATGGTTATTATCATGCAAAACAAATTTATCATTAAATTTTAATTATTAACATTAGTAGGGTTTTAATATAGGCTAATATGAACATTAATACAGTTTCTGTTACAAAGTCGCACCAATAAATTTGCCATTGCTTCTACTGGATAGAGGACATCAAAAAAAACTATAGCAATTTGGATCACCTAAAAAGGATTTATAGATTGAAAGGTATGCCCAATTTAGTGATTAATATAGATCTACAAATAACATGTGAGTGCATGTTACAAAATTGAAATTTTAATATCCTAACTTATTCTACACATTGTGCTGATTTAAAAAGCCCAAGATCATCTAAATCGGAGTTACAGGGCAAAATTATGAATTTTACAAGTTTTAGTGGTTTTAAATCAAATTAAATCGCGCTGGCTGGGCTAGCTGACTATTCACTGGCTGGGCGCTACGTGGCGCGCGGCGATTGGTGCGGCTAGTGCTGGCGTGGCGGGTGACATGGATAAGTGAAGTCCATCTGGATCATCGGATCCAGATCTGACGGTGTGTGTACCGGTTCGCTTCTAATCTAAAGCGTCCGTGGGAGATCCGACGGTTGAGGGTCGATGGCGCAGCTCCAGTGGCGGGGAAGTTGCCGGCGTTGAGGATGACGGTGGCCACTACTAGAGATTTGCTTATAGCAGCATATCCTACCACAGGCGAACAAGAAAAACCATGCGCCTGGGCTAATTAGCGCAGGCGAACAGGTAAACGGTGCGCCTGGGGTAAGCCTGTTACCCCAGGCAAACCAAACTCAGTCGCGCCTAGGGTAAAGTGTGGCAGGGCCACCACCGCAGACCCCCTAGCACTCTTCCTTTACCCCAGGCGAACACAATACCGGTTCGCCTGCGGTATAACAAATACCCCAGGCGAACCCGGGCAGAAGCGCCTGGGGTAAAAAGTGGACTGGGGTAGCTCCCGTTAGCGCAGGCGTACGGCATCTCTGTTCGCCTGGGATAAGGAAACGCCTGGGGTAGCACCCCTTAGCGCAGGCGCATCCCATGCCATATTCGCCTGGGGTAATCTTTGTCCTCAATATAAGTGCGGCCAGCCACCCACCACCACCCCTATCCACCCCACTCACTCACTCACTAGTCCAAACTTGAGCCATTAGTGCTCCTAGCTCAATCCCCCACACCCCTCCACCATTTTTAGCTAATTTAACCAATCATGTTTGTTATATTTTAGCTAGTATGCTACCCCACTTTCCCTCTTCCAAATCTCTCCACTAGATCTACTAACCGGACACTAGATCTCACCACAAATGCACCACTAGCTACTTCTAGATCTATCACTCTCTTATCGGTCATCTCTCCGGTGATCTTCGACGTCGTCATCGCGTCTGTATATTTTGCATTGTGTGTCATCTTAATAGGTGCGTGGGATTGGTCGGTGGATGAGAATTCGTTCTCTTTTTCATTTTATTGTGTTGCCATGAGGATGAGTTGCCAATGTTTTGCCGAAATGTTGATTCATTTCCTTTTCGGCAAATTTCTGGCGCTCCGCGTTACACCTTTTGTAGGAAGGTCATGCCGAAATTTTCCGTGAAAACCGGATCTAGTTAATGAAACCTTTCTCTCTTGCATTTTGTAGCAATGGTCATTGCGATGAGGACAAGCGTGGTGCATAGGTACGTGCGACGCGCGACGGCCGAGATGCATCGAAACAACCGCACCGAGATAGAGTGTCCGTGTCGGAAATGCAAGCTGGGGTCTTTGTTCAAACCAGAATCTGGTAATGTGGAGAAGCACCTGCTCAGGTATAGTTTCATGGAGGGCCACACTAAGTGGATGGATGATGATGAAGACGATGATCACGTCGAGACCAATTGGGCGGCGACATGTGAAGATGATCAGGAGGAGTCTGAACATGGCAATGGAGAGGATGAAGAGGCTGTCGAAGAAGACGACTATAATGAAGAAGAAGGGAGTCATGGTGATCAACAACATGAAGACGAGGACATGAACACTCCGCTAACTTCAGTCGTGCGGGACCCTCATGTTCAAGATCTTCTTCTCAAGAACACGTCGACCGACGCCAGACGTAAATCTAAGATCACGCAACTAGAGATAGACTCTGCAACTCCGTTGTATGATGCAAGTCGCGGGGCGGAGGAGTCACGCTTGAGAGTAGCTCTGGATCTTCTAGAAATGAAGGCAAAACACGGATGGACCGACACAAGCATGGACGATCTTCTGCGATACCTGAAGACGCACTTACCTGAAGGGAACACATGTGCTAGTAGTCTACAGGAGGCCAAGAAAATCGTGTGCCCACTCGATTTACCGCACACAAAATACCACGCTTGCGTCCGTGACTGCATAATTTATCGTAACGAGCACGCGGACCAGATCAAATGTCCGGTGTGCGGTGCTGATCGTTACAAGAGGGGGACGAAGAAAGCTCCTAGGAAAGTTGTGTGGTACTTTCCACTCATTCCCCGTCTGCAGCGGTACTTCGTGGACCCCAAGGAAGCAAAGCTCATGCGCTGGCACGAGGACAGAAAAAAGGCGGTGCTGAGCGATCCAGAACGTGTTGAAAAACCAGTGCTAACACACCCTTCGGATGCACATCAGTGGAAAGCATTAGACGCATTCGATGAAGAATTCGGGAACGACCCAAGGAACATCAGGCTTGGTGCGAGCACCGACAGTCTCAATCCGTTTGGCAACCAGAGCAGCAAACATAGCACCTGGCCCGTGTTTGTATGGATGTACAACCTCCCCCCGTGGCTGTGTCTGAAGATGTCGCACCCGGACTTCTAAAGGATACTCGCCGTTCCGTTGAACAGTAGTAGATTGGATTACGGGGCTTACCGGCACCCGCGTCCTCTTACGAGTAGGCCAACACACGTATGTGTGACAACCAACCCCTATCTGTTCAGCGTCGACGTAAACTATCCCATAGAAATCAGGACACTTCCATTGACGTACTTCAAACCATACACACATGGTACGTCAACGGCGTTGAACAACTGATATCACAACAGATCTCTACGACCCAAAAGATTGAAATAAGTTGCAAATGGCTCTCATTAGAGCAGAGATAGCAAATACAATCATCCAGAGGACACATGTCCCAACATATCATCATTACATCACAGCGGAAGCATCCAACATGTCTGAGTACAGACAAGAACCAAATAGGCCTAAGAGGCCGGAAACGAAAAGACGTAGCCCATCCACGAAGTCTCGGATCCTGCCCGGGTCCGCTATCTACTCGTCAGCAGCCTCGTCATACTCCTCGTAGTAGCCACCATGTAGATCCTCGGCAACATCGTCTGCGGAAACCACAGCCCCAAAGGGGTCAGTACATAAACGTACTGGCAAGCAAGACTCACATTTCACCAAAGTGTAGCCCGTCAACACCAAGCACAGATGCCTTGGGTTCAACGGAAGAAAAGGGATATAAAAGATGCTGCAACTGGCTGCGCTAACCAACTACAGAGAACTACAACTTCCAACTAACAGAAAGGGGATAAGATCGAGTATTGTAACCAACTGAAAGATAACTTCAAACAAACCCATCCTGGATCTCGCCCCTTATCCAAAGAGGCAATCCGAGGATAACTCACACAGTTGAATTAATGATGGTTCAGATTATTGTGTCAATAAGCCTATTACTAGTCAAGTTGTTAATCATTGGGTGAAAGGTTGTTAATCATTAGGTTTAAGTTGTCCTGTGTACTTGTTAGCCAGTACTTTCACCAAGTAATCCATAACCGCGGAAAACACGGCTTCTCGAGAAGATTTATCCCTGCAGGGTTGCACCAATTTGGCCGTACACGCATGAATAACCCGCCAGATGGAAAGGCCCTTCCACCAAGCGGGGCACTCAACACAACTCAACTCTTCTTCGCATCAAGCCCAAAGAACCTTGGGCGCACGGCTAATCGAGCCCCGAAGAAAAGGGACCCTCATAGCACTCTAAGACCGTGTCCCCCTATATGCCGACTACGAAAGTTCCACCCGGGATCCAAGGGCTCGCAAGATCATGCATGCAGCAAATGGAAAACCCGAACTAAATGAGGCGATTTGGACGAGATGCGAATCGAGTCAAGTTGAGGGGGGCGCCCATACTCGCTTCCCACATGCGGTTAGTGCGCTCATCATGGATCAGTAGACAAGACCCTTTTCCTATTAGGGTCGACACTAGCAGGCCTCAAAACCACAAAGGGCCTCCTGCCGGTGCCTTATCATCAAATTATTATTAACAATAACATTAGCATGTTTGATTGATTAAACATCGAGCCCCCAGAACATAAAAGTAATCTAGTAACGGAAAGTAACGGGTAACAGACTCGAGCAAAACAACCTAAGCATGCTAGTAAGACATTGGCTCAATCAAAGGGGTTGTAGGAGTGGAGGTGAGGCAATATCAGGGTTAAGGGATTCATGTGATAGGTTCGTAACAGAAACAACTACTACTATGGCTTAGCAGGAATAGACAACGGAAAGTATCGGTAACCAATGTTGAAAGGAACACGATGGTTCATGTGAGTGATAACTTGCCTGCAAAACCCAGTAGCCTGGTACTGAGCTAGATCCTTAGAAGGGGTGTCGTAAGTATCGTCGGTCTCAACGTCGTCGTGTATCCGAGAAGAAGCAAACAAACAATGCAGAAAGATAAACAATCAATGACATGGCATAGTGCACAAACATGGGATGATGCATGACCATTTAATTGATGCATCCAAAAATAAACTAGTTGACAAGATAACAACAGGATTAAATGGACCCACATGCAATGTGGATTGCATATGGATGCACATGTTAAGGTTGAAGCAATGATCTACAATTAGTTAACATGTGGAAGTGGTTTATCATGATGCATGCATGATGAAAACAATAAAGTAGAAACATTAGATGCAATTGGAATGAGGATTAACAAGTTAAGAATTCATTTATTAAGTGTTGGAAATTTTGGTTACTTAATGATGTTACCCAAACAATTGGTTGTTTTCATCAAGTTAAATTGTTCAAATTAGGTAACAAAGTTTATATTTGAAAAGAACACCAAATTTTAGGTGGATTACATGTTTCAAATATTGAAAAAGGAGTTAGGATAATTTAATTATGAATTAAACAAGATTAAACAAGTTTTAAATGATTTTAAATCAAGTTTGAATTTTATTTGGATTTTTATTTGTTCAAAACATAAATTCAAACTCACATTTGAAAAGTTCACAATTTGATGGTTTGAAATCATATTTTGCATGTTCAAAAATAATTTTATTTGGGCAAGTTATGATTTTATAAAATTTTAAATGAATTAAACAAGGATTAAATTGTTTAGGCAATTTTAATTATTCAAAACAGGAAACAAAAATTATATTTGAAAAGGTTATTCAAAATGGTATGGAAAACATATTTTATTTGCATTATTTGGATCAGGGATGAATTAGTTATTGAATTTAGAAATTTGCATTTGAATTATTCAAAATTGAATTTTAAATGCATTTGGGAATTTCAAAACAGTACACAATTGGAATATTTGGATAGATAATTAAATTTAGAACCATAAGCATATTTAACTTTTGTTATTTTAGAGGTATATTTGAAAGTTATTCAAGTTTTAAATGTGGGTTTCAAATCTGCAATTTAAAAGGAATTTGTGTTGAGGCAGAAACGTGCAAAACATTTTATACACACTGGGGTTCTACCCTGGCCACTGCCAGTGGGCCACAGAGCCACTGGACGCTTGCATGGCAACGGGTGTGGCTGACAGGGGGCCCTCCCTGTCAGCGCACGGATGAAAAAAGGTGGGTAATTGCGGAGCCAGGGACTCGAACCCTGGACCCTCCCCGAGAGCGCAACGCACTGAACCAGTACGCTACGGAGCGCTTCTTGACAGAATACAGGACGCGAACAGGATATGGTTTCGATCCAAGGTTAACTGAACCTTTCTGAAGACCGAATGCTTCCACGACATGACGGAGGATGACGCCGGCGGTGATCACCGTTGTGCGCGTGGATGCAGTGCTGGATGCCGTGCGTGTTTGCGATCACGACAGAGAGGGAGGGAGGAGAAGCACGGCGAGCTCACCAGCGGCTGCAGATGTTGCAGAGGGTCGATGGAGCTCCCGCGGCGGCGACGGCGTGGTCGTGCATGGAGGCGCGGCAGCAGGGGCTCGTGGGCGCCGTGTAGGGGTTGGTGAGGACGAGGAGGTCACGGCGAGTCGATTCCCGCGGTCGGATCATGACGATAGGCCCTGCAGCGACGACGGTGACCACGGGTTCAGCAGTGGAGTCACGGTGGCCGGAGACATCGAAGATGGCGGCGGTGGTCCAGAGGGTTACCGAGGCCGAGAAAGTGTCGTCGAGGTAGAAGAGATCGCGGCGGAGCGAGTTCGGGGTTTAGGTGGGGTGGTGGAGCACAGCAGTGGCGGTGGAAGCCACGGTTTCAGAGAAGCGCGCCGGTGAGAAATTCAGAGAGGGAAGCCCGAGCAGAGAGAGGGGGAGCGGCGGCGATCCAGAGGGAAGACAGTAGGCTAGGGTTTAGGGCAGCGGCGCAGGTGCCCTAGGGGTGCTATATAGGGGGGTACTGGTCATTGGTGGCCGTCGGGATGCGACATCGTCGCCGTGGCATGTCTGGATGTGGCGCCGTACATGATGACGAAGGGGAGCAGAGGGTTGAACCGGTACCGGGCCGTTGCGCGTAAGAAGTGGGCTAGGCCAGAGGTAGGCTTAGCTGCTGCGCGCTTTTCTTTTCCTTTTTCTTATTTTTGCTTTTTCTGTTTTTTTTTGTAGCAATTGAAAATGGAAGAGATAGATAGGATTTGGAGCTTTAAAAATTTAGGGAAAAATCAGGAGGGTTTGTTAGCTCAACATCTACCCCATGACAACTTGGGTTTTGGAAATTTAAATTTGTTTGCTGTTTTTGTAAAAGGGTTTGAATTGGCATAATTGCAAATTAATTGATTAATGATTGAAAACAACAAGTTTAATAGGGTGAACCCTATTAATTAAAGTGATTAAAAGGATTTGGTTGGTCTAGAGATTTTCATAGATTCAAAGTGGTTCTGTTTATGCATTGGGTTTGAGTTTGAAAGTTGATTTGGATTTAATTGATTGAAATAATACCACCATTTTATTAGTTGAACAAACATGGAATAAATGGAAACAATAGATTAGATTGTTTTGGTAATTTTCATAATTTTCCAATTGGGTGTTGTTTATACAATGTATTGAATTTTTGAATGTGATTTTGGAAACAATTGATTGATTAAAACCATTAACTTAACAAGTGAGCATTTTGGAATAAAAAGAAAACAATTTGGTTGTTTTTATTTGAAATAACATTTTGGAAATTGTAACATCACAAGGATGAAACAAAAGGTTTGAATTTTGGTTTGAAATTCAAATAGAAAACAAAGGAAAACAAAGGAGAACAAGCAAAACAAATGCAATGAACATGATGTCATGATGCAAAACATAAAATAACAGAGAGCAAACATTCTAATGGCTATTTTTCATACTTGGGATGTTACAAAACGCCCCCCCTTGAAGGAATCGCGCCCCGAGATTCCTGCTGAGAAAAGAAAAGGTCCGGATACTTCTTGCGAAGATCCTCTTGAGTTGTGACACGTGAAACACATCGTGCACATTGGATAGACGTCAGGGAATTTGCAAACCACCGGAACATTTTTTTTGTAAAGGGAGAGGTTTTTGTATCTAGGGTGTATAGCTGAAAAGAACTTGATTAATTTGGAGAATAGACTATCTGGTCCGAAAGGTGAAACAGCGTTATTGACATCAATCCAATACCAAGAATGACATCAATGTCAGAATTGCCAAGCATTATGAGAGAAGCAAGGAATATGTGGCCTCCGATTAGGACTGGATTGTCCTTACTTATGTTGGAAGTCAACATTTGAGATCCCGGAGAGTGAACGGTGATTTGATTGCTTAGTGGAACCAGAATTAGATTGTATGTTGAGGTAAAGATTTTGACTCAAAAGAATGTGATGCTCCGGTATCAAACAACACTTTAGCTGGAATAGAGTTTAGCAGATGAACGGGGAAAACTTTGATTAGACACCGGTAGAAGAATTGAAGTGGAAAACAACAACAAAGTTCAATGGACGAAAGATTCTTGAGAAGAACATGATATTTAAGCAACATCGGGGAAACGAGACCAAAACCTGAGGTACTACGGAGAACCCAAAACACGTGAAATCCTAACTTGAAAGTTTAGATGAGAAGGGAAAAAACAACGTTGCACTTCCTTACCAGAAAAAGGGTGGGTGGGTGGGGAAAGAAGAAAAATGGCAGAATTCCTACTCTCACGTTTCATTTTTCCTATATAGCTACAAAATAGTTTCTAGACTCAACTGCAACCAGTAAAAAGGGATCCTACAGGCAGACAGGCTCTGATACCATTTGTCGCACCCGGACTTCTAAAGGATACTCGCCGTTCCGTTGAACAGTAGTAGATTGGATTACGGGGCTTACCGGCACCCGCGTCCTCTTACGAGTAGGCCAACACACGTATGTGTGACAACCAACCCCTATCTGTTCAGCGTCGACGTAAACTATCCCATAGAAATCAGGACACTTCCATTGACGTACTTCAAACCATACACACATGGTACGTCAACGGCGTTGAACAACTGATATCACAACAAATCTCTACGACCCAAAAGATTGAAATAAGTTGCAAATGGCTCTCATTAGAGCAGAGATAGCAAATACAATCATCCAGAGGACACATGTCCCAACATATCATCATTACATCACAGCGGAAGCATCCAACATGTCTGAGTACAGACAAGAACCAAATAGGCCTAAGAGGCCGGAAACGAAAAGACGGAGCCCATCCACGAAGTCTCGGATCCTGCCCGGGTCCGCTATCTACTCATCAGCAGCCTCGTCATACTCCTCGTAGTAGCCACCATGTAGATCCTCGGCAACGTCGTCTGCGGAAACCACAGCCCCAAAGGGGTCAGTACATAAACGTACTGGCAAGCAAGACTCACATTTCACCAAAGTGTAGCCCGTCAACACCAAGCACAGATGCCTTGGGTTCAACGGAAGAAAACGGACATAAAAGATGCTGCAACTGGCTGCGCTAACCAACTACAGAGAACTACAACTTCCAACTAACAGAAAGGGGATAAGATCGAGTATTGTAACCAACTGAAAGATAACTTCAAACAAACCCATCCTGGATCTCGCCCCTTATCCAAAGAGGCAATCCGAGGATAACTCACACAGTTGAATTAATGATGGTTCAGATTATTGTGTCAATAAGCCTATTACTAGTCAAGTTGTTAATCATTGGGTGAAAGGTTGTTAATCATTAGGTTTAAGTTGTCCTGAGTACTTGTTAGCCAGTACTTTCACCAAGTAATCCATAACCGCGGAAAACACGGCTTCTCGAGAAGATTTATCCCTGCAGGGTTGCACCAATTTGGCCGTACACGCATGAATAACCCGCCAGATGGAAAGGCCCTTCCACCAAGCGGGGCACTCAACACAACTCAACTCTTCTTCGCATCAAGCCCAAAGAACCTTGGGCGCACGGCTAATCGAGCCCCGAAGAAAAGGGACCCTCATAGCACTCTAAGACCGTGTCCCCCTATATGCCGACTACGAAAGTTCCACCCGGGATCCAAGGGCTCGCAAGATCATGCATGCAGCAAATGGAAAACCCGAACTAAATGAGGCGATTTGGACGAGATGCGAATCGAGTCAAGTTGAGGGGGGCGCCCATACTCGCTTCCCATATGCGGTTAGTGCGCTCATCATGGATCAGTAGACAAGACCCTTTTCCTATTAGGGTCGACACTAGCAGGCCTCAAAACCACAAAGGGCCTCCTGCCGGTGCCTTATCATCAAATTATTATTAACAATAACATTAGCATGTTTGATTGATTAAACATCGAGCCCCCAGAACATAAAAGTAATCTAGTAACGGAAAGTAACGGGTAACAGACTCGAGCAAAACAACCTAAGCATGCTAGTAAGACATTGGCTCAATCAAAGGGGTTGTAGGAGTGGAGGTGAGGCAATATCAGGGTTAAGGGATTCATGTGATAGGTTCGTAACAGAAACAACTACTACTATGGCTTAGCAGGAATAGACAACGGAAAGTATCGGTAACCAATGTTGAAAGGAACACGATGGTTCATGTGAGTGATAACTTGCCTGCAAAACCCAGTAGCCTGGTACTGAGCTAGATCCTTAGAAGGGGCGTCGTAAGTATCGTCGGTCGCAACGTCGTCGTGTATCCGAGAAGAAGCAAACAAACAATGCAGAAAGATAAACAATCAATAACATGGCATAGTGCACAAACATGGGATGATGCATGACCATTTAATTGATGCATCCAAAAATAAACTAGTTGACAAGATAACAACAGGATTAAATGGACCCACATGCAATGTGGATTGCATATGGATGCACATGTTAAGGTTGAAGCAATGATCTACAATTAGTTAACATGTGGAAGTGGTTTATCATGATGCATGCATGATGAAAACAATAAAGTAGCAACATTAGATGCAATTGGAATGAGGATTAACAAGTTAAGAATTCATTTATTAAGTGTTGGAAATTTTGGTTACTTAATGATGTTACCCAAACAATTGGTTGTTTTAATCAAGTTAAATTGTTGAAATTAGGTAACAAAGTTTATATTTGAAAAGAACACCAAATTTTAGGTGGATTACATGTTTCAAATATTGAAAAAGGAGTTAGGATAATTTAATTATGAATTAAACAAGATTAAACAAGTTTTAAATGATTTTAAATCAAGTTTGAATTTTATTTCGATTTTTATTTGTTCAAAACATAAATTCAAACTCACATTTGAAAAGTTCACACTTTGATGGTTTGAAAACATATTTTGCATGTTCAAAAATAATTTTATTTGGGCAAGTTATGATTTTATCAAATTTTAAATGAATTAAACAAGGATTAAATTGTTTAGGCAATTTTAATTATTCAAAACAGGAAACAAAAATTATATTTGAAAAGGTTATTCAAAATGGGATGGAAAACATATTTTATTTGAATTATTTGGATCAGGGATGAATTAGTTATTGAATTTAGAAATTTGCATTTGAATTATTCAACATTGAATTTTAAATGCATTTGGGAATTTCAAAACAGTACACAATTGGAATATTTGGATAGATAATTAAATTTAGAAGAATAAGCATATTTAACTTTTGTTATTTTAGAGGTATATTTTGAAAGTTATTCAAGTTTTAAATTTAGGTTTCAAATCTGCAATTTAAAAGGAATTTGTGTTGAGGCAGAAACGTGCAAAACATTTTATACACACTGGGGTTCTACCCTGGCCACTGCCAGTGGGCCACAGAGCCACTGGACGCTTGCGAGGCAACGGGTGTGGCTGACAGGGGGCCCTCTCTGTCAGCGCACGGATGAAAAAAGGTGGGGAATTGCGGAGCCAGGGACTCGAACCATGGACCCTCCCCGAGAGCGCAACGCACTGAACCAGTACGCTACGGAGCGCTTCTTGACAGAATACAGGACGCGAACAGGATATGGTTTCGATCCAAGGTTAACTGAACCTTTTTGAAGACCGAATGCTTCCACGACATGACGGAGGATGATGCCGGCGGTGATCACCGTTGTGCGCGTGGATGCAGTGTTGGATGCCGTGCGTGTTTGCGATCACGACAGAGAGGGAGGGAGGAGAAGCACGGCGAGCTCACCAGCGGCTGCAGATGTTGCAGAGGGTCGATGGAGCTCCCGCGGCGGCGACGGCGTGGTCGTGGATGGAGGCGCGACAGCAGGGGTTCGTGGGCGCCGTGTAGGGGTTGGTGAGGACGAGGAGGTCACGGCGAGTCGATTCCCGCGGTCGGATCACGACGATAGGCCCTGCAGCGATGACGGTGACCTCGGGTTCAGCAGTGGAGTCACGGTGGCCGGAGACATCGAAGATGGCGGCGGTGGTCCAGAGGGTTACCGAGGCCGAGAAAGTGTCGTCGAGGTAGAAGAGATCGCGGCGGAGCGAGTTCGGGGTTTAGGTGGGGTGGTGGAGCACAGCAGTGGCGGTGGAAGCCACGGTTTCAGAGAAGCGCGCCGGTGAGAAATTCAGAGAGGGAAGCCCGAGCAGAGAGAGGGGGAGCGGCGGCGATCCAGAGGGAAGACAGTAGGCTAGGGTTTAGGGCAGCGGCGCAGGTGCCCTAGGGGTGCTATATAGGGGGGTACTGGTCATTGGTGGCCGTCGGGATGCGACAGCGTCGCCGTGGCATGTCTGGATGTGGCGCCGTACATGATGACGAAGGGGAGCAGAGGGTTGAACCGGTACCGGGCCGTTGCGCGTAAGAAGTGGGCTGGGCCAGAGGTAGGCTTAGCTGCTGCGCGCTTTTCTTTTCCTTTTTCTTATTTTTGCTTTTTCTGTTTTTTTTGTAGCAATTGAAAATGGAAGAGATAGATAGGATTTGGAGCTTTAAAAATTTAGGGAAAAATCAGGGGGGTTTGTTAGCTCAACATCTACCCCATGACAACTTGGTTTTTGGAAATTTAAATTTGTTTGCTGTTTTTGTAAAAGGGTTTGAATTGGCATAATTGCAAATTAATTGATTAATGATTGAAAACAACAAGTTTAATAGGGTGAACCCTATTAATTAAAGTGATTAAAAGGATTTGGTTGGTCTAGAGATTTTCATAGATTCAAAGTGGTTCTGTTTATGCATTGGGTTTGAGTTTGAAAGTTGATTTGGATTTAATTGATTGAAATAATACCACCATTTTATTAGTTGAACAAACATGGAATAAATGGAAACAATAGATTAGATTGTTTTGGTAATTTTCATAATTTTCCAATTGGGTGTTGTTTATACAATGTATTGAATTTTTGAATGTGATTTTGGAAACAATTGATTGATTAAAACCATTAACTTAACAAGTGAGCATTTTGGAATAAAAAGAAAACAATTTGGTTGTTTTTATTTGAAATAACATTTTGGAAATTGCAACATCACAAGGATGAAACAAAAGGTTTGAATTTTGGTTTGAAATTCAAATAGAAAACAAAGGAAAACAAAGGAGAACAAGCAAAACAAATGCAATGAACATGATGTCATGATGCAAAACATAAAATAACAGAGAGCAAACATTCTAATGGCTATTTTTCATACTTGGGATGTTACAGAAGAGGAAGTACATACACATGAGTATGCTGATTCAAGGGCCGACCCAGCCAGGGAGCGATATCAACCTGTACCTCGAGCTATTGAAGGAGGAGCTAGACACGCTGTGGGAGGAAGGGGTGGAAACATGGGACGCCTTCAAAGAAGAAACATTTCGTATGAGAGCCGCACTGATCACGACGGTGCAGGACTATCTCGGATACGGATATATTGCGTGTCAGGTGTGCCATGGACACAAGGCTTGTGTCAGGTGCATGGAATTTACCCCGTTTCTACAGCTACACAAGGATCCCGGATCTTCTAAAACCGTATACATGAGGCATCGAATGTGGCTACCACAGAACGACCCGTGGAGAAAGCGCGGAGACCTGTTCAACGGTAAAGATGAGCTCGATCTACCTCCACGCAAGAGAAGAGGAGAAGAGATCGATACTCTATTGAAGAATTGGAAAACGTGTCCTCCGTCGGGAAAGGTACAGAAGCGGAAGCGAGGAGAGAAAAAGTGTCCTCCGCCAGAAGGACCGCTCTTGGGGGTATGGAAAAGGAGGTCCGTGTTTTGGGACTTGCGGTACTGGCCAATCCTCGGAGTGCCTCACTGCCTTGATGTCATGCATATCACGAAGAATGTGTGTGAGAGCTTGCTTGGCACCCTGTTCAACATGCCAGATAGGACCAAAGACGGGCCAAAATCAAGATACGACCTGATGGTCCTGAATATCAGGAGCGAGCTTCACTTACCGCCTTCTACGCGTGAACATACGGAGGAGGACGAGGATGAGGTGGAGGAGATGGACGACCGCAAGCGGAAAAGGGCTAAGAAACACCAAACTCACCGCCTGAAACCCTCTTGCTTCACTCTAAGCCCCGACGAGCTCGCGCAAATATTCACATGCCTCCTCGGAGTGAAATTTCCCTTAGGTTACGCGGGGCTGATAAGCAGATACCTAGACGCGGAGAAAAAAATATTCAGCGGGATGAAGTCTCATGACTGTCACCTGATGATGACGCAGATACTTCCGGTTGCAATTAGAGGGATAATGGAACCGCACGTCCGTCAAACGCTCACTGGCCTCTGTAACTTTTTTGACGTCATCACTCGAAAGTCGATAAGCGTGAAGAAACTCGGAAGGCTGCAGGAAGAGATCGTCACCATCCTATGCGAGCTTGAGATGTACTTCCCACCTGCCTTCTTTGATATTATGGTACATCTCTTGGTCCATATCGTGGACGATATCACCAATCTTGGGCCGGCATTCTTGCACAACATGATGGTGTTAGAAAGAATGAACGGGATCATCAAATCATTCGTTCGTAACAGGGCACACCCGGATGGAAGCATCGTTCAGGTATTTCTCACCGAAGAATGCATCTCTTTATGCAAGAATTTTCTAGGCGATGAGAAGCCAGTTGTTGGTTTGCCCGCAAACAAGCACCTTGACAGGTTCATGGGGGTAGGCCACAACACTGGCAAAAGGGTAATCGACGCGGACTCCTGTGGTCGGAGAGCCGATTTTGAAAGGGCCCACCTAGTAGTGTTATAACACATCGACGATGTCAACCCTTGGATAGAAGGGCACAAAACCGCGATAAAAAACAGTGCTCACAGGCCGATGACGGAAGATGAGATATTTAGAGCACACAACTCCTCTTTCGCGACATGGTTCAAGAAGCAGATTGATGCCGATCCCCCGCCAATGACATGTCAGAAAGATAAAATTGTATTGGCCTTGTCATATGGCCCCGCACCCAATCTGATGACTTATCAAGCATACGACATCAATGGGTACACATTCTACACGGAGGAAAGAGACAAAAATAGCGACTATCAAAACTCGTCTATAACGATGGAATCTTACACGGGCGACGAGATTAGAAGATACTACGGAAAGATCGAGGAAATCTGGGAGCTTGACTACGTTGGGGTAAAGCTGCCGATGTTCCATGTCAGATGGGCTACAAACGTCACGACAGAAGACGAATATTTCACCACTATGTCGATGTCTGAAGCCAACAAACCCAAGTCCAAGAACCCTACCGCGCAAAATGAGCCCTGGGTATTGGCTAAGCACGTGGAGCAATGCTTCTTCATAACCGACCCGGCAAAGCCTAGTCGTGTTGTCGTAAGGAGAGGAAAAAGGGCCCTCGTCGGAATGGATGGAGTCGCCGATGAGAAGGACTTCGACGGCTTAGTCGGAGACCCGATGATGGAAGAACCCGGTGAAGACGATGCACCATACACCACAAGAAGAAGCAGGACCACACTACCTAGGGCAGGTCTTCCATTCACAAGAAGAAGTCACGATATGGCGGTCACGTATTCAACATCGACCAAGAAAGGCAAGAGTAAAATTGTGACGAAAGGTTGAGAGAGGGAAATACTCGCGATATGTGCGATATAACATGCTAATAGCTACTATGTACAATGTGTTTTCAGAGAGAAACACTTGCGGTATCTCGCTAAATCAATCTATTTACGCTCGATGCGACACTAAATATTTTTGCACATGTTAAATTTCATATGTATGTAATTTTTAAGTGAAAAACAATGTGGGAGCCCCATATAATAGCATTCGTATTGCTCGATGTGTCCCGGGCCGGGGTGGGCTGTGTAATTTAGAAAATCTTAGCACAGGCGCATATGCGTGAATATGCGCCTGGGGTAATCTTTATCACAGGCGCTTCTGAGAGAACATGCGCCTGGACTAAGGCTATGTGGGCCCGCGCAAACCAAAACCCTACGAATTTTAGCGCAGGCGCATCTACTAGGTTATGCGCCTAGGGTATGGCTCTGTGGGCCAGCGCATAACAGGGCATCAAGCGAAG
Source organism: Alopecurus myosuroides (assembly GCA_028641055.1). Taxonomy (NCBI): domain Eukaryota; kingdom Viridiplantae; phylum Streptophyta; class Magnoliopsida; order Poales; family Poaceae; genus Alopecurus; species Alopecurus myosuroides. The sequence continues at coordinate 150,375,437 of CM054062.1, read as the reverse complement.
CACATTGGTACCGGTTTGTGATACAAACCGGTTCTAAAGGGTCTGTCCCCTTGCCCCCCCTCCGTGCAGCAAATGGCCGCAAGGTCTTTAGGACCGGTTTGTTATACAAACCGGTCCTAAAGGCCTTGCGGCCATTTGCTGCAGGGAGGGGGGTCCTAAAGGCCTTGCGGCCATTTGCTGCAGGGAGGGGGGCCCAGGGGACAGATCCTTTAGAACCGGTTTGTATCACAAACCGGTTCTAAAAGTTTAGCGCAGGCGCATTTTCTAGGTTGTGCGCCTGGGGTATGGCTCTGTGGGCCCGCGCATAACGAATCGCTACGAACTTTAGCGCAGGCGCATTTTAGTTTTGTTCGCCTGGGGTAAAGGGTAGCGCAGGCGCATATCACTCGTTGTGCGCCTGTAAGTCCTCGCATATCACTCGTTCCTTTCTCTCTAGATCTTGCGCGCCCGCACACTTCCTCTCGATCCCCAAACCGCACGCCGGCGTCGTCTCTCTTATCGCACGCCGCCGTCGTTGTTGTCGAGCAGCAGGAGGAGGAGCGGGAGCAGCAGGAGGAGGAGGAGCAGGAGCAGCAGGGGAGGAGGAGCGGGAGCACGCCGCGCGCCGTCCCTCTCATCGTCGTCGTCCACGCCGGCCGTCGTCACCCACGCCGCCGTCGCCCATGCCCACGACGAACCCAGGTCAGCCACCCCCCCTCTTCCAACGCCCGTGTGCAGTAGTGTTGCTTTCCCCTGCAAACAACTCCTGCATCTAGACATCGATCGATGTCCATGGCCCTGCAGTTGCTGCTACCGTGCTTTCCCCTACAGTTGCTGCTACCGTGCCCCATACAAACGCATGTATAATCAAATTCCACCGAATGATGTCCATGGCCAAATCAATAAAATCAGATGCACATCCAAGTGCTAATTTATCAAACTGTTAAGTGGTAGATTGAATAAAATTCATAACTTGCTTGCAGTTGCTTGCATATGTGTTTTTCTCAGATTTGGGCTGGGTATATAAATACACATACACTTATTCAGATTGTAGAGTGCACAAAACAGGGGTTATATCATTGTGTCATCTTCATTTCAGAAATTATTACCTACGGTTTTTCAGCTTGTAGAGTGCACAAAACAGGGGTTTATCTCAAAAATGCTGATGTTTCTTTGATAAATGCTGCTGTTTCTAGTGTTTCAAATTTAGTCTTTGCTAGAAGTACTCTAGTGAAACTATTAGCACAAGCAATAATTTATCTATTCCAATATGTTCAGTTTAAGTGGTTTAAGTTACTCCAGGAAGCAAGTTCTAAATACTTGCTGAAATTTTAGTTAACAAAGTTTGCATGACACAAATTGCATGATGACACAGATATATGAATTTCGTGGGAGTTTTTGTGCCATGTGATGACGGCAATGCAAGAAACTGTTTTTGTTGCCATGTGTGCATTCAATTTATGTTGCAGGTACATTGAGTTCCAATGTTTTGCCGGAACGTTGATTCATTTCCGTTCCGCCAAATTTCTAGCACTCCGGCATGACCATTTATAGCCGAGGTCATGCCGAATTTTTCCGATGACTAACCGTATACGTTTTGTCTACTGCTAGGAATGTCTTCTTCTACTACGGATCCGGCTTTATTGGACCACTACATCCTTATGGCCCGAGAGTCGCAAGAGGAAGATCGGACACAAACTGACGAGCTCCCCGATGTCGAGCCCCACAATGATGACGGGCTCACTGGTGGCGAGGAGGAAACCACTTATAGTGGCGCTGGGGGTCCCTCAGGGAGCAGCACGACGGGAAAGAAGCGTCGGCAGCGAGCTCCGAACAAGGTCGGCACCGTTCGAGAGAAATTCACGGAGGTGGATCCTTCCAGTGGCACGCCTGTGATGCCATTGGACCTTGTAAGGGGCACTTCCTCCAACTTGGCGCGATCCTTCGAGACGTCGTCAATGTCAATGAGCCGACTCTCAAGAAGAAGCCAACTCCGCGCGCCCAACTCATCTCGAGGCTGCACGCGCGGTACGAGTTCCCTCCCCCCTACAACAACGAGAATCTGAAGGGCAACCCGGTGAACAAACTCGCCCTCACTATATTCACCAAAGCCCTGAGCAATTACAAGACTATGGTGAGGGCGATGATTAGGGACGAGGAACCATTCGAAGAGATCCATCGCCACTTCCCGCGGATTACGCCCGATGACTTCAAGACTTTCCTAGAGAACCAGTCGCTTGATTTCACTAAGAATCAAACGGATTGGGGGAAGGAGCTAGCGTCGAAGAACATCGGTCACCACAATCTCGGTTGTCGTGGCTACGACGGGAAGGAGCCAGTTTGGGCGAAAGAGGACCAGGCCTACATTGAAAAAGGGATTGAGAACCCTTACGCCAAGTATGCCCATGACCCGCAATTCCAGAAATTCATGAGGTCGAGGTACAGAAAAGTAACTCCGACCGGGGAACTTGTCTCGGACCCGAAGATGGTGGAGGGTGTTATTTTGGTCACGGACGATAGCGTGAAGAATGATGAGAAGCTAGTGGTAAGAAATTTACCATTTCATGCAACTCATCATCATCAAGTCCATGATTTCACTCTAGTACGAAACCATTTCCAAACCGTTCATATGTTGCTTCTGCAGCTAGAAGAACAACAACTTGAATCTTCCTCGTCGCAGATGTCGACGGCCAAAGTCGCGTGGGATAAGCCTTTCATCAGGGGGTACAACAAGGCAAAGAGCCAGGACCCTCTAAAAAGGCCGCACTTAGGCCGTATCACCGGCGGCGGACTTAATAAGAAGCACGCCAACTATGGCTTGGCTGAGCCCAGCACTAAGGAGTCGCGGGCGGCGAAGAAGAGCGAGGAGACGGAGGCGCTGAAGAAGAAGGCACATGACTTGGAAACAAACATGGAGAAGAAGATTGAGAAAACGGTGGGGGAAAAGATGAATGTGCTCATCCCCGCCGTATTTGAAAAAATATGTGGCTACATCGCCGGGGGCTCACAGGGGTCGTTACCGACGTTCAACATACCGTCGATGTTGGTCGTGCCCGCCGCGGCCGCGGCCGGTGGTCCGTCGACGTCGACCGTGCCTGTCGCCCCCGCCGTGCCCGACGCGCCTGCCCCCGATGGACCGTCGGCCGTGTCCGGCGCGGCCACCACCCCGTTGCTCGACGAGCCCACCATCACCTGTGGTCCGTCGACGTTAGCCGAGCTCAATGGCCTCAAGGTAAATTATTGACCGTCTCAAGCTGTAGCCAGTTCAATATAACCCTACTCTCTGACCTATCCATGCATGTTATCGCAGGCTGACGCGACGGGATGCACCTTCCTGCTAAAAGTGGGCAGCGAGTTGAAGGATGTTGCAAAGGGGAGCATCTTGCAGCCACTATCCCGCAAGTACCACTGCAGAGATATACCGGCCAACGAGCTTCGGGTTCGCGTCGATCTGGTGCTACTGGGATTCGAGAACTTGTATCCTCCTAATCAACCCGCCGATGCCGACAGCGAGCTGAATCTCGGCCAACTGGACAATCAAATCTTGCTATGGCCGAAAGCCCTTATTCGGCTGAACACGACGTCAGGGTCGGCGCCAAGACAAGCCATGACCGTCACCACTACGCCGGTTGCGCCCGCGGCAAGCCAACAAGACAAGGTCCAACATGGCAATGTCCTCTCTCCACCTCCCGTGGATCCTCCTCCTCCCGAGCACGAGACGTCCAATGATGAGCAACATCACGAGCATGAGACCCATGACGACTACATGGATATTGAACTTGCTCCCATTGACGATTTCATAAATCAATTGGATGGCGAGAAGCCGGTTCCTCCGGAGTTACCTGCCAGAACTCTTGATATCCAGAAGAAGGTAGATGGCGGAGAGGCCGGTTCTTCTGAGTTACCCACCAGAAAACCGGATATCCAGAAGAAGCTAACCTATTCCCAAGAAACTCCCGAGGAGCAGACGGCCTTTACGGCTCCACAGCCTACGCTGGTTACCCCGAATACACTTCGTGCTACGGCCGCGGAGGCGGTAAAACAAAGCGGCACTCCCATATGCTTGAGGCCTAAGAAGAATCGGAAGAGGCCGGTAGCCAAGAAGAAGAAAGGTGGTGCCTCCTCTAGTAGCCAGCCAGCGGCCGCCCGAGTCCTGGACCGTTTGCCGCCCGCCGTCCCGTGGAGGAAGGTGCATGAGATAGGACAGTCGATGCTGCCGCCAGAGGTTGTCGCTGTCATGGGTGGTGACATGAGGACCATCCACGGCGGGATTTTGTTCAAAGAGAATGAACTTCTACGTGAGAAACATCCCTCCTACCCGCTATATGTGGTCAAGGTGCCCCGATCCGTGGGCTTTGTGGATTCAAATCCCGCAGAGGTGTTCTTCATCAGATACGAAGACATATTCAGGGTCTTCCACTTGGGAAAGCTCGACCGAAGCATGGTCCGCCTGGTATCTCTCAGCATGGCGCACGATATGGTCATGGAGAATACCCCGCACATCGCGATTATGGACCCCTACTACATGAATGACGACTACTTGCGGTCACATGCGGACCGGGTTCTTATCACGACTTACATAACGGGGTTTTTTATAGATAACAAGGATAAGAACGCCATTCTCATGCCATACTTTCCCAAGTAAGTAGTCCTCTCCGCTTCACGTCGTTACATTCTTTCTAGAATCTCCTTAGTATTCCGATTGATGATATTGATGGCTTGTTCGAAATGTTCTGCGCAGAAACGGAGGATGCGTACTCGTCGTCATGGAACCGCATTGGTCGCAATGCACTTATCTCGATGCGGGTAGGGCGGTGCAGAAGGACTACACCGACATAAGAGCTGTTCTTAATAGTGCCCTCAACGACTTCGCCGCCGATTTAGGCAAGCCCCTAAAAAAGGAGAAAATAGTCCGAGGCGCCTACGTGTGCACCCACGTAACAAGCTTCCCCTGCCTCAAGCAATCGGAGCAAGAATCTAAGTTGGAAGCTTGGTATGTCATCTTTCAGATGAGGGAGTACTTAAAGGATGCCCAACAGGCCCAGCTACCAAGTCATCTCCGAGACCTGACCACAAAGATGGCCAACACCCCCGATGAATATGTGCGGGCTGAGTTCCGTCGCATCCAGCGGAAGATCTGCACGATACTCTCATCGGATGTCATCAGTCGGGGTGGCTTGTTCTTCCACGGCCACGCACCACCGAGCAACCGTGACATAGAAGCACACCTACGAGAGCAACATGACACCCGGACATTCAACACGCTAGAAGGCGTTCGTCCGTTCCCGCCGAGACTATAGGATTGACAAAATGTTAGTATACACTTGCATCATATAACTTTTAGTCCTTTATTTGTCGTGTTTTATTCGTAAACCTTGATGCTTCTATTTTTTGATAGTTATTTGCGGTCTATTATCACTTTCGATGCTAAACTCGTATTTTTGTCCTATGCACAGATGACATGGTATGTTGTGTATGTCGGTAGGGTTCCCGGAGTCTACGACGACTGGGACCAATGCCGGAGACAGGTGCACGGTTTCAGCGGCAACAGCTACAAGGGGTACAAGACCATGGTGGAGGCGGAAGCTCGATACGCCACTTACCTAGCGAGAGATAAGACGGAGAATACGAGGGCCCGGATGACCACCTTCGCCATCGTCGTGCTTATACTCCTTGTACTCCTAGTGTTGATGCTACTTGTTGTTTTGCTTGTCTAGATAACTAAACTATCGATTTGTTTGAACTATGTGTACTCCTCCAGTGTTTGAACTATGCTTGTAACTAAACTATCGCTTCGAGACTATTTGGTGATGATCGAGACTATTGTTCGAGACTATGTGTTGATGATCGAGAATATTTCTGTTATTTTGCTGTCATTTTCATATTTATTTCTGTCAATTTGCTGTAATTCTGTTATTTTCGTTTCTTTTATTTTTTGACACAACAAAACCATACCCCAAGCGAATAAGAAATCATACCCCGGGCGAATCTTTACCCTAGGCGCACAGTGCCTGTTCGCCTCAGGTAAAAGGCTTACCCCAGGCGCACAGGGCCTATTCGCCTGGGGTATGTCAACTTACCCCAGGCGCATTTTGAGGTTCGCCTGCGGTAAATCATTACCGCTGGCGATGTGGTCCCAGGCGAACCAATATTCGCCTGCGGTAGCATAATTTGGTTCGCCTGCGGTAGCCTTTTCCCTAGTAGTGGGCGCAGCATCGGGCTTGGACGGCATGGATGATCTCGTGCGTCTCCAGCGAGGGCGAATGTGGTGGCAGCTTCCTCTCGACTTGGCGGAGCTCCTCGTGTGCTCGGGGTTGACTCCTAGGGTTCGTAGCGGCGGCGATGAGAGGTTTTCGAAGCGGAGGCGTTAATGGCGCGGTGGCGGCGATTGGGTTTTTAGGGTTTTGGAGGCGGCAAGCGCGGACATCGAGGGGTGCCCTTAAATAAGGGGGAAGGCGTGGAAGAGGGGGAAGGGTTTCGGGCGGAGGCGATGCGGAGGAATCCGTGTCCTCCATGGCGGCGGAGTCCGGCCACAACATGATGGTGTGGTTCGGGCAATGTCAACGCTAACGTGGTGTCGACATCATGGTGGGTCCTCGTGCTCAAAGAGAGAGAGGGGAGGAGAGGGTCGGTGCGGGGCGGGTTGCTGCTGCTTCATGGGTCTCATATCGGCATCATCTAGCTCAAGTGGAATGCTCAAGGCAAAGGTATGATCTTGATAGGTTTTCTGTTTTACCGGTCTCATGCTTTGAGAGACCGGGTTATAGAATTGATAGTCGTACTATCAAGAGGGACTCTCAAGTGAGTAACTTGATCGAATCGTTGTGGAGAGCTCAAACCTTTGCATACTTGCATATCATCTTTCTTGGTTCTTATTTGTCTTTTATCTCCTTGGGTTTTGGTGCTTGTCGTGATCTTCATGACAAGCCAAGGTTTATTGAAAATGGATTTTGTAAGAAAAACTTGCTGCGTTTTCAGTGGTGAAAATCTTATCGGTTCGTTCTTGAGAAAGTTTCCACACCTTCCATGTGTGGTAATTTCTCCATACTTTGAGGTATCAAGATTTTATTTAGATTATCCTTGCTGTTATATTTCCAACCCAATTGGATTCTCCTTGCTGTTATATTTTCAACGCAATTGGATTTACCTCATTCGGAGTTCATTTGCAAAAGTTATGTGGTTTCAGGTTCAGCCTCACATTTTCAGAAGGTGACCGGATATTTCCATCCGGATATTTTGGTCAAACCGGAATATCCGGTTCTAGAGAGGCCAGCCGGATAACGGCTAAGGGCTAAAGTTTTTCGGCATAGATGTGATCCGGAAATTGCCGGGCAACCGGAATATCCGATTTGAGAAGAAGGGCTTGAAAACGGCTAAGTCCCAGAACCAGTTCGGGACAGAAGTTAGCCGGAAATTTCCAACTGGAAATTTCTGGCAACCGGAATTTCCGGTTTGGTCAAGCCACGAAGAGCTCACTGACCAAACAACCGGAATACCCGGTTCTAACTTGAACCGGAATTTCTGGTCCCATTTCTGCCTCCAAACAGCTAGTTTTTGTAGGAACCTATTTAAGCGGGCTTTATTCCCCATTGGTTCCCAAGTTTTGCAAGCATTTTTCCCCTCTCTCTTCCACCATTGTTGACCTTGGAAAGCTTTCCCCCTCTCAATCCCTCCCATGATTCTTTCATATCTTTGAGGGAGAAGTTACATGAGAACTAGATCTACATTTCCACCAATCAATCTTCCTTCTAAGTGAAGGAAACCTATTAGATCTAGATCTTGGAGTTCTTGGTGTTACTCCTTTTTTATTCTTCCTCCCTTATTCCCCCATAAGAATTTGTTGCTTTGTTGGAATTTGAGAGTGCATGATTTGAGCACATGTGCTCTTGCCATTTGCATTGGTTCCATAGGTTTGCTCTCTCCATGAGTATTCGTCGAAGTGAAAGTTTGTGGACTTGTTACTCTTGGGTCTTGGACCCTAGACTACTTTGTAATGTTCTTTGGAGACTCCAATTGAGTTGTGGATGTGTGCGCCAAGATTCTGGTGACATCGAGAGCCTCCAATTAAGTTGTGGATGCGTGCCTCGAGATTGAAGGTTGCCAATAGTGGAAGGTGAACTAGGCCTTTGTGGTGAGGTTCATCGATGAATAAGGTGAGGCCTTTGTGGAGTTGAGTAGGTTTCCTGTGGCGAGCTCACACCCCTCCAACGAGACGTACTCCTCTAAAAAGAGGAACTCAGGTGTCGTGGTGGTGTCACGGCAGATGCCATGGGATGGCTAAAGATGTGGGGACGATGGACGCTGGAGGTGTCCGGGGAGGGATCACGCGACGAGTGGCCGCATGAGGTAGGATCCACACAACACAAACAACACAATGTACCCAGGTTCAGGGCCCTCGTGAGGAGGTAAAACCCCTACTCCTGCCTTTCTCTATGTATTACGATGTCTCTCCGAGTAGCCACAGTACAAATGGTATTGCTACCGAGTAGCCCCTCTCTCTTCTCCGAGTAGAGCTAGGTCAAGAACTTAGGGTTTCTAGGGTTCCCAGTGAGCAACCGTTAGCGTGCCTCGCGCAGGAGGCGGCGGGGCACCTTATATACGCGGTGCCCAGCCGGATACGTCCAAATCTAGACAAGTGTCGACATAGTGTGCACATCGTCCTTTCTCCGAGTACCCGCTGACAGCTTTGGTTCCTAACCTTGGCTGCTTCTGTAAAGTCGTTGGGCAAAACTAGGGGACAGACTGGTATCACTGTACCTAGGCACAGAGTAGGCCCCCCTTATCCTGCCACGGCCTGCTTCCATGCTGTCACTGTCAGGCAGGCCGTCCCCACGTGAACAGTAGTTCGAATGCTGCCAAGTACGGACCCAGGATACGCGGGATCCTGTGTCAGAACGGCTCCTTTGACTTCCTGGCCCGAGTAGGTTCCCGCCAATGGTTCCCGCCAATTGTACTCGGGCCAAACCTTCTACTCGTCAGGGCAGAACTTGATTGATATCTCCTTCTGGTCATCTTGAGGTGAGACCGAGTAGCAGTCGACCGGGTAGCGAGTACCTGGTAGTCGGCTACTCGACCAAACCTCTCTTCTGTAAGCGGCCTTTACCACCTGTCTTTACCCTACTCGGGGGTAACCCCCCGACAGCAGTCCCCGAAGCTGGTTGAGTCTTGCGAACTTGTTCACTAGGCTCTGCCAGCTTAAAACCAGCCTTTGCATCTCAGCCCTTGAACCTCAAGATGCCGAGTAGAACCTCCGAGTAGCTATCTGGAAAGTACCTTGAGTTTCCTCTCTTCCGAGTAGCACTTGCTTTCTACTCTGTAACCGAGTAAAAAGACTTATAGAAATTTCTCAGATTGAGCCTCTGCAGCACAGAGCACAATCCAGCCCTTCGCGCAGCAACTGCACACGTGTCAAGCATCCACGACCTTGTCGTTTGGTTGCCCAGGACACGACCTGCCACGCGTCCAGTTTTCACGCAATGGGCCCACCGGCCGTCATGTCCCATCAAGTGCAGTTATAGGCCACGATTCGGTGGTGGGATCAACTGTGGCCATTACGCGCGCAACCGGCGCTTGTGTGCGTTTCTAGCCGGCCACAGGATCCACCACACGGCACAATCGATCCCACTCCCGAGACGGTAACGGTAAACTCGCGGAGGGGATATAAATACCCCGCCGGTAGCTTCCTTTTCCCCTCCCTCGCACTATTCCTTCTCCGTCTCCTGCTCTTCTCCGCCACCGTGCTCTCCGCCGCCGCGCAAGCTCTCGCGCCGCCGCGGACTCAATCCACCAGCCAACTCCACTCGAAAACTTCCACCTTCTCAGCTCACCACAATGGCCAAGTCAGGCTGGGCCGGCTCCTGCGTCACCGCGGAGGATTGCGCCTGGCTCGTCAATACCCGGCGAGTCCCTCCCGGCGTGGAGTGCCGGGCGCCGGACGGCGAAATCGTGCCGTCCCCGCGCGAAGGGGAGCGCGTCGTCTTCCTGGCGCATTTCGAGCGCGGGTTCGGGCTACCCGCCTCCGATTTCATGAGGAAGTTCCTCAATCACTTCGGCATCCAGATGCACCATCTGCCGCCCAACGCCGTCGTCTTCCTCGCCTACCACGCCGTGGTCTGCGAGGCCTTCCTCGGCATCCGGCCCACGTGGGAGACGTGGCTCAGGTACTTCCATCTGCGCCAACAATCTACCGGGAAGAAAGACTCCGCGGGCGTCGCCCGCGCCACCGACACCGGCTGCGCCATGATGGTGCAGCGGTCCGGGACGAACCACCCCCGCATCAAGGGGCTGGACTCCGTCAAGCTATGGCAGAAGACGTTCCTCTACGTCAGGAACGTTGCCGCCGAGCCAGGAGCCCCGGTGAACGACAGAATCAATCTGCCCGTTTGGTGCAATCGCGCTCCAATCGGGATGTACTGGAAAGACAAGCCCGTCAACGACGATGACGCCATCGAGATGGAGAATCGACTTGGCTGGCTGAAGGCGGAGGGCCTCAAGAACGACGACCCGGTGGCCTGCTGGATCCAGCGCCGAGTGCTGCCCCTCCAGGAGCGGTGCCATCTCATGTGTTACATGGGAGGGCCCCGCGACTGCACCAGGACCACCACCATCGAGATCGACAACATCGACGTTCCCTGGCACGCCAGGAACATCTTGACGACAAGCCTTGGCGACCACTGGCAATACGGGTTCGTCCCGTATAGCCGCACAAAGCCGATTGAGCGGGTACGCCTTCCTTACTTTGCTCTTTCCATTCATTTTCCGAGTAGATAACTTCTCCTTCTTGCATCAACTAGCAATAGCCTTGCGTTCCGAGTAGGACATCCAGCCGAATCGCCTTAGGCTTAGTATGCTTTGTGTTTGCACGCCTCGCCGGGTAGCCTACTCGAGAACGATTCTTAGGCTTGATGTGCTTTATACCTGCACGCCCTTCCGAGTAACACCTTTCGGCAAACATGCTTAGGCTTAGTATGCTTTGTGTTTGCACGCCTATCCGGGTAGAATGCTTAGTAAACTGCCTAGGCTTTGTGTGTTTTGTACCTGCACGCCTATCCGAGTAGGATTCCTTCCTGGTTCTCGGCTAGTTTGTGATCCTTCTCTGCTTTTCAGGTTCTCACTCGCCAGATAATTGAGAGCTGCGAGGTTTTTGAGGGCAACTGGTCTCCTGACCGTGAAGAGGATGATGTGCCCTCTTTTGATGCTGCGGAGCAGGCCAACCCTACTCGCTCCCCCGTCCCTGATAAGCGCGACGCTCTCCGCACCTGGTCCGACGAGGATTTTGACGGTAACTACACTGTCACTCTGTTTGCTTCCGAGAAGCTCCAATCCCTCGTGTGCTGTTTCTGATTCTTTCCTCTTTTCTCTTTGATTCCCAGATGAAGTTGCCGCAGACAAGGACGACGAGGACGAAGACGAGAACGAGGGCGCTGAGCCCCTAGTCGTCAAGCCTCTGTCCATCGCCGCTCCTGAGACCCGCAAACGGGCTGGTAGCGGGGCACCAGCGCCTCCTGCCAAGAAGAGGAAGCCCGCCGAGAAGAAGGCGGTTGCGAAGAGAACCAGACGAGAGCTCAAGTGCACCACCGCGTAAGCCCTCTTCTCGGTCACCTCCCTTCTCGCGCAGTGCTATTTTCCCAAATCTTCTTCTAACTTGTGATTTCTCTTTCTCTGCAGACCTCCTATGGATGCGAACGCAGCTCTCGCGTCCGATCACGCTAAGGAAAAACCAGTACCTCTGGTCAATCTGGACGATGATGATGAGGACCACACCGCCACTGCCGCTGCTGCCAATCCAGCGCAAGGAGCAGCGTCCGAACCAGCCGCCCAGGACACTGCCGTCCACGACGAGAGACCCCCTTCTCCTCCGGCCAGCAATGCCGAGGAGAACCAAGACCAAGTGATGCAAGACAACGCCGCCGCCGAGCGGCCTGAAGCAGAGCAAGAGCAGCCCGCCACAGGGGCTGCTGCACAAGATAGCCTCGCTGCCGCGCAGCGGGCAGAAGACACCACCGCCACGGATGCTACTGCTTATCCTTTGAGCAGCGTGCAACCGGGCGTGACACCGAGTAGCGCCCAGCCGGGAGCTGCACAAGGCGACGGATCTGCGGCGCCACCAACTGCACAAAACCCTACACCACCAACTGCGCAAGACCCTACACCACCAACTGCGCAAGGCCCTACACCTCCAACTGCGCAAGGCCCTACACCGCCAACCTCCTCCTCGCCGTCGAAGACCAAGGATACATCCAGCCCTCCCGCCGGGCGAGTAACCAGGCAACGAGCCTTGGAAGCTCTGAGGGACGAGGTTGTCAGAAGGGAATCCGAGAAGGAAGCTGCTGAGAAGGCCAAGGCCGAAGAGGAAGCCGCCGAGAAGGCCAAGGCCGAGAAGGGAGCTGCTGAGAGAGCCAAGGGCGAGGAGAAGAAAGCCAGGGCTGAACAGAAGAAGGCCGAGAAGCAAGTTGCCGAGAAGGCGGTCGCCGAGAAGGCGAAGGCCAAGACTGACGGGAAGGCGACTGAAGATCCCGAGAAGCAGAAGGTTGAGAAGGAGCAATCGAAGAAGCGGGCCAGGGACCAGAGTACATCCTCAGGCGGAGCGCTCGTGATCCACGAGTCCGGCCCGATTCCTGCTGCGCTCTCTGCGGACGCTCGCGCTGCTGGCCAGCCCTGCTACCCGGAGTACATGATCGAGGTTAGCCAACAGCACTCAATCGGCTTCCCTCCCAAGGACAAAGCTTTAGCTATCCAGAGGGGAAGGAAAGTTGTAGCCGTGAACTCCCCTCCTCCAAATCCAAGCCAACCACCCCAGTCTATCAACATCGCTTCTCGTGGAGTCCAAGACAAACCAATAACCTCCAAAGGCCTTGAGCAGGTACTGGACACCATTGGCTTCATCGACGCCAAATGGGATAGCAAGATTCTCGGCGTGGATAAGTGGCACGGTCTTAGCCTTGGCGGCATCGACCACATGCGCGTGGACTGGAACAAGGTTGACCTGGGACGCAATCCCATGTCCGTCTCCACCGAGACCGCGACGCTCGCAGCCAAGATGTTCTTGCATCGCAAGAATGCCGAGGACATCGAGCAGTCCTACGCAGTAAGTCCTTCTTGCCTTTTCCGAGTTGAACTTTCTTCCCTTCTACTCGCCTTTCTTCTTTCTTACCATCGCCCCCAGTCCCCGAGATTCGGGTCGAGTAGATGGATACTCTCCGAGTAGCCTCCTACTCGGGCTGAATCTTCTCTGCTTTGCCTATCTCATTTTCTTCTCGCTTCTCAGGATAGCGTCCTGAAGCGGACCAACCTATACCGCCATCTTCTCTGGAACCACTCCATCGCCAGGAGGCGAATTGCCGTACTGGAGAAGGAGAAAGCAATTGCTGAGGCCGCGAGCAAAGATGCCACCACCAGCACCCAACAGCTGGCTGAAGTGCAAGGTACGCCTTTAGCTACGCGGTTTCTGCGTTTTATGTTTACGCCCGCTTTTGCTTTCTTATGCGCTAACCCTTCCTTCTCTGCAGAAAAACTAAAGGCCTTGGCAGATGAACATGAAAAATGCCGTAGCTTCGTGGATAACACCGAGGCCACCATAAAGAGACTTGAAGGTGAGTTTGCTGTTTACTCGGTGTGACCTTGAATTTGGTTCTTCTCTGCTTATTTACTGACCTCATCTATCTTTTCGCAGAAGATCATAAGTCATTTGCTGAGGCACACCAAGATTGCGTCAAGCCAGCGGAGGTGGAGAAACAGCTATCCGACCAGGCCATTAATCTGGTGAAGGACCACACCACCGAGATGGAGAAGCTGCAGCTCCAGCTTCAGAAGGCACTCCAAGATGCCGTCAAGATTGGCGCCGAGAGGGACAAGGCAATCGCCGAGAAGGCCAAGGCCGAGACCACTTTCCGAGCCAAGGAAAGGGCCCTCGAGTCTGAATGCGAAACTTTGAAGAAAACCAATGCTGATCTCTTCGCTCAGATGGATAGCTTGCGCCTGATCCAAGAAAAGCACATTGGCAACGAGGAGTCCTGGAAAACCAAGCTGCAGCAGCTGCGCCGCCAACTGATCGGTAAGTTTTCTCTTCATTGCATCTTTTCTTCCCGGTCTTGTTCCTTCTCGGCTTCTTTTTTCTTCTCGGTTTTTGATCTTGCCACTTGCTATTTCAGATATCTGGCCTCGTCTTGATTCTTCCTCTGCGCCTACGGTAGCCAAGGCCCGAGCAGTTCGCCTTTCGCTGGGTGAGCCGATTGACACCAGGGCTGATATCGAGGACAGCTTGCTGGTGCTCAAAGGTTACTTCGAACAGCTGGCCGGCGTCGGAACTGACTTGGTGCATGCGGGCTTTGAGCTCCACCGGCTGTTCTGGCCTCATGACCCCCAGCCAAGAAACATGCGGGATCTCGCCCTCAAGCTGGAGAACGTGAAGGCCGAGCTGAAAAAATGGCGAGCCTCTGGAGCCCGTGCTGGTGCGGACGTGATGCTTCTCTGCATCGCATCTTGGTATGAAAACCTGGATATGCAGCGCATCCGCGGGAAGCGCAATGATTCCAAGTGGGAGATGGATGCCGAGAGCGTGGCCTTGCGCAAGCAGATTGCGTATGAGGTCGCAGAGTGCGCCGAGACGGAGGTCTACATCGAGGGCGTCCCCGAACCCGACACCGAGTACGAGGACGAAGGAGATGATGACGAAGACGAAGACCTTGACGGTTTCTTCGAATCTCCCAAGGGCAAGGCCGGAAAGGGAAAAGCCACCGTCGTCGCGAGTAGCGATGAAGACGAAGGGGCGCACATCGACAGCGAGCCACTCGACTTCGGCACCTCCTCAGGTGCTGCTCTCGACGACACGGTGCCCCCTCCTGGCCACGCTTCATGCTCCTCCTCGGCTCCAGGACCCGTCTCGGTGGCCACGGCCACTTCTGACCAGGCAGCCGCCCAGCAAGATGCCGAGTTGGAAGAGTCCGCCACCGTCCAGACGGAGGCAGATGCCACCAACACCGAAGAAGCGGCCGAGAAGGCGGCCACTGAAGAAGCAACCGCCAAGTCTGCCGCCGAGGAAACAGCTGCCAAGGCCAGCGCCGAGAACACCGCCTCCTCAACTTGAAGCAACCTGCAATCTTTTTTCACTTGAACTCTTATCAGATCCCCGGGATGCCGGGAGCAGATGTAACAGACTATCTTTATTTTGCTTGCTACACAGTTTTTTATGCCCACTCTGTTTATGTTGACATTAATCAATTTGAACGACACTGGCTTAATGCCGAGTTGTGTTTCCATGCGAGTCCCCGAGTAGCATTTCTTATTCACCCTGTCTTCTCATCTCTGCTCTACCTGCGACTTGTCGCTTTTTTGGTATTCGAGTCACAAGAATCAAGGAGCAGGGCTGCAAATACTTAGCCGCTAGAAACAATCATGGTAACGCAGCCCACCACTTAGCCGAGAAGACGAAAACAGGGAACAAAAAGTAACCGACAATCTACTCGGTTCCTGCACTCTTTCTTCCTTAGTGATTTTCGTGTGCTCATTGACCTTTTGCTTGTTCTCTTGCTTGCCATGAAGCCGGGTTTCGGACAGCAGCAGAGTCGAAGAGTTGGCATATAGGTTTAAACACAGTACTCAATGCACTTATGAGTTCTGAAGTGGAGCAACCGAATAGACAAAGGAACAAGCCGAGTAAAAACACTTAGAGCAAATTTGGACGAGGGCAGTCCCCGAGAACAATTTCAGATTGCAGAGTAGAATTTCAACTCGGATAAGAGGGTACATACACATCTTTGCTCACGAATGGAAACGACGAAGTAGGGCTACATTCCAAGGGCGCTTGGTTTCCTCCCCAGCTTTGTCTGCCCTGTTCGCCTGCGACGGGCGCACATCTACAAGGTAGTACGCGTCATTGTGCAGCGCTTTGCTGACAATGAAGGGCCCTTCCCATGGAGGAGACAACTTGTGCATCCCGGCTGTGCGCTGCACAAGCCTAAGGACCATGTCTCCTTCTCGGAAAACCCTTGGGTTCACCTTTCGGCTATGATAGCGCCGCAGGTTTTGCTGGTAGATAGCCGAACGTGACAGAGTCAGCTCTCTTGCTTCTTCAAGCAGGTCAACGTCGTCTTCTCGAGCTTCTCTCGCCTCCACCTCAGTGTAGAGGGCTACTCGGGGGGAGTCATGCTCTAAGTCTATTGGCAACACGGCCTCAGCCCCGTATACCAAGAAGAATGGCGTGTAGCCGGTTGACCGGTTAGGGGTAGTCCTTAGACTCCACAACACCGCTGGCAACTCTTCTAGCCAACACCCAGGTGTTTTCAGCAATGGCTCAATCAGCCTTGGCTTGATGCCTGCCAGTACCATCCCATTTGCTCTCTCAACTTGCCCATTGGAGGCAGGGTGCGCGACTGACGCAACGTCTAGTCGGATATGCTTATCTCTGCAGAATCGCACCATGGCCCCCTCTGCAAAGTTGGTTCCATTGTCGGTGATGATACTGTGTGGGTAGCCATATCTCATGATCACATCCTTCACAAACTTCACAGCTGTGACCCCATCGCACTTCCGAATAGGTTTCACCTCGATCCACTTGGTGAACTTGTCCACCATGACCAAGATATGTGTCATATTGCCTTTAGCCGGCTTGAAAGGACCAACCATATCCAAGCACCAAACAGCAAATGGCCATGTGATAGGAATTGTTTTCAACTCGGAAGCTGGCATGTGAATCTTACTTGCGAACATCTGGCAGCCGGTGCACTTCCTCACGATATCTTCAGCTTGCTGCAGTGCAGTGAGCCAGTAGAAGCCGTGCCGAAAAGCTTTCTTGACCAAAGCCCGAGAAGAGGCGTGATGCCCACATTCCCCTTGATGTATCTCCACCAGGATTTCTTCTCCTTCTTCTGGGCTCACACAGCGTTGCAGCACGCCGGTGGCACTTCTCTTATGCAGCACATCTCGGACTATGGTGTAACCCTTGGACCTTCTCTGAATCTGCCTCGCAGTCACCTCATCTTCAGGTAAAGTGCCGTCCCTTAGAAAGGATAATATGGGCATTGCCCAACTCGGTGTCTCCCGCACGGGAAACACTGTTTCGTCCATTTCCATTGGGACAGGCTCTGGTGGTTGCACAGGAGGAGTAGGAGCGCTTCTCTGCAGCCCAGACCGATTGGCGAGAACTTCTTCAATGAATGCAACAGCTTCTGGGTTGAGGGCGGCAGTCCCCGAGTAAGGAGTGGCAGTCCCCGAGTAAGGAGTGGCAGTCCCCGAGTAAGGAGTGGCAGTCCCCGAGTAGGGAGTGGCAGTCCCCGAGTAAGGAATGGCAGTCCCCGAGTAGGGAGTGGCAGTCCCCGAGTAAGGAATGGCAGTCCCCGAGTAGGGAGTGGCAGTCCCCGAGTAAGGAATGGCAGTCCCCGAGTAGGGGATGGCAGTCCCCGAGTAGGGAGTGGCAGTCCCCGAGTAGGGAACGGCAGTTCCCGGGTAGGGAACGGCAGTCCCCGGGTAGGGAACGGCAGTCCCCGAGTAGAGGACGGCAGTCCCCGGGTTTCCTGCGGCACTCTCCGAGTCAATCCCCATTGGGTCAGATTCTTCACTTGGCAGAGAAGGAACAAAGATGGATTCCGAGTTGGGGGAAGGCTTGATGGATGGCTTCCTCAAATGCTCCAAGGCAATCCCTGCCGGGATGGACTGCCGAGAAGATCCCAACTTGGACAGCTCGTCGGCCGCTTCGTTCTCTGCTCGGTGAATGTGCTGGAACTCACAGCCTTCGAAAAACCCAGTCATTGACTGCACCAGGAAGCGATACGACGCCATGTTGGCATCCAAAGCGTCCCAGGTACCCGAGACTTGCTGCACCACCAGATCCGAATCGCCATAGCATATAATGCGTTGCACACCAACCTCCTTTGCTACTCGCAAACCATGCACCACTGCCTCGTACTCGGCTACATTGTTGGATGCCTTGAAATGAATCTGCAACACATACTTGAGCTGATCCCGCTTGGGTGATGTAAGCACTACGCCAGCACCAAGGCCTTCTTTCACCTTTGATCCATCAAAGTGCATCTTCCAATAGTTGGAAACTGGAGCAGGAGGTTCATATTGCATCTCGGCCCAGTCCACGAGAAATTCCGCCAGGACCTGAGACTTGATTGCTTCTCTTCTCGTATACGCGGGAGCGTACGCGGCCAGCTCGATTGCCCACTTGGCTACTCTGCCACTCGCCTCCTTGTTTCCCATGATGTCCGAGATGGGAGCAGAGCTCACAACAGTGATGGGGTGCTCCTGGAAGTAATGTTTCAGCTTCCTGGCGCCCAGGTACACACCATATGTCATTTTCTGGTAGTGCGGGTAGTTTTGCTTGGAACTGGACAGCACTTCACTGAGATAATAGACTGGGCGCTGCACACTCTTGCCTTCTTCTTCTCGCTCCACCACTATCACCACGCTGACTACTCGGTTAGTCGCAGCAATGTACAGCAGCATAGGCTCCTTGGGTAGCGGACTAGCCAAGACGGGAGCGCTAGCCAGCATTGCTTTCAGCTCATTGAATGCCACATCCGCCTGCGGAGTCCAGACAAACTTGTCGCTTTTCTTCATCAGCTGGTACAGAGGCAGAGCCTTCTCGCCCATTCGGCCCAGAAAACGGCTCAGTGATGCCAAACAACCCGTGAACTTCTGCACATCCTTCAATGATCTCGGCAAAGACATGCTCTCAATAGCTTTTATTTTAGACGGATTGGCTTCAATGCCCCGACTAGAAACCAGAAAACCGAGTAGCTTTCCAGCTGGTACACCAAAGGTGCACTTACTCGGATTCAGTTTCATTTTGTACCTGCGTAGGTTAGCAAAGGTTTCCTCCAGGTCGGCAAGCAGAGTATGTGTTTTATTCGTTTTGATGACAATGTCATCTACGTACACCTGCACATTCTTGCCGAGCTGGTCATGCAAGCATTTCTGCATGCATCTCTGATAGGTTGCACCCGTATTCCTCAGGCCAAAACACATGACACGATAGCAATAAGCCCCGTACGGGGTAATGAAAGCAGTCTTTATTTGATCAGCAGGGTTGAGTGCAATCTGGTGGAAACCAGAGTAGGCATCTATGAAAGACAACAGTTCACAGCCGGCAGTGGAATCGATCACCTGATCGATGCGAGGTAGCGGGAAGGGATCCTTGGGGCATGCCTTGTTCAAGTCGGTGTAGTCGACGCACATGCGCCATGCAGTGGCAGCCTTGGGATCTTCCTTTTTCTTCTCGACCATGACCGGGTTGGCTAACCAGTCCGGATGCAGCACTTCCATGATGAAGTTACTGATCAGTAGCTTGGTGATTTGATCACCGATGGCCTTCCTTCTCTCATCCCCGAAACGGCGCAAAGCCTGCTTCACGGGCTTGGCGTCAGGACGCACATGCAAAGAGTGCTCAACCAACTCCCTCGGGACTCCTGGTAGATCTTCATTGGTCCAGGCGAAAACATCCCGATTCTCACGGAGGAAGTGGATGAGCGCGCTTTCCTATTTCTCCTCCAACCCGGAGCCAATGATGGCCACGCGCTCCGGGAACTCGGGGTCAACCTGGACTGTCTTGGTCTCCTTGGCAGCTTGGAAAGCAGTACCATGCTGGGTACTCGGCACACCTTGTGCGCCCGCTTGTGCGGACTGAGCCATGGCCACCACCTCGTACATCTTCTTCTTCTCGGCAGCAATCACCATCGATTCCGCCAGCTGAGAGCTAGCAGAGGCACACTCCATGGACTTCTTGTAATCTCCCGAGATGGTGATAATGCCATTGGGGCCGAGGATCTTCATCTTCAGGTAAGCCACATGTGTGGAGGCCATGAACTTGCTCAGAGCAGGCCTGCCGAGTAGAGCATGATATGGGCTCTGATGATCCACCACTTCAAACTGCAGGCGCTCTGTGCGGCAGTTCTCCCGAGTACCGAATAGCACATCAATCCACACTCGGCCAATCGGGTTGCATGAGATCCCGGGCACAATGCCATGGAAAGTGGTCTTGCTAGGCAGCATCATGTTCTCGGCCAGGCCAAGCTTCTCGAGTGTGTCCTTGTACACAATGTTGATGCTGCTGCCGTTGTCGATTAGCACCTTGCTGAACCTCACATTCTTCTCGGGGCCCAGGAAGGTAGGATCCAGCACCAAAGCATAGGTACCCGGATTGGGCATCACCTTGGGGTGATCTGCCCGAGTCCACCTGATCTCCTGGTCACACCAATACATGTAGTGAGGGACAGCAG
Organism: Alopecurus myosuroides; assembly: GCA_028641055.1. Classification (NCBI taxonomy): domain Eukaryota; kingdom Viridiplantae; phylum Streptophyta; class Magnoliopsida; order Poales; family Poaceae; genus Alopecurus; species Alopecurus myosuroides. The sequence goes on along the minus strand of CM054062.1, from coordinate 150,355,239 downwards.
GAATCACTGCATTGACCTCCATGGCCCGCCTGTGCTGCGACTGCTTGTCGACTGCCTCAGAAGTGAAGATCATGTAGCTCTCATGGTGCTCTTGGTACTGGTTGGAGCCATTGCCCCCGTTGTTGCCATTGTTGCCATTGTTGTTGCCCTGATAGTTGTTGTTGCCTCTGTTGTTGTTGTTGCGGTTGTAGTTGTTGTTGTTGTTGCGGTATCTCTCATTGTTGAAGTTCCGGTTGGCTCCTAAAGCCACCTGGTTGACATTCTCTCTTCTCGGGTACACTGGCGGCCGAGCTGCGGGAGCGCGAGTAGGCTGAACAGTAGCATTGGCAGCTGGCAGAGGAGGAGGAGGAGGCAAGCCATCACTCTTGATCACATCCCACCACTCGCACTGCCGAGTAGTGTGGTTGGCGGGCCTTGAGGGGTGGTGAGTGTGAAAGCTACACGGACCATCCTTCATGTCATCGAAGACAAACTTCTTCGGCTGCTCGGAGTTCCCGCTACCCGGCTGCGCAGTGCGGAACGGTTTCTTGTTGCCTTGGCCCTGGCTCTGGTTCTGCCCGTAGGCTCCAGCAGGTTTTTGCCTTTGGCCACCACCGCCTCCGACGTTCACTGCATTCACTTCTTCGGGATCATACCGAGTATCTACTCGGCGCTTGTTGCGGAACTCGTTGCGCTTGCTGCTGTTGAAGTTTCTTCTCGGCTCAGAGGAGTCCATCAGTGGCTGAGTGGGATCACCGAGTGCGTACTGATCCGCAATCTTGATGGTCTCGGCCAGGGTATTCGGCATCTCCCTCTGCAATCTCTGCCAAAGCATGCTGCCATGTCGGCAACCCTGCGCAAACCAAGTGATGGCCTGTGCTTCATTCACACCCTCACAGGTGTTCCTCAAGGTGCTCCACCGAGTAAGGTACTCGCGGTCCGTCTCATCTTCTCGCTGCCTGCAGGCCGACAGCTGCTGGGGCCTATTCGGCCTCTTGTATGTGCTGGTGAAGTTGCTGACGAAGGCGTCCGAGAAGTCCAGCCAGCAGTTAATGCTGTGCTTGGGCAAGTTGTTGAGCCAAGTGCGAGCTGGACCTTCTAGCATCTGCGGGACGTATCGCACCGCCCATCTCCTGTTGCCACCCGCAATGTGGACCGCGGTGACATAGTCATTGAGCCAATCTTCGGGCTTGGTGCTGCCATTGTAACTCTTGGTGCCCCTTGCAAGCTGGAAGCCCTTCACGGATGGCTCGTTCATGATGCGCGGGCCAAAGCACTCGGGGCCAGGAGGACCCGTGCTCTCAAGCCGCGCCGACAAGCTGAGACGGTCCAGCTGGTGCCTTGCATCTCCAGGCGCCAACACGCGCTCACCAACACGGTCATGAATGTCATAACCAGCCATCTCCATAGCCGAGTAGCCATCATCATACCTATCCACCTGCATAGCTGCGGGCTGCTCCACCAGGTTGGCGACTGGTGCCACTGGGCGCGGCTGCTGCCTCTGCCGAGTAGGCTGAGCTGCAGGCTGCCGAGAAGTACCCGGACGCGCGGCTTCTCGGACACGGCTTTGAGCTTGATGGGCTTGAGAGCCTGCTCTTGCAGCGTTGTGTTCCTGCCCGGGCTGCTGCGGCACAGCAACCTGTTTCGCGGCAGCAGCCGGGTCATACACCTGCATTTGCCTGTCTCTACCCGAGCGCCCGCTGCGGCTCTTCTCGCGGCTAGGATGCGGAGATGAGGCTTGATCGTTAGATCTTGCCGCATGCGAGTGAACCACCTGCGAAGCTCCAGCTCCCGGGTTGGCCTTGCGGAACTCCTCGTTCTGCCTGGCGGCCTCCAGCACCAACTCATTGAGCCTCTCCTGCTGCCTGAGACGCGCCTCTCCATCTAGGCGCGGCAACTCGGCAGCCACGGCTTGCGCAGCTCTGAGCGTCTTGGCGGGTGTGCTATACCTTGGCCTTGTGAAGGTGTTCGCGGTGGCGGACTGCGCGGGCTCCTCCGCAACTGTCGCCATCTCGGCGCCCAGGTTGCGCCGCGTAGCACCCACTCTACTGGGCCTCCTGGCGACCGGCGTGAAGCCGTGAGCCTTGTTGTACTCGAGCTGGTCCAAACTCAGCTCAAGCCTGATCTTCTCCAACTCCGCCTGCTCGGCGAGCAGCTCCTGGCGTTGCCGCTCGAGCTGCTCCCTCGCGGCTAGGAGCTCGATGTCGGTGGGCGTGGGCATGCCGGTTCGCGCAGCAGACGCGGGGATGACCGTAGACGTGGAAGGTGGCAAGTTGCTCTCCTTCTCGTAAGGCCGGTGGTTCCTGCCACCTGCAGGCGGGTCGTCAACCTCCTCGACGACGGCCGCAGCGCCAATGGCAGCTGCGCCAGTGTTTGCCGCCAAGCCCGTCACCATCACCTCCGCGCAGCACGCAGAGCTGCATGGAGGCCTTCCGCGAGCAGCAACCACCGCAGGAGGATCCTCCGCGTCATGCACCAGCTCGGGGTAGGCGCTGTTGGCGACGGCGGCGACGTAGACGAGATGCGAGCCGAAGGAGATCACCGAGCCGCCCTCGGGCATGGCCGCGCCGCGGAAACAGCCGGCGTTGTCGGTGACGAAGTCGAAGGAGCCGAATCTGTGGACAAGGCCACAAACTACGCGCTCCGCCGAAGAAGATCCCGTCCGAACAGAAACTCCAGCCAGCGCCGCTGGTTGCCCCACGGTGGGCGCCAACTGTCGTGGTGGTGTCACGGCAGATGCCATGGGATGGCTAAAGATGTGGGGACGATGGACGCTGGAGGTGTCCGGGGAGGGATCACGCGACGAGTGGCCGCGTGAGGTAGGATCCACACAACACAAACAACACAATGTACCCAGGTTCAGGGCCCTCGTGAGGAGGTAAAACCCCTACTCCTGCCTTTCTCTACGTATTACGATGTCTCTCCGAGTAGCCACAGTACAAATGGTATTGCTACCGAGTAGCCCCTCTCTCTTCTCCGAGTAGAGCTAGGTCAAGAACTTAGGGTTTCTAGGGTTCCCAGTGAGCAACCGTTAGCGTGCCTCGCGCAGGAGGCGGCGGGGCACCTTATATACGCGGTGCCCAGCCGGATACGTCCAAATCTAGACAAGTGTCGACATAGTGTGCACATCGTCCTTTCTCCGAGTACCCGCTGACAGCTTTGGTTCCTAACCTTGGCTGCTTCTGTAAAGTCGTTGGGCAAAACTAGGGGACAGACTGGTATCACTGTACCTAGGCACAGAGTAGGCCCCCCTTATCCTGCCACGGCCTGCTTCCATGCTGTCACTGTCAGGCAGGCCGTCCCCACGTGAACAGTAGTTCGAATGCTGCCAAGTACGGACCCAGGATACGCGGGATCCTGTGTCAGAACGGCTCCTTTGACTTCCTGGCCCGAGTAGGTTCCCGCCAATGGTTCCCGCCAATTGTACTCGGGCCAAACCTTCTACTCGTCAGGGCAGAACTTGATTGATATCTCCTTCTGGTCATCTTGAGGTGAGACCGAGTAGCAGTCGACCGGGTAGCGAGTACCTGGTAGTCGGCTACTCGACCAAACCTCTCTTCTGTAAGCGGCCTTTACCACCTGTCTTTACCCTACTCGGGGGTAACCCCCCGACAGCAGGAATACATCATCGTCTCTGTGTGTCTCGGTTATTTCTATACCCGAGCTATATACTTATGCAATTTACATGGTTACAGCCTTCGTGCTTGAAGTCATATATCTTGTTATCACCTTGTTACTTGTCTTTCTTAGCATAAGTTGTTGGTGCACATAGTTGAGCCTAGAATATTTAGGTTCTGTGCTAATTAATTTAAACACCTAGTTTATTTCCGTATTTAGCAAGCCTTAACCGGAAAAGTTTTAATCGCCTATTCACCCCCCTAGCCGATATCGTTGTCCGTTCAATTCTCTCATAGACCTCTGGTGAAAGAGGCACTATACTTGCAAGAGGCTTCCCCGGGTCCATATTGACTCTAGCACGGTTGAACTCCCCTTTCTATTCTGAACCGCTGCTGGTTCAACAGCGACAACTTCACCCACCCTGCTCGCAAGGAGTGTGAGCACCTCCTTATTCCTGAATAACGGTAGTATTTTGTCGATCTGAATCCAGGATTGAACCTTGTTTGGCAACACAGATGGTGTTGCTGGCGAGCCATCAAAGGGCTCCACCATGAGAGCACATCCTCGAAACAGCCATGGACCATCGTTCATAATACAATTCCAATCTCCCAGACATGAGGCTTGTATAACAAACATGTTAGCCTCCACCCCATGGATCTTGACATCCTGGGCCAGATTCCAGGCTGCCAACATGGTCGATCTCAGCGTCTGCACGCTGAAAGACTTCCTGGTGAGAACCTTTGCCGCCACAAGCCACTTGATCTTCGACCATCCATCCAGTACTTCCTTCCCGAGAATCATATCATCCAATTCCGCTGCATAAAGCTTCATGTTCTTCAGAAGCTCATATACGTCCACATCCTTACCCATCGGTGTGCCCTTGGTTCATCATCCTTCCGTCGCCACGGCGACGCTACTCGATCCTCGAAGACAACCTACCTTCAAAACCCTAAACCTCACCCCTGCCAAGGCCGGGAAGCCGGACCAGCCAGCCCCTTTGTCAGCCCGAATAGAGGGAGGAAGGAGAGGCGAACGTTGGTGGCCGGAGTCGAAATATCCGCGTCGGAGATCGCAATCGACATCGCCGTCGTCAAACCCTAATCGCGAGAGCGAGAATGTCCTGCCGGATAGGCAAGTAGAAGCACACTATATGTCATCTTTATCGTCAGGTGAGATCATTAGATCTAGATTTTTTGAGGGAATCGATAGTCTTTATTGCTCTAAAATGTTACGAGGGATACAAAGGCCATTAGGGGGTTCTGTAAGCCAGACCTGACGACCACCGCAGCTGGACGTAGCACTATGATCTACTAAGTGTGCTTTAGAGTTCGATCTTCTACTCTCATGCGTGAAAGAAACCTTCATGAATCTAGCCGAGGTCGCTTTGATTTCTTGGATAACCATGCTGTAACCACCCACGTAAGGTTGTCTCATGTTATTGATGACAGAGAGACAGTGAGTAGCTACCACCAATCTCTGCAGGTGTAAATATTCAACCAGAGCCAGGGCCTCCTGATGACCCACAAGTATAGGGGGTGTATCATAGTACTTTTGATAAATAAGAGTGTTGATCCCAACAAAGAACAGAGGTGTTGACAAGCAGTTTGGATGAATGATTCACTGTAAATACTAGAAGACATGTTTTCAGAGGTTTTTGATATAGAAGATAAATAAAGTACAAGTAAATAAAAGACAATAATAATAATTGCAGAAAGTGGCCCAATCCTTTTAGAGCAAAGGACAAGCCATTTGGTCAAGTGCTTGACGACACTCGAGAATGTTGTCAAGTGCTTTCGCTTCATACAACTAGTTAATGTTTATTGTCTTGATAGGTGTTGTGGGGGTGAACCTATGCTAATGTACTGCCCTAACTTGGACTAATACATACTTGTGATTATACCCTTTGTAAGCATCCGCAACTACAAGAAAGTAATTAAGATAAATCTAACCACGTGCGCCGCGACACCCGACCCCACGCACGCACGCGAGAACCAGCGACAGTGGAACGGACAACATCCACCTTAACCTCCGCGCGTGCGGCATCCACTCCAGCTTGACCTCCCCGCGTGCCAGCGCTGCATCTGTCGAGGAAGTAGCTGGGGCTGTTTCCCTTCCCGGCTTGTTGTCGTGCTCGAACTGTCGCGGTGTCGTCCACCGCGCCAAGCAGGCCAGGAAAGAACGAAGCTATCTAGCTAGTGGATCCAATTGATCTATCTATTTGAGCCATGGACAACCTCGTTCTGGGCACACAGTGTGTCAGGTGCTAGCTAGCTACGTGTTGAGAATCGATCGATCGATTTGGCGTAATTATGCTAGCTAGCTAGCTGATCTAGTTAAGGATGTGGAAATTTTGCCTATTTGTGTACTTAAGCTTATACAAATGGTATGTCAGTAAAAAAATTAGAGCTTATACGAATGGTATGTGGATAAAATTTCCTAGAGCTTTATTTGATTCCTCGGATTATACATATGTATACGAGAGAGGTAATCTCACCATTGTTTTACTAGAGGTGACATGAATCAAATACATCCCGTTCTATCTATCCAACCAAACGTTAGAACAGAACCGTTCCATTCCTCTTATTGACTCTAACCAAACACTAGAATTTAATGGAATGTAACCATGACATTCCATCCCGCTTGGTTCTAAAACCAAACGCACCCTAAACGAACTACTCACAAGACATCATATGGATCATGATCAGAGGTGATATAATGATGAATAACAATCTGGACATAAACCTTAATTCAACGCTTTCACTCAATGGCATCAACCACAAGGAGTAATTAAGACCAGGAAAGTTTCCCTATGAAATAGACAAGATTCAACCCTAGATGTTACAGCAGAATGGAGTGGGGCGGTGGATACGATGGTGATGGCGGTAGAGATGATGATGATGATCCCAATGAAGTCGAGCTTGATAACAGTGACGATGGCGATGATTTTCCCCCTCCGGGAGGAATTTCCCCGGCAGATTTCTCCCTATCGGAGATCTTTTCTCTCTCTGTTGTTTTCCGCCTCATGGAGGTGGCGGAATATTTCCTCGATGGCTCCCCTAGTCTTAGGGTTTTAGGGGGATGAAGTACGCAAAGGGGCGCCGAAAGTGGTGGGCCAGGGCCACCACACCACATGGCGGCGCGGTCAGGAGTAGCCCGCGCCAGGGCATGGTGTGGGCCCCTGGTGGCCCACCTGTGCCTCCCCTTTTGGATTGCTCCGGCATTTGGAAAAATAGGAACTTCCCGTTGTTTTCCGTGAGTAGCTGATCTTCAGAAGTATGGTATCTTGATGGTCCTTTTTCCAGCAGAATTCTAGTCCCGGCAGTCAATTCTCCAATAATCATCAAACATGCAAAATATATGAAATAACATAAGTATCATCTGTAATATAAAATATATAAATGAATACCAGTAAATTGTGGTATAAAATAGTGATGCAAAATGGACGTATCAACTCCCCCCAATCTTAGACCTCGCTTGTCCCCAAGCGAAACTAAACTCAGTAAACAAGACCACATACTTATGGAGTGATGTGTCGATAAATAAAATACGGACAAGAACCATCACATTTATCAATTCACAAGTCATCCTAGACATCAACTTCCTCTCATATAATTTAACTTGACACGAGTAGAGGGAGTCACAATAAAGGTGCAAAGAGAAAATCATAATTTGTGATGGCAAACTTTGCTCTTGGTCAGAGAACAATTAACAGGTTGTACTTATCTTTCGAACAAATTCTTTATACTAGAGCTTATGTTGCAGAAATTACATGCTCAATCATAACAGTCTCCTTACAGTCATTGATAACTTTCAAAGTTATATTCATTCAGATAAACGCGTTGTGCTAAACAAGGAAGGATAAAATACATGATTGAATAAATTAACATATAGATGGTTGGATCACAACAACTCAAATGCTTTCTTGAGATAGAAGCAAATAGGTTTACTGACTCAACATAAAAGTAAAAGATAGGCCCTTCGCAGAGGGAAGCAGGGATCACTCATTTCCTAGAGCTTTTTATTTTAAATAAATCAGATGTATTGAAAATATAATTTTGAGAATGGTGTATGTCTATGTCAACGAATGGTAATGAAAAACTTATGATAACTCATGTCAAGCAAGATTTTTAGTCTTTTGAGAGCGGTTTCCATTGGCACTTTCAGCGTTTCCTTATTGTTGGCACTTCCCCCCACCTTTTCTTACACAAACCATGGCTAACCGAATCCTCGGGTGGCGACCAATCAATCATCAATCCATGGGGAAGTGCCTTTTATTCATTATTTACGTTCATAATATTTGGCACCAGCTCTCAGCAAATTAAGGTGAGCACAGATTCCATACTCATCGGGTGAAAGAGGGGGGAGAACTTTGCTTGACATAAGACAAAATAAACTTTAAACTACTTCCTCATGAGCTAAAACAGGAGCACAAAACAGTTTTAATAGTTTTGAAGGTTTTAAAGGTAGCACACAAGCAATTTACTTGGAGTGGCGGTGAAATAACACATATAGGTAGATATGTTGGACATAAATAGCATGGGTTTTGGCTCAATGTTTGGATGCACGAGAAGCATTCCCTTCCAGTACAGGTTTGTGGCTAGCAAGGCTGTGTAGCAAGCATAAGAGTTGAGGGAAACAAACAAATATACATGTGATAGAAAACAATCGTGCAATCTTCCTTGGAAGTACAGGCGATATTAAATTAAGAATACTAAGCTTATGAGCCAACAAGAAACAAAGATGATGGAATCATGTATCTACATGCATCTCCCTCTTTTCTACTTAAGCCTCAAAGCATAGTTGCTAATAACCAATTCTAAGTTTGCCAAAACCAAATAGATTAACTTGATGCTCCCAAGTGACACCAATACTAACAACAAGATCAATCATATAACATAAATTGCAAACTAAAATAAGGTCTGCAGAAAGTAAATGATAAAACTTCTCATTAATATTCCATAATGGAAACTCACACCAAGGGATACATAGATAACCAACTAAAGGAGGGAATCTTCCTCACTGCAAACCATCCTATATGATAAATTCTCTACTCATGATATGAATCTACTGAAAAGTAAAAAGGTGAAAGATAATGGTGTGATACCGCGGCACTCCCCCCAATCTTGGAACAAGCCAAGGGGATGCCAATACCAATGACAAATTACTCCTTCGGTGGTGGTGGAATCATGATTGGGGTAAGGAAATGCTCCGGCATCCCGCGAAGCCTATTGTTCTCCTCTTGAAGTATCTCCACCTCCATCCTTAGAACTCGATATTGATCACAAAACTCATCGGTGACTCGAAGAGCTTCCTCTACTGTAGGGAAGGAGCCGAGGTCTGAGGCTGGTGGTATTGGTCCCTGCGTTAATTGATCCCACAAAAGTAGGTTTCCTTGATCCTACAACAATCCGTCCCTCTTTGCTTGATGATATCTTCTATACTTCCTCCTTGACGCTCTGATCCATGTACTTGCGCCTGGCTGTGGTCCTTTCTTCCTCCACCCATCCAACGAAAGTCCCTTGATCGAGATCACGGAGGAGCTCATGCCGACGTCGCGACACGTAATCCTCCAAAGATGAACCCTGGGACGACATCTAGACAGAACAGATCGAAACGAAAACACGACAAGAAAACGATATACGAACCTCAGGGGATCCGTGGGATTATATAGCGAAAAGTTTCATAACGAAAGGAAGGTACAAGGTGAAAACGGGTTGGAGACGGGCTCCGAGGCGCCCACGCCATGTGGTGGCGCGGTCAGGGGTGGGCCTGCGCCGTGGGATGGTGTGGTGCCCTCGGACACCACTTCCTACCCCTTTTCGTCTCGTAATTTTCCATATTAAATAAACACAACAAAAATATGTGTTTGAGAGTCAAACGCGAACTTTTTCTTACCGAAACTATTACCTATTTGAAAATGGACTCTGCAGTTTCTTGAATTTGCTCTTTAATAAAAACTTCCGGAGTCACCACTTGAATAATATCAACATCTTCATTATAAGAATCTCCAGAAAGATGATGTTTGAGTCTTTGCCCATTCACCACTTGTGTAGTGTTATCTTTTAGTGAAACAATTTTGATTGCACCCGAACAATACACCCCTTCAATAACAAAAGGTCCTTCCCATGTCGAGAGTAATTTTCCTGAAAGAATCTAAGACGAGACCTATACAATAAAACTTTCTCACCAACATGGAACTCTCTCTTAAGAATTCTCCTATCGTGTCATTTTTTTAACTTTATCTTTAAAGAGTCTAGCATTTTTATAAGCTTCACTTCTCTATTCATCCAAAGAACTCAAGTCAAGCAACCTTTTCTTACCAGCAAGTTTAAAATCTCTATTAAGTTCTTTCACTGCCCAATAAGCCTTGTGTTCTAATTCTAAAGGCAAGGGACAAGCTTTTCCACAAACCATTTTGTAAGGAGACATACCCATAGGATTTTTATAAGCAAATCTATAAGCCCATAAAGCATCATTTAGCTTACTAGCCCAATTTTTCCTAGATTTATTAACAGTCTTTTGCAAGATAGATTTAATTTCTCTATTTGATAATTCTACTTGTCCACTTGTTTGGGGATGATAAGCTGGGGCAATTCTATGATTAACATCATATTTAGAAAGGTTTTTCTAAAACCACCATGAATAAAGTGAGAACCTCCATCAGTCATAAGATATATAGGCACATCAAACCTAGGAAAAAAGCATATTTAATGAGGTTTCACCATCAGCACTCTTTGTAGGTATAGCCTCTAGCCACATAGTAACATAATCAATAGTAGCAAGTATATGAGTATAACCTTTCAAAGCAGGAAACAGACCCATAAAGTCAAATCCCCAACAGTCTAATGGTTCAATACCGAGAGAATAATTCAAAGGCATTTCATTGCGTCTAGAAATATTACCAACTCCTTGACATTCATCACAAGATAAAATAAACTTTCTTGCATATTTAAAAAAGAGTATGCCAATAGAAACCTGATTGTAGAACCTTTTGTGCAGTTCTATCTCCAGCGTAATGTCCTCCATAAGCGCTACTATGACATTTTCTCAATATCTCTCCTTGTTCATGTTTTAGAACACATCTTTGCATAATACCATCCACTCCTTCTTTATATAAGTGTGGTTCATCCCAAAAATAATGCGTCAAATCATAAAAGAATTTCCTTCTTTGTTGAGGTCTAAAGGTTGGAGGCAAGTACTTGGAAACAATAAAGTTAGCATAATCTACATACCAAGAACTATCTCGTGACCTTACTTTTATTGCAGCCAACTATTCAGTTTTGAAAACTATCATTAACAGGAATAGGGTCATAAGAAAAAATTTCCATTCTAGATAAATTATCAGCAACGGGATTTTCAGCACCATTCCTATCTACAATATGCAAATTGAACTCTTGTAAAAGCAACACCCATCTAATAAGCCTAGGCTGAGCATCTTTCTTTTCCATAAGGTACTTAATAGCAGCATGATCAGTCTGAATAGTAACTTTCGAATCAACTATATAAGGTCTAAACTTATCACAAGCAAAAAATATAGCTAGGAATTCTTTTTCGGTGGTAGCATAATTCTTTTGAGAAGAATCAAGAGTTTTACTAGCATAATGAATAACATTCAACTTCTGATCTATTCACTGTCCAAGAATAGCACCTACAGCAAAATCACTAGCATCACACATAATTTCAAAGGGTTAATTCCAATCAGGTGGTTGAACAATAGGAGCAGAAATTAAAGCCTTCTTTAGAATTTCGAAAGCTTCTTTACAATCATCATCCGAAATAAAAGGTACATCTTTTTGGAGAAGATTAGTAAGAGGCTTTGATATTTTAGAGAAATCTTTAATAAACCTCCTATATAAACCATCATGACCAAGAATACTATGAATACCTTTGACATCCCTGGGACAGGGAATTTTCTCAATTGCTTCAACTTTAGCTTTGGAAAATTCAATACCTCTTTCAGAAATTTTATGTCCAAGAAAAATTCTTTCATTAACCATAAAGTGGCACTTCTCCCAATTAAGAACAAGATTAGTTTCCTCACATCTCTGCAAAACTTTATCAATATTGTGCAAGCCGTTATCAAAAGAAGTTCCATAGACGGAGAAATTGTCCATGAATACTTCCACAATTTCCTCTCAAAAATCATGAAAGATAGCAGACATGCATCTTTGAAACGTAGCAGGAGCATTACACAACAAAAGGCATACGTCTATAATCATAAGTTCCATAAGGAAAATTAAAAGTTGGTTTATCTTGATCTTACTTTTAACAACAATTTGAGAAAACCCAGAATAACCATCAAGAAAGCAAAAAAATGAGTTTTCTTAGACAACCTTTCTAACATTTGATCAATAAAAGGTAAAGGATAATGATCTTTCTTAGTAATTTTGTTAACTTTTCTAAAATCAATGCACATTCTATAACCAACTACTACTCTTTGAGGACTAAGCTCGTCATTTTCATTTGGCACAACAATAATTCCTCCTTTCTTAGGAACACAATGCACAAGACTTACCCATCTACTATCAGCAATAGGATAAATAATACGAGCATCAAGGAGTTTCAATACCTCATTTCTTACCATTCCTTCATCTTAGGAATTAAACGTCGTTGATGTTCAACAACTGGCTTTGCATCAGGTTCCATATTAATAGCATGCTAACATATAGAAGGAGAAATCACTTTCAAATCATCAAGAGTATATCCAATAGCTCCTCAGTGTTTCTTCAATACTTCCAATAACCTTTCCTCTTCCTTACCTAAAAGTTTAGAACTAATAATAATAGGATATGTTTTCTTATCATGAATATGAGCATATTTAAGATTATCAGGTAAAGGTTTTTAATCAAAAATGGGATCCTCCTTGGGTGGTGGTGTGGTACCCAAGTCTTCCACCGGTAAATTGTGTTTCAGCATCTCTAGTTGACGAAGAAGAATCTCGTCAATCTCATTTCTTTCTTCCATAAAGACCTCACTTTCGTGGTCCTCCATGTATTGCTGCAAAGCATTGTTAGGAGCAAGAGAAATAGAGGCAAGTTGTTCAACTTTAAAATCTTCATTAGGCAATTCAGTTTCATAAGGAGCTTTAGCAAATTTAGAAAATTTAAACTCATAAGATTCTCCATCAAATTTAGTTAATATTTTCTCCTTCTTACAATCTATAACAGTACCACAAGTGTTCAAGAAAGGTCTACAAAAAATGATAGGACAATTTTTACTAGAAGCTGCACCAAGTATTAGAAAATCAGCAGGATATTTAGTTTTACCACATAAAACTTCCACATATCTAACAATACCAATTGGAAAGATAGTTTCTCTATTAGCAAGCTGAATAACCACATAAATTTCTTCAAGTTCACAAGAACCAGTTTCATGCATGATTTCTCTATAAAGCTCATAAGGAATAGCACTTGAACTTGCACCAATATCACATAAATCATAATAGCAATGATCACCTATCCTGACGGAAAGCACAGGAACACTAGATTTCCCAGATCTACTAGTATGGGAAACAATATTAGAAGCATCTTCATAGAAGATAATGTGTCCATCTTCTACACTTTCAGTGACAAGGTCCTTTACTATTGCTACTGTAGGTTAAACAGTTATTTGTTGATCGGGTTCTATAGCTTCTTTGTATTTTTGTTAACCACACTAGCTATAACAGAATGTTCCTTTACCTTAGCAGTGAAAGGCATTTTCTCAATATAAGGTTCAGGCACAACTGGATTAACAGTATGAACTTCTATATTTCTAGTAGGAACACAATTAACAGTATCTTTATAAGGTGCGTGGTACTTGTTCCACTCGTTTTTGGAAATATAAAGATAAGAAGCAGAAGTCTTAAAACAGTTTGCAAAAAATTGAGAGTCAATACCATAAACAACACTAACATTATGAAAATCATTGGTCCCATAAAAGATTTAATGCATTCATAATAATAATTTATACCCGACTTTCTACCTTTGCCATTCTTCTATCCTTCAGTATTTTCCTGAATACGGTCAAGAAGATCCCATTTAGCTTCTCCTTCCATACGTGTAAATGATCCATAACAAGAAGCATCCAATAAATCCTTATCATGAAGAGAAAGCCTTGCATAGAAATTATTGATAACAATATTACCGGGGAGCTCATGAATGGGACATTTGAGCATTAGTAACTTCAATCTCCCCCACGCTTAGGCAATACTATCTCCATCATGAGTCCATAAATTATATATTTGATTCTGATCCTTATGAATCTCACTAGGAGGATAGAATTTAGAATAAAAAAAGAGGTACAATTTCCTCCCATCCAATAGATCGGCTATTCTTCAACATCTTATACCATTCCGCAGCTCTACCCTTCAGTGATAAAGAGAATAGCTTCCTCTTAAATTGGTCCATTGAAATACCTGCACACTTGAACAACTCGCATAATTCATGTATAAAGAGTAAATGGTCATCAGGATGGACAGTTCCATCTCCAAAATAGCAGTTATCCTTAACTTGTTCAACAATTTTTATAGGTATTTTAAAAGGATCCAATTGAGCAGACGGCTGGTGATGCAGCATACCCCATTCCACCAAGCCCAACACCCAATGGACCCTTGACAAGATCACGAGCAAAGGCGATACATGATAAGGTGAACTCAATCCTCTCCCTCTATGCATTCAAAGACTTGGTGAATGGTGCGCTACCTCATGGAACTACCCTATGTGTGCTCAGGTTTGATCCCACCATGGAGCCCCAAGACGATGCCCAAGATGCTCAAGAACGTGCCCAAGATGATGCCCAAGAAGCTATGGAAGAAGTCCAAGAAGAAGACATCAAGGAAGAAGAAGAGAAGGAGGAAGAAGGAGAAATGCACGGAGCCCGACCTCAAACCCCGGCCAGGCCGGCCCTAGGTCGGACCCCCTACAGAGGCAGCCGACCTCCACCCCGGCCTCAGGACGGCCTCCCTGCGCGCCAGGTCGGGTGGCCACCAGAAGCATCTGGCCTCCACCCCGGCCTCAGGACGGCTCCTTTGCAAGCCAGGCCAGCCGCCCTGCGCTCCCACCCCGGCCTCACTACCCGGCCAGGCCGGCCTCCTAGGTCGGGTGCCCTGAAGACTGCAGTATTTGGGGGTTTTCTCCCCCTTTTCCATCCCACCTACCCCCTTGGCTATAAAAGGATCCTCTTGGACTAGATCTAGGGTTAGAGATGAATTTAGACTTTTGAGCTTTTCTCTTGTACCCCTCTTCTGAGGCTACTCCTATGGTTTGTACCTAGTACCGTATCAAGGCTACTCCGATGATGTGTATCTAGGATCGTATCAAAATTCATCGGGTTTCCTATCCTTTCCCCCTTAGGATTCAGTTAGCGACTTTCCAATTTTCCTCAACTAACCCTTGAGGTTCTATTGGCGTGGTGAACCGGCCACGGGTGTGAAGCGATTTCCAAAAACATGAGTTAGATTGGATCGATTGTCCCATAGGTGGCCGTTGCGGCTTAGTTGACGGGAGATCGGGTCTTTCAGTTCCTGCTAGTTATTTTCCCTCCCCGACCTCCCTCTCGTTTCCCTTGCATTCTTCGTGTTCTCCATTCGTTCTTTGTGTTCTTCATCGATTCGTGAAGATCGGGGCACCCAAGAGGTTAACCCCTTCATCATCTGGTATCAACAGCTAGATTGACAAGAATTCGACCCCCACTATCCCCCTTTCCACCAAATAATTTCTTCCCCAACCCTAAATTCGAAAATTTCACCAAAAATATCCAAAAAGGGATTTCGACCGATCTGTTGATTTGTTGAGTTTTTCGTGGACTTTTCTTGCTTAAGACCATTTCCCACCTTTCCATTCAGCCACTTTTCTCGAATTTTCCAAAAATATTCTTGGATTTGAAGGAATTTCGAAATTGGGCAAAAATCCTAGAAAAATCCTGCTCTTCGATTCCTGGACAGATTTTCGAACGTGTTTTTCTTTGTCGTTGTTGGCCGTTTTGAGTGATTCAAGTTTCTACTATAAGCCCACAACATCATCTACGCAACTACATCATCGGATCGACAACCCCCGGCCTCAAGTCCGTGATCATCCATCAAATAGGTATAACTTGCTTCGGCTTGAACTAACCCATTCTTCGTGTACCTTGCACATTCATAGTAGCTCTTTTATATTGCTTAGCATTGCACTAGTGGCATCGAGAGTGCGTGTTTTTCACTTGTGAGAGGATAGTTCTATTAGGATTGGCATTTGTATCCCCATATAGCAAAAAGTGAAAATAAATTATAAAAAAAGAGAGAAAAGAAGAAAAAGATTGATGCCAAGTGTTATTCCTTGTAGGAACGTGTAGCTTTGTGTTGCAAAAGAGAGGAGAGTGACCGGTTGCCAAAGTGTGAATCTTGTGTTTGTGAGGCATTGAGCTTAGTCTTTGTTAGGAACATTTCGTCTCCGCTCGTCCTTTGGCCGCACTAACCCCATTTATCACTTGTGTGCGTGTGTTCCATTTTTGTTTCCTCTACTAGGTTTGGTTCTTTTTCTAAAATTTCATTTCGGTTCTTCTCTACATTTTACAACAAAGTTTTCTTCGAATTTGTTGATTTGCCTTGCCACTTTCCTCACCCATTTGCCTTCCACATAAAGCGTGTGTGTTGTTGTTTGCGGTTTTCATTCGATCTATTTGAACTCACTTTGGACATACCACCCTACACCTAGGCTCGTCCACTAGCCTCAATACGACCAAAAAAGCTAACGTTGGGTAAGTGAGACATCTATTCTTCATATCACACTTGTGTGCTTTTGAGATGGCTAGGGAAAAGTGTTCACAAGTCCGAGCTTGGAAGATGAAGGAAACTGATGGTGCAGATCTTGCACTCGTTTGGAGACCCCAAGAGTAAGGTATGAAGGGCACAACAGCAAGTTTTCCCTCAGAAAAAAACCAAGGTTGAATCGACCAATAGGAGAAAGAAATCACTTCTGAAGGTTGATACGGCTGAGGTGGCAGGGCGCACTACCGGTTCAGAAACAACTTGGAACCTACACAACACAATCAAATCACTTTTCCTCAACAAAGCAGTGAGGTTGTCAATCTCACCGGTTTTGCTGAACACAAAGAGGTTAAACGTACCATGTGGAAAATAATATTTGTTTGCAGTAGATGAAAGAGAACAGTGATGGCAATAGTAAAACAGTAGCGGCAGTATGAAAACAGAGATTGCAGTGGTTGTTTTATCAGTATGAGGAAAATGGACCGGGGTCCACAGTTCACTAGAGGTGTCTCTCCCAAGACAAAAAAAGATAGCATGTGTGGTGTGATGACCCACAAGTATAGGGGATTGCAACAGTCTTCGAGGGAAGTAAAACCCAAATTTATTGATTCGACACAAGGGGAGCCAAAGAATATTTATAAACCTTAACAACTGAGTTGTCAATTAAGCTACACCTGAAAGTAGACTTGCTCGCAATAATTTATCAGTGTTAAAGGTTTTATAGCAGCAGCAGTAGTAGTAAAATAACAACGGGAGTAAAATAGTAACAGTAGTAGCAATTGCGGGAAACAACAGGGTGAAAGTACCGTAAGCATAGAGGGTGGATAAACGGAGTTGCATGGATAATATAGGTCATGTAATAATCTAAACATGGGCATTGCATATAATAATAATAAAGCATACAAGTTCTAGGCGAACCATAGGCATGTGTTCCAATATAGTCATACGTGCTCACAATGAGAAACTTGCACAATATCTTTTGTCCTACCAGCCCGTTTGCAACGGGGCCTCAAGGGAAACTACTGGTATTAAGGTTCTCCTTTTAATAAAGCACCAAAGCAAAGCATTAACAATCCGTGAACACACGTGATGCTCACATCACAACCATCCCCTCCGGTTGTCCCAATTTATGTCACTTTGGGGCCTCGGGTTCCGGACAATGACATGTGTAAACAACTTGCAGATATGATCAAGAAACATAATTATACTCATGAAACAATAACATGTTCAGATCTGAGATCATGGCACTCGGGCCCAAATTGACAAGCATTAAGCATAACAAGTTGCAACAACGGTAGAAAACACTAACAATGGATACTAGGCACTATGCCCTAACAATCTGGCATTATTACATGATCGGCATCATCCAATCCCTTTTATCCCTCTCATCCTACAGCGGTGTTTACTCACACATGGACAAAGGAATCATGCATTGTTGATGGAGAAGAGGTGGCAGTGTCGATGGCGATGATGTCCTCTGAATCTCCGTCCCGGCAGGGCGCCAGAACAGGAACTTCTGATCCCCGAATCGAGTTTCGGGGTGGCGGTGGCGCTCTAATGTGTTTATGTGGAATATTAGTAGAAAGAGGAGCCCGAGGGGTTGCCTGGGGGCCCCACACCACCAGGTGGCGCTGCCAAGGGGGGACGCGCCCAGGGGTGGTGTGGCCCCCCTCCTGGCCCCTCTCCGGGACTCCTTCTGGCTCCGCGGGTCTTCGGGTGTTTTAAGGTCTTCGGGATCTTTCCTAGGAATCTTACCGAAAGTTGATTTTTTGCATAAAAATGAGACACCAAAGAAATTCTGCTGAAAACATCGTCAGTCCGTGTTAGTTTTATCCAAAACTCACAAGTTTAGAGGCAAAAAAATTAAGAAAAGTGTTCGGAAAATGAGATACATTTTGGACGTATCAACTCCCCCCAAGCTTAGCTTATTGCTTGTCCTCAAAAAATTCAGTGACAACTAAGTGCGATAAAAGAAATTTTACGAACACATTTGTTTCATATGATGTAAATATACTCACTATATGATCAAGTGCTCAGGCAAGTCATAATAAGATGTATGCAAAATAAAAGTCACCTAGTAGCTATGCAAACCATGAAGAGATGCCAACAAACTAATAATAAACAATATGAAGTATATCAATCTGTAGGATTGCAATGCTCATAATAGGGTATGATAAAGTGTACTCGCTTGCCCTTAATAATGGAGCAAAACATAAATGCTAGGGCACATCTGAAATTCAAATGAAGACTAGAGATAAAGATATCAAAGATACAAGCATCAAAATTATATCACAATCAACCGTATTTTGGGACAAGCACATTACCCTAAGAATGACAGTCATGCTCTAAAGAAGGTGCATAAAGTGAGAAGGTGAAGACTCAACATAAAAATAAAAGAAAGGCCCTTCACAGAGGAAAGAGTGATTAACTCATGTGCTAGAGCTTTTTATTTTATCAAACAGTGGTATTGAAAACATTTTTTAGAGAGGTGTATGATTATGTCAACGAATGGTAAACAAACAATACAGTATGTCACAAGCCAACTAAACTTCACAAGAGAGGCTCCCACTGAAGGACGCATCTGGGTAGAATGTCATCCATGTTTCTCTTTTTTTACACAATTATGCTTTGACTGATAAATCAGGGGCAAAAGTAATAAAGGGAATTTAATGTATTAATTTGGGACTGGGCACCCCGCTGTCGGCTCTTCTATCATTTGGATAAGCGGATGAATCCACTAGTACAATGTGTGAAATCCAATAAACAAGTGAGATAAAAAATTCTCTATTTATGTCCTCATGAGCTAAAACAGGGGCACAAAACAGGAATAATTTTTTAAGGTTTTAAAGGTATCACAGGAGAAATTTACTTGGAGTGGCGATTAAATACCACATATAGGTAGGTATGGTGGACACATTTGGAAAACTTTGGTTTTGGGGAGTTGGATGCACGAGTAGGGCTCATACTCGGTACAAGTGAAGGCTAGCAATAGACGGGGAGTGACAATCAAGAGAGCAACAACTCTCATAATCATGCTTGCGACAAAACAAAATTAACAGGGCCATTAAAATGATACAAATACTCTGAGGCAAAATAAATCATCGAGGCTTAATAAACTTTTTGTTTTCAGTCATATGCATGCGTGAGCATGTGCCAAGTCGATTCAAGCAAAACAATCAGAGGGAGATACCACAATGTCATACCCTTCTATGAATAAATCAATGCAAGCAAACATTCATACGGCATGATATCTTATATTAACAAGTTGGAACTAAACACGTGAGAGCACGAACTACTAAACATCAATTAAATAACATACACCTTACACGAACAAACTAAGCATGTTCACATGGATGAATATATGTACAAAAATAAAACAAATAGAGTTCATACCAGCCTCTCACCACAACTTGAATTGTCGTAAATCGTCATTATTACTCTTCACTCGTGTGGATTGAATAATATAGAATGATCACCAAGCTCCAATCGAGACATGGAAGAACGATGAACTCTGCAACAAACTTTACAAAACCAAAGAAGAACAACAAATATTTTTGGGTTTTTGAATTAAAACAAGAACAGAAAGAAACAAGCAAACAAAACAAAATATTTTTGGATTTTTTAATATTAAACTGAAACGAGAAAGGAAAGCAAACCAACAACAGAAACTAAAGAGGCAAATAAAGAGAAACAACATAAATATTTTTGGTCTTTTTGTGTTTTGGAAAGCAAGAACAAAAACGATACAACAAAAAGAAACAAAAGAAGCAAAAGAAACGAAAACATGGATATACAAAGAACTGACAAAAACATGATATATAGATGAGTGTGATGCCGACACACCTCCCCCCCAAGCTTAGGCTTTTGGCCTAAGTGGAGATCAATCATGGCGCGGGAAGTATCCCCACTGTGGTGGGTCGTCCCTCGCATGGTCGTACTCGGGCGCCCAAGAAGAAGATGAAGCAGCGGGCGCATAGTCATGACTGGGGTGCTGATAAGGAAACCCCACAGTGTTGGAGGTCTTGACAAAATCACTATCACCCCCCTCTCCAGCGTCCTCCCCATGCTGGGGTTGCTTCTCAATGTATGTGTCCAGATCACTCTCTGAAATTGACCATCCTTGCCTGTCATAAAGGTTAAACAAAAGAGGTGCAGGAAGAAGTACTAATCTGTCAATTTTAATCACTCTCCACCTGGATTGTTTGGAGAAGGTTATTCCATAAGATAAATTTTTCAGCCGAGCATGGGTAGAGAGAAACTTATGTTGAATCATGGAAACAAGGTCCAACCTCTCTAAAGGAAACTGCAGGTCTAGAGGGTGTGGCTCCCCACCATGCAAAGATAGCAAGCGAGAGGCAATAAGACCTCCACAAATTCCTCCCTTCACACGGTTAAGTAAGAGAAGGTAAGCAATTAAAGAACCAAAGTTATAAGTCATATCATGTCTTAAAGCAGAAGAGATAAAAGCCAGATCATAAACAGATAGCTTGTTGGCAGTTTTTCTAGCTAACACACATTTAGAAATAAAATAAGCAAAGTATCGAATGGATGGGAGTTGAGTATTTTACCACTCTCCCCAGTGAAGCTTCTGCCTTGTCAAATATCCTCATATAAATCCAGCAGTGGTTTGGGCTGCCCTCTTATTTTCTCACATGAACCCCATTGTGACACCTTGATAGCTGCACAAAAATCACTGAAAGGCAAGTCTACAGCTTTATTATAAATTTTGTAATGGACCATAGGGTTAGATAAAGACCATCTAAAGCGGAAATCCTGCACCACATACATGGTTAGTTTAATATGTTGGGTAGGTTCATCCTCAAATAAATGATCCAATCCTGCACTTTGCACAAGACTATAGAAATCCTCAGAATTCCTGTAGCACACATGAATTCCTTACATGGATAGATAGATGGAAACAATGTTTCTTCATGGTGTACAGGCATGAGCTCATGCAACTCCAACTCATGCTGGTTTAGTTGATACAGATTGTGCTCCATCTCTGAAATTTTTCAACAATCATCACAAAAATTGATTCCAAGCAACTATAAGGTGGAAACTACCACAGAGACTTATAGGAGATCTAAACATGCATAAAAACTAAATTGTTTCCACTTAAATCAAGCATGCAAAATCAGATAAGTTGTCACCTACAGTACCAAAATACTCAAGAAATACTCCACCAAATAAAATTCTACTTGGATAACTAGAGGAGTCACATACCGAAGAGGAAATGCACCAAATTTCAGAAACAATGGTGGGCTGAGCAAAGAGATCAAAAAATCCCAAGGAAGAATAGCAAGAACACGGGTTCTAGGAAATGTTTTAAGTTTGTGGGGTGAGAGAGGAATCTTTGGCAGGGGAGAGAGTAAGTGGAGGGCCAGGGGCCACACTATGCCCAGGCGCCACCAGGAGCTGGCCGCGCCACCCAATGGTGTGCCTGACTGGTGGGTCCCCCTGGGGTCTCCTAGGTGGCTCTTTGCCTCGTTTTTTATGCAAAAAATTATTATAATTTTTCTAGAATTTTTCGAGAAACTTTATTTTCGAGGTATTTTTAGAATTTAATAATTGATTAAAACCCAGAAAAAAATGTGGAAAGGTGGAAAAAAACCAAAACCAGAACTACATGTAACATCCCAAGTATGAAATATCCCTTAGAATGTTTGATTTATTGTTCTAATTCAAGTATTGCATCATGTCATCATGTTTAATTATTTGTTTGCATTTGTTGCTATTTGTTTTGCATCTGTTTTATCTTGTTTTCATAATCAAACTCAAACAATTTCAAATGGTTATTTTCATACTTGATCTGTTACAACTTTTGGAATAAAAATAACAAATGAAAACAACCAAATTGTTCCATTTTATTCCATGTTGATAACTCCTTAATTTGTTGGTTTTAATCAAACCATTAATCCAATCAATTAATTCTAATTCACTTCAAATTCAAACCAAATGTATTTCAAATCAGTACCCTTTTGAATCCATGAGATTCACCAAACAAATGTACTCCTTAATCACATTAATTCTTAGGGGTAGCCCTATTAAAAATGTTGTTTTCAATAAGGTTCATTTAATATTTAAATTCTTTCAAATATGGTTTCAAATACAAACAATATTTTAAATGTCAACTTTTTTTTGCAAACCAAACTTGGAAATTGTTTGCTAATGTTCTAAATATCTTAACCTAATTTTTCTGGAATTTTTATTAACCTACAAATCATCAATTTCTTCCAAATCTGTTTTCAGCAAAAAAAATAAAAAGGAAAAATAAAAAGGAGAAACACTAACGCACGCGCGCGGCAGCTAAGCGACCCAGCCCACCTAAACCTATCCCAGCGCGCAGCCCAGCCCGCCTACGCGCTCACTTACCGCTTCAAAAGTCGTGCCGCCTTCTGTTTGAAGTACGGCAGAGCATCCGCCGCTCCACGTCGCCACCGTACCATCCTCGACGGCCACCAGCGCCCCCGCACCCCTATAAGTACCCCTAGGCACCTGGCGCCAATCCCTAGCCACTAGGGTTCCTATTTCCCCCTCGGATCCGCCGCCAACCTCTCTCCTCGCCACGTTTCCCTCTCTGAAACCCTCACCGGCGGCAGCTCCTCTGAAACCCGCCATGGCGCCGCCACCTCACTGCCCCACCTAGCCAACTATCTACGGGAACCGCATCGCCACTCCTTCCTCTACACGTTGGACACCTGCGAGGGCACAGGGAGTCACTGGATCTGCGACGTCGTCATCGTCACCGCCGCGGCCCCATCTCGCCGTCGACCACCTTCTGCAGCACCGCGGTGAGCATCCACCGTCTCCTCCCTCTCTGTTGCCCTTCTGCATCGCGCGCACACGTCCATCCTCACCACAGCAGCACCACTAGATCGCGCATGGCCACTGTCCTCTCAACGCCGGCGAGCAACGAACGCTGTTTTGTTCAGTCGTGGAAGCTTTTGCTCGTCAGTTTCGTCAGTAACTGGGGGCTGAACAATATCCTTTCTGAATCCCTATATCTGTCAACGAACGCGCAGTACCGCAGTGGTTCAGACAGCACGCCAGCTAGCGAGAGGGGCAGGGATCGAATCCTGCCCCCCGCATGGGTTTTTCCCCACTTCTTTTGCCCCGCTGGCTGACAGGCAGGGGCCACGCGACAGTGACCCCCACTGCCACGCGTGCGCGCGCTCGCCACGCTGGCCACGGGCCCACGGGGCAGTGGCTGGGGTTAGACCCAGTGGCGGTAACAAAAGGATTAAAAACGAATCTGTTTTATTTTCTATTTCTTTTAAATGGCAGAATAAAACACTAAACTTTAAAAATTAATAACTTTTAATCTATAAGTCCAATAAATAAAAGTTGTATATGTTTATTGCTCCAAATTTTATTGTCTATCCAATTATTCCAAATGTGTACTGTTTTGAATTTTCCAAATACATTTAAAATTCAAATTTGAATAATTCAAATGTAATTTGCAACAATTCATAAATAATTCATACTAATTCCAAATAAGGCAAATAAAATATGTTTTTCATACCATTTTGAATATCCTATTCAAATATAAAATTTGCTTCATTGTTTGAATAATTTAAATTGCCTAAATATTTTAATACGTGTTTAATTCATTCAAATTTGATAAAAATCATAACTTACTCAAAATAAAATATTTTTGAACATGCAAAATATGTTTTCAAACCATCAAAGTGTGAACTTTTCAAATGTGAATTTGAATTTATGATTTGAAAAAATAAAATTCAAATAAAATTCACCTTTGTTTTAAATTCAATTAAAACTTGTTTAATATTGATTAATTCATAATAAATTCATCCTAATTCAAATTTCAATATTTGAAACATGTAATCCAACTAAAATTTGATGTTCTTTTCAAATATAAATTTTGTTAATTGTTTTGCACACTTTGAATTGATGAAAACAATAATTGTTTGTGTGACATGTTTAAGTAACCAAAATTTCTAAACTTAATAAATAATTTCCAAAACTTGGTAAACCCTTTTATTACTTGCATCTATTATTGTTATTTGTTGTTATTTTGTTGTTACCATCATGCATGCATCATGCTAACAACTTTCACATAATAATCAATTGTAAATCATTTGTTCCACTTAATTATGGACCCTTTCCATATGCCACTCAAATAGCATAGGGGTCCATTTAAATTGTGTTACCATGTTAGCTAGTTTATTTTGATGCAACCATTAACTTGTCATGCATCATATTTGATTGTGCACTATGCCATGATAATGATTGTTTATCTTTCTGCCTTGTTTGTTTGCTTCTTCTCGGTTAGACGACGAGGTTGATACCGACGATCTTTACGACACCCCTTCTGAGGATCTAGCTCAGTACCCGGCTACTGGGTTTGCAGGCAAGTTATCACTCACATGAACCATTGTGTTCCTTTCAACCCTGGTTACCGATACTTTCCGTTGTCTATTCTTGCTAGCCTTAGTGGTAGTTGTTTCTGTTACGAACCTATCACATGAATCCTTTAACCCTGATATTGCCTCACCACCGCTCCTACAACCCTATTGATTGAGCCAGTGTTTTACTAGCATGCTTAGGTTGTTTTGCTCGAGTCTGTTACCCGTTACTTTCAGTTCCTATATTTCATTATGTTCTGGGGGCTCGATGTTTAATCAATCAATCAATCATGCTAATGTTATTACTTAATAATAATTTGATGATAAGGCACCGGCAGGAGGCCCTGTGTGGTTTTGAGGCCTGCTAGTGTCGACCCTAATAGGAAAAGGGTCTTGTCTACTGATCCATGATGAGCGCACTACCCGCATGTGGGAAGCGAGTATGGGCGCCCCCCTCAATTTGATTCGATTCGCATCTCGTCCAAATCATCTCATTTAGTTCGTGCTTTCTATTTGCCGCATGCATGTTTTTGCGAGCCCAGCGCAGGGTGGAACTTTTGTAGTCGGCATATAGGGGGACACGTTCTTAGAGTGCTATGAGGGTCCATTTTCTTCTGGGCTCGATTAGCCGTGCGCCCAAGGTGCTTTGGGCTTGATGCGAAGAAGAGTTGAGTTGTGTTGAGTGCCCCGCTTGGTGGGAGGCATCCCATCTGGCGGGTTATTCATACGTGTACGGCCAAATTGGTGCAACCCTGCAGGGATAATCTTCTCGAGAAGCCGTGTTTTCCGCGGTTATGGTTAACTTGGTGAAAGTACTGGCTAACAAGTACTCAGGACAACTTAAACCTAATGATTCACAATCTCACACCCCATGATTAACAATTTGACTAGTAATAGGATTATTGTCACAATGACTTGTTTCATCTTAATCCAAATGTGTGAGTTATCCTTGGATTGCTTCTTTGGATAAGGGGCGAGATCCAGGATGGGTTTGTTTGAAGTTATCTTTCAGTTGGTTACAACACTCGATCTCATCCCCTTTCTGATAGTTGGAATTGATAGAATCTTTGTAGTTGGTTAGCGCAGCCAGTTGCAGCATCTTTTATATCCCCTTCTTTCCGTTGAACCCTAGTCATCTGTGCTTGTGTTGACGGGCTATACTTTGGTGAACTGTGAGTCTTGCTTGCCAGTACGTCTATGTACTGACCCCTTTGGGGCTGTGGTTTCCGCAGACTACGATTACGAGGATCCAGGTGACGGCTACTACGTGGAGTTTGACGATGCTGCTGACGAGTAGTTAGCGGACCCGGGCAGGATCCGAGACATCGTGGATGGGCTCCGTCTTTATTTCAGTTTCCGGCTTCTTAAGCCTATTTGGATTTTGTCTGTACTCAGACCCCTTTGAATGCTTCCGCTGAGATGTAATGATGCTATGTTGGGACATGTGTCCTATGGATGATTGTATTTGCTATCTCTGCCCTAGTGAGGGCCATTTGCACCTTATTTCAATCTTTTGTGTCGTAGAGGCATGTTGTGTTATCCTTTTGTTCAAAGCCGTTGACGTACCATGTGTGTATGGTATGAAGTACGTCAATGGTAGTGTCCTGATTTCTACAGGATAGTTTACATCGACGGTGAACAGTAGTGATGGGTTGTCACACATAAGTGTGGGCCTACTCGTAAGAGGACGCGGGTGCCGGAAAGCCCCGTAATCCCATCAGAATACTGTTCAGTCCGTACGGTGAGTATCCTCTAGAAGTCTGGGTGCGACAAATGGTATCAGAGCCTGTCTGCCTGTAGGATCCCTTTTTACTGGTCGCAGTTGAGTCTAGAAACTATTTTGTAGCTATATAGGAAAAATGAAACGTGAGAGTAGGAATTCTGCCATTTTTCTTCTTTCCCCACCCACCCACCCTTTTCTGGTAAGGAAGTGCAACGTTGTTTTCTGTTCTCACCTAAACTTTCAAGTTAGGATTTCACGTGTTTTGGGTTTTCCGTAGTACCTCAGGAGTTTTGGTCTCGAGTTTCCTGATGTTGCTTCAATATCCTGTTCTTTTCAACATCCTTATCGTCCGTTGAACCTTGTTGTTGCTTTCCACATCGGTTCTCTACCAGAGCCTAATAAAAACCTTCCCCGATCATCTGCAGATGGATCTCAGGTTCTTCCCGCAGGTGGTTCGGATGACTCGCTGTGAGAGCACCGCCGGTTATCCGGAGATGCTGAGAGACATGGTTACCTATCTGGGGTTCCATTGGGCACCAGAGTACCAGGTCTACGAGCAGCAGCGAGAGTTTGACCAGACCTACTACCAGGCTATCGTCTACATTCTGTCAGATGATGGCAGGAGCGTTGTCCACCGCTACGAGGCAGTAGGTTCCACAGTGGATATGGCCGTGCAGCAGGTAGCTTACGTGAGTCTCACCGTCCTCCGTGCTGACTACTGGGGGTTTGATGATTCCATCTATCGTCACATCCCCCGTGGTTACATCACGTCAGCGGGAGTTCACTTCACTCTCCACGGCAACCTGGATACCTACGAGTCTGATAGCTCCAGGCTGCACACCACTGCTCAGTTCGTGAGGCACAGTGACGCAGTTGCTTCCACACTTTCTCAGGAGTTAGCCTCAGTCAGGGAGCAGCTCTATCTGGCGTTGACTCGTCTGGCTACGTACACCATAGACTTTGTTGGAGACGAGCGCTTTGCGCGTTTCACTCAGCCAGCTGGGTTTCCGCTGCCAGATGCTGGAGGTTACGAGCCGATCAGAGGTCCACTCCTCGACCTTGGTCCGGGTTACACTGGGATTCCACGCTTTGGAGCACAGGGAGACGACGCTTTCTACTTCACCACACCGAGAGTTGCTCTCAGAGCAGTCCCGCTCTACGTGGATCGTCGTCATACCTACTTCCGGGGGATTCCTCCGCACCGTATCTCTCGTCGTACTACTCACCGCCGTCCTGCGTGATGAGCATGGGAGTACCGATGTATCCATTCCTAGCTATGATTAGTTATCCTTTGTCTTTCGAACCATGTATTGGTGTGTTGGATATTCTGATGTATTGAAACATGTGATGATGTACCTGTTGGTTATCTATTCATGCGTCGGAATAATCTATCTTACGGTTACCAAGTCTATCCTTTTTCTGTTGTGTGCTAAAATGAATGTCTATTCAGGATGACGCCAACAAGGAGCAACCCGCCTGAACCACCTCCGCTCACGGAGCTGTTGACTCAGATGACTCAGGTCGTGGCTCAGATGGCCCAGATCTAGGCTAACCAGCACAACAACCAGAATGCTCCGCGAGTCAGCATCAAGGAGTTTCTGAGCATGGGGCCGAGAGCTTTCGTGGCAACACGTGAGCCTCTGGATGTTGATGACTGGATCAGGGAGATGAACAGGGCTCTGGAGATTGCTCATGTTGCTGAGGAAGATAAGGTCAAGTATGCTACCTACCTACTGAAGGGTCAGGCAGCTACCTGGTGGGAGAACTACCAGACCATGAGAGCTGGCTATCCTATCACCTGGGGATGTTTCAAGGATGCCTTCCTGAAGCACCACATCCCAGATGGTCTCATGGAAAGGATGCGTGAGGAATTCTGCTCTCTCAAACAGGGCAAGCTGGACGTCCTCGGCTACCAGAACGAGTTCAATCGTCTCGCTCGATACGCTGGTGGCGAGGTGTCCACTGAAGCCAAGAAGATGGCAAGGTTCCGCCGAGGTTTTAACCCGGAACTGAAGTACGCTCTCACCAACATCAAGTGCAAGGACTTCGTGGAGCTCGTGAACACCGCGCTCAATGAGGAGAATGGGCGCAAGGCGTTCGAAGAGTCGCGCAAGCACTCGCGTGAGGGTGGTTCCTCCTCCAACATGACCACCCCTCCGCAGAAGCGCCGCATCTGGGTGCCAAATGGTGCTGTCACTCGGGCTCCAAATGCCCAAGCTTCTCCAGGCTTTGGTCCCCGCCCACCCAACCCATCTCAGATGCAGGGTCAGAGGATTCCAATGGGGCAGCCAAGGCCAGGTCCTCCTCGTGTCGTCACTTGCTACAAATGCAAGGAGACTGGACACTACGCTGATAAGTGCACTCAGAGGCAGCTACCTCCACCACCTCCTCGCCCCAACACCAACCAGGCAATGGTTCGTGCTCCCCCGGCTAAAGCCTTCAACTCCAACAACAGGCCTGTCGGGAGGACCGCGAGGGTGAACCATATCAAGGCCGACAAAGCTGAGGAAGCTGCTGACGTCGTTCTCGGTATATTACCCGTAAACTCTATTCCAGCTAAAGTGTTGTTTGATACCGGAGCATCGCATTCTTTTGTGTCAAAGATTTTTGCAAAAGCATACAACCTAGTTCTGGTTCCGCTAAGCAATCAAATGACTGTTCAGTCTCCGGGACCGCAAATGTTGACTTCCAAGATAAGCATGGACAATCAAATCCTAATTGGAGGTCGCATATTCCTTGCTTCACTCATGTTGCTGGGAAATTCTGACATTGATGTCATTCTGGGTATGGATTGGTTGAAGACCCACAAAGCTAAAATTGACTGTGCTCAAAAGTCAATAACTCTCTCCCACACTTCAGGCCAGATAGTCTATTCTCCGTATGGATCAAGTTCTGTTCAGCTGTTCAACCTCGATGCTAAACCCCTTCCTGCAATTGAAAATGTTCCGGTGGTTTGTGAATTCCCTGACGTCTTTCCAGAAGAGTTGCCAGGGATGCCTCCGGACAGAGCAGTTGAGTTCGTGATCGAGCTCGAGCCAGGTACTGCTCCAATCTCTAAGCATCCATACAAGATAGCTCCTCCTGAACTGAAATTGTTGAAGGAGAAAATCGATATGTACATGGAGAAAGGTTACATTCAGCCTAGTTCCTCCGCCTGGGGTTGCCCAACTCTGTTTGTTGCCAAGAAGGATCAAACAAAAAGACTCTTGGTTGACTATCGTCCTCTCAACGAGAAAACCATCAAGAACAAGTATCCAATTCCTCGTATCGATGATCTTTTTGATCAACTTGCTGGAGCCTCAATATTCTCAAAGCTGGACTTGAGGATGGGTTACCATCAGATAAAGATCAGAAAGGAAGATATTCCTAAGACAGCCTTCACCACTCGTTACGGTCTATATGAATACACCGTCATGTCCTTTGGTCTCACCAATGCATCGGCAACGTTCTCAAGACTCATGAATTCTGTCTTCCATGAATACCTCGACAAGTTCGTTGTGGTATATCTTGATAACATTCTAGTCTGCTCAAAATCCGAGGAAGAGCATGGAGAACACCTTCGTCTCACTCTCATGAAACTTCGCGAGCATCGTCTATATGCCAAGTTCTCCAAATGTGAGTTCTGGATTCCAGAAGTTGCATATCTTGGTCATATCATCTCTGCCAAAGGCATAGCCATTGATCCTGAAAAGGTTAAGGCAATTGTTGATTGGAAACCCCCTAAGACGGTGAAGCAAGTCAGAAGTTTTCTTGGCTTGGCTAGCTATTGCCGTCGTTTCGTCCAAAACTTTTCCAAGATTGCCAAACCTCTCACAGATCTCACAAAGAAGGACAAAAAGTTCGTATGGACTCCACAATGTGATGAGAGTTTCAATCTCTTGAAGACTAAACTCACTTCTACCCCAGTTCTGGTTGGCCCAGATACTACCAAACCTTTCCAGATATTCTGCGATGCATCTCTCCAAGGTCTAGGAGCAGTTCTTATGCAAGAACGTCAAGTTGTGGCTTATGCTTCACGTCAGTTGAACCCACATGAGCAAAACTATCCCACTCATGACCTAGAACTTGCAGCAGTTGTGTTTGCCCTCAAGAAATGGAGACAATACTTGTTGGGTAACAAAACTGAAATCTTTTCCGGTCATAAGAGTCTGAAATACATCTTCACTCAGCCAGATCTGAACCTCAGGCAAAGGAGATGGATTGAGAAGATTAAAGACTTTGATCTCACTATTTCTTACACTCCAGGCAAGGATAATGTTATGGCCGATGCTCTCAGTCGCAAATCTTATTGCAATAATCTCATGATCATGGAAAGCCAACCTCCACTTCATGAAGAATTCCAGAAGCTGAACCTTGGTCTTGTCCCTGAAGGATACCTTGCTAGCTTGACAGCCAGTCCAACTCTCGAGGACAAGATTCGTTCTGAACAACTTCGTGATACTGAAATCAAGAAGATTGTAGAGCACATCAAAGAAGGCAATGATAAATTCAAGTCCTTCTCAATTGATGACAAGGGAACTGTGTTCTTCGAAGGACGCATTGCAGTTCCTCAGATTCAAAGTCTCAAGGATGTCATTCTCAAGGAGGCTCATGAAACTCCTCTCTCCATCCACCCTGGAAGTACAAAGATGTACCAGGATCTCAAGACTCTGTATTGGTGGCCTGGCATGAAACGTTAAATTGCTCAATACGTTTCTGAATGCGACGTTTGTCAACGTGTTAAGGCAGTCCATCAGAAAACAGCCGGTCTACTCCAACCTCTGAAAATTCCTGAGTGGAAGTGGGACATGATTGAAATGGACTTCGTTACTGGGTTTCCAAAGTCCAAAAAGGGCAACGATGCAATCTTCGTTGTTATTGATCGTCTCACTAAGGTAGCTCACTTCTTTGCTGTAAAGGAAACTATCTCAGCTAGCCAGTTAGCAGAACTCTACACAGCAAAGATTGTTCCTCTTCATGGTGTTCCATTGGAAATAAGCTCATACCGTGGAAGTATCTTCACTTCTCATTTCTGGAAAAGCTTTCAAGAAGCATTGGGCACTAAACTTCTGTTCAGCACAGCTTATCACCCTCAGTCTCAGGGGCAAGTCGAAAGAGTCAATCAGATTCTCGAGGATATGCTCAGAGCATGTGGTCTCTCCTTTGGCATGAAATGGGAGGATTGCCTTCCATATGCTGAATTCTCCTACAACAACAGCTACCAGGCAAGCCTAGGCATGGCACCATTTGAGGCATTGTATGGTCGCAGATGCAGGAGTCCAATCAATTGGTCTGGAGCTGGTGAACGTTCACTCTTAGGCCCTGACATTGTTAAGGAAGCCGAGGAGAAAGTTCGTATCATTCGTTACAATCTCAGGATTGCTCAGTCTCGTCAGAAGAGCTATTATGATAGCAAGCACAGGGATATGAGCTATGCACCTGGTGACAAAGCATATCTCCGTGTAACTCCCCTCAGAGGCACTCATCGTTTTGGTGTGAAAGGAAAGCTTGCACCAAGATACATTGGTCCTTTCAACATTCTCTCAAGGCGGGCAGAAAATGCTTATCGTCTTGAACTTCCAGAAAAACTATCCAAGGTGCACGATGTGTTCCACGTGTCCCAGCTCAAGAAGTGTTTCAAAGATCCAGATCGTGCAGTTGATCATGATTCCATTGAACTGCAAGATGATCTATCTTATGAGGAGCACCCTATTCGTATTCTCGATGAGACCGAGCGTAAGACTCGCAACAAGAGCACCAAGTTCTTGAAAGTGCAATGGTCGCATCATTCCGATAAAGAGGCAACGTGGGAGACCAAAGAGGATCTTCGCAAGAAGTATCCGGACCTTTTCACTTCTCAGTAAGGAATCTCGGGGCGCGATTCCTTCAAGGGGGGGCGTTTTGTAACATCCCAAGTATGAAATATCCCTTAGAATGTTTGATTTATTGTTCTAATTCAAGTATTGCATCATGTCATCATGTTTAATTATTTGTTTGCATTTGTTGCTATTTGTTTTGCATCTGTTTTATCTTGTTTTCATAATCAAACTCAAACAATTTCAAATGGTTATTTTCATACTTGATCTGTTACAACTTTTGGAATAAAAATAACAAATGAAAACAACCAAATTGTTCCATTTTATTCCATGTTGATAACTCCTTAATTTGTTGGTTTTAATCAAACCATTAATCCAATCAATTAATTCTAATTCACTTCAAATTCAAACCAAATGTATTTCAAATCAGTACCCGTTTGAATCCATGAGATTCACCAAACAAATGTACTCCTTAATCACATTAATTCTTAGGGGTAACCCTATTAAAAATGTTGTTTTCAATAAGGTTCATTTAATATTTAAATTCTTTCAAATATGGTTTCAAATACAAACAATATTTTAAATGTCAACTTTTTTTTGCAAACCAAACTTGGAAATTGTTTGCTAATGTTCTAAATATCTTAACCTAATTTTTCTGGAATTTTTATTAACCTACAAATCATCAATTTCTTCCAAATCTGTTTTCAGCAAAAAAAAAAGGAAAAATAAAAAGGAGAAACACTAACGCACGCGCGCGGCAGCTAAGCGACCCAGCCCACCTAAACATATCCCAGCGCGCAGCCCAGCCCGCCTACGCGCTCACTTACCGCTTCAAAAGTCGTGCCGCCTTCTGTTTGAAGTACGGCAGAGCATCCGCCGCTCCACGTCGCCACCGTACCATCCTCGACGGCCACCAGCGTCCCCGCACCCCTATAAGTACCCCTAGGCACCTGGCGCCAATCCCTAGCCACTAGGGTTCCTATTTCCCCCTCGGATCCGCCGCCAACCTCTCTCCTCGCCACGTTTCCCTCTCTGAAACCCTCACCGGCGGCAGCTCCTCTGAAACCCGCCATGGCGCCGCCACCTCACTGCCCCACCTAGCCAACTATCTACGGGAACCGCATCGCCACTCCTTCCTCTACACGTTGGACACCTGCGAGGGCACGGGGAGTCACTGGAACTGCGACGTCGTCATCGTCACCGCCGCGGCCCCATCTCGCCGTCGACCACCTTCTGCAGCACCACGGTGAGCATCCACCGTCTCCTCCCTCTCTGTTGCCCTTCTGCATCGTGCGCACACGTCCATCCTCACCACAGCAGCACCACTAGATCGCGCACGGCCACGGTCCTCTCAACGCCGGCGAGCAACGAACGCTGTTCTGTTCAGTCGTGGAAGCTTTTGCTCGTCAGTTTCGTCAGTAACTGGGGGCTGAACAATATCCTTTCTGAATCCCTATATCTGTCAACGAACGCGCAGTACCGCAGTGGTTCAGACAGCGCGCCAGCTAGCGAGAGGGGCAGGGATCGAATCCTGCCCCCCGCACGGGTTTTTCCCCACTTCTTTTGCCCCGCTGGCTGACAGGCAGGGGCCACGCGACAGTGACCCCCACTGCCACGCGTGCGCGCGCTCGCCACGCTGGCCACGGGCCCACGGGGCAGTGGCTGGGGTTAGACCCAGTGGCGGTAACAAAAGGATTAAAAACGAATCTGTTTTATTTTCTATTTCTTTTAAATGGCAGAATAAAACACTAAACTTTAAAAATTAATAACTTTTAATCTATAAGTCCAATAAATAAAAGTTGTATATGTTTATTGCTCCAAATTTTATTGTCTATCCAATTATTCCAAATGTGTACTGTTTTGAATTTTCCAAATACATTTAAAATTCAAATTTGAATAATTCAAATGTAATTTGCAACAATTCATAAATAATTCATACTAATTCCAAATAAGGCAAATAAAATATGTTTTTCATACCATTTTGAATATCCTATTCAAATATAAAATTTGCTTCATTGTTTGAATAATTTAAATTGCCTAAATATTTTAATACTTGTTTAATTCATTCAAATTTGATAAAAATCATAACTTACTCAAAATAAAATATTTTTGAACATGCAAAATATGTTTTCAAACCATCAAAGTGTGAACTTTTCAAATGTGAATTTGAATTTATGATTTGAAAAAATAAAATTCAAATAAAATTCACCTTTGTTTTAAATTCAATTAAAACTTGTTTAATATTGATTAATTCATAATAAATTCATCCTAATTCAAATTTCAATATTTGAAACATGTAATCCAACTAAAATTTGATGTTCTTTTCAAATATAAATTTTGTTAATTGTTTTGCACACTTTGAATTGATGAAAACAATAATTGTTTGTGTGACATGTTTAAGTAACCAAAATTTCTAAACTTAATAAATAATTTCCAAAACTTGGTAAACCCTTTTATTACTTGCATCTATTATTGTTATTTGTTGTTATTTTGTTGTTACCATCATGCATGCATCATGCTAACAACTTTCACATAATAATCAATTGTAAATCATTTGTTCCACTTAATTATGGACCCTTTCCATATGCCACTCAAATAGCATAGGGGTCCATTTAAATTGTGTTACCATGTTAGCTAGTTTATTTTGATGCAACCATTAACTTGTCATGCATCATATTTGATTGTGCACTATGCCATGATAATGATTGTTTATCTTTCTGCCTTGTTTGTTTGCTTCTTCTCGGTTAGACGACGAGGTTGATACCGACGATCTTTACGACACCCCTTCTGAGGATCTAGCTCAGTACCCGGCTACTGGGTTTGCAGGCAAGTTATCACTCACATGAACCATTGTGTTCCTTTCAACCCTGGTTACCGATACTTTCCGTTGTCTATTCTTGCTAGCCTTAGTGGTAGTTGTTTCTGTTACGAACCTATCACATGAATCCTTTAACCCTGATATTGCCTCACCACCGCTCCTACAACCCTATTGATTGAGCCAGTGTTTTACTAGCATGCTTAGGTTGTTTTGCTCGAGTATGTTACCCGTTACTTTCAGTTCCTATATTTCATTATGTTCGGGGGCTCGATGTTTAATCAATCAATCAATCATGCTAATGGTATTACTTAATAATAATTTGATGATAAGGCACCGGCAGGAGGCCCTGTGTGGTTTTGAGGCCTGCTAGTGTCGACCCTAATAGGAAAAGGGTCTTGTCTACTGATCCATGATGAGCGCACTACCCGCATGTGGGAAGCGAGTATGGGCGCCCCCCTCAATTTGATTCGATTCGCATCTCGTCCAAATCATCTCATTTAGTTCGTGCTTTCTATTTGCCGCATGCATGTTTTTGCGAGCCCAGCGCAGGGTGGAACTTTTGTAGTTGGCATATAGGGGACACGTTCTTAGAGTGCTATGAGGGTCCATTTTCTTCTGGGCTCGATTAGCCGTGCGCCCAAGGTGCTTTGGGCTTGATGCGAAGAAGAGTTGAGTTGTGTTGAGTGCCCCGCTTGGTGGGAGGCATCCCATCTGGCGGGTTATTCATACGTGTACGGCCAAATTGGTGCAACCCTGCAGGGATAATCTTCTCGAGAAGCCGTGTTTTCCGCGGTTATGGTTAACTTGGTGAAAGTACTGGCTAACAAGTACTCAGGACAACTTAAACCTAATGATTCACAATCTCACACCCCATGATTAACAATTTGACTAGTAATAGGATTATTGTCACAATGACTTGTTTCATCTTAAATCCAACTGTGTGAGTTATCCTCGGATTGCTTCTTTGGATAAGGGGCGAGATCCAGGATGGGTTTGTTTGAAGTTATCTTTCAGTTGGTTACAACATTCGATCTCATCCCCTTTCTGATAGTTGGAAGTGATAGAATCTTTCTAGTTGGTTAGCGCAGCCAGTTGCAGCATCTTTTATATCCCCTTCTTTCCGTTGAACCCTAGTCATCTGTGCTTGTGTTGACGGGCTATACTTTGGTGAACTGTGAGTCTTGCTTGCCAGTACGTCTATGTACTGACCCCTTTGGGGCTGTGGTTTCCGCAGACTACGATTACGAGGATCCAGGTGACGGCTACTACGTGGAGTTTGACGATGCTGCTGATGAGTAGTTAGCGGACCCGGGCAGGATCCGAGACATCGTGGATGGGCTCCGTCTTTATTTCAGTTTCCGGCTTCTTAAGCCTATTTGGATTTTGTCTGTACTCAGACCCCTTTGAATGCTTCCGCTGAGATGTAATGATGCTATGTTGGGACATGTGTCCTCTGGATGATTGTATTTGCTATCTCTGCCCTAGTGAGGGCCATTTGCACCTTATTTCAATCTTTTGTGTCGTAGAGGCATGTTGTGTTATCCTTTTGTTCAAAGCCGTTGACGTACCATGTGTGTATGGTATGAAGTACGTCAATGGTAGTGTCCTGATTTCTACAGGATAGTTTACATCGACGTTGAACAGTAGCGATGGGTTGTCACACATAAGTGTTGGCCTACTCGTAAGAGGACGCGGGTGCCGGAAAGCCCCGTAATCCCATCAGAATACTGTTCAGTTCGTACGGTGAGTATCCTCTAGAAGTCCGGGTGCGACACTACATAGGTTCTAAGACACTCGAATGGAAAAATAACCAAAGAAAACAAAGGTGGAGGTGGTGAAAACAAAAATATGGATGGTGAAAACATGCAAAATGTAGCGTTCCCACATTTAAATAATGTAAGAACATATGTGTTAGTGTGCTAGTCCCTGGATCAATTGCTAGCACCACAGTACAAGATGAAATATCATGCAAATGCATCAAATTCTATTACATCGCATGATCCAGTCTTTACAAAATAGTATTACAACTTGCATAGTCTTAGAAGACTAGCAGAAAACAAGGAAATACAGCGGAATACATGAATAACATTGAGCCCATCTTCTTCATGTTCCACAGGCAAAACATGTTGGCGATAGTCTCGAGATCCTAAACGAAATCCTCACTCGTCTTCAGAAATATCTGCAATATGGAATATGCAGCCACAAGGGAGTCAATACAATTTAATGTATTGGCAAGTAACACTATGGTGGATATAAATGGCAAGACTAATACTATATGCTTATTTGGTTGAGTGGAGTTTTGGCTAAGTTTGCATAAAGCCAGTTTTCTCCTATCTTTTATCATAAAACAATTTCATCTATAATAGGCATCACATATAGAAACCAGTGAACCTTAACTAAATTAAGGAGTGCCTCTGATAGAAATCAGGGTAAACTCCTACCCTTGTTCACCCATCAAAATTTTATTATGAAGTTGGCATGATGAGATTCTTCCGTCAATCCTTGTCGAGCTGCTCAAATTGTCCATGACCGGGGACGCGGCTAAGATCTTAGTTTGTTGACTCTGCAGAGTTTGTGCACTTTCACCTTTAGACTCAAATCAGCCCAAACATCCTATACACCCTGAGTGCATTAAGGAAAGGAGAAGATTGAGACGAGATCTTTCAGAAGAAATTCCACCACCGTCAGGCTTGACCCGTTCCAACCTATACCCCCTACATCTGCTAGTCAAGCACTGGTGAGTTCATTCAACTTAGTTGATCAAGACAGAGCCCATTTGACCAAAGGCTGCACGGGAAGCTACTAAACTTAGAGGGACATGGTAATCTCTTTGTTCCTGGGTGGCCATCCTCAAGTGACAACCTCAAGTGGAATAACCCTTAGATAAGGGCCCTGAGGAAACACTCAACATAAACCAGTCTTACCACTTCCACCCAGGTGATTCATTAAACTTAGTAGTTTTATCCTTAACATCCAAATAAAACATTTGAAGGGAATAGCAATTCCACTAAGTTCAATGTCTTCTATACTAGAAGGATATAGAAGGATGACTACACACTACTTGGGATATTAGCATAGCATAATATAACTTAGTAAAAATTTCCTATCATGCATACTACTCAAAACTCTATAATGCATATAAAAATAATAGGTAGTTGATGGTGTGTTACTTGCCTTGTTGAAGTTGGTGAAGATATTCACACTCTCTTCACAAAAGATCGTTGCTCTCCGTACAATCTATTCATTGAAAACACAATAACAAAATAAACAAGCATCCTACCAAACAAACATACAAGTGTAGAAAACATACAGAGCAACTAACATATCTAAAGGGGTTTAACCAAGTTGGCTAGGACAAGGTCAAGGTTTTAGTTCAATACTTGTTAAGAGGTTTTCAGGAGTTAACTAAGGATGTCTAGGTTGAGTTTGTAGAACTTTACTATAATCATACTTGTCGAGGAAGTTCCAAGAGTTCACCAAGGTGAACTCACTATTTCAACTAAAGTAACACATAATAATGTGTAACACTTAGTCATTTTCATCAGGACATTTGAGTGATCTAAGTTAGTATTTCCATTTGGGTCAATGTTTGGACAAAAACAACTTGTTGTTCTTCAACTGGTGTGAATGGCTCCAAGTCTTCATATGCTTGTCTTCTTGAAGATCATCTTCATGCTTCTATTGTAGTCTTGTTCCTTGGATGGATTCTTCTCTTGGTCTTGACAAATTCTTCATGGCTTTCACTTCACTAATTGGTTTGGGGTATGGTATGGGCACAAATATCACTAAGTCAAAGAGAAAGAAAAATAAGAAGAAAGATAGAAAGAGAGAGGGAGATGTTTTCTTCTGAATTTCTTCACACTTGTACTTCTTGAGTTGCTTCTAGTTTCTATTGAGTATGAGTCTTCTCTTCAAAACTTCTTCATTGATCTTCCTTGTAGCTCTTCATGTTGCCACCAAGTTGAAGATGGAGTTCTCTCTCGTGGTTGAGTCTTGTCTTCCATTTTGCTAACTTGATGGATTCTTGAAGCAAGAATAGGGGAATGGCGAAATAGATAGAAAACTATGGTACTAGTGTTTTAGGTTCACTAATATGGTTGACATATACTAGGGACTTGGTCTTGGCTCCAAAACTGGCCACAACAAACAATGGTAGAAAGAATAGAAACAAAATCTAAGGCATGATAAACTAGTGGTTCACTATGGTGGATTTTTGGTCCAAAACACATGGTCATGGTCCAATGGTGTCCAAAATGGTTGGGCAAGGTTGTTTCTGGTTCAAGGTTACCAATTGGAACAATTTTTCTTAAGGGAACATTTTCTAATTATTTATAGAATTAAATCTATGCCAAAAATACTCAAATAGACAACTTAATGCTAAATTCAATTTTAATTTGTTCAAATATTATTTTGGGACAGAGGGTATGAAATTACACATCCTAAGGTTTCCAAAAATATTTTATTTGCAATTTTTGGATTTGTAGAATTTGAATTATGCCAAAATCCATCAAACAAGCATATTTGAATTTGAACAAATTTAAGTTTGTAAAATTTGAATTTGTCCAGTGCCAAAAGTTTCTACATGTTGTGCTGATTTCAAAAAGTCCAAGTTTTCTAAATTTAGCCTTATGGTTAAAAAGTTATGATGGTTCAAAGTTCTAGGGGTTAATATGCAAAATTACAAATCTATTTTCTATTCGGAATTAAAATCAGAGACTGGCTGGGCCGAAAACAGCTTATCTGTCGCTCGGTGCGATGGATAGGAACTGGGCTTGGGCCTTCTATGGGATGCGCTGGGCGACGAACAGATTACTTAATGCGCTGCTAACGTGGCCAATTCCTATTGGCCGATACCTTTTCGTTTAAGTGATTTAATCCAGGCCTTCTGATTTGGATCCGATGGTCCTCAAGCTAGGGTTCATACCTCGCCGGCAGGGAGTCACTGGGAATGGCGTGGACGGCGGCGAACGGCGCAGCAACTTCACGGGGACGGCTCTCCGACGGTTTCCCGACCTCGCGGAAGGGTAGACGGGGTGAGGCACAACGTAGGGAGTGCGACAGTGGTGATGGTGATGTCCTA
Source organism: Alopecurus myosuroides (assembly GCA_028641055.1). NCBI lineage: Eukaryota > Viridiplantae > Streptophyta > Magnoliopsida > Poales > Poaceae > Alopecurus > Alopecurus myosuroides. The sequence goes on along the minus strand of CM054062.1, from coordinate 150,315,133 downwards.
CGCTTCCTCGGGTAGTGCCAAGATGCGGCCGGAGACGGCGCGACTCCGGTGACGCACGGACAAACATGGCGGCGACGAATTCCTACGTCAAAAGATCGGAAAGGGGCATCAAAACATGTGTACGCTCAAGAGGGTTTGATCGAAGGGTTTTAGGGACCGAGGGATTTCTCACCGTGGCCGGAAATGGAGGTTGACCGTGGCGAGTTCGAGCAACTCCGGTGAGAAATCTAGATGGCCTCCGGGCTCGATTGAGGGGGAAGTTCAGAGGGGAAAGATAGAGGGGCTCGGGGGCTTTAGGGTGCTGGGCTCGGGGAATTAATCCACACACAGAAACGGCCGTAATCAACGAATTTATTCAGCATTTTCTCGGGTGGAAACGGTAGAGATGGGAGGTTGATGATAGTGACGTCATCATGACGTCATCCCCCTTTTTTTCCGTTTTCCCTTTTCTTTAATAATTTCTGTTTAAAAATTCCAATTGACCTCAAACCAATTGCAAATTTTTTTGTAAAAATAATATCTTTCACTTAGAAACATTATTTGTAAACTTTCAACACATTTCTACTTTTGAATTTTGAAAATTGAAATAATTCCTTAATAGTAGCTTAATGTGATTTTTAATTTAGAAAAATATAAAATATAATTATTAGTCAAATAAAAATTCAGTGGCTTTATAAAGATCAAATACTATTTTCCAAAACCATTTCCAAGTGTTCTCATATTTTTATAATTTTAAATTATGATGAAACATGAATAGTTACTTAATAAGAAAAAAAGGTCAATTATAAAAATATGATTTAAATGTTTTTAGAAAATATTTCTGTGATTCAAATTATTGTTTTCTAGTACCTTTTAAAATATTTTCAACATATGAGCAAATCAAAAATAGTACTATGTGCTTTTCTATTTAGAAAATAATTGTTACTTTGAGATGGGATTTAATATTATTCAGAGGAGAGTCAAAAATGCCAATATTGTTTTCCATGGTTCTTTACTTGTTTTCATAAACAAAAATAAATTATATAAACACCTTATGGTTAAATAATTGGTATAATATTTGGGGGAAACAAAATGGAAAACAACTTCTTTATAGAAACCAATTTATATTTTCAAGGTTTGCAAATAAGCAAAATAGTTTATTTGGATAGTTATTTGTTTTGAGGATTTAGGATTTAGAAAACATAGGTATTTGGACTATCAGTCCCAATAGCATTGGAAAAACAATTAATCTTTACTTTGTGTTTGAATTTTATTTGTTTTTTGATGGCTTGCTTTAATGGAAAACAAAAAGTTTCAATTTTTAGTGATTTTTGGACTTTCCTAAAATCAGGGATGTTACACAAAACCACAGTAATCAGGATGAAAACATGACTATGGATGGTGGAAAACATGATTATACTAAAGTAGAAATGTGATAACAAAAGTAAACATAATGGTGAAGGTGAAAACATAGTGAAAACATTGTCCTCTTCATTCAAAATTATTTTGTTAACAAGGGTGATCAAGTCTTGTTACCAGAACAATTTTTATATGAAGAAAAACTTTGCATATCACTTAAATAATTATGTTACCTCAACCTTCATAGACATAGTCCCAACCATAATAATTTCATATTGGCATTGGAATGGGACAATAAAATTCTCCAATCTTGATGGTATCAGTATTTTCAATTGAATTTAGACCATATCTTCTATCAATCTTCTTGGGAAAATAAACAGTATGTTCTTTATCATTATAATTGAAAGTTACTTTTCCTTGGTTGCAATCAATAACAGCCCCTGCATTGTGAATAAAAGTTCTCCCAAGAACAATAGACATATTATCATCTTCAGGCATTTCCAACACAACAAAGTCAATTAATATCAACCAACTAGTAGCTACTTGAACAGGAACATTCTCACGTATACCAACTGGAATAGGAGTAGATTTATCAGCCATTTGCAAAGATATATCACAGTGTATCAGTTTTTCAAGAGAGAGCCTCCTATAGAGAAAAGGCATAACACTAACTCCAGCTCCCAAGTCACATAAAGTAGTTCTAACTTAATTATTTTTAATAGAACAAGGGATAGTAGGAATATCAGGATCTCCAAGATTCTTTGGAACCTTGCCATTAAAAGAGTAATTAGCAAGCATAGTGAACATTTCCTCTTTAGGAATCTTCCTTTTCTAGAGACAATAGCTTTCATATATTTAGAACAAGGAGTCAGCTTAATAGCATCAGTCAAAGGAATTTGCAAAAACAAAGGTTTCATCCACTCACAAAACTTGTTATAATGTTCTTCTTCCTTTGATTTGTGTTTCTTATTAGGAAAAGGCATTGATTTTTGTACCCAAAGCTCTATTTCATTACCATGTTTATTAGCAATGAAATCCTCCTTAGTATACTTCACAGTTTTAGTTTGCTTTTCAGGTTCAGCTACAGTTGCTTCTTTATCAGAAGCATCACTTTTATCATTACCAGTTTCAGTTTCAGCATCAGAAATAGATATACTATTAGGATCTTTAGCAGGTTCAGGAGATTTTACATCAGTTTTATGTATCTTCTTCTTTTTCTTAGAAGGAGAACTATTGCTTTTAGGTTGCGAAGAATCTTGTTCAATTCTTTTATGATGTCCTTCAGGATACAAGGGTTCCTGAGTAGAAACACCACTTCTAGTAATTATTTCACAAACATGTTTTTCTCTAGAAGCATTAGCTAGCATATCTTTTTGCACTTTAGTGAGTTGATCAATTTGATTTTGAACCATATGAAAATGTTTAACAAGCATTTTAACATCATTAGAGGTTCTCTCAATAATACCATGAAAATTATCAATAGCTCTAGAGTTTTCCATAAGATGGTTTTGCACTCTCATATTAAAGGTGTCTTGCTTAAAAACATAAGTATCAAATTCATCTAAGCATTGATCATGTGGTTTAGAGTAGGGAATATCTCTATTATCAAAGTATTGGAGAGAGTGTACCTCAACTATTGATGGATGAGGAATTGACTTACATAATTCTTCTGTAGGAAGTAAATTCTTCACATCTTCAGATTTAAAACCCCTCTCTTTAAGAGATTTATTGGCTTCCTTCATCATTTCATCATTTAATTCAATCATCCCTCTCTTCTTGGGTGTTGGTATTGGTTTTTGTTCTGGTGTAGGTGTAGGCTCAGGTATATTCAAATCATCATTATTTTTTGCTATTTTAGCCATTAATTCCTCAGCTTCTTCTGGAGTTCTTTTCCTCAAAACACAACCAGCACAACTATCCAGGTATGTCCTAGATTCAACAGTTAGTCCATTATAAAATATATCTAGGAGCTCATTTTTAGGTAGTGGATAGCCAGGGCTAGCTCTTATTAAAGAACAAAACCTTGTCCAAGATTCAGGCAATTTCTCTCCTTCAATTTTCTCAGAGTTAAAGATATCCTGCACATCAACATGTTGGGCACTAGCACGAAAATATTTTTGAAAGAAAGCATTAACCAAATCCATAGGACTAGTAATAGATCTAGGTGACAGATTTTTAAAGCAAGTTTTAGCTTCATCTTACAATGAGAAAGGGAATATCTTGGTAACAAAATAAGTAGGCAATTTGGTATCATTAGAAAATAAACTTCTCAAAGATGAAAGCTCATTCATGTGTTCCATAACACTTTTACTTTCAGTTCCACAAAAAGGTTCATTCTCAACAATAGATATGTATGATAAATCTAGAGATAATTCATAATCCTTGTCTCTAATGTGTGTGGGAGATATGGCAAACTTAGCATCAAGAGAAGATTTATATTTCACAACATGTCTTGCAATAAGACTCTTAAGAGAACTTGCACCAGTAGTAGCTTGAGCTTCCTTAATAAACTAATAATTAAGTTAAATATAGGTTTCATCAAGATCATCAATAGACTAAGGTGAATTAACAGGTGTACCAATATTTTCAACAAGAATTTTAGCACTTTCAATATGTTTGGATTTAGCAATTGTAGCATCTAGGAAAGGACCTAGTGAACCAGTATCATCAAGCACAGTAGAAGCATCATCAAAAGTATCAGAAGCATTTTCAGACTCATCAGAAGTAACAGTGCGTGTAGCATGTGGTGGTGTAAGAAGCTTACTCATAAAAGACGGTGAATCAAGAGGAACAGAGGTGTTCAGAGTTGTACCTCTCCTTGTAGTGGATGGTAATATAGGAACTTTTCCATCACGAGTCTTACCCATGATGAAAGGCTTCCAGCAAAAAATGTCACATTCAAGTGAGCAAATAAATAAAGCTATGCTCCCCGGCAACGGCGCCAGAAAATAGTCTTGATGACCCACAAGTATTGGGGATCGCAACAGTCTTCGAGGGAAGTAGAACCCAAATTTATTGATTCAACACAAGGGGAGCCAAACAATATTTATAATTCTTAACAACTGAGTTGTCAATTCAGTTGCACCTGAAAGTATACTTGCTCGCAACAATTTATCAGTGGTAACAGTTTTATAGCAGCAGTAGTAGTAAAATAACATCAGGAGTAAAATAGTAACAAAAGTAGCAATTACGGGGAACAGCAGTATGAAAGTACCATAGGCATAGAGGATGGATGAACGGGCGTTGCATGGATAAGATACGTCATGTAATAATCTAAACATGGGCATTGCGGATAATAATAAATCATCCAAGTTCTAGGCAAACCATATGCATATGTTCCAATATAGTCATACGTGCTCGCAATGATAAACTTGCACAACATATTTTGTCTTACCATCCCGTTTGCAGCGGGGCCTCAAGGGAAACTACTGTTAATTAAGGTGCTCCTTTTAATAAAGCACCAGAGCAAAGCATTAACACTCCGTGAACACACGTGATCCTCACATCACAACCATCCCCTCAGGTTGTCCCAATTTCTGTCACTTTTGGGCCTCTGTTTCCGGACAATGACATGTGTAAACACCTTGCAGATATGATCAAGAAACATAATTATACTCATGAAACAATAACATGTTCATATCTAAGATCATGGCACTCGAGCCCAATGTGACAAGAATTAATCATAACAAGTTCCAACAACGGTAGAAAACACTAACAATGGATACTAGGCACTATGCCCTAATAATCTAACATTATTACATGATCAATCTCATCCAATCCATTCCATCCCTATCATCCTACAACATGTTTACTCACACATGGACGGCGGAATCATGGATGGTTGATGGAGAAGAGGTGGCGGTGTCGATGGCGATGATCTCCTTCGAATCTCCGTCCCGGCAGGGCGCCAGAACAAAAACTTCTGATCTTCGAAATGAGTTTCGGAGTGGCGGCGGTGCTCTCATGTGTTTCTGTAGAATATGACGAACCCCCTGCTGTTTTAGGGTTGAGGGAGATAAGTAGTCGAAAGGGGAGCCCGAGGGGGTGCCTGGGGGCCCACACCACCAGGAGGCAGGGCCAAGGGGGGCGCGCCCAGGGGTGGTATGGCCCCCTCCTGGCCCCTCTCTGGGACTCCTTCTGGCTTCGGGGGTCTTCGGGTGTTTTAAGGTCTTCGGGATCTTTTCTGGGCATTTTCCAGAAAGTTGATTTTTCTACATAAAAAAGAGACACCAAAGTAATTCTGCTGAAAACAGCGTCATTTCGTGTTAGTTGTATCCAAAACTCACAAGTTTAGAGGCAAACAATAGGAAAGTGTTCGGAAAAGGAGATATGTTTTGGACGTATCATGATGAACAAATTACATCTAGGCATTGAAAGATATAAAGGCTGCACCTTAGTGCATATACATGACATGATGATTACTATGTGATTCATGCAGGCATTACAACAAGATACATAGACCGTTATCCAACTACATCTATCACTAATAATCCACCCTCAGAATGTCATCCGAGTATTCCTTGTGTATTAAGTTGCAAGCAACACATAATCGCATTAAGCAAAGTGTGTAATGTAAACAATTCAAACAAGCTAAACATCGTTGTTTTCTCCATAATGGCAACAACACATCCCCCACCCGTTTACATTTCTCTCACTCGAGCGTGAGTGAAAGAGACGCATGAACCCACTATCGAGCATAAATACTCCCTCTTGGAGTTACTAGCATCTACTTGGCCAGAGCATCTACTAATAACGGAGAGCATGCAAGATAATAAATAACATACACATGAAAAGAACATGATAGATTGATATTCATGAGACATAGCATTCAATATTCATCAGATCCCAGCAAACACAACATGTAGCATTACAATAAGATGATCTTGATCCTGTAGGGCAGCTCACAAGATCTAAACATGAGGCATAAAGAGGAGATAACAACCATCTAGCTACTTCTATGCACCCGTAGTACAAGGATGAACTACTCACGCATCATTCCGGAGGAGGGCATGGTGGTGTAGAGCCCTCCGGTGATGATTCCCCCTCCCGGCAGGGTGCCGGGGAGAGCTCCAGAACCCTCCCGAACTAGGGTTGACGATGACAGCGGCTGCGGTTGTTTTTTGAGGAAAAGGCTTATGTTTCTAGGGTTAACTCTTCAAGGAAAACATATAGGCGAGAGGGCAACGTCGGTGGGCGAGCAGTGGGGCCACACCACCCCTGGGCGCGGCCAAGGGGCGGCGCGCCCACCCATGGTGTGGGGCCCCTGTGTCTCTCCTCTGGGTCTCCTCCGGAATCCGTGTGCGTGACAACTTTTTAAGACTTTCGGGCTTCGAATCGTCCAATTCCAAGAATATTTCCAGAAGAACTTTTCTGAAACTAAAAACGGCAGATAACAAGAACTGGCTCTGTGGTATCTTGTCAACAGGTTAGTCCGAGGAAATCGATAAAAATGGCATAAAGTGTAAAGGAAACATGTAGGATATGGCATGAAAACAACATGGAACATCAGAAATTATGTTTACGTTTATGACGTATCAACATCCCCAAGCTTAGTTCCTACTCGTCCTCGAGTAGGTAAACGATAAAAACAAATAATTTCTTAGGTGACATGCTACCAACATAAACTTGATCATCTAAATTGTAAAAGCATATGTACACTGAGATCATAGTACTTTAAACACAAGCATGATAGATATAATTTTAACAATGAAACTTAGCAATCACCTTGCATCATGAAAAGTAACACAAATAAAAGATCATGAATAATAATGCACTTGAAAGTTATACGTTTGTTTCGAGCATAGAGAAAGCATAGAAAAGTTATATTTCGCTTGTCCTTAAGAGTGGAGAAAAACATAAATGCCAGGACACCTTCAAAGTTCAAGTGGGTGACTATAACAAATAATTTGAGAGCAAATAATAACACATCATGAATCAATTAATAATGTTTCTGGGACAAATGCACATTAAACTCAGAATGGCAACTATGCTCTCTCAACTGTGAATAAAGTTAGAAGATGGAGACTCAACATAAAAGTAAAATAAAGTCCCTTCGCAGAGGGAAGCAGGGATTAACTCATGTGCTAGAGCTTTTTTATTTTATTAAACAAAGGTATTGAAAACAATTTTTAGAGAGGTGTATGCTTATGTCAACGAATGGTAAACAGAAAATACAGTACATCACAAGCCAATTAGACTTCACAAGAGTGGCTCCCATGGAAGGACGCATCTGGTATAGAAGGTCATCCCTCTTTATCTTTTGTATACACAATTATGCTTTGACTGATAAATCAGGGGCAAAAATAGTGAAGAGAATTTAATAGTAACCAATTTTGGGGCTGGGAACCCCGTTTCAAGCTCTTCTATCATTTGTATAAGAGGATGAAGCCACTAGTCTAGGTTTTTAAAGTCCAATCAACAAGTGAGATAAAGATTCTCTATTTACGTCCTCATGAGCTAAAACAGGGGCACAAAACAGGAGTAATTTTGAAAGTTCCAAAGGTAGCACATGAGAAATTTACTTGAAGTGGCAGTTAAATACCACATGTAGGTAGGTATAGTGGACACACTTGGAAATTTTTTGGTTTTTGGGAGTTGGATGCACGAGTAGATCTCATACTCAGTACAGGTGGAGGCTAGCAAAAGACTGGGAGCGACAAATCAAGAGACCAATAATGGCCATAATCATGCATAGCGACAAAAACATTATTAATCAAAACATAAAGGGTATTGCAAGTCAAAAACTAAATGATCACGGAGGCTATAAGTGACTGGTTTGTACTCATAAAAATGGTGTAAGAATGCGCCAAGTCAACCAAATAAAGCATTCGAAGGAGAACACCACAAATTCATGCTTCAATATGACAACAACAACTCATGATTATTTCAATGGCACATTAAGCACTCTCAGCTATTTGAGACAAGTCATCCTACAATAAAAACTACTAAGCATATAATTAAAATAACATCTAGCATGACATGAAAAAGTCTAGCCACGGTCTATACAAGCTTCTATTTGCACCGTTATAAGCACGAAAACTGTACTACTGCTTTCCAACACCAAGAATTTTAAACTAAAAAAACTCTCCAAGAGATATAGAAATGAAACAAGACAATACTAACACAATTCTACTAAAACTAACAACTCTGAATAAGAGATGCATGAAAAACATGAGCTAAAAGGGAATTTTGCAGCAACTAGAAGAAAAACTAAGAATACGAGCATAACGAGTATTCATATGAAAAAGTGGAGCTTGTATCTATACCACACAAAGAATGCTAGGTTCCAACAATATTATTGCAGCAAGGAAAACAAAAGAAAACAAAATAAAAATAAATAGACGCTCCAAGTAAAATTCATATGATGTGACCGAATAAAAATATAGTCTCACTAGAAGTGACCTGATAAATTGTTGATGAAGAAGGGGATTCCTTGGGCATCCCCAAGATAAGACGCTTGAGTATTCTTAGAATTTTATAGGATGAAGTACGGGGGCATCCCCAAGCTTTGGCTTTTCACTCTTCTTGATCACATTATATCACCCTCTTCTCTAGACCCTTGAAAACTTCCTTCACACCACACTCAATGTAATTCACATAAGAGGGTTAGTGCACAATTAAAAATTCACATGTTTTGCATGGACACAAGAATTAATGATACTTTTAAACATTAGCTACAGCCACTGATGTTTCGTGGAGCAAATAAATCCACTCGACGTAGTAAAAGAGAGAATGCTAGCAAAAAGGCAGAAGCTGTCAAAACCAGAACAGTCTGTAATGACGAATTTTTTGGGGGCACTTACGTTGCTCAAATATAAAAATGTAAAGAACTAAAAAGTTTTGGAATTAGCTGAGGAATAAGCACAAAAATTTTCAGGTCATTTTGATCTTTCTGGGAATTATGCGATTTTTTACGGTGGACAGCAGAAATCTGTTTCCTGCGCAGAAATACAAAACCAACTCCAACATTCGCTAGAAACTTTGCTTGGCACAACTAATACATGAAAATAAAGAGGATTGTATACATAAGTATACAACACCTTGAATCAAAGAAAACAGATAAAAACAAAGCAAAAATAAAACCATAAGTTATCTCCCAAGAAGTGCTTTTCTTTAACGCCTTTTAGCTAGGCCCGGAAAAATGGAATCAAGTGTTTTCAAGTGAAGAAGCATCCAAATTGTAATTTGTTCGAATAATAGAATCAAAAGTCAACTTCATTATCTTCCTAGGAAAGTGTTCCATACCTTTGTTGAGTGGGAATTGATATTTAATATTCCCCTCTTTCATATCAATAACAACACCAACAATTCTAAGAAAATGTCTTCCCAAAACCATTGGACAATAAGCATTGCATTCAATATTCGTAACAACAAAATCAACGGGTACAAGGTTATTATTAACCATAATAAGAACATCATCAACTCTCCCTAAAGGTTTATTTCTAACATTATCAATAAGACAAATATCCAAATAACAGTGCTCCAAAGGTTGCAAATCAAGCATATCATAAAGTTTCTTAGGCATAACAGAGATACTAGCGCCAAGATCGCATAGGGAATTACAATCAAAATCATTCACATTAATTTTAATGATGGGTTCCCAGCCATCATCTAACTTCCTAGGGATAGAGTCTTCACATCTTAATTCATCTTCTCTAATTTGTATGAGAGCATTTGTAATATGTTTTGTGAAAGCCATATTCATAGCACTAGCATTAGGACAACTAGCAAGATTTTTTAGGAACTTAATTACTTAAGATACGTTGCAATCATCAAATTCAAGATCATTTTTATCAAAGGTAATGGGACCATTGTCTCCCATGTTTCGAAAAATTTCATCACTTTTATCAGGAACAATTTTAGTAGTTTCAGGCAGTTTTACACGTTTAACAGCAGAAGTGGGAGTATTGCCAACACCAATTACTTTACCATTAATAGTAAGGTTTACTAGAATGAGATGCTTCAGTTTTACTAGTGGTGGTAATGGTGCAAACATTAGCTATAGTATTCTTTCTAGCTATTTCAGCTTCTCTTTCCCATCTAGCATGCAATTTTACTTCAAAAAATCTAGCATGCAATTCAGCTAACATCCTAACATTGTCATCAATTCGAATTTGAATGGCATTTAGAGTTTTGCTTTCTTTAACATCATGAGGCATAACCTTTAGTTTCATAAAATCAACATCAAGAGTAAGGCTATCAACTTTAGAAGCAAGAACATCAATTTTAACAAACTTTTCCTCAACAAATTTATTAAAAGCAGTTTGTGTACTAATAAAATTCTTAAGCATGTTCTCAAGATCAGAGGGTACACTTCTATTGTTGTTGTAGGATTTACCATAGGAATTGACTTAACCAGTATTATTATGAGGAGGATATGGCCTATAGTTGTTGCTACCAAAATTATTCCTATAAGCATTGTTGTTGAAATTATTATTTTTAATAAAGTCCACATCAACATGCTCTTCTTGAGCAACCAAAGAGGCTAAAGGAACATTGTTTGGATCAATAGGAGCATGGCCATTCACAATCATAGACATAATGTCATCAAGACTATCACTCAAGGAAGAGGTTTCTTCAACATAATTTACTCTCTCTTAACAAAATTTAACAGGGCATGCTCTATCTCATAAAAATCAGCAGTAGGAGAAGGTGGAGAAATAGGTGTGCTAATTAAATCATTGTTGTTTGTGCTAGTGAAGTAACACAACTTAGTGTTCTCAGGAGTAATCATTTTAACAAGATTAAAAACATGATAAAAATAACAACTAGAATAAGAACTAATTTTTTGTGTTTTTGATAAAGAGAAGCAAACAAGACAAAATAAAATAAACTAAGAAAAACTAAAACAAAGTAAAGAGATTAGAAGTGAGAGACTGCCCTTGCAAAAATCCTCTTTCTCCCCGGCAACGGCGCCAGAAAATATGCTTGATGGTGCAGATCTTGCACTCGTTGGGAGACCCCAAGAGGAAGGTATGAAGAGCACACAGCGAGTTTTCCCTCAGAAAGAAACCAAGATTGAATCGACCAGTACGAGAAAGAAATCACTTCTGAAGGTTGATTCAGCTGAGGTGGCAGGGCGCACTACCGGTTCAGAAACAACGTGGAACCTACACAACACAATCAAATCACTTTTCCCCACCGAAGCAGTGAGGTTGTCAATCTCACCGGTTTTGCTGAACACAAAGAAGTTCAATGTACCGTGTGGAAAATAATATTTGTTTGCACTAGATGAAAGAGAATAGTGATGGCAATAGTAAAATAGTAGCATCAGTATGAAAATCGAGATTGCAGTGGTTGTATTATCAGTATGAGGAAAATGGACCGGGGTCCACAGTTCACTAGAGGTGTCTCTCCCAAGCCAAAAATATAGCATGTGTGGTGAACAAATTACAGCTGGGCAATTGACAGATATAAAGGTTGCACCGTATTGCATATTCATGACATGATGATTACTATGTGATTCATGCGGGCATTACAACAAGATACATAGACCGTTATCAAACTACATCTATGTACAATAATCCACCCTCGGAATGTCATCCGAGCAATCCTTGGGTATTAAGTTGCAAGCAATAGATAATCGCAGTAAGCAAAGTGTGTAATGTAAAGAAGGTAACATCGTTGTTTTCTCCCTAATGGCAACAACACATCCCCCACCCATTTACGTTTCTGTCACTCGAGCATGAGTGAAAGTGAGGCATGAACCCACTATCGAGCATAAATACTCCCTCTTGGAGTTACTAGCATCTACTTGGCCAGAGCATCTACTAACAACGGAGAGCATGCAAGATCATAAATAACATACACATGAACAGGACATGATAGATTAATAATCATGAGACATAGCATTCAATATTCATCGGATCCCAGCAAACACAACATGTAGCATTACAATAAGATGATATTGATCATGTAGGGCATCTCACAAGATCTAAACATGAGGCATAAAGTGGAGAGAACAACAATCTAGCTACTACTATGGACCCGTAGTCCAAGGGTGAACTACTCACGCATCATTCCGGAGGCGGGCATGGTGGTGTAGAGCCCTTTGGTGATGATTCCCCTGCCGGCAGGGTGCTGGGGAGAGCTTCATAACCCTCCCGAACTAGTGTTGACGATGACGGTGGTTGCGGGTGTTTTTCGTGGAAAAGGCTTCTGTTTCTAGGGTTAACCTTTCGGGGACAATATATAGGCGAGAGGGAAACTTCGGTGGGCGAGCAGTGGGGCCACACCACCCCTGGGCGCGGCCAGGGGGCACGCCCACCCATGGTGTGGGGCCCATGTGGCTCCCCTCTTGGTCTCCTCCAGACTCCATGTGTGCGACAACTTTCTAATACTTCCGGGCTTCGAATCGTCCAATTCCGTGAATATTTCTAGAAGAACTTTTCTGAAACTAAAAACAACAGAAAACAAGAACTAGCTCTGTGGCATCTTGTCAATAGGTTAGTCCCAGGAAATCAATAAAAATGGCATAAAGTGTAAACGAAAAATGTAGCGTATGGTATGAAAACGACATGGAGCATCAGAAATTATGGATACGTTTATGACGTATCAGAAACCCATTCTCCAACGACAACTACCACAACTTCGTCACCCATAATGACCATTTCCAACTCCGCCAACTTGTGAAATACGGATTGGAGCGCTATGAGCGTCGAATCCAAGCGCAAGAGGCTCGATTGAATGATCAAATGCCGCGAATCAACATCAACTTGGCTAACCTTGCCAACCGCAGTGGATCATCATCATCCTCAAGGTCAAGACGTTCAAGCCAACAACCTCAGGATCATCACCAAGCTCGTCGCCATGATCACAACCCCAACATGGAAGATGGTGGACAACAACAACAATAACGAGCATCTCCCCCGCCACCACAAGCCCCTCGACGAAATTGGTATGAAGATAGCTCGCCATCACCATCTCCTCGGCACCGACAGGGCCGTGGTGACCCTCTTCAAAATCACCCTCAACGACCGGATCTTCGACAACATCATCCAGCACCTCCACAAGGCCCCGCTAATGACTATGGTCACAGTGACTTTGTGGATGGTGCTCGCCAACATCGAAGGATACCAAGGCGCAATGCGCGTCACCACCACAATGACCGCCAAGAACAAGAACTTCCTCAACACCCTTGTAATGAACAAGAGCGTCCTCAACAACACAACCGTGACAATGATGATATTGAACGCCGCAAAGCACGACTACATCATCATCAACAACCACCTCCCAATGACCACTGGCATCATCCTCCTCATCATGACTGCTAACGACAAGCCAATGAGGATGACCCACATGATTTCTCACCGCCGATCTATGACGAAGACCAACATGAGAGACCCTATCAACAACATGAAGACAACAATATGAGTGCCCTTCCCTTCAACATCCCAAAATTCACTGGTGAAAATGATCCCGAAGAATATCTTGCTTGGGCTCTCAAGGTGGACAAGATCTTCGTCATCCACAACTTTAGTGACAAGAAGATGGTTGCTATGGCTTCTTTGGAGTTTGAAGGCTATGAACTCTTATGGTGGGACTGTCCCCAAGCAGAAAGAGTCAAGAACCGGATTTCTCCCATCGACACTTGCAATGAGATGAAGAAATTCATGAATGCTCGCCTTGTTCCTCCACACTACAAGCGTGACCTCTTCAAAAAGCTACAAGAGCTTAGAAAAGGATTGAAAGCTCATGTGATGGAATCTCAAGAGCAAACAATGGCCCGCTTTCTCAATGGCCTCAACTACCCAATAAGGAAGATTTTCGAGTATCAACCCTATGACAACATCGTGGCACTTTTCCATCAAGCTCTCAAGGTCGAGCATCAAATTGCAGAAGACCTCAAGTACAACAAGCAAAAGGCTTACTTTGCATCAAGGCCTTCTTCTTCGTCTCTAATGACACAAGTAAAACACTGACCAACACCAAGAGCACCTCTAGAGCTCCCAATGCTACCAACAAAACTCCGCAACCGTTCAATAAACAAGTGTCTCCCACCACCACCTATAATGCTCCTCAAGTCAAATCGAGCACAATCACTTGCTGCAAATGTGGTGGAAGTGGACACAAGTCTTTCGAGTGTTCCAACAAGATGATCATGATTGTCAACCAAGATGGTGAACGTGATTCCATGAGTGAAGGTGAATACTATGCCTTGCACCAAGTTGCTCTTAATTCCTTGGATGTACAAAACGATGAAGAAGAGAGTGTCTAGCTACTTTTCTCAACGGCCTACCAACCACAAACGGGTGGGCCAAACCGAAGTGGTGAAACGAACGCTCTCTTCACTCCTACGGGCATTGATCAAGCCCAACCTCAAGAATTGGGAGGAATGCATCCCCCATGCCGAGTTCGCCTACAATTGAGCACTTCACCAAGCTACAAAGAGAAGCCCCTTCGAGATCGTCTACGGCTTCAACCCAAACACCACTCTCGACATCCTACCATTGCCTCTACGTGAACAAGTCAACATGGACATTGACAAGCACACCGACTACATAAAGAAGCTCCATGAATCCACAAGATCTACACTTGATAAGAATGCCGAGCACCAAGCATCCTTGATTAACAAGAACAAGAATCCCATGGTGTTCCAAGAAGGCGACCTCATTTGGCTACACTTGCGCAAAGACCGCTTTCGACAAGAGCGCAACTCCAAGATCAAGCCAAGAGGTGATGGACCTTTCAAGATCATCAAGCGCATCAAAAGCAACGCCTACAAGCTCGACTTACCGCAATCCAAGTACCTTTTCCACAACTCCTTCAACATCAAGGATCTCTCTCCCTTTTATGGATATCCATGTGATGAGGAAGACCACAAGTCGAGGTCGAATCTTTTTCAAGGGGGGAGATGGTGCAGCACACCCCATTCCACCAAGCCCAACACCCAATGGACCCATGACAAGATCACGAGCAAAGGTGATACATGATAAGGTGAACTCAATCCTCTCCCTCTATGCATTCGATGACTTGGTGAATGGTGCGCTACCTCATGGAACTACCCTATGTGTGCTCAGGTTTGATCCCACCATGGAGCCCCAAGACAACGCCTAAGATGCTCAAGATCGTGCCCAAGATGATGCCCAAGAAGCTATGGAAGACATCCAAGAAGAATACATCGAGGAAGAAGAAGAGAAAGAGGAAGAGGGAGAAGTGCACGGAGCCCGGCCTCAAACCCCGGCAAGGCCGGCCCCCAGGCCGGACCCCCTACAGAGGCAGCTAGCCTCCACCTCGGCCTCAGGCCGGCCTCCCAGCGTGCCAGGTCGGGTGGCCACCCGAAGCATCCGGCCTCAACCCCGACCTTACGTCGCCTTCTCTTCAAGCAAGGCCGACCTCCCAGGCGGGGTGCCCTGAAGAATGTGGGATTTGGGGGGTTTCTCCCCCTTTTCCATCCCACCTACCCCCTTGGCTATAAAAGGAGACCCTTGGAATAGATCGGGGGCTAGAAATGAATTTAGACTTTTGAGCTTTGCTCTTGTACCCCTCTTGTGAGGCTACTCCTATGGTTTGTACCTAGGACCGTATCAAGGCTACTCCTATGATGTGTATCTAGGATCGTATCAAGATTCATCGGGTTTCCTATCCTTCCCCCTTGGGATTCAGTTAGGGACTTTCCAATCTTCCTCAACTAACCCTTGAGGTTCTATTGGCATGGTGGACCGGCCACGGGTGTAAAGTGGTTTCCGAAAAGGTGAGTTCGGTTGGATCAATTGTCCCGTAGGCGACCGTTGCAGCTTAGTTGACGGGAGATTGGGTCTTTCGGTTCTTGCTAGTTATTTTCCCTCCCCGAACCCCCTCTCATCCCCTTGCGTTGTTCGTGTTCTTCATTTGTTCTTTGTGTTCTTGGTCGATTCGTGAAGATCGGGCCACCCAAGAGGTTAACCCCTCCATCATCTGGTCATCTACTACCTTAGCAGTGGCAGCAGTACTCCTGTCGTGGTGTTGTCACGGCAAGTTTCCTCATGTGAGAACTAGATTGCGAGGCCATTTCTACTGAGTGAAACTTTGAAAGGGTTAAGGCGGAAAAGAGAGATGCAAGTTTACCTAGGTTTGGCCCCTCGATTGAGAGTAAACCTACTCCTGCCTTCTTACTATCAGGAAACAAGGTCTCAATTACAAAGGGCGATTCCGGCTCTCGATGTCTCGAGTTAGCTTGCTATTGACTTAGAGCTTGTCTTTCTACGTCCCGGGGCCTCGCCTTATATAGTGGCCGAGTTCCTCGGGTTACAAAGGATCCGGGTTATACCCGTCGTCGGAGTCCTAGTGAAATCCGGTTCTGGGTAGTCCCGTTCCGATTCTCCCTGTGACCTGGTCATCTTCGTCCGGCCTTGGGACGATCCCCAGGCCTTGGGCCCTTACACCTCCCGGCTGAGACCATGGGCCAGTCCTCTGTCTTCTCCGGGTTATGCACATAGTAACCCGGGCCTTCTTCCTGCCGAGTGATCATCATGATCCGGTTCTCCTTGCTATAAACTGGGCCATCCACTCTGCACCGGATCAAGTGGATTCCGGTTTATATGAGGGGTTGGTGAGGCTCCCCCTCACCTATTACCCCAACATTAGCCCCCATGTTAACATGGACACTTAAGCCGAAACTTACGATGTTCACGTTAAGCTACTTGGAGCACAAGCCAGGAAAAAATCATTTACCTTTACAAGATAACCTTCAGAAATATCCGATCCGGATTTCCCGGGTTTAGTTCTTAATCTTTAGGATCGTATCTTTCCGTTTCTTGAAAAGATAATGTCGTGGGATAATCACGGCAGACGTTACCGGGGGTAACTGATCTTGGGGCAAGACGACACAGGTGTTTGGGAGAGGGTTTAGCTCAGAGGAAAACATGGTGCGATTCAATCTGGTAGCCGGCAATCAAAATCGCCGAGTCTCCAATCTCGATATAACAACTCAACTCTAGGATTACACTGGATGCTCGATACCAAGCGCTATATCTAGGGTTCTTAGATCTCTGTCTAAAACTAGACCTGGGGGTCGGTTTATAAAGCACCCGTACCCCCTGGCTTATTCCCCAAGGCGCACCCTGGATCCTACCCGGACACGGCGCACAAACCCTAGCTTTCCTTTACAATAACCCACAACCCGGGTTGCTGGGCCTACAAACTTGGGCCTCCACAAGCTTCCTTATCCTTAGCCGGATCCTGCGCACCGTCCTTTGGGCCGGGTTACTCCTTGGAGTTTGGCCTACCGGGTTATCATCCCCCCGTCAGTAGTCCCCAGAATAGCCTGGGCTTCATGGATCCTCCTTGAAGCGCTTGCTATTCCCTGCAAAGATATCAAACATACAGGCATATGGAGGCCGGGTTAAGATGCTCTGATATTCAGCTAGGCCTTACTCCGCGGCGGCCATGTGGTAACCCGGGTTTTTCCTCCAAACACCTTTAATTTTCCAGGTCTAAACCCTAATAAAAATGCCAAAATTCCATACTCGATAATCGACCCTGATATCACGGGATGGATTTCCTTCTCTCTTTTATCCAAATGCCTTGCTCAATATTTGGCGCATATCTTGCAGAATCCACGTGAATAACCATCACCCCACGATTTCCGGCTTCTGGCCGTTAGGATAGGCTCACCCCTACTTTATAAATAGCACTCAGGGGATAACCCTAAACTCATCATTGCGCCTCAGTTTCCACTTTCCTTCCTTGCTCCTTTCTCCCTCGCAGCACCACCGCAAGAAACTCGCACTTGTCATCGTAGCAAGACCGCCGCCGGCCGCGCCCGCTCTCGAGCCATCCCGCGCCGCCGTCAAGTGTCGCCGTCACGCCTTTGCTCCTCTCGCCAAGAATCGCGGAGGGGCATTCGAGCCACACCGCTTGCCGCTGCCGCGCTAGACTCCAATCCCTCCAGTAAGCCTCTCGCAGCCGTTTAATTTAGCCCCATAATTTTTCAATTTATCCAAGATCGGATCTAGGTCAACCCGTGAATCATTTTTTCGATTTCATCAAATTAGATCGATTCGATGCTCGCCAACTCCTTTAACCGTCTGCTAGATAGTTGCAACTCATCCTCCTACCCTCACTAACCACCAAATCTCCTGAAAAACCGCTCGCAAACTTCCCATCTAGATCCACTTCTCCTCGATTTTCCGCTTATTGCGTTAACACCCGGAAAACCTTCCTTTTCCAGCTATCTTGCTTGCAGTAGACACATGGGCAACCACCCATCTTCCCCAAATGCTTTTCCATACGTAAGTGACCAATAATTTTCATGATTGTATTTAACACCCGGACACCTTGCAATCTCCACCTCATAGCGTAATACCCGGATAATTCTTAGCTCTATACTTTCTTGATATCTTATACTCGGATAATCCAACACTTCCGAGTCTTATTTCCTGAGCCTCTTTTTCTTACGTTTTCGCAGGTTGATCCCATGGCTCCCAAACGACAAGGAAAACAGCCGACTCAAGCGAGGAATACCCAAACCATTTCCGCCAACTGGGGGCGTTCCACAGCTACAAAAGCCAAATTGGACGAGCTAGCCGAGTTAGGGATCCTTCCTTCTCAGAAGGACATTCACTGGAGGGTGCCGGGCAACGAGACCCGGCCCACACCTGCTGATAACGAGGTAATCTGCTTCATAGAGCACGTGACCCGGGGATTCCGTCCTCCGGGTCACCCTTTCTTCCGGGAGGTCTTAAGCCATTATGGCCTCCGGGTATTCGACATAGGGCCTAACTCTATGTTGAATATTACCCACTTCATCGTTCTGTCCGAGTCGTACTTGTGCATGCCGCCTAGTTTGACTCTCTTCATCGAACTATTCCAATGTAAGCCGTGCCGTGAAAGTGGTGACGGTGCACTCCTTACTTGTGGCGGGGTATCCATTCAACGCCGCAAGAATTCACCAATGCCAACTCTCAATTTGAACTCCCACGTCAAACATTGGCAGCTATCTTTCTTTTACTGCCACGATACCTCCCCAGACGGCGAAAAGAAACTGTCGGGTTACTCGGAAAACCTTCTCGAACCTTCCGAGTCCTTCAATGCCTTTGCACCAGACTCAGACAGGGAGGCGATCCTTCCTTCATTAGCCAAGATAGCCATCCTCTCAGCTCAAGGCCTCCTCGGGCTAAATTTAGTAAGAACATGGGTGGACTTTCGGATCCAACCCAACTCCATCCGCACCAAACTGATGTGCGAGTATTCGGGGCATACCACGGATGCACTCCGATACTCCACCAAGAGCTTCGCGACCGGCGATACTAACAAGACCATCAAAGGCTTCCTGACAGAGAAGCTGGAGGTGATAAAGGGTATCACCGGGTTACCCCCGTTTACTCGGGAAAACCCGGCTCCAGCGGTAATACCCGGTATTCATAGCTTATTTCCACATTTTGGCTTGATATAACTTCTAACCCTTAATCTCATTCTTTTTTCTTAGGCTGATGACCCTTTCTGGAGGGTTGAACCTTCTCCCCCTTCCAGAGACCCGGAAGAAGAGGACGAGCCGGCTGATGATAGTGAAGGTATTTGCACAGTATTTGTATATCTTTACTTGCATCACTTCCTCCCGTTCACCTTTTTTCCAACGAATACACACCCGATTCACAGGACTGGAGGACGAAGGTGAGGCCAATGAGGATGACCCGGAGGCAACCGAGTCTGACCAAGAGGCAACAGTGGGTGCCAAGAGGAAGACCAGGGGGGGCAGTGTCCAAGGTTCCTTTTTCCTCATTATCCTCTGAACCTTACTCCTTTGACGCCATGCGACAACTTAACCATCAATTATCAAATTCGTCGTGCTTGAAGGATTCCTTCCCAGCCAAACGCAGAGTAACTCGGAGCTCCCCGGGTGAAGATCCCCTTAACCCGGGCATCTCTACTCCCTCGGTCCCTCGTGGCGGCGCTCCTCCGCCTCGTCCTTCCGACTCTCCTCAACGCCACCCTTCTCCTAACCACCCACGTGCCGGGCAATTCCGGGTCCCGTTAGTGGTCCCCGTGGCGACCTCATCTGCTTCCAGCGGCGAGCTCCCGCCTGATTACACCGTGAATGCCGGGTAATTTTGTGCTACATGATTTCCTTTTACGCCTAACAGATTTCCACTCAAGCCATCGTCATCACTAATAACTGCATTTTCTCATCTTTCTTTTAGCGCTCAAGCCGTCATCAGTGACCCGGAAAACATAGAAGCAGATAACCATCAGGCGGAGAAGCCGACTGACAATGCAAACGCCGCGACTGGCGGTGACACGGCGAATAACCAGGGACAAGGCCCTCTGAACAATCCACTTCCCCGTGCTGCCGGATCTCCTTCCTCATCGGAACCAGTAGACGAGGAGATCGAAGTTCTAGATACAAGGATGAGTTCTCCCAACCCGGCCACCCAAACTGTCCGGGTCTCAACTCCAAGGGCGGGGAGAGCCCCCCCACCAAGCGACCAAGCTGCCGGCTCTTCCGGTACTCGATCCGAGGAACTGACATTCGCCCAGATGCTGGAAACCCTTCGCACTTTAAGGGCTAATGAAGAAAACATCTTGGGAGCTTTGATATCCAAACACGAGGTAAATCCGACTAATGTTGCTTACGCCTTTGTCCAGTCCCCAAGTTCCGAGTGAATTGATTCATAATTTACTTGGGACTTTATTATACAAGCGACTGATCACTTGCTCCTCTGCCCGACTGACCCTTGTTTGCATGCATGCAGGCCTTCGTGACTCAATCTGAGGAGAAACTGGCGGACGCCACCAAGCTCGTTGAAAAGGAGGTAGCTTTACGTGAAGCAGCCGAAGCCGAGGCCAGGAGGAATAGGTTGACAATGAGGAAATATAGGAAAAGGGCTCACCGAGCAGAAGATGACCTAACAAGCCTTTCCGTCCAAATATCGGACACATATCGTGCTTTACTTGGTACGTTTCCTCCTCCGGGTTTATCTTTTTGATAGATAGCAACAGTTTCCCGACTTACGTCTCCATTTCTTCAGGCCCGGACGAAACCATGCCGGAAGAGGATGACATGGCCAGGCTGAAAACCATGAAGAGCGTTATCCGGCAGCTATGTGCCGGAACCAAATGGATCCTAGAGGAATTGCGGTGGCCGGGTAGAGGACATGTTGATCTGAAGAGGATGCTGGATGCCTTCTCCACTATTCCCGAGTGGATTTGGCACTGGAAGCGCTCGTCTTGCAGGGTTGGAGTGACCCGGGGGCTTGCACTTGCCAAGGCTTATCTCCCCAAGCTCGAGCTAGTGAAGCTTATGGGCGGCTTCCCAGAGTTCAAGCTTGACGGATCCAAGTTCTCGGTGAAGGATTTTCAGGCCGTCCAGAAGGAGGTCCGTTACCCGGCCAGCGTGATTGCTGATGAACTGGATGTTAATATACTTGTTCCAGCGTATGATGCTGCCGGTGAAGCAATTAAGTCAGATCTTCCTGAGCCGTATGATATGCTGGCTCGGTGGAAGGAGGAAGCTGCTGTGATAAGGGCGGAGGCTGCCAAGAAGCAAGCTGAAGCCGGCTCTGCCCCTGCTACCTCAACACCAGTCGTTCCACCTCCTGCAGGGACTGGTACCGCTGATCCGGGTACTGCCGCTACCGCCAATGATGGCAAGGGCAAGGCCAAGATGAACGCCGAGTGATATATGATTTCTCATGCCTCTTCTTATGCACCGGTCGGTCAACATACTTTTTAAAACAGTTATATTTTGGGTGGTGCGCCTGTGCACCTTTGATATCTTTTCACCAGGATGTTGTAATGCACGCTAAGGTCTTGATATACTCGATGCCTGTTCCGGCTTTTTTAAGTTTATCCATTATTGAGCTCATCTGTTCTCGATATCTGGCTTTCTTTATTGTTCCTTTTGTGAAAACTCAATTTCCGGGTCTCATGGGTATTGACAAGCGGATTTTGCTTCTAAGTCCCCAAGACTCGGATATTTGGGTTTTTGGAATTATACAAGTGAGCCATTTTTTCTCTTTTCAATGTTTCAAGCCACCCGGACCCGGATCGCCGAGTCTAGGACACTTGATCTTGAAAGGGGAACGAACTGCCTACTGCTAATTTCACAAAGATCCCTGAGTTGTTTCACATAGGTTTTGAAGTTACGCTTAATAGTCGTTGAGTTTCCAGCTGTTCAGCCTTGTACTCTGCATAACTTGTGGTTTAGATGACCCTTTTGACTATCTTGTGCTGTAAGCCGGCTTTCGCGTGGATACCATGTTGTTACATCCATACGAAAACGTAGCCAGCCAAGCCCCGTCGGGTTTCATGACTGACTGCAATCGTAAGCGAACAAATCATGCCACTTTAATGCGAGTCACATCGAGCTTAAGTAAGAATAGCCAAGGAATTTGGACTTCTTTGTCCGGTTATAAGATTGTAGCCGTACTCGTTTGCAAGTAATCGGCCCTTATAACTCATAGGCATCATGGCCGGGTCTTTGAGTTTGTAACTGTGCTATTCAAGCGACCAGCCCCCAAGACCTAGATATACGCATCATACTGAGAGTACATAACCTGATAATAACCATCTCTTTTCTTGATAACCATCTCTTTACTTGATATGAAAAATCTAGGTCAGCAAGCCGCCTCATTAAAAACCCGTCCAGTCCCCAAAGGTACCCTGGATAGGAAAAGAGTACGTCTGAAAACCTGCTGCCTATTACATCGTGCAATTCCACTTGCCAATATAGTCTTTACTAAGTATAATATGGACGTAGCTGAGCCACGTTCCATGGTCTATCTCTTTCTTGCATAGATGAAGTGGTGTGTGCGGTGTCGTTGGCTGTAGCCGACTCTTCCCTTGCATCTATCAAGTAATATGATCCATTATGCAGATTCCGGCTTATGATAAATGGTCCTTCCCATGGTGGTGATAATTTGTGTTTTCCTTCGTTTGACTGTACCAGGCGCAGAACCAAGTCTCCTTCCTGGAATATCCGGGTTTTCACGCGCCGGCTATGATACCTCCGTAGATCTTGCTGATATATGGCTGATCTTTCCAGGGCTTGTTCTCTTTGCTCTTCTAACATATCTACGGCGTCCTGCCGGGTTTTTTCGTTCTCCACTTCGACGTAAGCTGATACTCGCGGTGAATCGTGAATAATGTCACTCGGTAACACTGCCTCCGCATCATAGACCATGAAGAAGGGTGTCATCTGAGTGGATCTGTTAGGTGTAGTGTTGATACCCCAAACCACAGAAGGAAGTTCTTCGACCCATGCACCAGCAGCCCTGACACAGGGAACTCGCAACCGTGGTTTTAATCCGCGAAGCAATTCTTGGTTTGCCCTCTCCACTTGTCCATTGGCCTGCGGATGAGCCACCGATGCAACATCGAGCCGGATTCCATTGTTGCCACAGAACTTCTCCATCTCACCAAGGGACATGTTGGTTCCATTGTCGGTAATTATGCTGTGGGGATACCCGAACCGGTAGATAATCCTTTTCAGGAACTTGACTGCTGTAGCTGCTTCGCAATTAGTAACTGGCATAACCTCAACCCACTTGGTAAACTTATCAATAGCCACCAAAAGATGTGTCTTCTTGCATGGTGACATATGAAAGGGGCCAACCATGTCCATACCCCAGACAGCGAACGGCCAAGTTAACGGGATGGTCCGTAACTCCATAGCCGGCACATGGGTTTGGCGAGCGTACCTTTGACATCCGTCACATCTTGCTACCAATCGTTCCGCATCTGCTAGAGCCGTGAGCCAGAAAAATCCGTGTCGATAAGCTTTAGCCACAAGAGACCTTGTGGATGCATGATGTCCACAGTCGCCTTCATGGATTTCCTTGAGAACCTGTCGGCCTTCTTCTGGCGCTACGCAGCGCAAAAAGACTCCTGCTGCGCTTCTCTTGTATAATTCTCCATTGATGATAGAATATCCCTTTGCTCGCCTCAAAATTTGCCTTGCTAACACCTCCTGCTGTGGTAACTCGCCCCGCGACAGGTAGGCCAAAAACGGTTCTGTCCATTCGGGAATAGTACGTACTGTAGCCACAAGTCCTGAATCCGGGTCTTGGTTTGCCAATTCCTCCTCTGACTCGGTTTTAACCGATGGTCGCCATAATTCATCCAGGAAAACGTTAGGTGGAACCGGCTCTCTGCGCGAGCCGAGTCTAGCGAGCGCGTCGGCTGCCTCGTTCTTTCTTCTGTCTATATGCTCCACCTCATACCCGGAAAAACATCCTGCAACCCTATCAACTTCCCTGCGGTATGATGCCATAGTTGCGTCCTTTCTATCCCAAGTTCCTGACACCTGCTGTACCACAAGATCCGAATCTCCGAAACACCGTATCCTTTTGATGTTCATCTCCTTAGCTGCCCTTAGGCCGTGCAATAGGTCCTCATACTCGGCCACGTTGTTGGAACAGTCAAAGTGGATTTGTAGTACGTAACTTAGTTTATCTCCTTTGGGTGACGTCAGCACCACCCCAGCTCCTGATCCCTCGTATTGCTTAGATCCATCGAAGTGCATGATCCATGACTCGGAATTTGGAACCGTTGTAGTCATGCCTGTATGTGTCCAGTCGTTAACGAAATCAATTAAAGCTTGAGATTTGATTGCTGACCTGGGTTCGTAGTTGATGTGATAATCCCCCATCTCTATCGCCCATTTGGCTATTCTTCCCGTCGCGTCCGAGTTTCTGATGATATCCGACATTGGTATTGAACTAACCACTGTTATGGGGTGTTCTTGGAAGTACGGCTTCAATTTCCGGCTAGCCATAAAGACCCCAAACACCAGCTTTTGCCAATGTGGATAGCGCTGCTTTGCTTCTGATAATACCTCGCTGACATAATAAACCGGCCTCTGGACCGGGTAACCTTTCCCGTCCTCTTTACGCTCCACAACAACTACTGCGCTGACGGCTCGGGGGCCAGCTGCCACGTACAGCAACATAGGCTCTTTAGGACCCGGCGCCGCTAGTACTGGTGGTTCGGATAACTGCTTCTTTAGTGCCTCGAATGCCTCATCCGCCTCTTGATCCCACACGAATTTGTCTGATTTCCGCAAAAGCCGGTACAAGGGTATTGCCTTTTCTCCGAGTCTGGATATGAATCGGCTCAAGGCTGCTACGCAGCCCGTGAGCTTTTGAACATGCTTCAAATTTTCTGGTTTTTTCAGACCCTGGATGGCCTTGATTTTATCCGGGTTTGCCTCGATCCCTCTTTCGGAAACTATAAAGCCGAGTAATTTCCCGGCTGGAACTCCGAACACGCACTTTGTCGGGTTAAGCTTCATCTGGTACCTCCTCAAGTTTTTGAACGTCTCCTTTAGATCATCGATAAACGTCTCCACCTTCCTGGTCTTGATGACCACATCATCCACATAGGCGTGGACGTTGCGTCCGATTTGGTCTTCGAAGCACTTTTGAATACATCGTTGGTAAGTTGCACCGGCGTTCTTCAATCCAAACGTCATGGTTTTATAACAGAAGGCCCCAAAAGGGGTTATGAATGATGTTTTCTCCCAATCCTCCCTCTTGAGCTTAATCTGGTGATACCCGGAATATGCGTCCAGGAAGCATAATAAATCGCTTCCAGCTACTGCATCTATAATCTGGTCTATCCTGGGTAGTGCGAACGGATCCTTTGGGCAATGTTTGTTGAGACTCGTAAAATCAATGCACATCCTCCACTCATTGGTCTTTTTCATCACTAGAACCGGGTTTGCCAGCCAATCCGGGTGAAATACTTCCATGATAAAGCCGGCTGCCAATAGCCGAGCGATCTCTTTGCCTATAGCCTTCCTTCTTTCCTCATTCATTTTCCTCAAGCCCTGCTTCACGGGCCTGGAATTGGGATCCACATGCAAACTGTGCTCGGCCAGCTCTGTAGGGATACCCGGCATATCGCTAGGTGTCCAGGCGAACACATCTGCATTTGAACGAATAAACTCCACGAGTGCTTCCTCCTGCTCTTTTCCCAAGTTAGACCCTATGGCAAACTGCTTAGTGGAATCGCCTTCAACAAAATCTATCTTCTTGGTGTCTTGTGCTGCCTTGAATTTTGCTCTCTCGTCCTCTGTATTCGGCTTGTTCAAGGCTGTTCTATCATCCGGGTTCACTTGAGACCGGTAATATTCGAGTTCTTCCTTTCTGCATGCTTGCTCAGCCATAACCGAATCTCCTTCGTCGCACTCGGCCGCTATATCCCGGTTCCCATGTATGGTGATGGTCCGTTTAGGACCCGGAATCTTTAGCTGCAAGTACACGTAGCACGGCCTAGCCATGAATTTGGCGTAAGCCGGTCTTCCAAACAGCGCGTGATAAGGACTGCGCAGTTTGACCACCTCGAACGTGAGCCACTCAACTCGATAATTATCCGTCGATTCTCCAAAAGCAACCTCCAAGGTGATCTTTCCCTCGGGGCTCGCCGAGTGACCCGGTACGATCCCATGAAAGATTGTCGAACTTTTCTGCAACTGGGACTCTTTGAGACTCATCCGTAAGAAGGTCTCCCAATAAAGGATGTTGATGCTGCTTCCACCGTCCATCAGGACCCTCTTCAGTTCGTAACCATTAACCTGTGGGGCAACCACCAACGCCAAGACTCCTGGACGCTCTACTTTTTCCGGATGATCTCTTCTACTCCACGTTATCTCTTGTTCTGCCCATCTAAGATATCCCGGCGCGGCCGATGAAATCGAGTTTGCCGCTTGCTTTGACGTCTCCTTGTTCCTGCTAGAAGTTCCTGTAGTATGCACGTGATATTGTCCTTTTAAATTAGTCGTTCGTACCGTACCGACGAAGATGTTGATCCGGCCGATCGTCACGACGGATCCGGATTCGAGGTGATCCGACTCTGGCCCCCAGCCGGAATCGTCCACCATCTTTTTTCCTCTGCGGTCGATGTAGATTTCGCCGACGACGAGATTCTCCATATTCTTCCGAGCTTCTCCCGTGATGTAAACACCTTTGGACGCAGGCCCCACGGTGGGCGCCAACTGTCGTGGGATAATCACGGCAGACGTTACCGGGGGTAACTGATCTTGGGGCAAGACGACACAGGTGTTTGGGAGAGGGTTTAGCTCAGAGGAAAACATGGTGCGATTCAATCTGGTAGCCGGCAATCAAAATCGCCGAGTCTCCAATCTCGATATAACAACTCAACTCTAGGATTACACTGGATGCTCGATACCAAGCGCTATATCTAGGGTTCTTAGATCTCTGTCTAAAACTAGACCTGGGGGTCGGTTTATAAAGCACCCGTACCCCCTGGCTTATTCCCCAAGGCGCACCCTGGATCCTACCCGGACACGGCGCACAAACCCTAGCTTTCCTTTACAATAACCCACAACCCGGGTTGCTGGGCCTACAAACTTGGGCCTCCACAAGCTTCCTTATCCTTAGCCGGATCCTGCGCACCGTCCTTTGGGCCGGGTTACTCCTTGGAGTTTGGCCTACCGGGTTATCATCCCCCCGTCAGATAACTACTGCGTCTTTATCTCCCAAATCTCCGGAGCCAGAAAATATCTCAATCTAACCCGAATTTCTCTCCACGCAATTAATGCATTTTACTCAGGAGAATCTTCTCCTGTAGATCCAATCTGTCCACGTTTTTTCTCGTAAAATGGGTAATCCTGAGAAGCCTCTGTGCAAAATTACCACCTAACCCTAGGGTTTAGGCCTCCGCCTATAAATACTCCACCGTACGGTCCCTAGGGCTCATTCGCCCCCCGAGCGTCCTTCGAATCAAAAGCTCGAGAGCTTCACTCTTCCCCTCACGTCGCCGCAGCCAGAGCATCGCCAGCGTTCGCCACGATCATGGTGAAGGAGAAGAGCCAAGCGTCCAAACCTGGAGGAACCGGAAAGAAGAGGATAGTCGGAGGCGCTTCTGGTTCTGTCGCGGCTAAGCCTGACCGGTCTGTGATGCAAGTTAACTAGTGTAAGTCAGAAATGACTCAAGGCCGGTTGACTAAGATGGAAGACGCCAACTTACTCCCGAAGAACTTGAAGTGGAGAGCCTCAGGAAACGAGACCCGGCCTGAACCAGGGCCGGGCGAGGTAATCGTCTTCGAGGCCCAGATTCTCCGTGGGTTTTGCCCACCCGGATCTCATTTTTTCCGTCGGCTCCTCAATTACTACGGTCTCCACCTTCAGGATATTCCACCAAACTCTATCCTCAACGTTAGTAACTTCGTAGTTCCTTGCGAAGATTATCTCCAAGTAGAACCTAACTTAGATCTCTTCCTCGAGTACTTTTACTGCAACAAACACCCGGAAGTAGCTAGGGGTGAGCTCATTCACTATGGAGGTGTCTCCTTTCAGAGGCGGAAAGACATCACCTACCCGGGCATTCCCCTTGCTAGTCATCCTAAGTTATGGCAAAAAACTTTCTTCTACATAAAAGACACTTCTCCCAAAGGTGAACCGGCGCTTCCGGATTATCGCCCTGAACGTCTGGTTTATACCAGTACCATGAACTCCTACGCCAAATCCTCTGATCAAGTCAAAATCCAGCCCCTCTTGAAGCGTGTAACTTCCTTGATAGTTCACGGGCTTACCGGTTTAGATTTAACCAAAACTTGGGTGGACTGGCGCATCCAACCCCTGAGCATCAGGAACTGGCTGTTTTCATGAATACACCGGTTTAGCAGATCCCATGCGATATTCCGAGTCTCCGGTATCTAAGTCTGATATGGTGACTTCCCTCAAGCTCCTGGTTGGAATAAAACAAGACAGGTTCTTTGACGTTGGCCTGGAGCCCTTTTGCGCTTCTAACCCGGCTCCTCCTGTAAGTTTCTATATTTTTTGTTTTATAAGCAATTTTCATTCCTTTAAACTGTGCATATTCTAACTTTGACTTTGTCCGGTCCACAGACCACAGACCCGTTCTGGGTTACCACGGAAGAGTCGGCTTCTCCTCCTGAGGACGATGAATCAGAGGAGCAAAGTGACAAAGAGGATGAGGTTTCTGAATTTGACTCCCTCGGTCACTTGCACAATCAATTTGCTGACGCTGATTACTCGCGGGATGAATAGGCGGAACAAGAGGGCGCTGAGTTAGGCGAAGGATAGGTCGGTGAAGAAGCGCCTGGTTAGGAAGCTTCGGATCAGATTACTCTGGATCTCAATCCATCTACTCCCATCACTGGTTCCAACGTGGTGGCTGAGAAGGAGTCTCTTGCTGGCCAAAAGAGGACCCGGCAAGCTGTTGCAAAGGTGCCTATCTCTAGACTGTCAAAAAATCCCTTGAAACCATCCTCACACACAGAGAAAAAGCAGGATGATGAAGAAGGTAGCAAAAGAAGAAGGACCGGAGCTCCGGGTCAAGTGAACTAGAAGCAGGTTTGCCTGAGAAAACTCCTCTCCGCCGGGTTTCGAAGGCTCGACTTTCACCTACTGCTTCATATCCCTTGGCCGGAAAAATCATGTCTGAGCCGAGTCGTCCTTTTCATTCAGATTCTCCAAACTCCAACTCATCCCATTTCAGCGGGGCCAGTGAGTTTTCATTAACTCCGGGTAAGCTAACCTTTTTACTTTTTGTGCATCACTTTGCTAACGTTTAGTCACTCAATCCGGCTTATAACCCTCTTCTCATTGCAGAGCCCAAGCTGTGCTAAAGGTTAACCCTATTTCATCTGTTGCTCCTGCTGCAAACCTCGAGGAGAAGGTTTTTGGAGAAGAAGAAGATGAACCGGATGCTTGATCGCCGGGTCATGCTGATGCTATGGTTGAAGAGACTGAAGAGGAGGTGAATCCATTTTATAACACACCGGCTAATGATCCTCCAGTTGAAGTTGTACATGTTTCTGATCCGGATGTAGTAATAACCGGGTCTCAAGCTGCCCAGGTTATTGGGACTTCCACTGTGCTTTCTAAAATCACAGAGGACCTGAAGGTAAAACTAGAAGAAAAGAGGGCTCCTTCTAGCCTCAATATCGAAGGCCAGGATTTTGATACCCTGGCGCAGGAACTTTCCGAGAACCGGCGCCGCGCCTATGGAATTATAGAATTTCTGAAGAAGAAATATCAGGTAACCTTGATATCCATAACCTGTAGCCCTCAATCTTCCAGTTTATATTTGTAATATAAACTTGAATATTTAGCATTGAACATTTTAAACCGAATAGTTGTAGCCCCCAAGTGTCGGTTTACAATATCATTGCAAACCGGGACTTGTTCTGCTTGTACTTTTAACCACCACAATTTAGGCTGAAATAGTGTAGCCCCCAAGTGTCGGGTTGCAAGCCTGTAGCTACCCGGAACTTAATCATAACCCATAATCCAATGCTTGAATCTGAAATAGTGTAGCCCCCCAAGTGTCGGTTTTGCCACCCTGCGGCTACTCGGGACTTATCCATGTGTTCGAATATGCTATTACAAACCGTAATTTCTTCAAGTTATGACTGAAACCTGATGATAACTTGTTCTGATGTAACCGATAATTTTCAGAGTCTTGAATCCTCCTCGCAAAAGGAGGTTTCAAATTTGCAGAGCCTGCTAGCACAAGAGGCTAAGAAGAGTGAGGAGGCCAGGACCTGGCAGAAGGAGCTAGAATATCAAATCACCGAGGAAGCCAAAAATTGGTCTGTTCTCCAGCAGGATTTTGACAACCGGGAAAAGGCACTTATTACCAGAGCAGAAAATGCTGAGAAGGACTTGGAGGAAACCCGGACTAGCTTCACCAAGGTTAAGGATCTGCTAAGAGATATCACCTGCAGTGTGTTTGGTAAGTTTTTCCGGTTCACTATCCCTTTGTTAATGCCTTGCATTTCCAGTTCAGTATCTCCTCTGCCTTATTATCAATAGCTTGGTTCTGATCAAAAAAAATTATTATAACTTGTAGTCAGAATGCATGGCAATAACCTCCAACTTCCTGACCTGAAAAGGCCTTGTTCACCTTGATTCGGCAGCTGTATGTTGGAGGTGGAGAATGCATTAAAGCCGTCAGGAACTGGGACAATCCCCCTAAGAGGCTTGGTGACATGTTTGTGGAGCTGACTCAAGTCCCTCAATGGATAGAAGAGCACAAAGTGTCATCCTGCCGTCACAGAGCCATCAAGGTTATGTCCCTGGCCAAAGCTTATCACCCGGAATTGGATCCAGATCTTCTTGTGAAGGGCTTCCCAGAGTATAAGGCGGATATGTCCAAGTACGACCGGAAAGATTTCGCCAGAATCGAGAAGGAGTGCCGGTTCCAGGCTTGCACCATTGCAGAGAAGGTTAAACTGAAGGACCTATGCCCGGGTTATGTTTCTCCGGGTTAGTGTAAGATGCCATTTACTCCTCAAGTTGTAATTGTAGTCCGCCAAGTTCCGTAGAACAGCCGGCTTTCTATACCATCTTCATCTAGTGCGCCTCAATCCATTACTCCTTCCGTTTCTGCTCCACCTCGCCCTTTATATGAACCGGAGAACATCAATGATGCACTGGCTTAGCTGGAGTGGAAGTACGTTTCTGGCGATGAAGTTGAAGGAATAGAGGACGTCCAAGTGATTGCTGAGGATAACCCGAAAGCTCAAGACCCGAAACCTGAAGACCCGGCGACTCAAGATGCTGCCCAGCAGAAAGGAAAATCTGCTGCGGAGTAAACATTTGATTCCTGCAAAAAAAAAAAATTCGACCCAGATGGGTTTGCAATAGGCTAGATGAACTACTTTATTTCTAGCTCTATTTTTTGAAAGTGCGCATGTGCACTTATGCTACAATCCGGTATGAAATAACTCTGTTTCCCTGTAAGGTTATGAAAAGTATTGTCGATTTATATACTTTTTGCAACATCTTCTATTTGCATGTGAAATTTTTCTTGACCTTGTTTTTCTTTGCTTTCTAGCTCAGCCGGTTTTTCGCATGACATATTATAGTGTGTACAACTCTGGTGAGTTCAGGGTCATAGTAACCCGGTTTTGCCGGGTTATAACATGATTGACTCAACCAGGTTTAAACATCTAGGTCATAAAATTGTGTGTAACCACTGACTGGCGGGCAAGTATAACCAATATATTTTGGCTTATGCCAGATTCTTGAGATATAGACTGTGCTCTAGCATCAACACCCAAGTAATCATATGTAAAAAGGTTGGACTTTCTGCCACAATGATAATTTCATGAAAAAAATCTCAATAACTCGGATATTGTCAAGTCTTGTTTTTATTGCCAATATAACATAGCGATTACAATGATCCTATGTATAATATGGCCTTAACTAGGCTATGTTCCATGGTCTTCCAGTTTCTTCCTCAGATGTTCGTGATTTATCAGCATCACGCATATAAATGAGGTAATACGATCCATTATGTAGTTTCTTACTTACTACAAATGGTCCTTCCCATGGACGACTTAGCTTGTGCATTCCGTCCTTTTTCTGGATCAGGCGTAACACCAAGTCCTCTTCCTGAAAACTTCGAGTCTTAACTCTGCGGCTATGATAGCGACGCAGGTCCTGTTGATATATGGCTGACCTAGATGCTGCGAGGTCACGTGCTTCTTCTAAAGAATCGAGCGAGTCTTGACGAGGTATCTCATTCTGGGTTTCCACATAAGCGGTCACACATGGTGAATCGTGACAGATATCGCTTGGCAAAACCGCCTCAGCTCCATAAGCCAGAAAAAATGGTGTGTAACCTATTGACCTGTTTGGGGTAGTTCTTATGCTCCATAAAATAGCAGGCAACTCTTCGACCCAACATCCAGCAGTTTTTTCTAATGGAACATGGAGCCTAGGTTTGATACCTTTAAGTAATTCCTGGTTAGCCCGCTCTGCTTGTCCGTTAGACTGTGGATGTGCCACCGAAGTAAGGTCTAGCCGTATATGGTTCTGTTCACAAAACTTCTGCATTGCTCCCTCTGACAAATTTGTCCCATTATCTGTTATAATGCTATGTGGGTAACCAAATCTGAAAATCGGCTTTTTTAAGAACTTGACTGTTGTAACCGCGTCACATTTACTGATTGGTTCGGCTTCTGCCCACTTTGTAAACTTGTCAACTGCCACCAGTAGATGAGTCTTTTTATCAGCTGACCTTTTGAAAGGTGCTACCATGTCAAGTCCCCAGACTGTAAAAGGCCAAGTTATGGGAATCATGCGTAAATCCTGAGCTGGCACGTGATCCTGCCTTGCATATCTTTGACATCCTTCGCACGTTCTTACTATATGTTCTGCATCAGCGTTTGCGGTTAACTAGAAAATCCATGTCTAAAAGCTTTATTGACCAAAGATCCGGAACTTGCATGGTGGCCGCAATCTCCTTAGTGGATTTGTTTTAAAATTTGACACCCTTCTTCCGGAGAGACATATCTCTGAAATATTTCAGCCGCACTTCGCTTGTGTAACTCACCATTGATAATTGTATATGACTTGGACCTTCTTGTAACCTGTCGAGCGATAACCTCGTTCTGCGGGAGCTCACCTCTCATAAGGTATGCCAGGTATGGTTCAGTCCACTCTGGGATTGTATGCAGGGCGGCTACCAATTCTGACTCTGAATCTGGATTTTCCAGGTCTTCCTCTTTTGGGACTTTAACCGACGGGCTATGAATTTCATCCAGAAAAACATTTGGTGGAACTTGTTTTTTCTGAGAACCTAGACGAGCCAGTGCGTCAGCTACTTCATTGAGACGTCGGTCAATATGATCAACTTGGTATCTTTGGAAATGTCCAGCTAGCTGAGTAACCGCCCGTCTATATGCTACCATAACTAGGTCTTTAGAATCCCAGGTTCCTGTGGCTTGTTGAGAAACAAGATCAGAATCACCCAAACATCGAATCCGGGTTATGCTCATATGTTTCGCAATTCGAAACCCATGGAGCAAAGCTTCATACTCTGCTGCATTATTAGCGCATTTAAATGAAATTTGTAAGACATAGCGAAATTTATCTCCTCTTGGGGATGTTAACACCACGCCAGCTCCTGAACCTTCCAGTTGTCGAGACCCATCGAAATGCATAGTCTAGTATTTAGTATCTGGTTTATCCGGTGAAACCTGTAATTGTGTCCAATCATTTATGAACTTGATTAGGGCTTAGGACTTTATTGCAGTCCTTGGATCATATTTGATATGATATGGCCCCATCTCAATATCCCACTTTGCAACTCTCCCTGTCGCTTCTCTGTTCTAAATAACATCAGACAAAGGTGTTGAACTAACCACAATAATAGGATGTTCCTAAAAATAGTATTTCAGCTTACGACTAGCCATAAACACCCAAAAAACTAGCTTCTGCTAATGTGGGTAACACTGTTTAGACTCTGTCAGGACCTCGCTTACATAGTAAACCGGCCGCTGGACAAGGCCTTCTTTTCCTTCCATCTTACGTTCCACAACTACCACCGCACTGACTGCCTTGTTATTTGCCTCTATGTATAGTCACATGGGCTCTTTCTTCTCAGGCGCAGCCAATACAGGTGTGTTAGAAAGTTGTTTTTTCAGGGCCTCCAATGCCTCATCGGCCTCTTGATTCCACACAAAGGTGTCAGTTTTCTTCAACAGTCGGTATAAAGGTATAGCCTTTTCGCCTAGTCTGCTTATAAACCGGCTCAAGGCAGCAACACAACCTGTCAGCTTCTGAACGTCCTTCAGGAAAACCGGCCTTTTCAGGTTATGTATGGCCTGAATTTTTTCCGGGTTTGCTTCAATGCCTCTCTCTGAAAAAATTGAAACCCAGTAACTTCCCGGCTGGTACTCCAAAGACACATTTTGTTGGATTGAGCTTCATCTGATACTTGCGTAAACTGGCAAACGTCTCTTCTAGGTTTGAGATCAAAGTGTCACCTTTTTGGGATTTGACTACTATGTCATCCACATAAGCGTGCACGTTTCGCCCAATCTGACTTTCCAAACACTTCTGGATACACCTTTGATAAGTTGCCCCTGCATTTTTCAAGCCGAAGGGCATTGACGTATAACAAAATGCTCCAAAGGGAGTAATGAATGAGGTATTGTCTTGATCCTCTTCCTTCATTTTGATTTGATGATAACCTGAGTATGCATCCAGGAAACATAGCAATTCGCAACCAGCCGTAAAGTCTATAATCTGATCGATACAGGGTAAAGAGAACGGGTCTTTAGGACATGCTTTGTTCAAATCTGTGTAATCTATGCACATTCTCCAAGTTCCGTTCTTCTTGAGGACGAGAACTGGATTGGCTAACCACTTTGGGTGTAATACATCTACTATGAGCCCTGTTGCGAGTAACCTGGCTATCTCTTCTCCAGTTGCTTTCCTTCTCTCATCACTGAAACGACGGAGGAATTGGCGAATAGGTTTCAAGTTAGGATCCACACTTAAACTGTGCTCAGGAAGTTCCCTTGGGACACCTGGCATGTCAGAAGTTTTACATGCAAAGATGTCCCAATTCTCACGGAGGAACTTGATGAGCACGCTTTCCTATATTCTAGTCATGTGAGCCCTCACGCTGAACTGCTTAGATGAGTCACCGGGGGTAAAGTCCACCAACTTAGTGTCTTGAGCAGACTTAAATTTTAACTTGGACTTAGCTGATGGCTTTTTGAACGAGGTCATGTCTTCTGGATCAACTTGCAGTTTATATAATTTCAACTTCTCTTCCGCACAAGCAGTCTCTGCGTATGTGGCATCACCTTCCTCACACTCCAAAGCTATGTCTCTATCACCATTGACAGTAATATTTCCATGGGGACCTGGCATCTTCAGCTTGAGGTAAACGTAGCAAGGTCTGACCATAAATTTCGCATAAGCTAGCCGTTCGAACAAAGCATGGTACAAACTTTTGAACTTGACCACTTCAAATGCTAACATCTCTGTCCTGTAATTTTCAAATACTCCAAAAGCAACTTCAAGGAATATTTTTCTGATAGGTTGTGCAGACTTACCAGGTACAATCCTATGAAACACGGTTGATGATGGCTAAAGTTGTTTCTCTTGCAGGTTCATCCTTTTGAACGTATCGTAGTAAAGTATGTTTATACTGCTTCCTCCACCCATCAATACTTGTATAACTTGTATCCTCCAACTTGTGGGGCCACAATCAGAGCCACTCCTCCTGGATTGTCAACTCGTGGAGGATGATCAGCCCGACTCCAGGTTATGGGTTATTCTGACCAGTTAAGGCACCTAAGAACAGCAGGAGCCACTGCATTGATAGCGCATTTCTGCACCTTGCATTCTCTCCTGCATGAACTGGTAGTGAATACATGATACTAGCTCGAGCTTAACTGCTTTGTATTTGTTTGAAAACCAGAATTTCCTCCTTCGTGACTACCACCCGGGTTAGTTCCCTGGTTACCCTGGCCATGATGAACCGGATTATGATTTCCAGGTCCAGAGTTGCCAGCTCCCAGGTATCCACCTCCCATATTTCCTGGGTTGCCACCTCCATTGTTTCCTGGTCCATAGTTGTTACTTCCGCTAGGTCTAAAACCCTGCATGATGAAACAGTTTTCCCAAGAATGATTTGCTAACTTTCCGTTTTTGTTGTGTCGAGGACATGGGCCCTTCAGAGCCTGCGCGAAGTTGTGTGGTCGAAAATTTTGATTTCCTCTAAAGTTGTTGCCCTCATGTTGGTTTCTATAACCTTTATTCGTGTTTGCCACTAGATCTGAGGTTCCTTCTCCATTTTTCCACTTGTTATTACTCTGGTTCTGAGGGTTGTTGTTGCTCTGATTCAGGTTCTGGCTACCCTTGGTCCTAGTTTTCTTTCCCTTTGCAGACTTCTCATCATCCGAGTATGCGCCCTTTGTTTTATCAGACTCCGCATACTTGGTCATGGCATCCATCAACTCGCTCATATCACTTACATATCGCTTGATGCGTCCCAGCTTATGCTTCAACGGGTCAAATCTGCAATTTCTTTCTAATGCTATGACTGCCTGTTGAGCGGTGAGTCCGACAGATGAATGTATAATTTCCGCGACGCGCCGAGACCAGTGCTGGGCAGACTCCCCTTCCTTCTGAACACAGTTTTCCAGGTCTGTAATAGTCGTCCGTCGCTTACATGTTCCCTGATTTTTTTTGATGAACTAGTCCTTCAGCTCCTGCCAGCTATTAATTGAATTTGCGGGCAAGTTCTTTGACCAGGACTTCGCAGGCCCTTCCAACATCACACTTACATACCGCGCGCATACTGCGTCGCTTACTTCCAATATTTCCAAGGCCATCTCATAGCCTTCTATCCAATCCGCGGGCTCCATGTCTGGCGTATAGTTTACAACTCTGCGAGGTCCTTTAAAATCAGCCGGTATTCTCTCGTTCCTGATTGCTGGACCAAGACACTGGATGCCAATCCCGCGAGACCTAGTCGGGGCAAGGTTTGAGACTGCATTCTGAACTAGGGGTTGAACATGACCCGGATTTCTGTTTTATGATTCCACAAATATGTGTCATGTATTTATAACTCCAGGTGCATAGGATACAGTCTGCCTGGGTGGGATTGGTTGCTGCTGGTTTGTGTTGCTAGAGCCGGCCGGAACTGGTGAATTTCCATGGTGACTTCTTGGCAAGGAATTCCTGCTATTGTAAGGAGTTGAGTGTATCTTGTCCTGGTTACTGTAATTCATCTGCTGAACCACTGCTGTTTGCAACATCTCGATTTCCCTCCGAGCTTCAATTCCAATAGGATCATTGGGGTTGACTGGAATCCGTGCCAAACTATTTGTTGCTGCCCAAATGTTATCCATTGGATTGTTGAAATGACCTGGTGGCGTATGAAACCTTTCCTGTAGAGGCTGTTCCGGGACCGGAACAGGATTCGGGTTACCATGCAGCTGGATAGGTGGCTGGAAACGTGCCGGATGAACTGGAACTGGATCAACTGGCGGGTTCATAGCGTGAACCGGCTGAGCTGGGTTAGGTGCCTCGGGCGTCCCGACCGGGGACGCGAACAGGTTCTGAAGGTTGGTAGGTCCCAATCCTGCGCCGAATTTGTTGTTCAACCGGGTATGATAACGTTTGATCTGTATTGAAGCTAACTCCCTTTGTCTGAAGTTTAGATGGATCCCCTCTCTCTCTCTCTCTCTAGACGCGTTGCTTCCCCCAAGACTTCTGACCGAGCTTTGTTTATACATGTTACCTCCTACTCGATCTCCCGACGGGCACGACTTATTTGTTTTCAAAGCCTCTCGATCTCTGTGTTATGCCGCACCATGTTCTCTGGGGTAATCGTAGTAGCCAAGACTTCGTTTAGTGAATCCATCGCAGCTATCAGCTCGGGCCTTGTGTTATATGACAGAGGGCCTGTTAAGTCAATCACTGTCTCAACCGGCCCATAGCTAGTTGGGCCAGGTCCTCTTCAACGCGGTTATGTTGGTCCGAATGGGGCTACCATTGGTGTTGTTCCTGCCCCTCCCCCGGTCCTCCTAGAACTGGACTCAAAGTTGAAGCAGTGCCTGTAATTAAATTGCCACTAGCGTCATACCTGGGCTCCATAGGTCGTGCTGGTCCAGCCATGTAAACAGTTGCATGATGAGTTGTTTGCGTTAGACTCTGCAGATCTGGCTCAAGGTCTCCTCCCAACCTGTCTTCAAAGAGCTGGTGGATGGATCTCGTTTCGTCACAGTCATCATTGTTTCCAACTGAAGATTCACCATCAGAGTATATCATCGTAGCCTCCTCCGAGACTGAGTCTGACTGCTGGTCTGGGTCCGTTCCTCCTACGAAGCCAACAAAAACGTGGATGCCACCGAAGGGGACTCGAAATGCTGACTCCACCGATGCGAACTATGGGCCCCACGTGTCATGGTTGTAGTAGTTTCCACGCCGGCTCCTCCTGAGCCGGCCTATCGCGAGCTTCTCGATCCCTGGTAAGGCTCCTTCCGAAAAGACGACGCTTCAGCGAGCATGCCCCACGGTGGGCGCCAACTGTCGTGGTGTTGTCACGGCAAGTGTCCTCATGTGAGAACTAGATTGCGAGGCCATTGCTACTGAGCAAAACTTTGAAAGGGTTAAGAGGGAAACGAGAGACGCGAGTTTACCCAGGTTCGGCCCCTCGATTGAGGGTAAACCTACTCCTGCCTTCTTACTATCAGGAAACAAGGTCTCGACTACAAAGGGTGATTACGACTCTCGATGTCTCGAGTTACCTTGCTATTGACTTAGAGCTTGTCTTACGTCCCGGCGCCTCGCCTTATATAGTGGTCGAGTTCCCCGGGTTACAAAGGATCCGGGTTATACCCGTCGTCGGAGTCCTAGTGAAATCCGGTTCTGGGTAGTCCCGTTCCGGTTCTCCCTGTGACCTGGTCATATTCATCCGGCCTTGGGCCGATCCCCAAGCCTTGGGCCCTTACACCTCCCGGCTGAGACCACGGGCCGGTCCTCTATCTTCTCTGGGTTACGCACATAGTAACCCGGGCCTTCTTCCTGCCGAGTGATCATCATGATCCGGTACTCCTTGCTATAAACCGTACCAACCACTCTGCGCCGGATCAAGTGTATTCCGGTTTATATGAGCGGTTGGTGAGGGTCCCCCTCACCTATTCCCCCAACAACTCCCAAATAGAGAATCGAATGGAGATCTCTCCATAATGAAATAAAGCAGCAGACAGAAATAAAAACAACACTCACAGCAAAAGTTTCTCTTACCAATAACGCTTCACTCCCCGGCAACGGCGACAGAAAATAGTCTTGATGACCCACAAGTATAGGGGGTGTATTGTAGTACTTTCTATAAATAAGAGTGTCGATCCCAACGAGGAGCAGAAGGTGTTGACAAGCAGTTTGGATGAAGGATTCACTATAAATACTAGCAGACAAGTTTTCAGGGGTTTTTGATATAGCAGATAAATAAGGTACAAGTAAATAAAAGACAATAATAATAATTGCAGAAAGTGTCCCAATCCTTTCTAGAGAAAAGGACAAGCCATTTGGTTTACTTATGATGATCAAACGTTCTTGAGGACACACGGGAATTTCGTCAAGTGCTTTCGCTTCATACAGCTAGTTAATCTTTATTGTTTTGATAGTTGTTGTGGGGGTGAACCTATGCTAATGTACTGCCCTAACTTGGAGTAATACATACTTGTGATTATACCCCTTGCAAGCATCCGCAACTAGAAGAAAGTGATTAAGATAAATCTAACCACAACCTTAAACTCTGGGATTCTACACTTCCTCCTGCATCGGTTTCCTAACGGGGCTTTAGGTTTCTGTCACTCTGGCAACCCCACAATTAGTAGCCGAATACACAATGCATTCACGTAGGCCATAAAGGTGAAGTATCATGTAGTCGATGTTCACATACACCACTAGAAGAATAGCACCACAACTTAAATATCAAACCATTAAATATTACTCATCATAATTCCACTACTAACATCTTGACTTCTCCCATGTCCTCAAGAACTAAACGAACTACTCACAAGACATCATATGGATCATGATCATAGGTGATATAATGATGAATAAGAATCTGGACATAAGCCTTAATTCAACGCTTTCCCTCAATAGCATCAACCATAAGGAGTAATTAACACCAGGAAAGTTTCCCTTATGAAATAGACAAGATTCAACCCTAGATGTTACAATGGAACAAAGTGGAGCGGTGGAGACGATGGTGATGGCGGCGGAGATGATGATGATGGTGATCCCAATGAAGTCTAGCTCGATGACCATTACGATGGCGATGATTTTCCCCCACCGGGAGGAATTTCCCCGACAGATTTCTCCCTCTCAGAGAGCTTTTCTCTCTCTGTTGTTTTCGCCTCGTGGAGGCGGAGGAATATTTCCTCGATGGCTCCCCGAGTCTTCGGGTTTTGGGGGGATAAAGTACACGAAGGGGCACTGGCAGTGGTGGGCCAGGGCCAGCACACCACATGGCGGCGCGGCCAGGGGTAGCCCACACCATGGCATGGTGTGGGCCCCTAGTGGCCACCTCTGCCTTCCCTTTTGGTTGGCTCCAGCATTTGGAAAAATAGGAACTTCCCGATGTTTTCCATGAATCTCTCATCAGAAATATGGTATCTTGACGGTCCTTTTTTCAGTAGAATTCTGGTTCCGGCAGTTAATTCTCCAATAATCATCAAACATGCAAAATAGATGAAATAACATACGTATCATCTCTAAATATGAAATATATCAATGAATAGCAGTAAATTATGATATAAAATAGTGATGCAAAATGGACGTATCACC
Organism: Alopecurus myosuroides; assembly: GCA_028641055.1. NCBI lineage: Eukaryota > Viridiplantae > Streptophyta > Magnoliopsida > Poales > Poaceae > Alopecurus > Alopecurus myosuroides. The sequence continues at coordinate 150,273,782 of CM054062.1, read as the reverse complement.
TCCCTACACGCCATGGACTCAAGGGTAGCAGGATCCGAGACTCCCACCACGCGGAATGACGATGCTCCTAGGAAGTATCCATAGTGTGATCGGCAAACCACTCCAAGGGCACCACCATTTCCGTCCCGGGACATTGCTGCATCAACATTCATCTTCGCACACCTCTGAGCAGGAGCGATCCATCTTGGGTGGGTGCATGTCTTCGCCTTCTTCTCTTGCACACTTCTTGAGTTTGAGATCGAGAGATCCCGAAGGAACTCTCAATGAAAGGTGTCTAGATAGTGGACTTTGGTACTCTTCTTCATGAATAATTTTCCTATGATTGCACCATATAGCCCAGAGAGTTACAGCCACTTTCGTGAACTCATCCGTAGTTAATGTCTCCATCAACAAGAAGAGCCAATTCTTCGCGGATGTGTTATCCGACCTGCACATGTGTTCCAGAACCGCTTCATCTGCAAGCGCCCACACACACCGCTCCATTTTGCATTCGATCAAGGAGTGTCTCCAGTTATCCTCCTCCCCACAAATAGAACACATGATCGTGTCTGTCGTGTGACGGTGATGTCGAACATCCCCTGTGGGTAAAGATTGATTGGAAAGGCGCCAAAGGAACACCCGTAATTTAGACGGGACCTACACCTTCCACATAGCTTGCCAAAGCTTGCCTTCCCTTGCTGAGTTGGAACCAGCTGATCGGTCGTGTATCCAATCTTCCCTTCTCTTCTTCGTATGGACCAAGAGATGGTAGACTGACCTGACTGAGAGAATCCCGAACTTCTCGTAATGCCACGCCCACATGTCCTCCATCCTCCTTATTCTCAGTGGAATGGCTCGAATTGCTTCGATGTCCATGGGTAAAAAGAACTTATGGAGTTGGTCTTCTTTCCACGAACAGGAGGTGGGATCAATGAGCGATGAGACCCTTTCTGGTGGTTCGTCCCCACAACATCCTAACGGTCTCAGCATAAAGTCTCGTGGAGTGAGTTATCATTCCACGGATGAGTTTCTTCCGCGGTACCAATTCTCCTAATGAGGCCTTGTTTCATCACATCATGACCTTCCACGAGAGCTCTCCAAATCTAGGATGGAGAGGAGCCAAGTGTAGCTTCCAGAAAATCTATATTTCGGAAATACACCGCCTTGAGAATCCTTGCACTCAACGCATCAGGGTTGTTCAAGATTCGCCAAGCCTGTCGCGCTAACATAGCCAGGTTGAACAATTCAATGTTTCGAAAGCCCAATTGAAAGTGCATTTCGTTTTCCCGGTGTTTTGTGTGTTAGTTAACAATACTAAGTACATTATTTATCGAGGTGTTTAGTGCGCAGGTGTTATACTTAACATCCGCAACGATCACCAAAAATATCGGCGAAGATTGGCCATTGAAATTTGGGACAGAGAGGAGCGGAATTATTCTAACCAGATTATTCTAGGAAACCGAATATTCTGGTTAGGATAGTTTCTGTCCAGTTCGGGACAGAGATGAGCCGGAATATTCGAACCGGATTATTCAAAACGAACCGTATATTCCGACTAAGGAAATTTTCCTCAAAATCGGCTAAGGACTGGAGATGGAAGTTACATAAGTGAACCGGATTATTCGTACCAGATTATTCCGAGTCAACCAGATAATCCGGTTGGGGAGCCAGAAGTTGACAGAAGCAAGCCAGAATATTCATACCGGATTATTCATCCCGAATCGGATAATCCGGTTAGAGTCAACGCAGTCGATATGGATCTGAGGAAATATGCAAACCGGATATTCCGGTACCCTTTTTTATTCTCAAATGGCTATATTTGAGTAGGGGTATAAATATCCCTCCTCTTCTTCCTTGAGCTCCAGTTCGTCCCAAGCATTGAATAGCAATTATTGAGCTCACCAAATCTTCAATTACTCCCAATCCTCCCACCAAACTTGTTGATCTTCGGAGGATTGAAGCAGAAGTCCCCGATGTACATCTTCAGTGAGCCGTTCTTAATTTCCACCTCACATTCTTGAGGGATTCGAGTCTACGGTTTCAATTTGTGGAGAACCTAGACCTCTTGATACCCTTGGTGATTTTTGGTGTTGGGAGCCCCCAATTTGGTTGTGGGTGTGTGCCCCAAGCTTGTTTGTAAAGGATTTGATTCCCGCCTTAAAGGGGATCAATAGTGGAAGGTGGACTGGGCCTTTGTGGCGGGGTTCATATGAGAATAGGGTGATGCCTTTGTGGCGTTGAGTAGGCCTTCGTGGCGAGCTCACACCCGTCCAACGAGACGTACTCCCTTAACAAGGAGGAACTCAGGATTACATCGTGTCTCTGCGTGCTTCATATCGGTTACCTCGTTCCCTTCCGCTTTACTTGTGCTTGTATTGTGTTTGTGCTTGTTGTTGTCATATAGGTAAATTCACCGTAGCTGCATTATGTAGGTAATTTACCTTTATGTCAAGTCTAAACTTGAAGAAAAAATAAAATTGGTCGTAGCACCTATTCACCCCCCTCTAAGTGCCCTCACTAACTGTTCAATTGGTATCAGAGCCTCGGCTCTTTTATCGGGCTTCACCGCCTAAGAGTTTAATATGGCCGATGTTTCGGATGTCGTCGGTTCTGTGGCGAGTGTCTTGATGGATGATCTCAATGAGTTGAAAAATTCATTGAATTCAAGCATGGAGAGCAAAATCGATGAATTGCGGACTCTCATGTTGCAATTCATGAAAGCCAAGGAACCGGCAACATCCAATACATCCCATACGGTTGAACCACCGGAGGGTGCCGAGGCTGGGGAAGATGGTGAACCACTTAAAGATGCTTCCGCTAAGAACTCCACTGATAAGGGTTTGGAAGGAAAAGGATAATTCCATGCCGTCAAGGGACGCTATTCTCCCGATCCTCCCGTCCCACATCCCCATATAATTCCTAGAGGAGATCCACCTAAAATTGATGCACATTGTTTTCGTGAATGGCAATATTATATGGAAACTCACTTGAACTCTTCTTGTATAGAACTTTGGAGGGTCACTCGGGATGGATACAAGCCACATGACCCCAAGAACTTGACAAGAAGAGAAGCCGTAGATTGTCAACTCAACTACACCGCCTTGTCTATTCTTAAACAAGCAGTGGGTCCTAACCACATGCCTCATCTTCAACAATATTCCACCGCCAAGGAAACATGGGACGCTTTTGTCGTCATGTTTGTGGGCAATGAAAGCATGCAAAGGAATAGATATGATGCCTTGAGCAATGAGGCTGAAGGGTTCTATATGCATGATGGGGAGAGCCAGGAATACATGTACCGAAGGCTCAAGACTCTTGCCACCGCATTCCACAATGTTGGTGCCAAGTACATTGATGATGCTTGGATCAAGAGGAAGTACATGATTGCTCTCATGCCATTTGAGCCCACGGACTTGAAGAGAATTCAAGGAAGACGTGACTTTTCTTCTTTGACCTCAACTCAAGTAATGCAAGAGGTGTGCTCCTATCAAGTGAAAACCAAGAATGCTCTTGACAACCGTGCTAGAGCCATAGGCATGCACAAAGGGGCATCGATTGCTTTGAAGGCCAAGGTTGTGTCAAGGGAGGTTGAGTATGAAGAAGAGTGCCATGAGGACTTGGCTCCATTGAAGGATCAATAATATGATCCCGTTCTCAAAGATGTCATTGCTATTACCGTGCATTTTTTTTGGAAGAGTCCACCCAAGGCCAAGGCATATGTTGAGGAGAAGACCAAGTCTCTCTATGACAATGATGGGACTCAAAGAGTGAGGTCTTGCTTCAATTGTCAAGATAAGCACCATTTCATTGCGGAGTGTCCCTATGAAAATAGAGAACTCCATAGTGGAAATCTAATTCGCGATGATAAGTCCAAGATTGCTTACAAGAAACCTCACTTCAAGAAGAAACCATTCAACAAGAAGTCCCCCACCAAGTTCGCGCTAGTGACTCAAGAGGAGTATGATTCCGGAAGTGATGAAGAAGAAGAAACCACAAGTGAAATGGCAGCTCTTGCCATTGCTTCAACTCCATCATCTTCATCTCTCTTTGAATCCCCCAATGAGAATCATCCTCACCCAAATGCCAAGTGCTTCATGGCTAAGGCCTCGGAGGTATCACCTTCTCCCAACTCTAAGACCCCAAGTGAATTAGAAAACCATGCTAGTATTAGAGTAGAAGATGAAATTCTCTCTTTGGAATGTTTTATGTCTAACATGCAAGGGGAAACCAAGAAGTACTTTGATCATCTCATGAGACAATTGGTAGAGGGCCATGAAGCTCTTGAGAGGAAAGGTGAGATTGAGAAGGGATGCGGATGAGATAGCATCTCTCTCCATGACTCTTGAGGAAGAGAATGATGGTAGAGTTTCTCTTGAGGAGGAACTTGAATCTATTGAAGATTCACATAATGAACTTGTTTCTAATATCATTAAGGAATTTGACCTTGCAATTTATAAATATAAAAAAGGATAAAGGATAAGGTTGAGTTTGGTGTTGGTCATGATAAACTAACCGAGGAGTTTGAAAAGATAACCAAGGCTCACAAGGCCTTGGAAAGTCAACACTCTTCCCTCAAAGAGTTACATGAACAACTTCAAACTCAACTTAACCAACTTAACAACCCTAGCACCTCTACTTCTTCTTGTGATCATGCAAATATTATTGAGGAAAATGCTAGGTTTAAGGATGAGCTAGCAAGGCTCAAGGGCAAGGGTCCTCAAGTTGAAAAGGTTGTGGCCTCTAACCCACAAGTGGTTGCCCCTAGCCCACAAGTGGTTGCCTCTAGACCACAAGTGAGTGCTCCAAGGCAACAAGTGGGAAAGCAAGGTCTTGGCTATGTTGCCAAGAAGAAGAACAAGAAGAAGAAGAGCAAGAAGAAGGACAACAATGGTGCTTCGGGTGGTATTTTCATTAGGGACAACACTACTTGTAGCACTCCCGCACAAGCTAACAATGTTGCTTCAAGTAGTGGTGTCATTAGGGACAACACTACTCGTAGCATTTCCACGAGAACTAACAATCCACACCATTTCTTATATGTTGATTATTATGGTGTTGTGCAAGCTAAATATGTTGGTCCTATTGTGGGTTACATTGACTATACCATTTGGGTTCCCAAGACCCTTGTTGCTAACATGAAGGGACCCTCCTCGGGTCCTAACGCTATTCAATGATCTCTTGCAGGACTATGCTTATGGTGGGTCTAAATGGATAATTGATAGTGGATGCACTAGTCATATAACCGGAAGCAAAGAACTTGTGACGGAGTTGCGCCCAAATGATATTAATGCAGCCGTCACTTATGGAGACATGTCCAAGTCTAAGGTATCGGGGTTTGGCAAGGTTGTGATTTCTCCTGATATCACTATCGTGGATGTCATGCTTGTTGAATCCCTTGGTTACAATTTACTTTCAGTTTGTGCTTTAGGGAGGATGGGTTTCTCCGTCTTCTTTGATCCTGATATTGTGGTCCTTTTGAGGAGCAAGACTCTTGACGTCGCATACATGGGACATGTTTAAAATGAGTTGTTCGTTGTGTACTTTTCAAAGTCTACCAACTCTCAATCAATGTGTCTTTTCGGAAAGACGGACGTGGGGTGGTTGTGGCATTGCCGCTTATCCCATGTCAACATGAGAATTTTGCAAAGTCTTCACAAAGGTGGCCTTATCCTCGGACTAAAACAAAATGTTTCTTTTTCCAAAGATCGCGTTCGTAGGTCGTGTGTTGAAGGAAAGATGCATGATGCCTCCCACAAGGCCAAGACTATTATCTCATCAAAGAGGATCTTGGAGCTTCTCCATGCTAATATCTTTGGTGCCGTGCCCGGGGCAAGTCTTGGAGGCAAGAAGTATTGCTTGGTGATTGTTGATGACTACTCAAGATACACATGGGTCTATTTCTTCAAGTGCAAGAGTGAGACTCAACAAACTATCTTCGACTTCACCAACCAAGTGCAACATCAACATAATGTCAAAATCATGGCCATTAGGAGTGATAATGGCTCCGAGTTCAAGAACTACACTTTGAATGAATTCCTTAGTGATGAGGGTATTCGTCATCAACATTCCGCTTCCTACACCCCCTCAACAAAATGGTGTAGCCGAGTGGAATAATAGAACTCTAATGGATATGGAAAGAACCATGTTGGCAGAGTATTCTTCTCCTCAATATCTATGGGCGAAGGCTATTTTCACCGCATGCCACTCCTCCAACCGACTCTACATCCGCAAGGGCTTGGACAAGACTCCGTATGAGATCCTCACCAGCAACAAACCCAATGTATACTACTTTTGTGTATTCGGTTGTAAGTGCTTCTATTTAATCAAGGGTGTTAGGTTGTCTAAATTTCAATCCAAAACTATTGAGGGTATTTTTGTTGGTTACGGTGCCGAATCCCACACTTATAGAGTCTTTGGAAAAGCCTCACGGATTGTCATAGAATCTTGTAGTGTGGTTTTCGAGGAAAATGATGGCTCCCAAGTGGCGCAATTTCATGTTTCTAATGTAGATGTTGAAATGCCTCAAGAATCCATAGGAAGGATGTGTGTGGGATTTTTTCGCCCCATTGAAAGACACCTTATGGCGACTCGAGAAGTACTATGCTCTATCAAGTGGAGCCCTACTCTATAATAGAAGAACAAGCCAATGAACCAAGTGATGCACCTAACCAAGAATATGTTGAAGACTCTCCTCTCATTGACCAAGTGACTACGCAAGATGCAACCACTCCTATCATTCATGCTAGTCAAGGTCCAGGCCAAGATCAACCATCCTTATCCTCCTCTCCTCAAGTTGAAGCTAGTGTTGAAGATGTTGTTGATAATGATGATGATGATGATGACGATCAAGGCCAAGTTGGTCAAGACGGGGACCCAAATGATCAAGATGATCAAGTGATTCCTCCTCGCAATAATGAGGAGATCGAAGCCCGTCGTGCTAGAAGGATAAGAAGAGCTTTAAAGCATATTAATGCTCAAGACAACAAAGTGTTGGAAGATGTTCAAGCTCTAAGATCCACAAGAAGGAAACTAGCACATTTTAGTGAGCATCAAGCTCACATATCTATGGTGGAACCAAAGAAAGTGTTTGAAGCTCTTGAGGACTCCGATTGGGTTGAAGCTATGCACGATGAGCTCAATAACTTTGAGCGCAATAAAGTTTGGAAGCTAGTTGAGAATCCCAAAGATTTCCACAATGTTATTGGCACTAAGTGGATATTCAAGAACAAGGAATTATTATAAGGAACAAGGAAAGATTGGTGGCTCAAGGCTACAGTCAAGTGGAAGGCGTTGACTTTGATGAGACCTATGCTCCCGTGGCTCGCCTTGAGTCCATCCGTATCCTTCTTGCATATGCATCTTTGCATAATTTCATGTTGCAACAAATGGATGTCAAAAGTGCTTTCTTTAATGGTCCACTAAAAGAGGAGGTATATCTTAAGAAACCTCCGGAGTTTGAGAACCTCAACTTTTCTAACCATGTCTACAAGCTTGATAAGGCGCTCTATGGACTTAAACAAGCACCACGTGCGTGGTATGAGCACCTTAGAGAGATATTGGAAGACCGTGGTTTTGAAGTTGGGAAGATTGACCCCGCCCTTTTTACAAAGAGGGTAAAGGGAAAGTTTTTCATATGCCAACTCTATATGGACGATATTATCTTTGGCTCAACTAACCAAGCTTTTAATAATGAGTTCGCAAAGCTCATGACTGGCAGGTTTGAGATGTCCATGATGGGAGAGCTTAAATTCTTCCTTGGCTTTGAGATCAAGAAATTGGATCGTGGGACTTTCATTTCTCAAGCCAAGTACACCCAAGACATGCTCAAGAGGTTTAATTTCCAAGGTGCAAATATGAAGCCATCTCCTATGCAAGTCAAATGCCACCTCAAGCGCAATCCGGATGGTAAATATGTGGACCAAAAGTTGTATCGTTCTATAATTGGTTCTTTGCTTTACCTTTGTGCATCTAGGACCGATGTCGTTTTGAGTGTAGGTGTGTGTGCAAGGTATCAAGCGGCTCCTAAGGAAATCCACTTAGTGGTGGTCCATAGGATCTTTCCGTATTTGGTTGATACCTCAAGGTTTGGTTTGTTGTACCCAAAGGGGGCACAATTTTTTCTCAACGGCTACACGGACTCAGATTGGGCTGGTGATCAAGATGATATTAAGTCTACTTCTGCGGCTTGCCAATTTCTCGGTAGGTCCTTGGTGAGTTGGTCTTCCAATAAGAAAAATTGTATATCTCTATCCACCGCCGAAGCCGAGTATGTGGGGGACGCTAGTGCTTGCACCCAATTTCTATGGATGAGGCAAACCCTCAAAGAGTATGATGTTAACTTGGAGAAGGTGCCTCTCATGTGTGACAATGAAAGTGCCATAAAATCGCCTACAACCTCGTGCAACACACAAGGACGAAGCATATTGAGATTCGTCATCATTTCATCCGGAATCATGTGGCAAGAGGTGATATCGAGCTAGCATATGTCCCCACCAAGGATAATCTCGCGGACATATTCACGAACCCTCTCTATGATGCAAGATTCATATTCTTGAGGAATGAGCTAAATATCATTGATTCTAGGAGTTTGACTTAAAGATCTTGCACACACCCCTATAGTTGATATGTGTTTGTATTTAGGTGTAGGCATGGACATAGGGGGAGTGTTATCCTAACACATTGGGTTCTCCCTCCCCCCGTTATTCCCAAAGCAAAAATTCATTGTTATCTCTCTTTTTCTAAATGCTGAATTGTGAGCTTCAATGTCGAGTATTGTCCATGCACCCAAGATATATCTTCGCGGTGTCATACCATGATCTCTTAAATGGTGGCTTAGGCCACCAACCTCTTCTTTGTGAAGACTTGGATCTTAGTTGGGGTTTATTTGATGTTTCATTGCATTTCTCTTGTTTTTCCTAGCAAAGTACATTCGTAGGAAAATCTCACTCACTTGGTCTTTTGTTGTTTGATTCTTGCAAATGAGTGGGATAAGTACTACTTCCAGTTTGGTGTTTCTATCCTAAGACTCTCTACTCAAAAACCAAACTCTATCTAGCACATTTGTCACTCCATTGAAACTAGGAAGTTTCCAATCAGAAGGAAGCCGGAAAATCCGGTTTAGTTTTGAACCGGAATATCCGGGTGGTACCGGAATATCCGGTTCATACTTGAACCGGAATATCCTGTCCGGCGAATCTACACATATCTGGAGGGGCACGGGGTGGATAGACAGTTCCTGCCTTTCTTCCCCAAGTCCCCTTCTCCACCAAAGCGCCGCCTCTCCGATTCTTGGCCTCCCGGGCCACTTCCTCCACGGGATCTGCGAGTTATTGCCCGGATCTCGTTCCCCATCACCTTGGGTTCATTTCCATCCAAGAATCTTCATCCATGGACACCGGTAAAGTTCAAAATCTTTGAATCTTGTTGCCATAACCCTACCTCTCCATGGATTCGTGTTTTTCTTGCAAATGCTTGGTAGTGGATGTTCCCTAGGGTATCTTATGCATGCTGGAGACAATATGTTAGATTCCCGTTTTCACCGATCTAGTTTTTGAATCTAGGCAAGGATCTATCTAGTGCTGGAATCGTGCACCCGGAATATCCGGTTCAGTACTGAACCGGAATATCCGGTTGAGTTCTGTCGTGCACCCGGAATATCCGGTACAGTATTGAACCAAAATATCCGGTTGAGTTATGTCCCAAATTTTGCCAGCACTGTTTTGCTCCTAACTAGAATTGATTCTCGGTCGTTGGGTGGACTCTTCCATATTGTTTTGTCATACGGTTCCTTCATTTGATGACATGTGTGCACTTACCCCCATTGCTCCCTTCTATATTTTTCCTTCACAGGTAGCTCTCACGCTGACAAGTTGGGCCCTCGCAAGCGTCCTTCGTACAAGGACACTAGTGATGAGGACCCTAGTGACCCTCGTCCTCCAAGGGAAAGCCGTTTGCCAAGGGGAAGGCCAAGTCTATTTCCACTAAGCCATCCTCAAAGAATAAAAAGGGCAGAGACATCAGGAAGAGCTACGAGTATGATGTGACCACTCGGGAGTTTGCACGGATTCGTCAGGGGGATTGGTACAACACTCCCAGAGATTTGGAGTGTGAGGATGCTCGGTTCTGGTGCAGGGAGCAGTCCTACATCTTTGATGACATTTATTCTGACTACGAGTTTCTTATCCGTCATATGCATCCTACCAAGTTCCAGTTCATCAAGGATAAGGAAGAATTTGCTGATGATGCGAGTATAATTGAGAGGTTTGGTCTTGTGGAGCTCTTGGAGACTCGGGTGCCCCTTCAACACCGATCTCGTTGTTTAGTTCATGTCCACTCTGGTTTTTTACTCCGGTTCTCCGTGCATTCTGAAGTGGATGACCTAGTCCACCCCTTGTGAGGCCCCATTTCACAGGTTGGGTCGGCTGCTTGGTTACAAGCACATTTCTCATCCTCCACTTGGTCACCATATGCATGATGCGGAGAGACCTCAGAGGGAGAGGACTATGGCAGAGATGTATGCTCCAGTATACACTGTTGGGAAGTTGGAAGGGATTCTTCCATTCTATGATCAGCTCGTGCGCCTCTTCCGGTCCTTCTTGATTCCTAGTGGAGGTAAAAATGATGCTCTCACCGGTACGCTTTGCAATCTTCTTATTCTGGCAAAGCAGTGTATGGAGGATGAGGATCCTACTGCTTCCTAAACGTTGAATGTCATGGATATTATCTTCGATGAGCTACACAATGATATGATTGGTGGTAACACCATCCCATATGGACCCTATATTATGATGCTGATCAAGGATTCCCTGAAGAGGGATTTTCGTGAGTTGCCTTTGCAAGACCATGCCTTCAAGAAGCTGTATGTCAAGAGGAAGAAGGCTGTACGTGTTCCTGTTCCTCCTCCTGAGGGTGGTTCCTCTATGGGAGGTGTGGCCCCTTCTAGTGCTTGCATGACTGACCCCTCCACCACTTTGCGCAATGTCAGGAAGCTTTCCTGGTTTCAGCGCAATGTGATGTGCATGAAGGTGGATATCCACAAGGAGCAGTACTAGGCCTACCGCAGGGACACTGCTATTTCCAGCTCTCAGCGTCAGATTCTTCACCACGTGAGTGGTGCTACTGGTGATCTTCCTGCTGCCCTTGTTCCAGAGTCCTATTCTCAGTGGTCATCCAGAGACCGTACCCCTTGGGAGCGGATTGAGGAGGCTCTTCATGCCACATCTGCTTCTTCCAGTACTCATGTTGGTGATGATTCCGATGAGGAAGATGAGGATGTGGACGAGGATCTGGAGAGGTTTGCTGAGGGTGCTTCTGATGCGTCAGCTAGAGAGTCGTCTGAGCACTCGGATGCTTAGCTTGTCGTTGGGACACTAGCACCACTACCTATCTCCTTTTTGGTGTCTCTATTCCAAAGGGGGAGAAGTAGTATTAGGCCTACGGGATTTGCATGGGTCGGGCACAAGCATATGCTTTTACCATTTTTTGAGAGCTTGTGTCCATTTTAGTCATTTTCATGAACTATTTGCTACTTATTGTCTCGTTTAAAACTATGTGCTATTATGTGTTGTGAGACAATGGTTACTATGGTTATTTGGTTATCTATGGTTATCTATGATTATGTTGAGGATATTATCTATTATTGTGCTTCGATATGCTTGGCATTATCTCTACGCAGAAGGTATCTATTTCAACTTCCTCAACATGTTGGTTATAGTTTGTTGGCATGTTTGTTTTACTTGTTGGAAATTACTCTCCGTATGGATATTGCATATTTTGCATTTGAGGCAAACAAAAGATATGCATATGTGTAGGGGGAGCAATTTCCATGTTATTTCAAACATGTACTCGTCAAGGTTTTATTGCAAATCTTAGTATTGTCATCTAACACCAAAAAGGGGGAGATTGAAAGTGCATTTTGTTTTCCAGGTGTTTTGTGTGTTAGTTAACAATACTAAGTACATTATTTATTGAGGTGTTTAGTGTGCAGGTGTTATACTTAACATCCACATCGATCACCAAAAAGATCGGTGAAGATTGGCCATTGAAATTTGGGACAGAGAGGAGCCGGATTATTCTAACCGAATTATTCTGGGAAACTGGATATTCCAGTTAGGATAGTTTATGTCCAGTTTGGGACAGAGATGAGCCGGAATATTCGAACCGGATTATTCAAAATGAACCGGATATTCCGACTGAGGAAGTTTTTCTCAAAATCGGCTAAGGACTGGAGATGGAAGTCACAGAAGCGAACCAGATTATTCGTACCGGATTATTCCGAGTCAACTGGATAATCCGGTTGGGGAGCCAGAAGCAAGCCGGAATATTCATACCGGATTATTCATCCTCGATCGGATAATCCGGTTGGAGTCAACAGAGTCGATCTGGATCTTAGGAAACATGCCAACCGGATATTCCGGTACCCGTTTTCCTGCTCAAACGGCTAGAATTGAGGAGGGGGTATACATACCCCTCCTCTTCTTCCTTGAGCTCTAGTTCGTCCCAAGCATTGAATAGCATTTATTGAGCTCACCAAATCTTCAATTACTCCCAATCCCTCCCACCAAACTTGTTGATCTTCGGAGGATTGAAGGAGAAGGCCCTGATCTACATCTTCACCGACCCGTTCTTCATTTCCCCCTCACATTCTTGAGGGAATCGAGTCTAGGGTTTCCATTTGTAGGGAACCTAGACCTCTTGCTACTTTTGGTGATTCTTGGTGTTTGGAGACCCCAATTTGGTTGTGGGTGTGTGCCCCAAGCTTGTTTGTAAAGGATTTGATTCCCGCCTCAAAGGGGATCAATAGTGGAAGACAGAATATGCCTTTGTGGCGGGATTCATCGGGGAATAGGGTGAGGCCTTTGTGGCGTTGAGTAGGCCTTCGTGGCGAGCTCACACCCCTCTAACGAGACGTACTCCCTTGACAAGGAGGAACTCGGGATTACATTATGTCTCCGCTGCTTCATATCGGTTACCTTGTTCCCTTCCCCTTTACTTGTGCTTCTCTTGTGTTTGTGCTTGTTGTTATCATATAGGTAAATTCACCGTAGCTAAATTATCTAGGGAATTTACCTTTATGTCAAGCCTAAACTTGAAGAAAAATTAAAATTGGTCGTAGCGCCTATTCACCCCCTCTAGATGTCCTCACTAACCGTTCACCAATCCGCCCGCGAACTTTGGTGAACACATGACCTCCCAAGACACCCAAGCCGTCCTCCTTTTGCCATTCTTACTTCCCATCAAAAGCTTCGAAGAGAGGAATTGATTGATTTGCATAAGCCCACTAGTAGCTTGAAGTATGTCATTGAGAAAGTAGGTATTGTTTAGGCCACGAATTTGATTAGAACTTCTTTTCCTCCAGAATTTATAGTTTGTTCCAGCCATCCTTGGACCCGCTTCCATATTCTCTCCTTAAGATACTTGAAAGCCCCACTCTTGGCCCTTCCAATGTTCGAAGGCTTGCAAAGATACTTCCCGTTGAGCGTCTCGTTTGGAACATGAATATATCCTTCACGAGTTGTCGAGTATTTTCTAGGCATCTCTTGCTAAAGAAAATAGAGGATTTGTCCAGATTAATTTGCTGATCTGACGCGTTACAATATTTTTCTCGCGTTGTTGGGCATGTACAATGGGGTGACGTCAGCCTTCTCTTAGAGTTGCCACGTTGGATTTTTGTGGTTCGGATCGACGGAGTAATGGAACTCGATTATTATCGGCCTTGTTTGGAACGGAACAATAGATGCAATCCATTTCAGTGTCATCATAAAAGAGTTTCCATTGGCATGATGATAGCTCGCATATTCTTATAAATACAATGCGAGTTGGAGGAGAGAGAATTAAGAGAAAGAATGTTGTCTTCCCTTAGCTAAGGGATGATCTTTTAGATAATAAGAGAAGGCTATTTTCTCCTTTGTACTATATGTCTCCTCTTAAAAACATAATTTCCTACCAAAATATAATTAATTATCATTAATTGCTATGCATGGCAATAAGAGATAATGCATTGTATAACCATATATTTTTCCTTCTCTATATGACGTGGATAGCTAAGAGAAGGTGTGTCTTCTCTACCATTGTACATGTCCTTAGAAAATATTAGTGTTATCTTTAGACTAATGTAGCAGTTAGGATTTCTCTATCATAACTCCCTAACGGTTAGAATTATTGGCGTTGTCCAACCTATGCCGAAGAGACGTGAAACTTGTAAACCAACCCTGTACTCATGATGGTTGGCTAGTATAAAAGGCCATCGGTCACTGTCAATGAAGATAGACGATTCACTTCTATTCCTTTTATTCTTCTCACAGGTTACTAGATCGCCCTCGCAGACCCGCTGAATCAATTGCCGGGCCCACCTCTTTATCAAAAGAAAAGTAGTGTGGCAAAAATATATTGGTCCCACGTGTCCGCCAAAGTGAGAATGTGAGAGGCTCCTTGCCTTCACTGAGGCTACTGACACCTGAAAGAGAAAAAAAAAAAGGGCGTCGGAGCTTCGCTACCGGAGAAGAAGCGCTCGACCAGAAGAACCGAGGTACCCATTCCATCTTGCATCAAAATTTCGTGTATCAGTATTTACGTGGGCTGCGGATTTGATCCCCTTCCATTCGGATCCTGGTTCGATCTATTGATTGGAGAAGTGGGCGTCTTATCCCCATTTCTAGGCTCGAACCCGTCCACCTCTCGATCTCGTAATTGGTGGGTTGACCTAGGTTTTCTAGGACAAAGTTATGCAGCTGTGATGTATTCGAAATGTTGGGAAGTCGACCATATTTCGTTGCCCATACATCGGATGGATGGGTTGTTGTCTGAATTTAGTAAACTGCAAAGAACCTTCATTATTTCTATAGAAAAATAGCCATGAAAACAGGAAAAAATTGGTTAGCTAAACGGCCAAATAGGAAAAAGCTGGTTGGGCCAAATGGGAATGTCATAATCCACTGCAGTGTGCCAAATGCTACCTTAATATTCGGTTCTTCGGCAGTTCAATTGCTAAATGTTGTGATTCCGAGAAGTGCTGGTAGGCTGGGACACCGAAAATTTATTGTACAGTGTTACATTTTTCCCAGAAACAGAAAAGGCCAAGATAAAGAGAAAAAGCCAAAACTCAGAAGCACTGTCTAGGTTTCCAGCAGACATAATTTGTGTATAGATATACAAATTCGCTTTTACTATAGTTCAGCTAAATCATGATTGATGCACCGATTGTAGTTTGTAACTTTGACTGGAAAATCTGGAGTGCAAACTTGCTGGATTCATTTCTTTTCTGAAGCTAATGATAATTCTTTCAGGCTGTTGTGGTATGGCTCGGAGTTTAATTGAGAACAAGACCAGAACCGCTGTATTTGTACTTTTGGTATTTGGCCTCTGTTCCTTCTTCTACCTTCTTGGTGTATGGCAAAGAAGTGGCTTTGGGAGAGGGGACACCATAGCAGCTGTGGTGAATGAGCAGACCAAATGTGTGCAGCTGCCAAACCTGAATTTTGAGACCCACCATAGTGCATCGGATCTTCCAAACAACACTTTCAGTTCTGAAGTTAAAACTTTTGAGCCATGTGATGCGCAGTACACTGATTACACTCCTTGCGAGGAGCAAAAGCGTGCGATGACCTTCCCTAGGGATCAGATGATATATCGGGAGAGGCATTGCCCACCTGAAAAGGAGAAGCTTTACTGTCTGATTCCAGCACCAAAGGGTTATGTTGCTCCTTTTCCGTGGCCGAAGAGCCGTGATTATGTTTCTTACGCCAACGTGCCACACAAGAGCCTTACTGTTGAAAAGGCCATCCAAAACTGGGTGCACTATGAGGGCAATGTATTCAGGTTTCCTGGTGGCGGAACACAGTTTCCTCAGGGTGCAGACAAGTATATAGACCAGCTTGCTTCTGTTATCCCGATTACCGAAGGGAAAGTGAGAACTGCGCTCGACACTGGTTGTGGGGTATGTGAAAGTGTTGACATTAAATATGCAAACATATGTTCAATAAGAACCGCATTGTTATGCTATACACTTTAGTACTTGATTATTATTTTTCATTTGTTTAGGTTGCCAGTTTGGGCGCTTACTTGTTGAAGAAAAATGTTTTGACTATGTCATTTGCACCAAAGGATAATCACGAGTCACAAGTACAGTTTGCACTGGAAAGAGGCGTTCCTGCATATATCGGTGTCCTTGGATCAATGAAGCTCTCGTTTCCATCTCGGGCCTTTGACATGGCACATTGCTCAAGATGTTTAATTCCATGGAGTGGAAGTAGTAAGAGCACTTTTAGAACATTTCATCGTGGCTTACATGGTCTCCATAAAAATTCTAAACCTCTGTTGATCTTGTTGTACAGATGGTATGTACATGATGGAAGTTGATAGGGTACTTAGGCCCGGTGGGTATTGGGTATTATCAGGCCCACCCATTGGTTGGAAGATTTACTATAAGGGATGGCAACGGACCAAAGATGATCTTCGTAGTGAGCAGAGAAAAATAGAACAATTTGCAGAACTTCTTTGCTGGAAGAAGATTTCTGAGAAAAATGGTATTGCCATATGGAGGAAGAGATTAAATGACAAGTCTTGCCCCAGGAAGCAAGATAATTCAAAAGTTGCCAAGTGTGAGTCGACAAGCGACAATGATATATGGTGAGTGCCATTCCCTCTCACCTCGCAAAAAAGAAGTAAATTCTATCTATATTTTTCTAGTTTTATCCTTGGATTGATTTCCGTCACTACATAACTACATACAGGTATAAGAAAATGGAAGCCTGTATAACTCCCCTTCCTGACGTTGGAAGTGTGTCAGAGGTTGCTGGTGGTGAACTAGAGCCATTTCCCCAGAGGCTCAATGAAGTACCACCTCGGATAGCCCGTGGTTTTGTACCTGGTTTCTCAGCTCAGACATATGAGGAGGATAATAAACTCTGGCAGAAGCATGTTAATGCTTACAAGAAAACCAATAACTTGCTTGCTACTGGAAGGTACCGCAATATAATGGACATGAATGCAGGTCTTGGTAGCTTTGCTGCTGCACTGGAGTCCCCAAAGCTATGGGTCATGAATGTCGTTCCGACCATTGCAGATGCTTCTACTTTAGGTGTAATCTATGAGCGAGGATTAATAGGAATGTATCATGACTGGTACGTGATACTGCCATATTGCTCCCCTGGATTGATACTTTGGTCATCCATTTTGTTTCTCGCTTATGTTTGTCATGCAATTTTTTGTGCATTTTGGTAGTTCTGCCTTTTGCAACAGACATTTTTACTTTCGCTGGTTCACTATGTGGAACACTTGTTTTTGTCTGTTATGCAGTGCATTTACTTCAAGAAAACTGTAAAAAATGGTAGATTCATGTATCTGTTGAGATGACCTATTTTATTTTGAGGATTTGTTTTCTTGTGTTAATCATAGTTTCTTTGTTGTTGTTACAGGTGTGAAGGGTTTTCTACTTACCCAAGGACATATGACCTCATACATGCTACTGGTGTCTTCAGTTTGTACGAGAACAAGTAAGCATTTCAAAACCACAATGTGATCCTAAATTGGTAGATCTTGCTGGCTGATATTACCTGATTGCTCAAAAAAACAGGTGTAAATTTGAAGATATACTCCTGGAAATGGACCGGATCTTACGCCCAGAGGGCGCAGTTATAATCCGTGACAAGGTTGATGCTGTTGTAAAGGTGGAGAAAATAGCCAAGGCCATGAGATGGAACACAATATTGGCCGACCATGAGGGTGGCCCTCGTGTGCCTGAGAAGATACTCTTTGCAGTCAAGCAATACTGGGTCGCTGACAGCAAGAGCCGCTAACTTGTTCTGATTATTTTTCTGTAGCCTCGCGGATAATTTTGTTTCTGGCAGCGTTCATTGCAAGGAAACATTAGGGTACAGGTTGGAAATCATGACACGTCAGAGTAGAGAACTGGTGAACCAAAGTAATCATAAACTGCAGGGGAGTAAGGCCGAGCGCACCTGCCGGTTATCTGTTCTCCAGATCATTAATGTGCCTGGTGCAAAGGGGGCTCACCTTTATTAGAAGGCAAAGCTCCTTGCAGTTTTAGGACCTTCTCCACAGTGTTTTGGCAATGCATGAACTATGAGCCGCTTGAGTTCATTTTTGTGGCCAGCACAGGTGTTCAGAGAACCTTGGATATAGTTCCGCTGCCTTGGCCCCAATTTTGTTTCTGTTGTACTCTTAGGAAATTGTGAACTGGAGTGTATCTGAACAGATAGTGCTGTTTGTACTGGAGCTGAATGGCAAAAACAATTTTGAGTCTGTCACAACATTTTTTTTTTACTTTTTCATGAAGGACAGCAGATGTACCTTTAGTCTCGTTTCCTCTTGACCTGCATCAGAATGTGTGTTTTAATTCATGGAATATCAGTGAACAGATGAAACTCCGGCCCTATCGCTTTGTCAGTTTGGTTTGAATTTTCGAACGCGTTGGTTGGAGAAGCACCGCCGCACCAGCCAGGTCGCCATCCATGCGAGCTGCCGATGCGCATATATATCCGCCCTCCACCTGTCCGACCGCCCAGGTTGTACTAGTATAGAAGGCATCGCCCATGAAGCTGTCGAGTGCCTGCCGGCCAAGCTGAGCGGAGGCTCCGAGGCGACACCGGAAATTTGATGCGCCCGAGGAACCATATATAATGGGCCATTACATATTTGCATCCGAGGTGACGACGCGCTACGCTGTTGTGCTGGCCCGAGGAACTATATATAATGGACGTATCAAGGCATTGATACGTCCACATACATGTATCTAGCAGTACTTTGTGGTGATGCAGATGGCCGACCAACGTAGATGCCATCATCGTCTGCAATCACAAGGAGTCGGTGATACTGAAGATGGCCGTGGGGCTGCAGAGCTTCGTCAGGAAACAGGTACTGCTACAAAGCCTACAAGTTGCTCCTACTGATAATTTCCGCATAGATGTATTTCCTCCGTCTCATAATATAAGATGTTATTACAACCAATATACTCCTATATTCTACAGTATAAATACTATGTTTACAAGTATACTGACAATGAATCCGACATGCTTAATGTATGCCACTTCTGAGGAGCTTACAGATAGTCCCTGATTCCTTGCCCATTCAAGGTAGCTAATTGCTACCCCTCTTTATCCATACTAGTAAACATTGCCCGTGCGTTGTAATAGGAGATTTTTCTTAACTTTGAGCCCACTTGACTTGTCATTTTGTGGGACAAACTCCTTACTCGGATCCGTAAAATGTTTTGATCGAGAGCGAATTACTCAGTTCCCTGTTTTAGATTATGACTTGTTTCACGCGGACTTGCATTGCGCATTTAACCCGACTTCGTTTTGCATAAAGCATTATTTTATTTCTGTAATGACTTGGCAGACCATAAAACCAGCCGCTTTCAGCGTTGATAGCTAATTAGTCAAAACACACTGTCAGGAGGTAGTGGCTTCCAGCGTGGTCGTGTTCCGTAAAGGACAGTGTTGGGCGTCCTATGGGGGTTCGAAATTTTCCAAAACCCCGGATCCTCGTGCTGACACGTGTCCAATTCTGCTCTCAATTACATGAAAACCCGCTTCACTTGTGGGGATACTGCAGAACTGCGCGCGTCGGCGGGAACAACCGGCCACAAGATGCTAGCCAACCTACCAGGAAAAAAATGCAGCGGGAAGCACAATGGGAAGGTGAGCCACCGAGTCCTCTCCCCTCCAGCGAACTCCTCCCACTGAACGGGAACGTCGACTTGAGCCGATTCTGTAGGGCGACAACAGGTGCACGCACGAGGCCGTGCTCTGGGCATGGATCGGAAGGTAGAGTACCATGGAGTACTAGATTCACATGGGCGGCCAGCGGAGCACATGGGACCCGAAGGACCTAGGGTCTTGGGGCAGAGCATGGCCGTCCTAGGTGTGGCATGACGGATGGCCCAGGCGGCGAATTGCTCCTACCCTAGTCAGAGGAGCGTGCGGGCAGATGCATGCTTGGCAGGAGCGAGCAGAGGCAGAGATCTAGCGCTTGCAGAGCCATGGCATGGCAGGTCTATAGGAAACCCTAGAGTATGGAGAAGCGGGGCCGGGATCGACACAGCGTTGAATCTGGGAAAAGGGCGAGGGGAGTCGTCTGGTCGGGGTAGAGGAGAAATGAAAGAATTCAAATGGTACTGTGGCAATTTGAGTGTAATATGTGATTTGGTAGGAGGAAAAAAAATCGTAAAATAACTGACGAACCGAAAGAAACCTTCCTCTCTGTATTGCTCACTTCGTATCAAAATATAACATGTTTAAGTGTTTTATAGATAACACGTATATAGATATGTTTAGTGTTTAGATTCAGGTGCATCTTACGCTAAAACATGTCGAGCTACGTGTTGTCTAGAAAACGTTAAAATATTTTATATTTTGATACGAAGGTAGTATAGGTATAAATATAAATGTTTTAAAAATTAAGCCCATTAACTGCAGCTAATGGTATCTCTCTTGATTAGGGTGCTGTGGTGGCGTGGCACGGAGCTCAACTACCGAAAACAAGACCAGAACCATTCTACTTCTGGTTCTGGTGATTGGTCTATGTTCCTTTTTCTACCTCATGGGCGCGTGGCAAGCAAAACACTACGGAAGAGGAGACTGCATAGCAGCAATGGTGAACGAGCAGACCAAATCTGTGGTTTTGAAGGACCTTCATGTTGAAACTCATCTTTCTCTCGGTGGCACGCCCTCGTGGAGATGACTGCATCCCTTTTTACGTTTACTATGTTTTTCTAGATGATATGTATTTTAGTTTGTCTCTTGAACCAACTATGATTTACATTAACCAATGACTTTTTTGTAGAACTCCTGATTTGTGTATGTTTATGTCACTGTTCTAAACCATACATTGATCATCTTGTATTACCAATATGGCCATATGGGGTATAGTTATGGTCGAATTTGATATAAAATTTTGTAATAAGAGATGACTTATAGATAAATTCTTCAGAATTTGTCAACTTTTTTTAGTGGCAAAAACCTCACTTACCGTACAAAGTGTGAGTTATTTGCCACAAGAATTGTACAATTGGAAACTTCTTTCAAATGGATGCTATTGATGATTGGCGTCTCTTTACGGGACTTGTGAAAATCGCTTAGCTAAAATTTGCAGTGCAAGAGGTTGAATACCCTGGTCACATTCTGGTCATCTAGAGCATTTTGCGTGAGAGGAACAAAAGGGCCTTTGAGAATAACAACAAGCCGATCAACCTTTAGCAGATTAAAATCCATGCTAGAATTTGGGTTGTTGCAAGCAAAGGTCACTTCATGTTGTCTACTTAATGTCTGTGGTAGTCTCTTGCACTTTTGTAAGTTTTGCTGATGTTTGTGTCAGCTAGGTCATTTCTCTAAGCAAACTCAGATTCAAATCGGAGGAGTACGCCATGCTAATGTGCCTTGGATGATCCAAATTTTGGGAGTTGGCAGGTTTTGCTAGAAGCCGCTACCAAATATTAGCCGAGTAGGTGTACTCGTGTCATGTCTAAACGTGTGTGAACCTATAGGGTCACACACTTAAGGCAGAAGAAGCATAATTCGGATTGAATCCGAAATGGGCTGGAAATGGACTCTGGAGTGGGATGCTTAGTGGCAGCCCATTATGGGGACGTCTATATAAAGGAGAGGAGGTTGTGTGTTTTAGGGTTGCTAATTTCGCACCACATTCCACCTCATCCACCGTCTCTCCACGCCTCTGCCGCCCGCGCGGACCTAGCAGTCTGGCGAGCGGTGCTTCCACGCCGCACGTGTGGATACCGATAGAGGTATTGCATCTGTAGCACTTGGACGAGCCGCCAAGAGAACCTGTTCGTGGGAGCGACGAGATCCGTTGGATTCGTACGACTACCCTTCCCCGACCCGCTTCACCGAGATCGGCCCAGAGCGTACACTGGTAATCTCCTGATCTATATTTTGCAGCGGATCTTGGTTGACGTGGTAGAAATTTTGATTTGCGCTAGTGTAGCATACCCCGTTTTTCTTCAAAAAGCGCCCAGTGCGGCGCCTCCCCGAGGTAGCACTCGCACAACACGATGAAGCATGGTATGTGTTGCATCGAGTTTGGTGGGACATCGTGCAGTTGCACGCCATACACCGCCATGAGCGCAAGAAGGAATGGATGAAGGGGAAAGGACACTCCCCTAAGGACGTGGTCGACGAAAGCCACCCGCTTGTTGGCTTCTGGGGTTGGGCGAGCCTCCAAGCCCGGGCGCCTCCATGAGCGGCTTGGACCAGCCCTTCACGTTCGACGTCGGTGAGCAGTTTCGCAGTGCCGATGGATTTACTCCATTTTTCTCCCTTCCGCCGCTGGCTCTCCGTGCCGCTGGCCACCAAGGAACCGTCGTTCTTGCGGGTGTGCACCATGGTGCAAGGTTGGTGACTCTTGGGAAGCACGGTAATGGTTCTGTCGCAAGGAGAAAGAAGCAGATGCTGGCACAAAGAAGGAGAAAGGGAAATTTTTACCCTTCTCCCCCTACGATATTTATAGCAGGGTGAATTCATCCCCTACAGCAAAATCAGGAGTCTTTTGAGCAGCATCAAGAGTCTTACTAGCATAATGAATAACATTCAACTTCTTATCTATGCGCCGTCCAAGAACATCACCTACAGCAAAATCACTAGCATCACACATAAATTCAAAAGGTAAATTTCAATCAGGTGGTTGAACAATAGGAGCAGTAGTTAAAGCCTTCTTTAAAGTCTCAAAAACTTCCTTACAATCATCATAAAAAACAAATGGTACATCTTTTTGAAGAAAATTAGTAAGAGGTTTTGATATTTTAGAGAAATCTTTAATAAACCTCCTATAAAGACCAGAATGACTAAGAACACTACGAATACATTTAACATCCCTAGGACATGGCATTTTCTCTATGGCTTCCACTTTAGCTCTGTCAACTTCAATCCCTCTTTCAGAAATTTTATGTCCAATAACAATTCCTTCATTAATCATAAAGTGACATTTCTCCCAATTAAGAACAATATTAGTTTCCTCACATCTCTGCAGAACTTTATCAAGGTTGTGCAAACAATTATCAAAAGAAGTTCCATAGACGGAAAAATCGTCCATGAATACTTCCACAATCTCTTAACGAAAACCATGAAAAATAGCAGACATGCATCTTTGAAAAGTAGCGGGAGCATTACACAAACCAAAAGGCATACGTCTACAAGCATAAGTATCATAAGGACAAGTAAAGGTTGTTTCTCTTCATCTTACTTCCTAACAGCAATTTGAGAAAAACCCAGAATAACCATCAAGAAAGCAAAAATGAGTTTTCTTAGACAACCTCTCTAACAATTGATCAATAAAGGGTAAAGCATAATGATCTTTCTTAGTAACTTTATTAACCTTTTCTAAAATCAATGCACATTCTATAACCAACTACCACTCTTTGTGGAATGAGCCCATTGTTTTCATTAGGAACAACAGTCATTCCTCCCTTCTTGGGGACACAATGCAAATGGCTCACCCATCTACTATCAGCAATAGGAAAAATAATACCAGCATCAAGAAGTTTTAATAACTCATTTCTTACCACTTCCTTCATATTAGGAATTAAACATTGTTGATATTCAACTACTGGCTTTGCATCAGGTTCAATATTAATTGCATGCTGACATATAGTAGGAGAAATTCCCTTCAAATCATCAAGAATATATCCAATAGCTCCACGGTGTTTGTTCAGAATTCTCAATAATCTTTCCCCTTCTTCACCTGAAAGTTTTACACTAATAATAATAGGATATATTTTCTTATCATCCAGATAAGAATATTTAAGATCATCAGGCAGAGGTTTTAAATCAAAGACAGGATCCTCCTTGGGTGGTAATGTTGTACCCAAGTCTTCCACGGGTAAATTATGTTTCAGTATCATCGGTTGGCGAAGAAGAATATCGTCAATCTCATTTCTATCTTCCATAAAGACACCACTATCGTGGTCCTCCATATATTGCTGCAAAGCATTGCTAGGAGCAAGAGAAATAGAAGCAAGTTGTTCAAATTTAAAATTCTCATCAGGAAATTTAGATTCATAAGGTGCTCTAGCAAATTTGGAGAAATTGAACTCATAAGATTTTCCATCAAATTTAGTTAAAATCTTATCCCTCTTACAATCTATAATGGCACCACAAGTGTTCAAGAAAAGTCTACCAAAAATAATAGGACAAGTTTTACTAGCGGCCTTACCAAGTACTAGAAAATATGTGGGATATTTAGTCTTACTACATAAAACTTTCATATCTCTAACAATACCAATCGGAAAGACAGGTTCTCTATTAGCAAGCTGAATAACCGCATCAATATGTTCAAGCTCACAAGAACCAATTTCATGCATAATTTCTCTATAAATCTCATAAGGAATAGCACTAGAACTTGCAACAATGTCACACAAACCATAATAGCAATGATCACCAATCTTAACAGAAAGCACATGAACACTAGTTTTCTTAGTTCTATTTGGATGTGAGACAATATTAGAAGCATCCTCACAAAAGACAATGTGCTCATCCTCTACGTTTCCACGGACAAGATCTTTCACTATTGCTACAACAGGTTCAACAGTTATTTGTTCATCAGGTTCAACAGATTTTTTAATACTCTTATTAACCACACTAGCCACAATAGAGTGTTCTTTCACCTTAGCGGGGGAATGCATTTTTTCAACATATGGCTCAGGAATAGCAAGATTAACTGCATGCACTTCTATATGACTAGCAGGAACGATATCTTTATAAGGTGCATGGTACTTGTGACACTCCTTTTTAGAAATATCAAGATAGGAGGCAAAATCTTTAAGACAGTTTGCAAAGATTTGAGAATCAAGACACAAACAGCACTAACATTATAGAAATCATTGGTTCCCATAAAAGATTTAATGCATTCATAATCATAATTTATACCCGACTTTCTACCTTTGTCATTGTGAGATCCTGGCGCAGAGCTCAATAGGATTAATAGGATACTCATATCAACAAGTTGCAACTTATTTTCCGAAAGTTCATCTTGAAAGAACTCCAGTGTTAAGCGTGCTTGGCCTGGAGCAATTTGAGGATGGGTGACCGACCGGGAAGTCCTTCCCGGGTGCGCATGAGTGAGGACAAAGTGCGCAGGAAAGACTAGTGTTGGTCTGTGGGGCCAGTCTAGAGATCCTAGAGAGCTACCAGGGGTGACAGCCGCCGGCTACAAGGTGGCCGTGGGTGTTACAATCATTCTCCCATCCTTTAGTGTTTTCTTGAATACGGTCAAGAAGATCTCATTTAGCTTCTTCCTTCATATGTGTGAATGATCGAGAATAAGAAGCATCCAATAAATTCTTATCATGAAGAGAAATCCTTGCATAAGAATTATTGATAACAATAATTCTCGGGAGTTCATGACGGGGCATTTAAGCATTAATAACTTCATTCTCCCCCACGCTTTGGCAATACTCTCTCCATCATAAGGCCAGAAATTATAGATTTGATTCTGGTCTTTATAAATCTCACTAGGAGGATAGAATCTTTACTATTAAAGCGCTAGCGGTGGTGTCCGTGTCCGTACGTCCTACGCCTCCCGAACGGAAATTAAATCGCTCGACAGAAAAGACCGGAAGAAAAGCTCCCGTCCCGCACACAAAAAAAACCACGACCACAACGAACCTATCTTCCCAGTCCACGATCTCCTGGGGCAACGACCATGACCCTCAGCCGTACACCGCTCCTAACCCTCGCGCTGCGCCGCCGACTGTCGATCTGCCGCCAGGAGACCCAGCTCCGTGGCACAGCTCCACCAGCAACGCCCGAGGCTTCGGCGCCGTCTCATGAATCCCCGGCGGCGGCTCCGACCGACCGGCCCAATCCCCGGCGCGGCCTCACCTTGGCAACTGCCGGTCAGCCCCGTGCGGGTCAATACATGGCAACTGCCGGTCAGCTCCGTGTGCAGCAACCGCCGATCGTGGAGGGCGATGCTACCACCTCGACCACTAGAAATTGCTCAATGCCCCCGTCCCCTCCCCCCCATCCATGCTCCCCTCGCGACTCCCATCTCTCTCGAATTCTGCGACCAAACTGGCTGCCGCCGTCGGGATACCTCCTAGCGCGGAACCACTCCGGCGCTGCCGGCGGTGGCTACGACGTCCCGCTGCCCATCTTGCTTCCCACCGTGCCATCTAGCAGCTGCACCTCGGAGCACGACGTTCCGGGTCGGGCAAAGTTGAGTTTGAGTACCCTGAGCTCCTTCTTTTTCTAGCGTTATGTGAGCTCGTTCAGATTTCCCTTTCCAATTTCCTGATGTAAGTGTTTTCTTCACAAACATTCAGAGAGCATTCCAATACGGAGCTAGGCCTCTTATCCAGCAGACCGAAGAACATATCACAGGTATACTGCCCTGTTTATAACCAACTTCCTTTTTCTGATTTTTTTACATGTTTGAGTGTGAGTTCAATGGAGCTTCGTACCATGCTTCGACCACAAAAGTATTGGTTCAGTTCTAAGTTTGTAGCTCGGATATGGTTTCAGTTCGGGTGTTTGCTTGTTTAGATTTTTCAGTGTTCCTTCTTGCTATGTCCCCAAATTACATTTGTTCTAGACAAACAATAGAAGAGAACCTTGCAACTGTCTCACCTCATGAGTCATGATCCTGACGTTTTTGTATTTGTCCACTACCTCTTTTACACATACATATCTGGATGTAGTGAGTAAACAGAGGATCAATTGTTATTTTTTAGATATAGAATCTGACACATACATATCTGGATGTAGTGAGTCAGCAGCACTGGTTCGTGTAGCACAGAAAGTTGGATACGGACATCACAAAACCTGATTAAGAAAACAATATAAAGTAACAGAAGAAAGAGAAACCTGATTTGTTATTATATGCATGACCAAAATTTGGAGAACCTTACAAAAAAGGCACATTAATCTGAATAATGAACCTCGAGAAATTTTCTCTTTGCAGATTTAGCGAGTACAAGACACAATATAGGAATCCACATCAACCCCAACGGAGACAAGAGAGTTCAGATTTACCTCGAGCTTGTGGCCATTCTCGACTCAAAGCATCCAGTACGGCTCTTACTTATTCAGGTTGCACACAAACTCTCAACTTATCAACCGGCTCAAAATATGCTCCATGTGTTATACCTTGTCTACCTTGTCTGCTATGCTTTCTGTTGTAAATTCGTCATGTGTTGTAGTAGTTGAGGTTATAAGAATGGCTTTGTGTTGTATTTGAGCAAAGACTGACAGTATTTGAGCAAATCCTTAGTTTTCATTTTACAATAGCCAATGAAAAGGTAAAAAATGGATAGTGGTAACCGTGAGCATAGGGATGCTAAAAAAAACTGCAGAAAACTTACAGGGAGTAAATATTATGCTAAATTTATACAGAACATGGAGAGTTTATTGAAAGTTTCTGGATTCTTCCCGTTGGTCTACTAAAAATTTTTCCAAGCAAAAACTTTGGTCAATCACTGTCAAGGGAAGAAATCACTTGTGATTTGACTTGATAGATAACAAGCTCTTATGAAGGGAATTTGCTTTCGTCACAAATTTATCAACAATCTAGAGACCACCACACCTTGATAGTCAGGTTGCTTTTTGTTCCATTGACGAAAAAAGATATCAAAAGCCACAATAGGCCATACACTCCCGAGTTGAAAAAAAAATACAAGAAACCAATTGGAGAAATATTTACATAAAATAGAAAACCCAAGATTAGACTGTCAATTTTATAACTTCATTTTCTGAATTTCCACAGTAGTTGTACACTTCATAAGCATATCTTCGTTGATAGTTCCAGCTATGCTACGCTCTTATAGTTCCTGTTCGAGCAATGTTTCAAACTGAAAATTATTGTTACTTCCGGAAGGTACATTGTCCCCGAGGCGCTGGCAAGGTACAGGGCGTGGTCCGGACTACGGAACTTGGTGCTCGGAGCCGGTTCAGAAGGTACAGACATTCCACTGGTGCTTTTGTTATATCTCTATTGAATTTGAATTCCACATGATTGTTCATCTGGTTAGAACAAATGTGATATCCACTGCTGCAATATTCCTGGACACCTTATCCACTTCTGAAATCTGGTTCTCATTGATTATCTATTTTTATTGGACTGTAAAATCGTAATGCAAGCTGAGATATATGTCAACGTTTTCGTGAGGGGTAAGTTTGAACCATGCAATCGCAAAGGTCATCTAAATTTCTTTCCTCTCTATGGTAAGCTCTGGCATTTTCACTTTAGTTTAGCGCCCACTGACAGCCATTATCGTCCTTCAATACCACAATGACAAAGTTTACATCCACGTAATTCGACAGATTTTTTATGAATTCATTGAATTGCCAGGTATAATCAGAGTACAGTGTCACGTACTTGTCATTGTCAAGTAGTTTCTCTGCTGCCTTAAAGTAGTTGAAGAAAATGAGATCTCCATGTCATCTTTTAACCAATTAAACATGTAAATGAGATGGTATGCGGAAATATGTAAGAAAAAAATAGTCTAACAGATCATCACAAAGATCAAACCTTCCAGAATGATTACTCGATCAAAATTATGCTTAATGAATAGTGCATGAAGGCCCATTTATTGTGTTCTTTCCTGACCTGCATAAATGTAAAGAAAGAGATCACATTCATACTGTAAATCTGAAGAAGTTAGCAATATTACATACCACGTTCTTGTTTACTAAGGTCTGCACACTCCTTTCTGCATCCAAAAGAAATTTTAAGATAGCATTAGATTTGCAAGTTCCCAATGACATTCAACCCTAGCTAAATGTATTTGCACTAAATCTTTACTACAGTGCTATTTATCGCAAATCCATATGTGAACAATATATCCGGAAGCATTCAGAGGTCAACATGCTTGTTCTTTTTTACAAATCTTTAGTTTTTTCTTTTGATGAAACCGGCCCAAGTACTTTCACGTGGAGAAGTTCCAGACAATAATATTTTGAATCTATATTTCTTAAAGAATAAAACATGCCAATTTGAACATGAAACATCAGCATGGAAGTGATGAGGCTCCTGTATGTTAAATTTTCCATTCAAGTTTGGCCCTGAAAAAATATATATGTACTCAGGGCCTCCCCTACGGTTTATTTAAAAAAAAATTATGGCAATGTGTGGACGAAAATAACATGTCTATTTTTACATATGTCCATCAGTACCACAATGACACTAAAATTTACCAATATACTTAGAGAAAAGGGGATTTTTGTTTAGTGAACATATTTCTATTTATTACATGCACCGGTCCATTGAACTGTCAACTCATTGTTTGATCTTCTTGCTCTTGCATATGCCTTCTGCCTAATACATGAATGTCTTTGGTTGTCGTATATCCAATTTTTATGCATATTTTGGGACACCAAGGCTTTCCTTGAGATTCTGCTGCCAATAAACATTTAGTATCTTTCTTATGTAGATGGAACCCAATAGACTTAATAGAAAGCGGACGTATGCGGACAACACTGAAACCCTGCCAACCCCGCCGACTCATAGGTTTAAGGATTTTGATGATATCGAGAACGGAGATATCTACCTAAAGTGGAGCATTTGTGTGAGAGTGGAAGTAAAATTCCGGCCTAACAGATTTGGAGACAACATTTCCTTCATTCTTATGGATAAGAATGTAAGAACCAAACACTTTCAATAAATTTCTGAAATGTAAAGATGTTTTTATCACAACCTTCCTTTCATTCTTAAATACATTAAAGGGGGCAAAAATCGAAGCAAATGTCTGTGGACATGCTGAAGTAGAGCGATTCAACCGCATGCTGCAACCTGGTTGCAAATATGTTATGCACAGGGTTAAGATTAGTACTAACATGGAAGAAGTGGAGTTTAGAGCAATCGGACACGCATATGAATGCTATTTTGATCGAGAGACGGTTGTTGAACCTTCCATGCCTATTGAGTTCCCAATACTCCCAAAGCACTTGATGCCATTTTCGGATGTTAACAAGCGTCCAAATAAAACCTTTGTAGGTATGTACGTATATCTTTCAATTATAATACTCACCGAGACCAATACAACTTCAGTATTCGAAATCGACTAATAATGCATGTTGTACAGACATAGTTGGCATAGTTGTTCACTGTTGTGAACGTGAACGTGTTGGGATGTGCGGAAACTATAGAGAGGCGATCTTCATGGATGCGTGGTATGTGAATCTTATACATAAACACTGCAATTATCTTACCACATATTAGTAAAAAAATATGTTTTAAATAACATTTCGAAAACTTTAAACTGTAGGGGCAGTCTTATTCCTGTTGGCATTTGGGGTTCTGAGTTGATTCAGAACTCATACCTGTGGTCAGCGGCTGAAGGCGGCAACCCCATTGTTATTGCAACTATGTTGCAGAAAGATATTAAATTTGGTAATTGATTTTTCTACATCACCATATATATTGTATAGATTTGAACTTATTTACTGAAACACTTGTATAATAATTTTTTTTTCAACTTAATAATAGGTGATCTCAATACTTCAGAGCATACTAAATTTGCTTTCAACCCAACTCATCGTGCAACACGTCCCCTCCAGGGTGAGTTGTTTTAACACTACATTGAATTACGAAAATATTACACTACTAATGATTAATGTCTATCCTATATTAAATTAAAATTCCAAATGCAGATATCCGCCAAAAAATAATTAGTGGAGCGATTGACATGACCTTTGTGCGAAGGTTTCTTGAGAGGAGGTGGGCTTTCTGTGCAGTCGTGCTAGCGAAAAGGGATGCTCAATGCAAAAAGTCGATGTGGTAACAAGTAGATTTAGGGAGAAGAATGTGATACATGGCTGGAATATGTTTTAGTTGTAACGATTTAGGCAAGATGCATTGTCATATGATTTCGGTGTGTATTTGTAATTTGGGAAGCGTCATAGTATTTTGATATTTGGTTTGTTCAATATTGTGTAAGAGAACCTATTGTGTGAAGGCTTGCAATAGTAAATATTGTTTCATTGGAGTTGAGGGCATTTTAGAACCTATTTGAATCTTTCAAATATCCTTGCACTGATATAAAATATTCATGAGCGATGGTGGTGTTAAAAAAAGATAAATCAGTTGGAAACAAAAACATTTTAACCGAGTCAGCACTCATACAAATGCAACCATCAGCATAGAATGTTTCTGCACATTACAAATTCTAAGGAGAGTACTGTCGCCTCTAACATAACCAGCTACTGATGACACCAACTATTAAACTCAAGAACTTCTAATTAGACCAAGTGAGTTGAAGAAACTGAATGCAACCAGAACATGTGAATCTTTCACCAATTGTTTCAAGGATGCATTATATGGTATATTGTTGTAGTAGTTGGAAACATTAACCTAGCCATCCCAAATCTGCTAATTTTGCAGTATCTGGTACACTGTTGTTCATCTTTTGACTGTTTGAAAGCCAGTATGTATTTGTCTGCAGATTAGTGGTGGAAGGAGTAGATTACAAAAGAGTGTTGCAAAGATGTCGCATTCAAACCAACCATCAAGGAAAGGAAAAGAAGGTTGCAGTTCACCGACACTTTAATAAGTAAAAAATAGTAGATAAGTTATCCCATCACATGTGCCATATGAATTGACATCTGAATTATTTCGACCAGTGGTGAGTGAGCATGGTGTCTCAAAGCGATCCCGCACAAGTATTGTATCGCGTCCTCTTACCGGGTTTACTATATACGAGCCTTTGAACACTCCAGTCATTTCATCGTCCGATGAAGAAGAGGGC
Source organism: Alopecurus myosuroides (assembly GCA_028641055.1). Lineage (NCBI taxonomy): Eukaryota > Viridiplantae > Streptophyta > Magnoliopsida > Poales > Poaceae > Alopecurus > Alopecurus myosuroides. The sequence goes on along the minus strand of CM054062.1, from coordinate 150,242,092 downwards.
CATATCGAATTACGCACTCCATGCACAACTCAATTTCAAAGTAACCTTAGCAATACCGTGGTATTCCAAGGCGAAGGTTCAAATGGTACACACTTTGTCCTATATAACCATATAATGTTGACCACCCGGTTTCACATCTAATTATTTATCTTAATGTGGTAATTTAGGTAGTAAACATGGCAATGATCTGACAGGAAGATCATCTATGGTGATGGCAGATCAAAATCAACCAATTGTCAACATTTCAAAAGAAGATAGAAATCGAGCAAGACGTGAACGAGATAGAGCACGACGAAATAGCCTCACGACTGAGCAAAAGGAGGAGATTAATGCACGGAGAAGAGCAGCCTCGCAAAAGAAATCGCTTGATGAGAGGAATGCACGAAAGAGGGCTAGCAGACAAAATATGTCTGCTGAAGAGAGGCAGACCGAAAACAAACGTAGACAAGCTGCTAGCCAAAGCTTATCCTTTGAGGAGAGGAACACCCTGCGAAGACAGTCCAGGAAAAGTATATCAAGTAAGAAGAGAGAAGAGTTGAATGCCAACATAAGAGCACTTAGACGTAGCATACCTGAACATGAGAGGGAGGCATTGCTAGCTCAGCGCAGGGAAAAGGCAGCCGCGAGGAGAAACACCCCTTGCGCTCAATCCATCGCAATGCCATGCCCAAATGCAGTTGCTTTGGTGACGGGAAGCCCAACATCGAGCATGCACATATCACCCACCTTAGAGGGAGATGTTTCACCTCCCGTATCTCCTCCAGGGAGCATGTCAGACTACAACATCGAAAGTGGCGGTGATCTCCCATCTTTACTTCACGTATTATGTTAAGACTCATCAAACCATTACTTATAGGCTAAAAAACGTTGCAGGTGGGATTGAGGCCTCCCTTGGCAGGCTAATGGAAAATAATGATGTCCCTGAAGACTTCATGGATGATGAATACTACCTATTTGATGGTGAAGGTAAGTCCACAAGCCTTTCCATCAGCTCTCCCTTTTAGGAGTTGACACGTTATGTTTGTAGGTTCCGATGTTGATGGTGTGGACCTCGATGATCTGACAAACTCATCCGGCGTGGACTCTGTCGATCCTTTCGACTTTGTGTACTCAAACCTCCCAGATAGCACACACATCTTGAAAAAAGTCCCGGACTGCAGACACTGCAAGGCAAAGAAGTTTGAGTATGAGCCTGACGGTTTCTGCTGTCGAAATGGGCAGATCGAACTGGCTGAACCAGTACCTAACCCGGAGCTGATGAGGTTATGGTCTAGCGCGGATGCAGACTCTCGACATTTTCGGGATAGCATCCGATTTTTCAATGGTCACTTCTCCTTCACAACCCTTGGTGTCAGCCTCGACAACAGTTGCACGAACATGAGGTCCGGTGTTTACACATTCCGAGCGAGCGGCACTATACACCACAAAGTACATTCCTTCGGTCCAGGATCTCGTCCGGAACATCTGCAGTTGTACTTTTATGATGACGACCCTAGCTTGACCCATCGCAAGGAAGCCACTAAGCAACTAGACCAGGAGGTTGTCCGGAAATTGACGAACATCATGAGAGGAAACCCCTACTCCGAGCAGTTTAGGAGTTTGGGGGCCCATAGGGACAATCTACAAGATTACCGGATAGAACTGAACACCGACCAGAAGTTAGACCAACGAAGATACAATCTACCATTATCGTCGGAGGTGGCTGCCATCTGGGTCGAGGGTAGCGAACTGTCAAATAGGTTCAAGCGCAGCATTAACCTCTACGGGAACAACAATGAGAAGTATAGCATACAAGCCACACAAGGGTGCTACGACCCGCTCTCGTATCCCCTCTTCTTCCCGAAGGGGGAGCTCGGATGGCATCCAAATATTCCTAAACGCGATAAGTCTTGGCATGTTGCACAACTCCCTAGAGCGGACCGTGATGATGATGAAGGTTCGCCTATTTGAGATGATTGTCCATTTTAAAGTTAAAAAAACATTCTCCAGTTTTGTCTAACTTCATTTTTCAATGCTTCACACAGAAGGGGGTGGCCGCTTATGCGTCTCCGTGAGGGACTACTACTGCTACAGGCTACAGACACGTCCTGCGATATTCAACCCCATACTGCATGGAGGGCGTCTGTTCCAGCAGTGGGGGGTCGACATGTACATAAAGATCGAAGGATGCAGGTTAAAATGGATCAGAGACCACCAGCCGGAGCTACGAGCTGATTTATACAAAGGTGTTGTCGATAGCATCACGGCAGGGGAGACACGAGCGAGCGCTATTGGCACTAGGACCGTTCTCCCGTGGTCATTCCAGGGGGGCTACCGTGACATGAAGCGGAGGCATATGGATGCCATGGCATTAGTGCAGACGTACGGCAAGCCTGACATCTTTCTTACGATGACCTGCAACCCAAATTGGCAGGAGATACAAGATGAGTTACTTCCAGGACAAACCCCGCAGGACCGACCAGATCTTGTGGCGCGAGTGTTCAGAGCAAAACTGGAAAAGATGAAACATATGCTGACCAAGGAAAACATCCTTGGTGTTGTGAAGGCGTACGTCTATGTGGTAGAGTTCCAGAAAAGGGGCCTCCCGCATGCCCATTTTCTGTTGATTATGGATTCAAGATATAAGCTTGTTGTGCCAGAGCAGTACGACCGTCTCATATCTGCCGAGCTCCCAGACAAGCATAAGTATCCGGAGCTCTATGCCATGGTCGTGAAGCATATGATGCACGGCCCATGCGGGGTCTTGAATCCCAACAATGTGTGCATGCAAGAGGGTTCGTGCAAGTGCAGGTATCCACGACAGTTCAACGAGACCACTGTACAAGGAAAAGACTCATATCCTGTTTACCGGAGAAGGAAAGATGGTCGCTCAGCGAAGGTCCGTCGTCAAATGCTAGACAATAGATGGGTTGTGCCGTACAATCCTTTCCTCCTGAGGATGTTCAACTGTCACATCAACGTGGAGGTGTGCTCCAGCATAAAGGCCGTCAAGTACCTATATAAGTACATATACAAGGGTCATGACCAAACTTCATTCAATATCGACCAACCCGACGCCGAAGGTAACATAGACGAGATAAAGAGATTCATTGATGCGAGGTGGATTACTCCACCTGAGGCGATGTGGAGGATATTCGGATTCACCCTCTGTGAGAACCACCCATCTGTCCTGCAGTTGCCGCTACATCTCCCAAACATGCACATGGTCACATTCAAAGCAGGAGAGAACTTGAATAACGTCCTCGCCAATGATAAAGCATCAAAGTCTATGTTGACGGAGTATTTCATGGCTAACCGGGACCATATATGGGCTCGAGATATTCTATACAAGGACTTTCCGGGAAGGTTCACATGGCAAAGAACAAAGTATTGGAAAAAAAGGGAACAGGGTTACCAAGTAGGCCGAATCGTGTCAGCCAATCCTGCTGAGGGGGAGCGGTACTTTCTAAGGGTGCTTCTAAACCACGTACCAGGCTCAACGTCCTTCGAAGACCTGAAAACCGTAGATGGTGTGCTATGTGATAACTTTCGTGAGGCCGCAGAGAGGAGGGGTCTCATCGAGGCTGACAACACGCTCGACGAGTGTCTTACCGAGTCGGAGCAGTGGGCCATGCCAATTTCGCTCAGGAGGCTCTTTGCAACGATATTGGTATTCTGCGAGCCTGGTGATGTTCGTGGTCTTTGGGATAGGCACCTTGAGGCGATGTCTGAAGACTATAAGCATCGTCACACATGCCCAATCACGGTGGAGCAGATGGTGTTGCTTGATATAAGGGGAATGCTACAGTCCATGGGCAAGAACATAAAGTCGTTCCCTCTTCCAGAAATCAACGAGACTTATGATACCACAGACGGGGAGGATAGGGAGATCATCGAGGAAACCAACATTGAGGTTGACGAGGACGAAATATCCTTGGAGTCCTCACTAAACCCTAAGCAGAGGCTTGCCTATGACGAGATACTAGCGTCAGTTGATGACAACAAAGGGGGTGTCTTCTTCATCGATGGCCCAGGAGGCACTGGGAAGACATTCTTGTATAGGGCGTTGCTAGCAAGGGTTCGACGTGCGGGAAAGATCGCGGTGGCCACAGCGACATCGGGTGTCGCTGCTTCTATCATGCCTGGAGGCAGGACCGCCCACTCGAGGTTCAAGATACCACTAAACTTTGAAGAAGGGGCATCGTGCAAATTCAACAAGCAGAGTGGGACAGCCAAGCTACTAGAAAAGGCTTCTCTCATCTTATGGGACGAGGCCACCATGACAAAGAGACAAGCAATTGAGGCATTGGATATCAGCATGCGTGACGTAATGTGCCAAGACGAGCGACCTTTCGGGGGAAAGACTGTCGTATTCGGTGGGGACTTCAGGCAGGTTCTTCCAGTAGTCAGGAAAGGGTCAAGAGGTCAGATAATCGATGCCTCCCTGCGTAGTTCATACCTTTGGAAATGCATACGACAACGAAGGCTCGTCACCAACATGAGGGCTCACAACGATCCGTGGTTCGCAGAATACCTATTAAGGGTAGGAAATGGCACCGAGGAAACAGACGAGGAAGGAAACATCCAGCTACCCAAAGATATATGCGTGCCTTCGACAGGTAAGGTAGCCGACATAGAGAAGCTGATCGACCACGTGTTTCCATCCCTGGACCACAATATGGCTAATTCGGGTTACATGACGTCTCGAGCAATCCTCTCCACCACGAATGAAAATGTCGATGTAATAAACATGCGTATGATAGAGCGTTTTCAGGGTGAAGAAAAGATCTACCACAGCTTTGACAGTGTAGAAGAAGATCCGCATGGCTACTACGCTCCTGAATTCCTGAATGACTTGACTCCAAATGGGCTTCCTCCGCACGCACTCAAACTGAAGATAAACTGTCCTGTTATACTGCTCAGAAACATCGATCCAGCTAACGGGTTGTGTAACGGAACAAGACTTTTGGTCCGTGGGTTCCAGAGGAACGCCATCGACGCGGAGATCGTGATGGGACAACATGCCGGGCGTAGGGTGTTTCTTCCTCGAATACCTCTTTGTCCCTCCGACGACGAAATGTTCTCATTCAAATTCAAGAGGAAGCAGTTCCCGATCAGACTCAGCTTTGCCATGACAATCAACAAGGCACAAGGGCAGACCATACCGATTGTCGGCGTGTACCTACCAGAACCGGTATTCTCCCATGGTCAGCTTTATGTGGCGTTGTCAAGAGCTACCGCAAAGCGCAACATTAAGATCCTCGCATTCAAAGACAAGAGAAAAGAAGAAACAAAAAATTCAAAGAAGCGAAAAATATCCGAGTCTGAGTCTTTAATAACGACCACACAGAACATAGTATACAAGGAAGTTCTTAGTGCTTGATTTCGTTGGGCCAAATTTCAAAAGTTTATATGCTTTATCATTGTATTGTCCGCTTATCATGTCTTCAATAATGTAATCGTTGGAAACATATTTGATATATTTGCATTGATATAGACTTGAGAATTTCTTTGGTGTGTCTTATAGATGAATGCTCGTTGTATAACTTTTCTTATGCATGAATGTTTGACTGTATCATATTGAAAAATATTATGAGAAAAATATTAAAATCCGTACATTCAATATGAACCGTAGCTTTCCATGTTTAGGCCATCCGTAACAACGCAAGTCTGACGGAAAACTTCAAAGTCATGAAGGAGTATTGCAGAACGAGTTGTTGCTGTCTGAACAGAAAACATGGTAGCCATAGAAAGTCGAAGAGGAAGCAACAATGGTTGGATGGCCTAAACAGAATTTTTATTTAGATAAATTGATTTACATCGTATTTCCGTAGCAACGCACGGGCATTCAACTAGTTTAGAATAAAAGAGAGGAACAATTTCCTCCCATCTAATAGATTCACTATTCTTCAGTAATTTGAACCATTCAGCGGCTCTTCCTTTCAGCGAAAAGGAAAGTAGATTACTTTTAACTTGATCCATTGTAATACCTGCACACCTGAATAACTCGCATAATTCATGTATAAGGAGCAAATGATCACCGGGATGGACGGTTCCATCACCGTAATAGCAGTTATCCATAACACGTCCAACAATTTTCATAAGTATTTTATAAGGATCTAATTCAGCAGAAGACGGGTTACCCAATACCCTAGTAGCAACGGTAGAAGTACCCCTAAACAGAGAACCAAAAGTATTCTCCATAATGAAATAAAACAGCAGACAGAAATAAAAACAACACTCACAGTAAAAGTTTCTCTTACCAATTCCACTTACCAATAGCGCTTCACTCCCCGGCAACGGCGCCAGAAAATAGTCTTGATGACCCACAAGTATAGGGGGTGTATCGTAGTACTTTCGATAAATAATAGTGTCGAACCCAACGAGGAGAAGAAGGTGATGACAAGCAGGTTGGATAGAGGATTCACTGTAAACACTAGCAAATGGGTTTTTGGAGGTTTTTGATATAGCAGATAAATAAAGTACGAGTAAATAATATTGCAGCGAGTGGCCCAATCCTTTTGAGAGCAAAGGACAAGCCGGCTGTATTACTTATGACTACCAAACGTTCTCGAGGACACATGGGAATTTCGTCAAGTGCTTTCGCTTCGTTACGGTTGATTAATATCCATTGGTTCGTGAAGTATTGTGTGGGTGAACCTATGCTAATGCACCTCCCACCTAGGACTAATACATACTTGTGATTATACCCCTCGTAAGCATTCGCAAATACAAGATAAACTAACCACAACCTTAAAACTCCGGGATTCTACGCTCCCTCATGCATTGGTTTCCTAATGGGGGTTTAGGTTTCTGTCACTCCGGCAACCCTACAATTAGTAGTCAAATACACAATGCATCCTCCTAGGCCCATGAAGGTGAAGTATCATGTAGTCGACGTTCACATGACACCACTAGAAGAATAGCACCATAACTTAAATACCGAACCACGAGATATTATTTCAATATAACTTCACTACTAACATCATGACTTCTCCCATGTCCTCAAAAACTAAACGAACTACTCACAATATTATCATATGGATCATAATCAGAGGTGATATAATGGATGATAACAATCTGGTCATAAAGTGCTAACACCGATAAATCTCACAAGCATCAACTACTAACAAGTAATCGACACGAGGAGAGAGATCTAATGTAAAACAACGATAGAGGCCCCTAATTGTCACAGCAGGATGACGGTGGATGATAAGGGTGATGGTGCTGGTGGTGATGATGATGATGATGACGATCTTGCCCGGAGCGATGACGGTGACGATGGCGATGATTTCCCCTCTTCGGAGTGGAATTTCCTCGGCATATTTCTCTCTGCCAGAGAACTTTTCTCTCTTGGGTGTTTTCCGCCCTGAGGCGGCGGCGAAATAATTCTTCGATGATGGTATGGGGCTTAGGGTTCCCTGGGGGTCAAGTACGCGAAAGATCTCCACCAGAGGTGGGCCAGGGTGGCCACACCATGTGGCGGCGCGGCCAAGGGGGAGGGCTCCACCCCATGGTGTGGGCCCCTGGTGGCCCCCCTCCGGCTCTCCTCGTGGCTGGCTCCCTCTTCTGAACTTCTAAGATACCTCCGGTGTCCCCCCTCTTCTTCTGATCTTCTGAAATAGGGTATCTCGACGGTGCTTTTTCCATCAGATTTCTGGTCCCGGTGTTTATTCTCCAAGAAGGATATGGTGCCCAAGGCGCCACCATCGCCGACTCCGTCCACTAGCCGAAGAAATTTTCACCCGGATCATCCCGCTCAGACCTACATCCTACGAGTCTGAAAAGCCACCTTCGAAGTCTTGACACTAGAAAAAACGCAAACATAATGGTAGGGACCAAAAACCATATCGGGAGACAGACCTCCAAGATATGGTCACATTCGAGCATATGCCGTCGAGTTTCCTTTTTGTGTGTAGCTGGGCCAGAGCCAGGCCAACAGAAGGAAGAGCTCACCCTTGTACAACCCGACAATGGTGGCCAGAGCGAACCCGGTGGCTAGGTTACACATCACGCCACCCCATCATCTTAGCCAGATGAGCACGTCACCCGAATAGTCGCGACGCCACCTCACCGCCAGAGTCGCAATGGCGGACGGCGAGCCACTTCACCGCCGCTGCAGGGACGCAGCACCTGCACCGCCATCCAGGTGCCTTGCCGCTCCAGCATAGAGAAGCGCCACCCCGGAATTCCGCGTATGCTTTCATCGCGACACGTGCAGACGGCGACGAGGAGGGAGATAGGAATGCGGAGTACCGGTATGCAGATATTAAGCTTCTTATGTGTAGGATTCAATTCCCGTCTCCTGAGCGATGTAGTTCTCAGCTTTATATGGTTGACATATTTGTCTTTTTATGATTAAAGGCAGTCGTTCTGTGAGATAGAAAGAAATTTATTTACATGTGGACCTCAAAATAGATCGGAAAAGAGGACAGGGAGCTCGGTCTCCCAGATCGTCTGAGAAAGTAAGAGCCCATGGTGCAATCTCAGTGCACCGACCTCACCACCTTCTTCAAAGGGAGTACCACATTGGAGAAGAACTTCTCCTTCCACACACACACACCCAATATAAAATGTAGAACCATAGGTGATGATCCTTCAAGCGAACCTCTTCCCATCCTTCGGAAGGTTATGACGTAGTCAGGCCACTGTCCATTGTGGCACAGCTGACATATTTGCACATTTTTCATCACTTTATTATTATCAAGAAAAGTTCATGAAAGGAAAACACTAGTATTCGTCCGGGGGACAGCGCGTCACGATCGTCCGCCCCACTCGTGCGCTGCGTTCCGCACAGCCAGGCAACGACAACCAGCGTTGGGCCCACCCGTTACCTTATCTCTTCACGCATCTTCTCCTCTGGTTTCGCATCTCATCCCCACCGAGCTCACAGGGAGGCAGCGAGGCGGCGTCGCGCCGGCGGCAGACGGGCACAGGGAGGCAGCGAGGCGGTGGTCCTCGATGCTCGCCCGCGCTCCCCCGCGCTCGCCGACGACCTCTGCGCCGACGGCCGCATCAGGCCCGCCGCCTTCTACCTCGTCTTCGGCCGCCCATAAGTTCGAGCCGGAGCACGGCGGCGGCAAGCGCCGGCGGGAGCGCGACCACGTCCGGGAGATGCCTCGCTGTATGCTCCTCCATCCCCGGCCGCACCACGTTCATGGACGCCACCGCGTTCATGGACCTCCGTCACCGCGTTCATGATCTTCTAGGATACAACCACCTTCCTCGTGGCGACGGCGGTGGCCTTCAGGGGCGCTGGCAGCAAGTTCGACGCCGGCAATTCGGCCCCTTGTCCCCGAGCCATCTTCTTGGCTTTGTCCTCAGTCTGGGACGGTGCTCTCGAAAAGACGACTGCACTGCTCCGAAAATTACAACCGCGAATTTTTGCTACATTTGTGTATTTTTTTTTGCTTTTTTGTACATTTTTTTTTTGCTACGAGAACTCCAGCAATATCTCCGGCGAGGTCATTGTTTTGCTATAGTACGACGAATTTTTTGCTATTATTATTCTATTTTTGTGCTACAACAATATAAATTTATTGCTATGAGATCGTCCGGCGAGAGTCTCCCGGCGAGTTTTCCGGCGAAGTTGATTTTTGCTACAGTAGCACGATTTTTTTGCTACAGTAACTCCGGCGAAGTCTCCAGCGAGGTCTGACATTTTCTTCTAATTTTGTCACGAATCGTTTTTTGCTATATAGATTTGGGCAAAAACAAGGACACGTGTCAGCACGTGGACCCGAAGGATGGAAAATTTTGATCCCGGGGACGTCCAGCACTGTCCTTCATGAAAGGATACCACGACGACTATAAGACAACCTTTTATTTATTTATTTATTGCTACTTCTTGATCACATGTGATAGATCAGATATACACAAGCGGACGCATCAATCCGTATATTTTCACTCTGTTCCAAATACTGTTCAAATATTAATATATGTAGATATATTTTAGTCTAGCATATACGTATGTATTTATAGTACATATTTGTATAAATGGAAGTCAAATTGATATTTTAGAAAGGAGAAGGGTATATCCACGGTTCCGTGGAGTGTGGCAGCCCGTGGCCGGCACGCCCGAGCCACGCGCCTCGTCGCCTCTTTCTGCCCCCACTCCCCGAAAGCCACGGCCGTGGCCACGCCTGCACCAACAAAGGCGCGTGATCGACGTGCTTGCGTGCGCACTTTCCTTTTCGTTTCAGGTTGTTGGTTCAGAAGTTAACTGTTTTTGGTTTCAAAAAAAAAAAGAAGTTAACTGTTTTGAAGTGTGGCGCGGTGCACTCGTCATGCTCCATACACATTTCCATTATTCAACTAATTATTCCATTGATTCGCAAAAAAAACTACTACTAGTTATCCCATTAAGCATCCCAAGCCATCGTTGACCGGATCCAGATATGTGTATCCTTCAAATAAACTTTGGTAAAAATCATGGGTCGAAAAATAGAAACAAAAGTGCTCGTAGAGAAGCAATTTTTTTTGGGCGGAAAAGGAAAACGTTGGGCGGTTTGAGCGTAGGAGACGCATGTCGGGTGGCGGGCTCCCACGCAGCGGCACGCGCCAGGCGCAGGCGGGGGCACCGGAGGGTGCCACCCACGCGCTCACTCGTGTCCCCTGCCTCTCTCGCCACGCCCCCGCCACACGACCCATCGCCGCCGACGCGTGGGCTCCCATGTAACGCATGCCCCACGCCTCATCGGACGGCGCCACCGCCCGCGTAACGGAACGGCAAGCCACGCGCCCTTTTTCTCTTCTTTATTTTACTCTCTCCCCTTGCGGGACCAAAGAGACGGACGGGCAGCAACGACCATCCTCCAATCCGTTTCAGTTCGAGGTATATGATCCCTTCTTTCCTGCGGCCTGTTTGGATCAGGGACGTGTTTCTACGGCGGCTTACCAGCGGTGCTCTCTTGGCTCCTGCAGCTACCGGGGGAAGACGACGTCGATATGGTCGCCATGTTGCCCGCCGATGCCGACACCCTCAGCACAGGCTCCGCGGAGAAGATCCTCCACGGGTGAGACTTCATTCTAGATCTCATTTCTTCTGGGGTTTCAACGGATTCTTCTCGGTTTGGCTTGTTTTTATGCGTCCAATTTGGTTCTTCTGTTTCTTCTGCTCGCGGCCGGGGAGGGGATCAAAGTGAGAGATGTTCCATTGTTGCTCATGTGTTTTCGATCTGAACCATGCGCAGGCCTGCCGCTGGGAGCAAGTGCAAGAAGAAGGCCCCGAGGAAGATCCACAAAGCCGAGAGGGAGAAGCATAAGCGCGATCTGCTCAATGATCTCTTCGGCGAGCTTGGCGAAATGCTAGGTGAGTGAACCTGACTCACCACGTGCACACTGCTTCTTATCGTCGCATTACACTAGAACAGATCGCGGCATCATTGCTTAAGTATCCCTGTTTCTCACTTTCGAGGATTTGGGACTTGTTTTTCATGTGGTCATTTGGAATGTGAATTTGCATGATGATGTTGTTATCATCTCTCTCCAGGTCATGTTTGTATCATAATGCATGTGTCATGAGTTCCACTACATCCTAATGAGTGCTGATGCACACGTGGATGAACTTACATCTGTTTAAGTTTCAACTAAACAAATGTGAATGTGTTGCCTGCTTCTCACTACTACTACTTAAGTTTGCTAGTATTAAAACAGTTTATTCTGATCAAATGCAACATCCCTTTGCAGAAGCAGACAGACAGAACAATGGGAAAGCATGCATATTGACTGACACCACTCGAATACTTAGAGATCTGCTTTCTCAATTAGAATCCCTCCGAAAGGAGAATACCACCCTGCAGAACGAATCTCACTATGTAAGTTGTTTCTACTCTAGGAAATTATGCTTGTTTTTTCCTTCCAAACTTAATGCTCTAGAATTGGTGTCCCATTCTATCGACTGCAAATTGTTATTTTGCTTATGGATAGGATAACTAAAGAAGGCTCATTCTAACATCAACATTCTAGAGTCACTGAACTGCATTTATGATTTATCACACAACGCCTATATAATTGAGCAGTCGTTTATTGTCGCATGTTCATTCTTCCACGGACAGGTTACAATGGAGAGGAATGAGCTGCAAGATGAGAACGGTATGCTCCGCAGCGAAATTCTAGAGCTACAAAAGGAGCTGGCGGTGCGGCTTGCAGGCAATCCGGGTTGGGGCCACGGCACTACCGGATCACCTCTCCCTGCTCCTCACTCCGCAAGCACAGGTTTCCAATCACAGCAGCCAATGCAATCGCCGGCCATGGCAAGCCTAGTATTCCCCTTGCAGGAGCCACTGCAACAGCCAGCGGTCATTGAACACTCCTATCTCCCTGCACCACCACGGGAACTTAAGCTCTTCCCGGATGCAGCATCTGACATCGAATGCGTTGCACCATCAGAAGACCATGAGATCCCGAACCATGTCGCGCGACCACAGGCAAGGTACCCGACAGAGTCAGCCGCTTGGCCTGTAAGCCTGGGCCTCCCAAGGATGGAAGACGAACAATGTAGCAGTAGCACAACCACCAGTAGTGAGGAAGGTAGCTCAGGTAGGGATTGAGTTGGAACCGATCTACTTAATCTGATATTAGAAAAAGAAAAGAGATTGAGTAGATCAGTTCCAACCAATCAGGAAGTTTCTGTTTGAGCGGAGTAGTGAATATACACAGTTCAGCATGTGCATGTAAATACCACACTCCATCTTGGATCTGGGAATGTTAGCTGAGATGACACTTTGATGGGAATAGTACCTTTTCTCCTCATCCTTTGTATTGCAACGTCTGTTAGCACAATCACAGATCGAATTGATCTAGAAGTGATATTTGCACAGTAAATTTACAGCAATAACCCATGGATGATCAGGGGCACCCTGCGCCCATTTGCCCAGTGTCGCGAACTAGCCATATTCAAAGTTTTCAACAAAGCGGAAGAACATCACATAACGTTCGTGTAATCTGTTCAACATGCATTATACAGAGAGCACAAATCACATGACCCAGAAAGTAATTTGACTTCCACAAGCATTATACAAAGTGCACAATCACATGACCCGAAAATACACCAAGTTTCTCTACGGGGAATCTATCCGGCAGTGCATTTTTTGAGACACAAAGACTGCCTGTGTGCGCTATACCAATGAAAATCAGCAAGAGGTTGCATACTGAACTTCAGTAATGCCGGTTTCCCCTGAAGGAGGAACCAGAAGAGGAGGAACCGGAAGAGGAGATTGGGTTTCCTCTGAAGGAGGAACCAGAGAAGGGAATTGCAGGCGACTCCTCCCTGAACGGCTGAGTAGCGGCATCAGAAACACTAGGTAGTCTCTGTACGCTCCCTTTTCCCTTTCTTGCATTGGGGCCAATTTCTTCGATCATGTACTTCCATCCGTCGATAGGCCGTCTCCGACTAAATATATGAGTTTTGATGAAGCTAGCAATCTGCAGCCACGGTTTCAGTATCATTTAGGTAATCTCTAGTATTGACAAAAAATACTGTGTGAAGGAACTATTGTCTCTGACCTGCTGTTTACTGAAAGCAATGCGCCTCTCGAATTCTTGGAGAAGAATGTCCTCCTCGCGCTGTGAGATCTCCCATATGTTACCATCCTGACCTCTCGAGGTAGTTTCCCAACCATCAGGCTTGGTTTTGATCTCACCGGTGCTTGGAATCTTTGAGTCCCCAAAATCAGCATTGCCAGAATCAAAGATCCTGCACTTCATTTCATTAGGACTGTAAGAAAGCCACATCTTCTAAAGCACTATGCAGATTAACAAAACCAAGACGTGTGAATAGATTAGAACGAAGGCACGCACAATGCCTACCAATTACTCCACATGGTTAAATTTCCTATTACTGTGGCAGGGAAACAAATAACAGTGACGGATTTGAATTTATATGACGCAACACATCTGCAGGCACTTGAACCGCAGCCTACAAGATAATAAGCTATAATAGCCTAATGGCCACACTTAGCTGGTTATGTAGCAATACAAGCAAAGCACAAGAAGCACTGCAAAAAATAAGATGTCAGGTGTGCACTGGCTGAACTATCATGTTAGTTTTAGGTCATACTTGCTTCTGTACTAAGTGATGAGCCCAAAGAAAAACAAAGATAACACACAACAGATAACGAAATTCAATTGCAAGAGTTGTTATTACTCAAAGAAAAGCCGTATTCAAGTATGAAACTAAAAAAAACTGATATTACTGGATCCAGAATAAATCACCATTGTATACATAATTTGTTAGGTTGTTGCTGGATTTGAAGCTTGAAGATAAACAAAGTCTCCATTTTAAACCCCTCAATTATATCCTGACTTCAAATTTCACACTCAACTCCCAAATTGTTAACTTTAAAACACATTCTTTCAAAATCGACCGTTGTTCCCCATGGGCGGTTTAGCGAGTGTTTTTCCTGACGTGGCGCCTCATGTTGCAATTTTGGCGGCATCACACCAAACATGCCAAAATTGCTTAGTCCAGAAAACTACATCAGCAAAGAAAAAGTAAGCTGAAGGCTACATGGTCTGAGACCCCATGTTATTCATCCTCGGGTGCTCAATGATTATGGCTGGTGACAAAACATCAACTGTGATGCTCGGGTAGGGTCCACTTCGAGTATTTAACTACGGCGGAAAATGTATGTGGAAGAAAGGGGAAGAAGCAGCCGGCATGTGAGCCCCACTGCCATGTCAGCCAAATAGCATTGCTCGTTTTGGTTCGCTCTTGCTAACTAGTATGCCACATCATGTTAGCACTGCCATGTCCAAAGTTTCTAACATCTACGCCACGCCATACAAAGTAATACTTCAACCACTTTTAAGAGTTTGCGCATCTGAATTAGACACGTCATCCTAATCTAATTTGATTGCAGCCCATTGAACAATCATCACATGCATCTTATAGAGCATTCAGTCTGGTCTGTAGTACAAGTTCCACCAGATAATCCGTAAATAATAAAGATAGCAGGATAACAGAATACTACACTTAAACAAGGGGAAAAACTGATTTCACAGTACAAACGGACCTTAATGGTTACGCTTGGCTGTAGTCCTCCCGTTGTTGAGGGCTTGAGGGGTGTAAAATGGTTATAATTTGCTCCAAACATATAGTCACGTCACATCAGAATGCATAATCCCACTTCAAGCAACGAAAGCTCGCACCAAGTTTCACCTAAAGTACCTCAGGTAGACACTTCATCCTAATCTAATTCGATTACAGGCATATTATACAGCATTCATTCTGATTTGTGGCACAGATTCCACCGGATAATCCATCAACAATCAAGAGAGCAGGGTGGCAGAATACTAATTAGGATGCTGAAAGTTTTGGTACACTTTCATAACCTGTCTTAATGGTTTTCCCCCAAAGAGAACTATGTCTCAATGATCTACTCCCTCCGTTCCTAAATACAAGATGTCCTAGCAGTCCACATCTTATATTTAGGAACAGAGGGAGTAACTTTCAAGCAAAACCTAGAAAAACATAGGGAAACGCTACATTTTTTTTAAAAAAAAAAAGGTGTCAGAAGATACCTAGCGTGGAAATTCTATCACTTGCAATGGGAATTAACAAGTCAAGTGATGCTGGGAACCTATATATGCCCCGTGCAATTGGTTTCGATAATGTAACTTCCTTGCAAAACCTAGCAGAAACATAGGGAAACACTACATTTACTAAAATTCCGTAATAAACCTTCTGAAGAAGATACCTAGCATGGCAATTCTATCACTTGCAATGGGAATTAACAAGTCACGTGACGCTAGCAGCTTACCATATGCCGCGTGCAATTGGGTTTCAGTGGGAAACTAATTCAACAAATGCGGTGTATCACAAGCAATCTGATGGTAACGCACCACAATAGAGATGGCGGCATCGTTGGAGATAAAATAAAATGCAAGAACGGAGTGTAGCAACGCACTCTGAGCACGAGTCAAGAAGGCGGTCGATGTCGTCAGCTGCGCCACGGCGACCGCCGCCGCCAAGGCGCGCCTCCTCCATCTTGTCGATCTCCTTCACCCAAAGCGCAGCATGCACACGCTGCTTCCTTGTCCTGTACTCGTCCGCGCCTGCCTTCTTCGCCTCGGCGCTGCCCCCTCCCTCGGCGGCCGGAGGGCGAGGGGCGCGCGGCCGCCTGGTCGCGGCGCGGCGCTCAGCCCAGCGCTCGTCCATGTCGGCGACGAAGGCCTTCGTGTCAGGGTCCACCTCGGCGGATATGGCTGGGACGGTGGCTTCAACGTTTTCTGATGTGGGGGACTCCCAGGGCGCCGCGGGCGCGGGGGAGGAGGCGGGGGAGTCGCCCGGGAGCCATGCCGTCTCCCACGCGTCGTTCCACTCGTCGTCGCCAGTAGCCGCAGCCGGGTTCCTGGGAGCGCGGCGGTGGGACGAGAGGCGGCGGAGGCTGGAGGAGGAGGCGGCGGTGGACAAGGGAAGGCGGAGGACGCGCCTGAGGGAGTGCATGTCGTGTGTTCGGCGAAATGCGGGTTCTTTCTGCCTATTCAGCGACCAGTAATGCTACACCTACGGAATCCACTTACGGATAAATGTTACGGGATCAGGTGGGGAAAATCAGTGGGTGGGCCCATAGGAAAATTCAGGAGGGTGGTTAGAAGTAGTGGGCTAATTAGATGTGCACACGTTGGCCCGTAAGTTTCTTCCGTAATCTATTTGTCCGTAACTCTAGCATTTCTGATTCAGCGACCTCATGCTGCAAATAGCTCTTGTCGAAAACAAAAGAGATAAGTCCGTTTTAACCCCCTAAAATTTGTCCACTGGTTCAGTTTACAACCCTTAATTTTTATTCCCAAACGCTAAAGAATGCGCACGGCTTCCGGTTTGTCTCGTCGAGCACACGCTCTGTGGCCGTCCGATTGTTCCGATCGAAGTCATCCACCCCCGCTCGTCCCGACCGAAAAGCACATGAGGAAACGGTTGTATTTCGAACGGAGGAGTCGCAGAGATAACGACAAGGCAAACTCGACCTCCTCTCGATCCCCTTTCCTCTCCTCACCCGATTTGGAGCTTCAGCAGTCGTCCGGGGGGGGGGGGGAGGGGGAGAGTAATCCGCGCGCGCGGCGAGCTGTTCCCGGCATATCCGCGCCGGCGAGTTCATGCTGCGACAGGGGACTGTGTTCTCGGCGATTCCCAGGTTGCTCGTCGGCGTTGAAGAGGCCGCGCAGAGCAGCGACGACAGAGAAAATCTGGGCGGGGATGTCTGGGCGGTGTTGAAGGCCCGCTCGTACCAATGGTTGGCCGAGAGTGTGTGGTGCGGGCGCCAGTGAGAGCATCGCGTGGAGCCTAGAGGATTCTCGCTCGAAGGCGAGATTTCATGGCGACATAAAGGGGGTGGCGCTGCTTGGCGTCGACGGAGAGGGACGCAGAGGGGCGGAGGCGGCGTGAGGCGACAGGTGTGGTTCAGAGGACGCTCACCGGCTCAGGCGGTCGTCCCGCGCTCGCACCCAGATCTGCGGTTGCCACCACGCTAGGACGAGGTACAGACTTCATCTTACACACGTTTTTTTGCATATGTGCGAAATTAATCCATCAGCTGCGGTCGTGATGAGCATCAGTCATGTCGATCGGGTTTTGAGGTAGTTCGCCCGATGATGAACATCAGTTTTTTTAGGCGATGATGAACATTTGTGTGTAAATGTAGACAGACATCAGAGAGTTTTTTGTCTGTAGGCAGCCATATGAACACAGTTGCAGACAGAAAATGGAACATCGGTGTTTGTGTTGTGTGTGTGTAAGAGGCCATGATCAACCACAGTATGTATAAAGTGGATGGACTAAAATGTAGCATGCAAGCACCAAGTTGCGGGGGGTGAAATTGTGTGTTTGCTTTTGTTTTTATTTGTGTTCTAAATCGATGCATAGAAAAACAATCCCGTAGGCTGCAAGTAGGGTTCAGACAAAGCATTTTGGTTTCGATATCACACCTAAAAAGTTGCAGAGCATAGCACACAAGTTGCAGAGCAGTGGGGGAGGAAGTGCTCACAGTTTTTTCCAGGCATTTTGAACGGAACTGTTTTTGAATTTGATCTACTAAAATTAGATGCATTTTAACTTTGGCAGTGCCGTCCCTTGGAAGCAAGTATGATGAGATGGAAATTGCTCCTACCTGATGTCGTCGTTGATGCAGGGAAGACCGCAGACACAAGCATGCACACTGAGTAGCATGTCTTTTTCAGATAGACATCTACATTTTTGTTTGCATTTTTTTCTTTTCTTTTTGGTTGTTTTTGTTGTGTATGCGCTCTTCCATGCATGTTTTGGTTTTCATGTTTGTGAAATTACTGTCTGCAGGCAGGAATTTAAAGCACGGTGTCGCTCATGCCTAGCACAAGCACAAATCCCATTGCGGGGAAGCAAACCACAAGAACAAAAACAAAAAAGCCCACACGCAAAAGGAAGAAGGTCCAAGCGGTGAGCTTCAAATCACTTCTTGTTTACAAAGAGAGGGAGAGAGAGAGAGAGAAATGCATATGCATCGGGTTTTTTGCAAGTTGTACCGAAAACTCTCCTTTTTGTTTTGTATGAACTAACAGTTGCCCTTTTTTAAAACTAAAACAGCTTGGTAGGAATCGGGCATCACCAGTTAGGCTTGTCAAACTGAACACGCTATTGTCCGGGGAGCAGAGGGATCTGATTATAGACTGGTCATGGGGGGCATGCTACAGGTGAAGGCCACAACAATGCCAGCGGACCTTAGTATGTGGGTGCTAGCATGCTTCGACCCAATTAGGAGTGAACTAGCAATCCCTGGGAGGGGTAGCATCCCCGTTGATGATGCAGACAACTTTCACAGGGTTTTTGGACTTCTCAATGAAGGGAGTCGCGTCCGCTATGAGCTGGATCCTGAAGCAATTTCTTCCATGAACGAAGAGTATGGCATTCAGAATGTCATGGCCCCCTCATTCGCTGACTGGTGCACGAAGATAAAGGATATGTCAGGGGTGGCAGGCCTGAAGTTCCTGAGAGCTTACTTCGTCGCAGTGATTAGCCGCTTTGTGTGCCCCACAACTAAGTGTAGCATTAACCCAAGATGCTACGGAGCAATAAAAGTCATGGATCAAAACCAGCAACCTAAGATATGTCAGCTTGCAATTGATCAAATCATCACAGACGTGAAGGGTATGGGATCTAAGAAAAATTCCGTTTGTTGTTGCATGTACCATCTAGTGGTAAGAACTCATCATTTTTTGTACCGTGTTTTTTTTTGGTCACATGCTTTGTCGTGGGGTCCCCCGAAATTGTTTTAAAAAATTTGAGCATCACTAACCAGATGATATATTATGCAGATCCTTTACCTTGACCCACTCGAAGTAGATGAGCCCTTTCAAACCCCTAGTGAATGCCCAATACGCGTTGCAGCATGGACAAACCAGTTAATTCAGGCTGTAATTCAGAAGGATAGAAAACCAAGCGGCGGTTTTGGAAAGCTCAGGGTAGGGTACCTTTTTGTGGTTCATACTTTTTCCTTTTCTCTCATTTTTTTTTAATGTTTTACTTCTGAACTATATTGAGTTTTTTGTCTATCGTCTATACCACACAGCTAAAAGCAGGTGTTGGAGCTACTATTAGGGACAGTTTGTTTGTCAGGATGGCTCAAACTGAAGAATTTCTGGATTCGAAGCTGCCTACATCTATATCGAGCGATGCACACCCCCTCCCTACGTTTGTTGTTTATTTGATTTTCTCGAGAATTTTGTGTAGCCCCTCAACTTTCAATTGAAAAGTAGGGGAATGTAGCCCCCAAAAAACACATTTTTTAGCCACCATGGATTGCAACTCAACGTTTTCTTTTTCTTTGTGGAGCTCAAAGTTCTTCTTTTTTACCGTAGGCAGAACACCTTACAAGTTGCAGACCCAGTAATTTTTAAGTTGCGGATACCATGAGTATTAAGTTGCTGACCATGATGAATTAAGAGCATGTAGGGGGTGGGGGATACACTCCATGATGTTGTAGCATGCTAGACAGACAAGTCGTTCAACTTGAATCAAAACCAAGTTGCGTAGCCTTGATCTTTTTTTTTATCCGCAACTTAATTCAAAAAAAGGGGAAAATAGTAGCTAGTACCACAACCTAGCCACCATGGGACCACAACTCTTTTTAATTATTATACTTTGGTGAGCTTCGAGTGTTTTTTTGTACTGTTAAAAGAACATCGCACGTGTTGCAGAGGACTAGTATCTAAGTTGTTCAGATAATGGGAATTAAGTCGCCAACTAAGAATCTTGTTTTTCCCAGATTTTATAATTAAGTTGTATACAAATAGTCCCTAGTGGCTTTTCTGTTCTTTGAAGTTCTTTTGTTTGCTCTCCCAAATTAAGTCGAACACACAAATTGACCTTAGTTGCTTTTCTGTTTTTGTTTCCACCCATTTATTCTAAGTTGCAACAACTTAATGCAGAAAAGAAGGTAAAAACAATAGCTATAGTATATGACTAGCCAACGACACGACTACAAATTCTTGAGTTGCGTAGAATTAATGTCTAAGTCGAGGAGACAATGAGTATTAAGTTGCACACGAAATGACCCTAGGTGGTTTTCTGTTGAAGTTTCATTTTCTCTTTTTTGCTTTTTTTTCCAAAACTAAGTTGCAGTATGACAAAACAAAGTTGTGCCACATGACCAAACATAGTTGCATGCCCAATGACTCTAGTCCCTTTTGTAAGTTGCACACGCAAAGTTTTTTTTTTCAGAAGTTGCACAAACATGATTTAACAAATTATAGAGCATCTAAAGCAAAGTTGTATCAAATGACAAATTAAGCTTTGTAAATCTGCTTCTTTATTCCCTCATATCTAACTTGCATACAAAAGTGCTTTTTTAAGTTGATATTCCGTGTTTTTTGTTGTGGCATTCCATCCCCAAAAAAACAAGTTGCATATACAATGGCTTTTAGTTGTATGAACACCGACCTCTACTGAAGTTGTATAGAATGATAGAACTAGTTGTATAGCACGACCAACAAAGTTGTGTCCCGCTATGTTTTTCTATCCACAACTTAATACAGGGAAAATATGGTAAAAAATAGTACCTCCAACATTAAGTTGCATAGCAATTTATCTAATTTTCAGGATCCAAAACGAGCATTAAGTTGCATGCGAAATGACCCTAGTTGATTTTTCTGTTGAAGTTTGTTTTATTTTTATTTTTTCTTCCAAAACTAAGTTGCATGCAAAAATGACCTTAGTTGTAGAGTACGACAAAACAAAGATGCATGACATGAACAATTAAGTTACAAACAAAAAAATGTGTAGCTTCATGCCCAATAACTATAGTTTCCTTTTCTTAGGTGCATACACAGATTTTTTGTTATTCCAATAGTTTGTACGAACACGATAAACAATTTGTACAACATGCCAAATTAAGTTTTTAATTTAGTTTGTTGTTTTTCCAGATTTAAATTTTGCATAAACAAAAAGATCTAAGCTGCATACTTACTTTTTTTCAGGGGATCTAATTGCATTTTTCTCTGTTTTTCTAACTGTGTTTTTGCAGAAAAAAGGAAATTAGCAGTGTTGCTAGGGGATCTATGCACAGACATATCCCGGAGACTAGGCTCATTCGTCGAAGACTATGGGATGTTGAACAAAGAGGAAGTGAGAGGCACACATGTCCATAATATGAGGAGCAAGAAGCAGAAAATGAACAGAGAAGACGAAAATGTTGATGATGAAGATGATGAGTCATAGAAGGACACTGATTCTGCCAATGACGGGTCAGATGATGAGGAGAATAATCAGGATAAGAAAGCAACTGTGGGTCCAAACACTAGTAACACCAGGGACACACCTGAAGAAAGGGGCGATGAAGATGGTGAGCCAGATTGCGATCTAGATCACCGACGTAGAAGATCTGCTAGATTGGCAAAGGACAGCCCAATGAAAGAGCATTCACAAGGTAGCAGCCACACTAGTGATCAGGATCATCGGACTAGGAAATCTGCTAGGCTAGCGAATAACAACCCAGGAAAAAATTCATCTGAAAGCAGCACCATGGCCTCAGCGATGATACAACCAGTTTGACCGGGGGGATACAGACACAGGGTGCGGCAACGATGCAACACTGAATGTCATGCTCCGGTCTGCAAGGAGGAGCTTACGCAATGTTAATAAAAAACAACAGTCTAGTGCGGAAGGTAATGCAACTTCAGCAAGCAAGAGCCCTTTCTCTGAATTGAAAGAGTACATGGCTTCAGACCGGACTCGAGGTGGACCAGATGTCAACATCCCATTCATCAAACCACCAGAGTTCGCTGACACACCGCCAAAGTTTTATGCAAACAGAATATTCATGGAGGAAGTTGCAAGACAAAGGAAAACCCCGCTTACCTCACCTCAGTTCCAATATTTTGGCAATGATCCCGCGGTGCAGAAGGTGGCCAAGGAATGCTTCAAGATGGACATGAAAAACATTTTCGGGGATGTCTCATCTGATGGTAAACGGACAAAGAAGATGGTGACAAAGCGCGGCAAGCCTACTCTTACCACTGAAATGGATCAACATGGGGATATCCAAAACTTGATGCTCAGGACACAACCAGGAAACAACTAGCAGTGGAGCATGCAGGGGACACATCAGTTGTAGCCACCAAGGAATCAAACAGCAGTAACGCCATCTTGCAGAACAATCCTCCTACAACAGATAACGTATAGACATCGAACACTACTGCACCTACGACTGTGGCATAGTCAGAACCTGCAAGTGTTGCACCTGTAGGACAACCTATAGTCTCAGGCGAGGCATGGGGATCGTCGGGCGTTCGACGAGGATGTCGACGACCAGGACTTTGAGGACCGCCGAAGATCCAAGCTTTGTGCATGACTGCATGCAAGTTCGGGCTTCTAGTGTTTGTAGTTGCATGTATACTTTGGTTTTTTTGTATATACAAGTTTGGCCTTCTGGTGTTTGCGGTTGCATCTGTACTTAGGGTTTTGAGGTTTTTGTATTCGGGATTAAAAGGTTTGTAGTTGGATCTGTACCTAGGGGTTCGAGGGTTTTTTGTAAACGCGAGTTCAAGATTTAGAGGTCTGTAGTTGCATCTGTACTTAGGGGTTCGTAGGTTTTTTGTATTCGGGATCCAGATCATCTATAGAATCATCTATTTATACATGTCCCCAAATTCTTCTACCCATCATCTACATTTGGGAGATGACTAGATGATCATCCAAACCAAATGTGGGAATATTTTATCGATTTCAACATGCACTACTCATGTTATTTTATTTTATAGAGACCAAAGGGAACACCAATGTAGAAAAGTAGACATGTACTAGACACTAAATTTTAACATGTACTAGAACCATTTGCTTCTACTCAAACTATTGAATTTATGGACTTGTTGAACGGAGGATTTGTTGATATGAATTTTGGGGTATCACACAAAATATAGTCGTTCACAAAGTCGTTGTTCAAAATAGAGTCGTTGGAAAAAAAATTGATGAACGATATTTATAACGTTATATTAAAATATAGGAGAGACAATATAGATGTGCTGAATATAGATGTTCTGCTGTGAAACTAATAACATCTATTCATGAATCTTTTTAGATGATCTTCTATATAGATTTATGGATGATCAAATATAGATGAGCTGCTAGAGATAATTCAGAGCTTGTAGTTGCATCTGTACTTACGGGTTCCCAGGTTTTTTGTATTGTAGGGATCTAGAGGTTGTAGTTGCATATGTTCTTATGGCTTCTAGTTTTTTGTGTGCATGTTAGCATGCATGTGAGTTTGATATTCTACGTTTTTTGGAAGCATTTTCAATTTGTGTAGTTATTTTTTCTCGCAGACACTCTTGACACATTATGAATTTATTGCAAAATCACATATTGTACCCCCATGAATTATAATTACTTGATCCACTTTATGCATATAATTAAAGAACGATTCTTATATGATATTTTTGATCTGGTAAGGTATAATAACATGTCCTGACTAGAATACTAATATGTTGAATGTTATCTTAGATCATCAATGAATTCCTGATGTGTTATTATCTGCTTTTGTGCATTAGTTCACCAAATATATATAGTGGAAACTGTGATTTTGTATAAAATTCGACACATTAAGTTACTTGATGAAGTGTATGCAAACAAATGAAGAACTATTTCTTTATATTCTTTGTGATCTGGTTAGGTATATTACTCTTTTACTAATAAGATTGTATTCTAACTTTTGTTTTATTACAAATTTGCAGGAAGAAGATCTGGAAGTCGGCTCGGATGAGGACTCTATGGCTACGAAGAGCAGATATGTTCTGAGGAAGCTGCAGGCGGGCACCATTCGGTACCATCATTACGGCAACTTGTTCTGCCCTTTCTGTGTCAGAAAGATAGCCAACGATCGCTACATCTTGATCCGACATGCCGTCGGTCTGGGAAATGGCTCTGAGTATCGTGCACCCCATGTTAGGGCCAAGCACGATGCCTACAGCATCTTCCTGAAGAACCTGCTTGCGCAGGATATCCTCGCAGGTCTTGAGGAACCTCCTCTTCGGCCTTACTCCAACGACGCCAGGAGGGCCATGAAGGCTCGGAAGCGGCAGTACGGCAGTACATGATGTAGCTGTTGTTGGTGCGCTCGTTGTTACAGCTTGCACGCTGTGTTTGTGTTATCTCTTACTTTTGGTAGTGTCGTCTGGTGTGTGCGTAGTAAGAACTTTTAAACAACCTCTATCATGTTGGTACGTATGAACCTAATATGTATATTATATTAGTATATGTTTCTTAACCTGATCATGTTTTAAGGATGTCAAAAATAATTATTAGGCGTGATTTAGTAATAAGTGGATGCGGAAACTCATTGATCCGGTCGATCAATGAATGGTCACATCCCTTTACTAAGGGATCATGCCTCATAAGCCGATAATTGGTGCAACATCACAAATGTGAGTAACAAGACTCGATCTTTGGTGTGTGGAAATGAATCAGCCCCTCCCCCCGCCACTAGGCACTCTCTTATTTTACAATTATTTTCTAACTGAACCTCAACCCCCCCCCCCGGTCTCCCTCTCGGTCACGATCCGTTCAGCAGCACAGTGGCAACAGCACTGCACGCACACGCCCTAGGTCGAGGGTTCGATCCCCGCCCCCGCGGGATTAATCCAAACTTTTTCGCCCGCGCGCGCTGACAGGTGGGGGCCCCTGTCAGCGACCCTGGAGCCCAGTCAGCTGCCACGCGGCGCCAACGTGGCCTAGGGCCCGTTGTCAGCGGCCCAGGCTGGGTTGCTGCGGGGTGGAAAACTTTTTCTGCCCCTTTTCTTTTTAATTTAAGTCCCTGTTTTATTACAGAATAGTCCCTAGTTTTCAAACCTTTATAAAAATTGCAAAACACATCCAAATTAAAAATGTAAAACATGTAAACCACTCTAAATAAAATGAACTTTCGAAATATGAAATTTGTTTTCTGTTTTGAACATTTCAAATGTTTTCAAATTTCAAATTCAAACAACTCATTTCAAATTTGGTTAAATTCATAACTAATTCAAATTTAATTTAAATGCCACATATAAAATATGTTTTCTATGCCAAATTAAACCACCATTTCAAATATAAACTTTGTTTCATGTTTTGAATAATTAAAATGGGTAAATAATTTAAACCTTGTTTAAATCATTTAAAAATTGCTAAATTCATAACTTGGTCAAATTAAATTCTTTTTGAACATATAAAATATGTTTTCAAACCAGGAAAGTATAATATTTTAAAATATGAATTTTATTAAATGTTTTGAACAAATAAAAATTCAAATAAATTCAAACTTGAATTAAATTCATTTAAATCTTCTTTAAACTTGTTTAATTCATAATTAATTCATTTTAATTCCTTTTTCAACAAATGAAACATGTATTCCAACTAAAATTTTGTGTTCTTTCCAAATATGAAATTTGTTATTTATTTTGAACAATTAAAATTGGTGAAAATAACAAATGCTTGTGTAACTCCTTTAAGAAGCCAAAGTTTCATAACTTGATAAATAAAAAATTTCAAACTTGGTAAACACCTTTTCAACTTGAATCTATTGTTGTTTTCTTATTGTTTTCCTCATCCATGCATCATGCTAATAAAATTTCACATGTTGTTTAATGATAGATCATTTAATCCAACCTTAACTCATGGGCTTTCCATATGCAATCCAAATTGCATATGGGTCCATTTAACTATGTTACCATGTTAACTAGCTTATTTTGATGCATCAATTAAATTGTTGGGTTGATGCGAAGAAGAGTTGGGTTGTGTTGAGTGCCTCGCTTGGTGGAAGTGCATTTCCAATCTAGCGGGGTATTCTTACGTGTACGGCCAAATTGGTGCACCCCTGCAGGGTTAAATCTTCTCGAGAAGTCGTGTTGTCCGCGGTTATGGATGACTTGGTGATAGGGCTGGCTAACAAGGATTATAAAACTTACACCTAACTAATGATAACTTGACTAGTAATAGACCTTATTGACACAATAACTTGACCCATCATTAATCCAACTGTGTGAGTTATCCTCGGATTGCTTCTTTGGATAAGGGGCGAGATCCAGGATGGGTTTGTTTGAGGTTAGTGGTAGTTGGTTACGATACGCTATCTTATCCCCCTTTCTTTTAGCCGGAAGTGGTAGCATGTTTCTGCAATTGGTTAGAGCAGCCTGCTGCCGCACTTTTGTATCACCTATTCTTCCGTTGAACCCAAAGCATCTGTACTTGGTGTTGCCGGGTACACTTTGGTATCTTGTGAGTCTTGCTTGCCAGTACTTGTCTGTACTGACCCCTTTGGGGTTGTGGTTTCCGCAGACTACGTTTCCGAGGATCCCCATGGTGGCTACTACGTGGAGTATGACGAGGCTGCTGACGAGTAGATAGCGGACCCGGGCAGGATCCGAGACATCGTGGATGGGCTCCGTCTTTTCGTTTCCGGTCTCTTAGGCCTATTTGGATCTTGTCTGTACTCATACACTTTGGATGCTTCCGCTGTGATGTAATGATGAATTGTTGGGACATGTGTCCTCTGGATGATTGTATTTGCTATCTCTGCTCTAGTGAGAGCTATTTGCAACTTATTTCTATTTCTTTGTGTCTTAGAGATTTGTTGTGATATCACTTGTTCAACTGCCGTTGACGTACCATGTGTGTATGTTATGAAGTACATTAATGGAAGTAGTCGGATTTCTATGGGATGGTTTACGCAGACGATGGATAGTCGATAATGGTTGTCACACGTTTACGTGTTGGCCTGCTCATATTGAGATGCGGGTGCCGGTATTGCCCCGTAAGCCATTTATCTACTGTTTAGCGGGCTGTGAGTATCCTCTAGAAGTCCGGGTGCGACAAATGGTATCAGATCCTGTCTGCCTGTAGGATCCCTTTTACTGGTCGCAGTTGAGTCTAGAAACTATTTTGTAGCTATATAGGAAAAATGAAACGTGAGAGTAGGAATTTTGTTCTTTTATTTCTTTCCCCACCCACCCTCCCTTTTCCGGTAAGGAAGTGCAACGTTTTTTTCTCTTCTCATCTAAACTTTCAAGTTAGGATTTCACGTATCCTGGTTTCTCTAGGATAGTTATATCTACTAGACCATAGGAATGGAGGTGGTTGTGACATGATTTATCATGTTGCCTACTCACGATTGAGAACGGAGGCGTGTAAACGCCGGAAGCAGATCCTCTATTCCTTAAGCAGTAGATAATTATCCTTTAGAAGCCCGGATGGGTTTTCCGTAGTACCTCAGGAGTGTTTGGTCTCGTGTTTCCCCAATGTTGCTTCAATATCCTGTTCTTCTCAACATCCTTTTTCGTCCGTTGAAACCTTGTTGTTGCTTGCCACTTCAGTTCTTCTACCGGCGTCTAATCAAAACTTCCCATCATCTGCAGATGGATCTCAGGTTCTACCCGCAGGTGGTTCGTATGACTCATTGCGAGAGCACTGTCGGTTATCCGGAGATGCTGAGAGACATGGTCACTTTTCTGGGGTTCCGTTGGGCACCAGAGTACCAGGTCTACGAGCAGCAGCGAGAGTTTGACCAGACCTACTACCAGGCTATCGTCTACATTCTGTCAGATGATGGTATGAGCGTAGTCCACCGCTACGAGGCAGTAGGTTCCACAGTGGATATGGCTGTGCAGCAGGCAGCTTATGTGAGTCTCACCGTCCTTCGTGCTGACTACTGGGGATTTGACGATTCTATGTATCGCCACATCCCCCGTGGTTACATCACTTCGGAGGGAGCTCACTTCACTCTCTACGACAACTTGGATGTCTACGAGCATGATAACTCCAGGCTGCACACCACTGCTCAGTTTGTGAGGCACAGTGACGCAGTTGCCAGCACACTATCTCAGGAGTTGGCTTCAGTCAGAGAGCAGCTATACCTTGCTTTGACTCGTCTGGCGACTTACACCATAGACTTTGTTGGAGACGAGCACTTTGCACGTTTCGATCAGCCAGTTGGACGTCGTCTGCCAGATGCTGGAGGTTACGAGCCGATCAGAGGTCCACTCCTTAACCTCGGTGCTGGTTACACTGGGATTCCTTGCTTTGGAGCACAGGGAGTCGACGCTATGTACTTCACCACACCTAGAGTCGCTCTCAGACCACGTCAGATCTACGTGGATCGTCGTTCCACCTAGTTTCGTGGGCGTGCTCCTCACCGTACCTCTCGCCGTACTCCTAGTCGTCGTCCTGCGTGATGAGCATGGGAGTACCGATGTATCAATTCTTAGCTATGTTTAGTTATCCTTTGGCATTCGAACCATTTATGGTGTGTTGGATATTCTGATGTATTTGAACATGTGACGATGTACCTGTTGGTTATCTATTCATGCTTCGGAATAATCTCTCTTTCGGTTTCCAAGTCTATCCTTTTCTATTGTTGTGCTAAAATGCATTTCCATTCAGGATACCGCCAACAAGGAACAACCCGCCTGAGCCACCGCCAATCGCGGAGCTGTTGACTCAGATGACCCAAGTCATGACGCAGATGGCCCAGTTTCAGACTAATCAGCACAACAACCAGACGGCTCCACGAGTCAGCATCAAGGAGTTCCTCAGTCTGGGCCCAAGAGCTTTCGTGGCCACAAGCGAGCCTCTGGACGCTGATGACTGGATCCGTGAGATAGCTAAGGCTCTGGAGATTGCTCACGTTGCTGAGGAAGACAAGGTCAAGTATGCCTCCTATCTGCTGAAGGGTCAGGCAGCTACTTGGTGGGAAAACTACCAGGCCATGAGAGCTGGCATGCCAATCACCTGGGGTTGTTTCAAGGAAGCTTTCCTGAAGCACCACATTCCAGATGGTCTTATGGAAAGGATGCGTGAAGAGTTTTGCTCACTCAAGCAGGGCAAGTTGGACGTCATCGGCTATCAGAGTGAGTTCAATCGCCTCGCTCGTTACGCTGGTGATGAGGTGTCCACTAAGGCTAATAAGATGGCAAGGTTCCGCAGAGGTTTTAACCCGGAGCTCAAGTATGCCCTCACAAACGTCAAGGCCAACAGCTTCGAGGATCTCGTTAACACCGCGCTCAATGAGGAAAATGGGCGCAAGGCGTTCGAGGAGTCTCGCAAGCACTCGCGTGAGGGTGGCTCCTCCTCCAACATGACCACCCCTCCGCAGAAGCGCCGCATATGGGTACCAAATGGTGCTGTCACTCGGGATCCATACGCCCAAACTTCTCCAGGCTTCGCTCCCGGCCCACCCAGCCCTGCTCAGATGCATGATCAGAGGGCTTCGATGGGGCAGCCAAGGCCAGGGCCTCCTCGTGTCGTCACTTGCTACAAGTGCAAGCAGACGGGGCACTACGCCGACAAGTGCACGCAGAGGCAGCTACCTCCACCACCACCTCGTCCCAACACAAACCAGGCAATGGTGCGCGCTCCCCCGCCTAAGGCCTTCAACTCCAACAACAGGCCTGTCGGGAGGACCGCAAGGGTAAATCATGTCAAGATCGACAAAGCCGAGGAAGCTCCTGACGTCGTTCTCGGTACATTTCCCGTAAACTCTATTCCAGCTAAAGTGTTGTTTGATACCGGAGCATCACATTCTTTCGTGTCAAAGATCTTTGCGACAGCAATTAAACTCCCTTTTGTTGGTTTGGGTTCCCCGCTAGTGGTAAACTCCCCTGGAGCAACTATGCAAACTTCCAAGATCAGTCACAGAAATCAAATTCTAATTGGAGGCCACATATTCCTTGCTTCTCTCATACTGCTTGGCAATTCTGACATTGATCTCATTCTTGGTATGGATTGGCTAAAAGCCAATAAAGCTAGAATTGACTGTGCTCAGAAGTCAATAACTCTGTTCCACCCCTCTGGCCAGATAGTCTATTCTCCAAATGAATCAAGTTCCATTCAGCTGTGCAACCTCGATGCAAAACCTCTTCCTTCACTTGAAAATGTTCCGGTGGTTTGCGAATTCCCTGACGTCTTTCCAGAAGAGTTGCCAGGGATGCCTCCGGACAGAGCTGTTGAGTTCGTGATCGAGCTTGAGCCAGGTACTGCTCCAATCTCTAAGCATCCTTACAAGATAGGAACTCCCGAGCTGAAGTTGTTGAAGGAACAAATTGATATGTACATGGAAAAAGGTTACATTCAACCTAGTTCCTCGGCTTGGGGTTGCCCAACTCTGTTCGTTGCGAAGAAGGATCACACAAAGAGACTCGTTGTTGACTATCGTCCTCTTAACGAGAAAACCATCAAAAACAAGTATCAAATTCCTCGTATCGATGATCTTTTTGATCAACTTGCTTGAGCCTCAATATTCTCCAAGTTGGACTTCAGAATGGGTTACCATCAAATAAAGATCAGAAAAGAGGATATTCCAAAGACAGCTTTCACCACTCGCTACGGTCTATATGAATTCACCGTCATGTCCTTTGGCCTCACCAATGCACCGGCGACCTTCTCTCGACTCATGAATTCTGTCTTCCATGAATACCTCGACAAGTTCGTTGTGGTATATCTTGATGACATTCTTGTCTACTCAAAATCCGAGGAAGAGCATGAAGAGCATCTTCGTCTCACTCTCATGAAACTTCGCAAGCATCGTCTCTATGCTAAGTTCTCCAAATGTGAGTTCTGGATTTCAAAAGTTGCTTACCTTGGTCATGTAATCTCTGCCAAGGGCATAGCCATTGATCCAGAAAAGGTTAAAGCAATTGTTGATTGGAAACCTCCAAAGACGGTAAAGCAAGTAAGAAGTTTTCTTGGCTTGGCTAGCTATTGCCGTCGTTTCGTCCAAAACTTCTCCAAGATTGCCAAACCTCTCACTGACCTCACAAAGAAGGACAAGAAGTTCGTTTGGTCTCCACAATGTGATGAAAGTTTCAATCTCCTGAAGACTAAACTCACTTCTACACCAGTTCTGGTTGGCCCAGATCCTTCCAAACCTTTCCAGATATTCTATGACGCTTCTCTCCAAGGTCTAGGTGCAGTTCTTATGCAAGAACGTCAAGTTGTGGCTTATGCTTCACGTCAGTTGAACGCACATGAGCTTAATTATCCCACTCATGACCTTGAACTTGCAGCAGTTGTGTTTGCCCTCAAGAAATGGAGACAATACTTGTTGGGTAATCGCACTGAAATCTTTTCCGATCATAAGAGTCTAAAGTACATCTTCACTCAACCAGATCTAAACCTCAGGCAAAGGAGATGGATTGAAAAGATCAAAGACTTCGATCTTACCATTTCTTACACTCCAGGCAAGGCTAATGTTATGGCCGATGCTCTCAGTCGCAAGTCCTATTGCAATAATCTCATGATCATGGAAAGCCAACCTCCTCTTCATGAAGAATTCCAGAAACTGAACCTTGGTCTTGTTCCTCAAGGCTATCTTGCAAACTTGACAGCCAGTCCAACTCTCAAGGACAAGATTCGTTCTGAACAACTTCGTGATGCTGAAATCAAGAAGATGGTAGAACACATCAAAGAAGGCAAGGAGAAATTTAAGTCCTTCTCAGTGGATGACAAGGGAACTGTGTTCTTTGAAGGACGCATTGCGGTTCCTCAAGTTCAAAGTCTCAAAGATGACATTCTCAAGGAGGCTCATGAAACTCCTCTCTCCATACACCCTGGAAGTACAAAGATGTACCAGGATCTCAAGACACTGTATTGGTGGCCTGGCATGAAACGTGAAATTGCAAAATACGTTTCTAAATGCGACGTTTGTCAACGTGTTAAGGCAGTCCATCAGAAAACAGCCGGTCTTCTCCAACCTCTGAAAATCCCTGAGTGGAAGTGGGACATGATAGAAATGGACTTCGTCACTGGTTTTCCAAAGTCCAAGAAGGGCAACGATGCAATATTCGTTGTCATTGATCGTCTCACTAAAGTAGCTCACTTCTTTCCTGTCAAAGAAACAATCTCAGCTAGCTAGTTAGCAGAGCTCTACACAGCAAAGATTGTTCCTCTTCATGGTGTTCCATTGGAAATAAGCTCAGACCGTGGAAGCATATTCACTTCTCATTTCTGGAAAAGCTTTCAAGAAGCATTGGGCACCAAACTTCTGTTCAGCACAGCCTACCATCCTCAGTCTCAAGGGCAAGTCGAAAGAGTCAATCAGATTCTCGAGGATATGCTCAGAGCATGTGGTCTCTCCTTTGGCATGAAATGGGAGGAATGTCTTCCATATGCTGAATTCTCCTACAACAATAGCTTCCAGGCAAGCCTAGGCATGGCACCATTTGAGGCTCTCTATGGCCACAGATGCAGGAGTCCAATCAATTGGTCTGGAGCTGGTGAACGTTCACTCTTAGGCCCTGACATTGTTAAGGAAGCCGAAGAGAAAGTTCGCATCATTCGTGACAATCTCAAGATTGCTCAGTCTCGTCAGAAAAGCTACTATGACAGCAAGCACAGTGATATGATCTATGCACCTGGTGACAAAGCATATCTCCGTGTAACTCCCCTCAGAGGCACTCATCGTTTTGGTGTCAAAGGAAAGCTTGCACCAAGATACATTGGTCCTTTCAACATTCTCTCAAGGCGTGCAGAAAATGCCTATCGCCTTGAACTTCCAGAAAAGCTATCCAAGGTGCACGATGTGTTTCACGTGTCACAGCTCAAGAGGTGCTTCAAAGACCCAGGTCGTGCAGTTGATCATGATTCCATTGATCTGCAAGAAGATCTCTCTTATGAGGAGCACCCTATTCGAATTCTCGATGAGACCGAGCGCAAAACTCGCAACAAGAGCACCAAGTTCTTGAAAGTGCAGTGGTCCCATCATTCCGATAAAGAGGCAACGTGGGAGACCGAAGAGGATCTTCGCAAGAAGTATCCGGACCTTTTCTCTTCTCAGTAGGAATCTCGGGGCACGATTCCTTCAAGGGGGGGGCGTTTTGTAACATCCCAAGTATGAAAACTCCTTTAGAATGTTTGCTTTTTGTTACTTTATGTTTTGAATCATGACATCATAAGCATTGCATTTGTTTTGCATTTGTTTTCATTTGATTTCATTTGTTTTCCTTTTGTTTTCCCTTGTTTTCTATTTGAATTTTCAAATCAAATTTCAAATCTTTGTTTCATACTTGTTCTGTTACAATTTTCAAATGAAAATTTCAAACCAAAACATCAAATTGTTTCCAATAAACATGGAAAGTTCAAACTAGTTTAAATTGTTTCTTTCAATAAGTTAATTAATATCAATTTCACTCAAATTCAAATGAAATACAAACAGCAACCAAAAATTCAAATTTTGAAAAAACAAACTTGGCACAGTTGGGTTTTGTAAATAACAAGATATAAAAATTTATCACCAAATTTTAAACCCCCTAAAAACCTTCCTTTTCTTCCTTTTCTATTTCTGCAAAAAAAAAAACAGTTTCATTAAACAAGAAAACAAAAAATAAAAAATAAAACAGAGGGGAGAGGCAGGCCAGTGGGCTGAGCCCAGCCCACCAGCCACGGCTTGGTACCCCCCCTCGTCCCTTACCTGTACGACGTTCATCGCGCCTGTCCACGTCGGCGGTGCAGAGGAGGGAACGGCCACCGCGGCTCCTTCTCCTCCTTATAGTCGAGCTCGAGCTCCTCCCCCCGTGCCCTAGTTCTCCCCTCCACCTTTCTCCCTCACGCCACGCCGTCGTTTTTCCCCTTCTCCTCCCTCCACAGCTCTCTGTTCTGAACCGCACCACCGCCACCGCAGCTGAACTCCGGCAGTCGCTGTCGACATGGTCTCCCTCCGCGCAGGATAGGCACGGGAATCGATTCCCCGTGCCGTCCTCGTCCTCCTCGACACCTCAGCGAGGGCTGGGAACCCCCGTATCTTCGCCGCCGTCCAGCTCTCTGTCGCCGCCGGCCACCTCCTCGCCACGCACGATCGCCTTCTCCTTCTGCCCCCTCCCGGTGAGCGCCACCTCTTCTTTCCCTATCTCTTTTCCCCTCTTCCACCCGCGAGTCGCACGGCCACACACCCGACGCGCAACGAGCACGCAGCAGCAGCTCGCAACGCTCGCCGCCGGCGACTGCCTCCGTTCGGTACAGTTTCAGCTAACTGAAACTTAGTTTCAGCTTCAGTAGCCACGAACTGAACCTCAACCCCCCGCGGTCTCCCTCTCTGTCACGATCCATTCAGCAGCGCAGTGGCAACAGCACTGCACGCACACGCCCTAGGTCGAGGGTTCGATCTCCGCCCCCGCGGGATTAATCCAAACTTTTTCGCCCGCGCGCGCTGACACGCGTCGCCAACGTGGCCTAGGGCCCGTTGTCAGCAGCCCAGGCTGGGTTGCTGCGGGGTGGAAAACTTTTTCTGCCCCTTTTCTTTTTAATTTAAGTCCCTGTTTTATTACAGAATAGTCCCTAGTTTTCAAACCTTTATAAAAATTGCAAAACACATCCAAATTAAAAATGTAAAACATGTAAACCACTCTAAATAAAATGAACTTTCTAAATATGCAGTTTGTTTTCTGTTTTGAACATTTCAAATGTTTTCAAATTTCAAATTCAAACAACTCATTTCAAATTTGGTTAAATTCATAACTAATTCAAATTTAATTTAAATGCCACATATAAAATATGTTTTCTATGCCAAATTAAACCACCATTTCAAATATAAACTTTGTTTCATGTTTTGAATAATTAAAATGGGTAAATAATTTAAACCTTTTTTAAATCATTTAAAAATTGCTAAATTCATAACTTGGTCAAATTAAATTATTTTTGAACATATAAAATATGTTTTCAAACCAGGAAAGTATAATATTTTCAAATATGAATTTTATTAAATGTTTTGAACAAATAAAAATTCAAATAAATTCAAACTTGAATTAAATTCATTTAAATCTTCTTTAAACTTGTTTAATTCATAATTAATTTATTTTAATTCCTTTTTCAACAAATGAAACATGTATTCCAACTAAAATTTTGTGTTCTTTCCAAATATGAATTTTGTTATTTATTTTGAACAATTAAAATTGGTGAAAACAACAAATGCTTGTGTAACTCCTTTAAGAAGCCAAAGTTTCATAACTTGATAAATAAAAAATTTCAAACTTGGTAAACACCTTTTCAACTTGAATCTATTGTTGTTTTCTTATTGTTTTCCTCATCCATGCATCATGCTAATCAACTTTCACATGTTGTTTAATAATAGATCATTTAATCCAACCTTAACTCATGGGCTTTCCATATGCAATCCAAATTGCATATGGGTCCATTTAACTATGTTACCATGTCAACTAGCTTATTTTGATGCATCAATTAAATTGTCATGCATTCCCATGATTGTGCACTATGCCATGTTATTGATTGTTTGTCTCTCTGCGTTGTTTGTTTGCTTCTTCTCGAATAGACGACGACGTTGAGACAGACGAGGTTTACGACACTACTTCTGAGGAGTTAGCTCAGTACCAGGCTGCTGAGTTTGCAGGCAAGTATTCACTCACCTGAACCATTGTGTCCTTTCCACACTGGATATCGATACTTTCCGTTGTCTATTCTGCTAGCCTTAAGATTCGTTGCTCGTGTTCCGATCCTATCACATGTTATCCTGTAACCCTGAAATAGCCTATCCTCCACACCTATAACCCCATTGCTTGTTGCCTGTGTCTTACTAGCATGCTTAGTGTTGTTTATGCTCGAGTCTGTTGTCCGTTACTTTCTGTTATCATATTTATTATGTTCTGGGGGCTCGATGTTAAACAACAACCTGTTAATGTTTGAGGTAATGCTAATTTGATGATAAGGCACCGGCAGGAGGCAGGGTATGGTTTTGAGGCCTGCTAGTGTCGAACTCAGGGAAAGTCTTTGTCCTCTAGATCCATGATGAGCGCGCTAACCGCATGTGGGAAGCATGTATGGGCGTCCCCCGCAACTCTGATTCGATTCGCATCTCATCCAAATCGCCACACTTAGCTCGGGCTTTCCATTTGATGCACGCATATGCAGGTACGAACCCGAGGCCAGGGTGGAACTTTTGTAGTCGGCATTTAGGGCGGCGTGGTCTTCCAGTGCTATGAGGGTCCCCCTTTTCTTCGTGGGGGCTCGATTAGCCGCACACGCACAACACGTGGTTCTTTGGGCTTGATGGGAAGAAGAGTTGGGTTGTGTTGAGTGCCTCTCTTGGTGGAAGTGCATTTCCAATCTGGCGGGGTATTCTTACGTGTACGGCCAAATTGGTGCACCCCTGCAGGGTTAAATCTTCTCGAGAAGCCGTGTTGTCCGCGGTTATGGATGACTTGGTGATAGGGCTGGCTAACAAGGATTAGACAACTTACACCTAACTAATGATAACTTGACTAGTAATAGACCTTATTGACACAATAACTTGACCCATCATTAATCCAACTGTGTGAGTTATCCTCGGATTGCTTCTTTGGATAAGGGGCGAGATCCAGGATGGCTTTGTTTGAGGTTAGTGGTAGTTGGTTACGATACGCTATCTTATCCCCCTTTCTTTTAGCCGGAAGTGGTAGCATGTTTCTGCAATTGGTTAGAGCAGCCTGCTGCCGCACTTTTGTATCACCTATTCTTCCGTTAAACCCAAAGCATCTGTACTTGGTGTTGCCGGGTACACTTTGGTATCTTGTGAGTCTTGCTTGCCAGTACTTGTCTGTACTGACCCCTTTGGGGCTGTGGTTTCCGCAGACTACGTTTCCGAGGATCCCCATGGTGGCTACTACGTGGAGTATGACGAGGCTGCTGACGAGTAGATAGCGGACCCGGGCAGGATCCGAGACATCGTGGATGGGCTCCGTCTTTTCGTTTCCGGCCTCTTAGGCCTATTTGGATCTTGTCTGTACTCAGACACTTTGGATGCTTCCGCTGTGATGTAATGATGAATTGTTGGGACATGTGTCCTCTGGATGATTGTATTTGCTATCTCTGCTCTAGTGAGAGCTATTTGCAACTTATTTCTATTTCTTTGTGTCTTAGAGATTTGTTGTCATATCACTTGTTCAACTGTCGTTGACGTACCATGTGTGTATGTTATGAAGTACGTCAATGGAAGTAGTCGGATTTCTATGGGATGGTTTACGCAGACGATGGATAGTCGATAATGGTTGTCACACGTTTACGTGTTGGCCTGCTCATATTGAGATGCGGGTGCCGGTATGCCCCGTAAGCCATTTATCTACTGTTTAGCGGGCTGTGAGTATCCTCTAGAAGTCCGGGTGCGACAAAACGTTCCGCTCAAAACTTCCTTGATCGCACTGAATTTTGTAGTGCTAGTGTTACTATAAGAGATTCACCAATCTGATTATAAGGTAATGACTGAGTGCAACATGGATTGGTCCCCATGGTGACTACTCACATTATTCACTCTTGTTATGAGGAATGGTAAATCTGAGTGACAGACCTATTAGAGAGACGACAAAGTTAAACCTGAACCATGGAATGGTAGAATACAACAATGACCCTATGTTAGTGTTGCTGAAAAGTATTATCCTCGGTAAGGATAAAGCCAACCATGGAGGTATCAAGCAAGGGAAGATGTTTTCTACCATGAGAGTTTTGTTAGAAATAGTATGGTGCTTGCTTTCAATGAAGACAACAACAATGATAGAAGACTGCCAAAGACATCAAAAGACCAAGTTGAGAGTGGCCAAAAGACTTTTTATTGACCCAAATAGTGGCCCCTCAGTGTCAAAGGTAGTTCAACAGACCTATGTTGGTCTAAAGCTCTACCGCGAAGGAAAGTTTTACTCAAGCCAATTTGGAATCAAGCTACACACCAATTTAATGAGAATAGACTACGCACAAAAGTTTATTTTAAGGGTGGTAGCCCACCTAGTTGTTCTGGAACTCAGTTACCCAAACCTAATCTTTCTTTCTAGCCTTCCCAAATCTCGGACGAAATTTCTTTTAAGGGTGGTAGTCTGTAACATCCCTGATTTTTGGAAAGTCCAAAAATCACAAAATATTAAAACTTTTGTTTTCTATTTAAGCAAGCCACCAAAAACAAAGAAAACTCAAATACAAAGGTTACATAAATTGTTTTTCCAATGCTACTGGAATTTTATAAACCAAAGTGCCTTGTTTTCTAAAACCCTAAATAGTTTTCACCTAATCAAATATATTATTTTCTTTAACAAACCATACTTCATAAAAATAGTTTTCATTTTAATCAATTGCTTGAAAATATTTAATGGTGTTTAAACACTAGAAAATTATCACCTTTATTGATCCTTTTCACCTCCAAAATGTTTCACATGAATAAAATTATTTATGTTGCTATCAAATATTATAGCAAGTATTACACCATAGAACGTTTTCCATAAATGTTTTGTTTATAAAAAATCAGATGAAATAATTACGGAAAACAAATATTTGAAAATGTGATAATCCCCTGATATTTATTTATCCACTTTCCTATCTAGTTATTTTCTATATTTAAAAATGGCAAAAATTTGCTATTACGTGATTTACTAATTTGTTAAAAATATAAAAATATGTTAATGGGTTGAAATTGCTTCGAGAAATAATAATTGACCTAAAGAATGCATCTGAAATTTTATAAAACCCATTTTTCATTTATTTACATTTTCTATTTTAAAAATAGTAATAATTACTATTAGTATATCATTTATAATTACAAAATAATAAAATTTCAAATGTGTGACAAAAAATGTTATTAGTTGATAGAAATTTCATTTACAAAATTTTATAAATTTATTTGAGGTAAATAGGATAAAGAAAACAGAAGTTATGAAGGAATTAAGAAAACATGAAAAAAAGAAAAAAAGAAGAAGCTGACGTCAGGCCATCTTCAATCTCAGAAACGGCAGAAGCGCCTGTTTCCTCCCTTGACTGCTCACGTGATTGCACGCAATTAAGGTTTTGTATCAATGCCCCGAACCCGCCCCCTTAAAGCCGTAGCTGGCCTCTCCATTTCCCCTCCCTCTCCCCTTGTTTTGATTCCCAGAGACTCGAGAAATTCTTTCCCGGAGATCCACCGTTTCATCGTCGTGTTCCTCCATTCCCAGCCACGGTGAGAAATCCCTCGATCCCTAAACCTCTTTGCTCGACCCCCCTTGAGCGTACGGATGTTCTGATACCCCTTCCCAATCTTTTGGCGTATGAAATCGACGCTACCAAGTTCGTCCGTGCGTCACGGGAGTCGCGCGGTCTCCGGCCTCTTCTTGGTGCCACCCGACGAAGTGTAGGACAGTGTCATTGCCACCATCGCACTCCCTATGTTGTGCCTCGCCCCGTTGACTCTTCTGCGAGGTCGGGAAACCGCCAGAGAGCCGTCCCCGTGAAGCTCCTGCATCGTCCGCCGCCGTCCCTGCCATTTTCCGGCGAGCCCATGCCGGCCGCATTTGGTTCTTCAACGACGCCCAGTCGGCGTCCGTTTGGGCCAGCCGGTTGGGGTCATTCACCCCGGAGGTGAAGAACATCTTGTGCGATCGGTTGCGGAGTGGCATTAATCGGGGCACCATCCACGCCAACATCAGGTCCTAGCTGGTCAGGCCGTTGTTAACCAATTCATGGACCCAGTCAATCATGTTGTCACACTCCCTCGAGTTGCCCCGGGTCCGGTCCCTCCAGTTGTTCTGGGAGCTGGGAGCCGGTTGACGAAGGGGCTCAGACCGATCCGGTCGCCGCCTAGCAGGTCCTCGACGTAGAAGTACGTCTGCTACCACATCCGCGCCGACTCCACCAGGACAAGCCGGGGAAGGTGGGTGCCATGTCGGGCCACGATGATGGCGCATCCGCACTTCACCAACGACCCTTGCGACACCTCGATTCACCCTTTGAGGAAGAACATCCGGACGAACAGGTCGACGTTGGGCCAGATGCCCAGGTAGTTTGTTGCACAGGCTTACGAAGGAAGCCAGATACGTCATCGCGTTTGACCCCAGATGGTGTATCTGGAGCCCAAAGTAGGTGATCAAGGAGGAGATGAAGAAACTCACCCAGGGCACGAGGCCGCGGTCCAGGTGGGAGAGGAAGAAGACGCCCTCGTTTGGCAGCGGCTGCAGCGAAACGTCAAACTCCGGTGAAGACCGCAGCAGTATCCGCACCCC
The DNA here is from genome assembly GCA_028641055.1 of Alopecurus myosuroides. Classification (NCBI taxonomy): domain Eukaryota; kingdom Viridiplantae; phylum Streptophyta; class Magnoliopsida; order Poales; family Poaceae; genus Alopecurus; species Alopecurus myosuroides. The sequence goes on along the minus strand of CM054062.1, from coordinate 150,201,682 downwards.
CTCGTCGATCTTGGTGTCCGGGAAGCGGATGCAGCTGGTCACGGCCACCATCGAGGCCGGGCCAAATAAGCCCATGCCTCGATAGTAGCAAAGATCTCCCCGCGTCACGCAGGAGCCCGCCCAGGAGCCCTTCTTTAGCGCGTCGTCGGTGGCGGCCATGGCCCTCCTCGAGCCTACCATGGTCCTTCAACGGCGAGGGCGCAAAAGCAGGTGAGGGTGGGCTCGCAGGGCACTATGGCGAGCAGTGGAGAAGGCTCGGGAAGAAGAAGGGGCAAGAGACGTTCGGGCGCAGAGGACCACGGGAGGGTCCTCCGCCCCTACTTATAGCGGCCAGGGGCCGTCGGATGCGCGACGCGTGGCGAAACCGCTCCCCACGATCCCTCCCCCGTGGCGCGAGAAACGAGGGGTCGCGGGTAGTGCGCCGCAAACGATCCGTAACGGCTTTCCAGGCCACAAAAGATCCCAGCGCGAGAACCGAAGCAACGACATCGACTTGACTGCGGTCGCAGGCCCACGCGACCGTTCGCGTCATCGGCAACATCACCCGGGCGAATCATGACATCACCACCAGTCGGCCCCACTGAGATACCGAGGCGTCGCGCGACCAACCGGCTGGAGGAGCCGGCAAAGGCCAGGGGGGACAGACGGGAGCCTCGCACCCGGCGCACCGGCTCCTTAACTCCCACATGTTCGGGGGCTAGTGTCGGGGGGATGATCCCCGGGTGCCTGGAGGAAGCGGAAAGAAGAGACCTGATACCCGCGTTCCGTACCCACACAGGGCCGGGCGCACGCAGGCATAACGCTCAGCCCCCATCCACCGGCTGGATGGGGATCACCGCTCACCTACCGGCTGCCCAGCCAGCCAAAGGTAGCAACCGGCTGTGATGTAGCCCACCGTATTCAACCAAGCACAACATCGATACACAACAAGGTGAACTCACTCCTATCTCCGTATGTTTCCGGTGACTTGGTGAACGGTGCTCTACCTCATGAAATACCCCTCTACATGCATAGGTGGGATCACCACATGGAGACCCAAGAAGGTGCCCAAGATGCTCAAGAACACATCCAAGAAGATGCACATGAAGCTAGGAAGGAAGTGGGTGAAGACGGCGTCAAGATCAGAGCTCCGAGGTGGAAGAACGGAGGGAAAAGGGGGCTCCCGGCCTCGCCCCCCCGGCCAGGCCGGCCTCCCCTGGCCTTAGGTCGGCCTACCCTGGCCCCAGGCCGGCCTCCTCATCCCACCCTGGCCTCAGGCCGGGCTAGCCTGGCCCCAGGCCGGGCACCAGCCCGAGGGAGCCGGCCTCCCACCCTGGCCTCAGGCCGGGCTAGCCTGGCACCAGGCCGAGGGCGCCAGCCCCCACCCTGGCCTCAGGCCGGCCTCCCAGGCCGGGATGCCCTGTTTTTGTGCGGAAATACACCTTTTGGCCCCATTTTCACCCACCTACCCCCCTAGGCTATATAAGGGACTCCGGTGGCTAGATCTAAGGTTTAGGGATGATTTGAGAACTTCAGGCTATGCCCTTGTATCCCTCTTGTGAGGTGACTCCTCTTACGAGGCTACTCCTATGATGTGTATCTAGGACCGTATCAAGATCTTTCCAAGGAGCTACTCTTTCACCTTGTGATTCTAGTAGTGCTTGCCAACCTTCCCCTTTGGGCTTCTGTTGGATCGGTGGACCAACCGGTGAGAGAAATCAGTTTCAATTAGCGTGTTGTTGACTTGGGTTTGCGATCCCTCATAGGCTTCACGAGTTATCTTTCCCTTTTTGTGTTTCCACGCGTTTGCCCTCGATTCCCCCTCTCGTGTTCATCGTGTTCATCGAGTTCTTCGTGCGTTCTTCGTTCGTTCTTGTCGATTCGTGAAGATCGGGCCAACTTAGAGGTCAACACCTCATCAGTCTGGCTAGCCGGTTGCTAGTACAATCCGACTACTCTACAAGTCAACTGGTATAGGAGAGGTATGGCGAGACACGCCAACTTCCTAGGCTCAAGCAAGTCAAAGTGCCTCCCTACGCGGCACGGTACACCTACTCCCCGGCTACTCGGGGTACTATGGCATGGGTTCGGCCGTACCCGCGTGGCCGATGATACATCTATTCAAGATAGCCGGTACCTGCCTACTCCACCCGGTACCCGCCGCATAGCCTCAGGGTACTCGGTGTATGGCCTAGGTACGGGCGCATGAGCGCTAGGGTTGCCGGGTACGCAGGGGTGGGCTTAGACCTGCAACGGTACGTCACCGAGTACGTCCCAATCCGGGTTCGTAGGAGGCAAGGACGAGGAGTGCTTGTCCGAGAATCTCCCCGGCTGGTCTGGTATCAGCCGGACCCCCACCTGTAAGTGGGCCAGTCCGGCAGTATATAAGGTCTCACGCAACCACCGAGAAAAGGGGAGACAAGATCGAACCCTTCTACACATTTGACACACACAAGCAGCTCGAGGAGCAATCTTGTAACTTATGCATCAATAGAGAAGAGAGATAAGCAGAGGGCCATGAACCTGGGTACTTCGTGCGTCTACACGCTTGCTACACAATCCCACGCTAACGCCACCGTTTGCTAGCCTGTCCCCTCTTTAAACACCATTAGGAACACTTTTGGTGCTGCTGTGATCTATACCACGACAGGCGCGACGACATGGCGGCGGCGACGCGTGGAAGAGAGAGGGAGAGGAGCAGACGCGGGCGCGTGGAAGAGGAGCAGACGCGGACTCGAGCGAGTGAAAGTTGCGCGAGTTGACACGCGTCATTTTATAACGCGCGCTCGCGGCCACGCGCCACAGCCCCGCACGAACGCCCGCGCGCTACCCTTTTTCCCACGCGCGCCGTTTTACCGCGTCCGCTGGAGTTTACCGCGCTGGACCGCGCGCGCGAAATCAGCGTCTTTTTGCGCGCCCGCGCGGGATGGCACGTCCGCTGGAGATGCTCTAAGGCAACAAGTACCACTTATCAGTAAACTCAAAGTGAGTAACAAAGCTTCGGCGGAGGCTGTGCCTTCAAGTACCCTGGATCAACAATGTCATCCACTATTACAACAGGATGCATCAAGGAGAACCCATTGCGTGCTCTTACACTGTTACACACTAGTGGTGGAACCCACGTATTCCTTAGTTTCCGGTTTAGGCACTAGAGATCTTTTATATTCTTTAAAAACCCCAAAGCACTTTGTTCTGTACTTAGTGTGTCATTTAAACCCCAATTGCTATATTTTTTTGAGAGTTAAATCAAGATCACCTTTTCAAGTTCACTTTTTTTTAGCGGATTCAAGATCACTTTGCTTTTTTGAGAAGAGGATTCAAGATCACTTATTAAGAGGAGCAGTGTGCATTGTGAACTGAAGAGAAATATGTACTATCCGAAACCGCGTGGGATCCTAATTCGTACAAAATTTCGATGGTCACCAGTTACCGTCAATCGTCGACGCGTGTCGTCCTTTTCTTCATTCTCTCCGCATTTATTTCGCTCCCGTTCGTAGATCCGGTCGTGGTGGGCCACCGGGCGTAGTTTCTCACGTTTTCCTGTCGACCGCTTTGATCATCTTGCCTCTTTCTCTCCGCCTACCCCCTGTTCGCTCTAGAAGCATCCCTCGAGTCCCACACCTTCCTCTTCATTTTCCCAAGCTCCATCTACCCAACCTCCCTGACCAAGCTCTAGATCCACGGATCTCTTCCTCGCACTGACGACTAACACCATGCCATGTATTCTTGCAGGCATGAGCCCTCCCGTGCTAGATCTCCGTGGTTGGCGGCGGCGCGCGTGCCCAGGTCTTCCGACGGCGTGGCTGTCACCGAGGCGGTTCCGCTGTCCAAGCTCCGTCTTCGCTGTCGTAGCACCTACCTGGAGAATGGCCTTGGACCCTGCCATCCGGTTCGCCTGGTGGGCGCACAACGACCTCCAGATTAGGGTGCAGGGCATTGTAGCAGCCCCTCCTCCATGGCGCTGCGAGGAGGAGAGAGGCAGCGGAGAAATCTCGCGGAAGTAACGGAAGATGGAGAGGCGCACAGACAGATGGGGTACCGGTGGCAGCAACCGAGGGTGAAGCGGATGTTCCTCCGTGTTGTACCATGGGGATACAGTGGGAGCCTTCGTGCGGCCTCCTCATCCAGGATAGAGGCGGCCGCCACTCTTCGTTGCCACTTGCAGACTTGCAGTGCTGGTCACAGCGCGGGACTCCGGCGTTGAAGCGATTTAGATTGCCGGCTCGGCCATACGTGCCGTCAACACACTCGGGGTCTACAACTTCTTACACAACCGCTGTCCTCGCACCTTCTGTATTTCCTGCCCCGCATCTGATTTTGCCGGATGCTCGGTTCTGCTGTATGGTCTTTGTACTCGCCGCACCTGCTATTCTTCCATGTATTTTTTTTATTCATTTTGCAGATTATGTATTCTTTTTATCTATGCCCACAAGGTGTTTGACATAAATCCTGGAGGGGAAGGTGAGTTGCCTGTTCCACCACCTCTACCGCAGCAGCTGAAGGTCGACGTCATGGAACTCTCGCGTCGGTGGTCAAACTTCTTGACATCATGCCCCTCAGAACAAGATAGTATGCATCGGATAGCTCAATTCTATCTTGGTCTTTGAAGCAGGTATGCATTATCCACTTATGGTCGCTCTTACTGATATGCAGTTCCCGTATCATTTGTCACACGGTTACAGTTTCGATGTTAATTGGTTATGTATCCATGCAACGTCGTCTTTTAAACATGTACTTGTATGATAATAATTTGCAGGTGCATGGACTTTTGCATTGCTAAACTCCCGTGGTATTTTAATTATATTCTTGAGATATTTAGAAAAAAGAAAGCCAGATTTTGATGCCTATTACGCTTGGCAGTTTGGCAGTGAATAGGCTTCAAGGTGGGTTTGAGTCATTTTATTTTCTGTGAGAAAATGATGCACCCCCGACCATCCTGCTCGAGGTTGAAGGCGATGCTCGCTGCTTCACCAAGGGCACCGTCGAGAGGTTAGTTTGTTGTTGATCATGTTTGATGATTGATAATGCAGTGCGGCCAGCCGGAGCTCACTTGTTTCTGTCGTTTCTTTTTTACCGGTTTGTGCGGTTCACAATCTTTTGATTTTTGTGTAGGATGACTGCATGGCCTAGCCACAAAAATCTGCACCTTTGACCCTTCCTTTAGTCATTTGTAGTAGTAGATTAATGATGCCTTCTACTCAATCTGCACCTTCTGTCGGGTATTCACAGTTGCATATTTCAGATGTTAGAAAAATCATCCAGCACCCTTCTTATGTATCAGCTATTTGTGTGATTCTTTCCAAGTAATCATCTATGTGTGTGATTCTTTCCAAGTCAAAGCGTTAAACACATAGAGAGAAAGAAGTCTAACTCGATTTTTCTGCTATTTGCAGTTCTGTGACTAGCTATTTGTAGGTTAGGCCGAGAGGTTGGTAGACCAGGAGATCATTTGGGTGCATCCAAGTATGAGCCGGGAGCGGGGGTGATGAGGTGAATTTTTTTATAGATGTGGTTGCTTCACCTTGCTGCTGCATTGCTGACATGTGTTTTTTCCTCACAGGCTGAACTGCCATCTGTCCAACTGCTTATGGCCAGATAGGTGGATAACATCACGTGGCTCCCATGTGTCCACAACTGCAGGTTCAGGTGCGTGAGTGAGCTCCGTTGTTTTGATCTGCATGTCCTACAGTTTCAAACTACCAGCCTAACGGACACCATATGAATGATTTAATCGAAATTAGATATAGAAAGTCAAGAAAATTTCTATGGGATAAGAAACGAAGCAAGGATGTCCAAGTAAGTGCAGTGAGGGATTAATTATTTTCCTACATAAAAGCACACGCAACGATGTTGCCAAAATAATTTCGATGAGATGCCTATAAAGCTCTATTGTCCCCAACCTACTGAAGAAAATAATAATTTAGAAGGGGTTAATTAGTGCATACCCACCTTTTATAACTATTTATAATTATTAGCAACTCTGAGTGATGAGAGCTTATCATTGCCTTACAAAATGCTTGCTATAAGATAAGCATTTGGAATTTGTTCAATTGAAGCTCTGCTATGCATTGGATCTTGATGCAAATCGTAGAGGCTAACCACTTCCTCTCATACAGTTGCCAGGAGGAAGGCATGAAGTTGAACTACCGAATATGTATTGGTCAATCTTCTATACTCGGGTATTCCTCAGCTGGGACTCGGGTATTTATTCATTTTTGTTGTTGTAAGGAAGCTTAAGATTTCATAATGTTATTATCTGCCTATACACAGGATTCAGTAGAAGAGATAGCTTCTCCACTCTCCAGCTAGGAAACATCCCTTCTACTAAGCTGAATTATCTTGTTAGCATGGTTGTCATATTTTAAAGTTACTAATATGTGTTCCCTCTGGTGCAGTATCAGTATGTTTCATAGAATTACTTGGCCGGTACAAAAATGCATAAGGCATCACTCAAACTGCCTTACGATATTTTCTTCGAGAGCAACTATTAAATCGTAATATTGGAACTATACAAAAAAAATATCAACCATGCTTTTAATTATAAATCGTCCTTGGAAGTATGGAGTTGTAGTTACAATTGTAGGAATTTTTATCTGAAAGTTTTCTTTTATACTTACACATCGTTAAGACGGGGCTCTTTTTTACACTGGTCATAGGCGCAATATTGAAAAGGAGAATAATATGATATTTAATGGAGACAAAATCAAAGAATTAGGATGTATTCGAAAGAAACAACATGCAACATCCAAATCCTCACAATATCCAAAGTGTAGGCCTCATAAAATTGGTTCATGCTTGCAAGGCAGAATAAGGATATACTCCATACAGACAATTGAAGAATTAGCACCCGTTTGAACAATCAGTTTGCACCATTCATATCCTCTATATAAGAAAATCAACTAATTCCATTATCAAGCATGGGTGCTATAAAATGAAATAATAATCTGAATATTCTGTAAGCACTAAAGTGAACTGATGGCTGATGATTTAATTGATTTCTATATTACTGTCGGAATTCCCTGGTGCTTCTAAAGGCGATACAGACCACCACGCTGGCTCTCATCTGTAATTTGTTCCATGCAACCAGGCTACCCACAGATTCTAGAAAAAATGAATTTATCTTTACCGGACTCTTTCGAATCAAGCCAAACTTCTCGGGTGGTTTGGTAATTAAAATCTTAAGAAATATGAAATGCTTCATAGGGGCAAGGTAACCTTGTACGGTCTTTCTTTGGTTTATCGTAGTTACGTTCAGTCTTTCTGTTCGACAAGCATAATTACATACACCAGTATGGCATAGCTAATCTCTTTCTCTTCTAATAATTTTGTTATTTTAGTGATCTAACATGTATCTTCATGTTCATTTTGTCATGGATGTCAAGCCAAGTAATCTATTGTTAGATCTCGATGGTCACTCAAAACTTTTTCCGACTTATAGTAGATTATGGACACCTACACACAAAAAATATAGACATCAGGCGATGGCAAGGCCAACATCTGCTTTGTATTGGCTTCTTCGGCACCTGTCCAAGGCATTTGCTGCTGTACTATGAGAACATAGCGAGATGAAGGAGATTTATACGTATTTACGACATATATATCTTTTATAGCTATTGTTGCCTTCAGGTCATTTGTGTATCACTTCTTTCAGATATTCAATCTACATACCTAGATTATTATTTTGAGAGCTTTGTTTCGTGATGTGCTATCATTATCGTTGATCAAGTCATAATTTTTAGGAAATTGTTTGAATATGGGTCGATGGAACGATATAGATAATATTGTTAGCCCAATCAAAGAGTATAATGTTGGTCTTGGAAGCTCATTTGTAATTGTGAATTTGAGATATTTGTAATTCTAATGGTAGACTTTGTTTATTTAGTATAATAGCAGTGTCGATGGAACACAACCATGTTCTGCATGGGATTAAATGTTTCGAAAAGTGTTTGTTGTATGTGATACAAATTAGAGGTACCAATTTGAAATCTCTCTGAATTTCAGCATTAGTCACTGTTTGGCTAATTGCAGCTTTCACTTTTCATGGAACTCTGTTTGGAGGTCAAATGTGACTACTACATGCAGTCTGTAATGTATAGTGAACCGAGTGGAAGTTTATATACCGACAACCAACATATCCTTTACCATTTGGAAGAAAAAAGTGAATGTTTCTATTGTTACTATGTCGACAGCATGGCCATTTTCAATCCGCAAAGACTAGCACTATCCTCATCCTAGGAAGCAAGATTAGTGTTCCTTGGCAACAAAGGATGCGTAAGGTGGTGCAAGTACTGTCCAAAACCGCGTGGGTTTCTAATTCTCAGACTTTTGATGGTCGTCACTAGCCTTCGTCCGTCAATGTGCGTACTCACTAGCCTTCTTCTATTCTCGTGTAAATTAGATGCTCTGTAAGTAAGAGATATCAATCGAAAATCTGAAGTATGATTCGCCTCTTTATGGTCTGTGTCTCAGATGTAGAGAGAAATGGTGGATCATAGAGATTATCATTCTCATGTCTGGTCTTCTGTTCTCTAGCTTAATACTTTGCGTGATTCTCCCTTCCTCACAAGAATATGGAAAGTTCTGGTGTTGCAGTAGAGTCCACCTTGGGATCATTGGCCCAAGAGAAACTTTCTGATACTCAAAGAAATGAATTATTTCAAACTAAGTAATTGTGGCCATGAACTCTATAGAATGTTTCAATCACATGGAATTGAATTATTTTGATCACCACACTGATTGTTTAAATGAGTTTGCTAAATAATTCTCCTTACCAGGGGTTTTCATTGTCTTGCGGGTTCTTGTGTTTATGTTTTGATCATCATCAAACCCCAAATAGTAGGTTAGTTTGAATTCAGTTTCTTGATAGTACTATGCAATTATATATGGCGGCAAATAGCTATTCGTCTGTGGTTCATGGTATGATCTAGAGCAATATAATTTTGATGTTTAGGTATGATGTTCCACTTTGGTCTTTTGTAATGATCCTAGCTTCCTGTAAGCTTTGTATCTTGAGTCTCACTAGAGATGCCTAGAGTTCATATGCTCCTAGAATCGAGTAGTCTAGTGGGTATTTAAATAGGTTTGTTAGCAAAATTCATAAGTTATTTTAATCACCGTCTCATGGTTTAAGCTATAATTTGGAATTATTTTTCATGTAAATTATTCCGAGTAAACGCGACGGTACCACTGAAGCAAATAAGACCACGCTGATAAATCACGTCAGGTCAAACTTAAAAACCCATTGCCACCTGTAGCCGACCGTGCTGCAGCTTAGACGTCGCAAATCAGCTCACGTACGATTAAGTATTTTTTGGCCATCAACTACCATGTATCAGTGTAGTGTCCCATGGAAACTGCATCCACTATCATATATCTCGGAAACATACACTTCAAGTGCAATTCAAAACTCGATACAACGCAATTCAGACTAGCAAGGCGCGGCGTGCGCCGCGCCAGCCCTGGCTAGTAAGACAGACGAGTTGTGCTCTAAGCTAGGCCCGTAAAGATAGCCCATCGCCAGCCTTTAATATCTCGGCCCACTAAGCCTGAATAGCTAGGGTTAGGGCTTACCACATCCTTTATAAAACGTTCGCCCCAAACGATCTGCCTCCTCCATTACCTCCCCGACCTCACGACCCATCCTGCGGCGGCGCCGGCGTCCGAGACCGGCGTTGAGCGGGAGGGACATCGTCAGCCATGGTGCATGTTAACTTCTACCGCAACTGTAAGCTACACTCTTCCCTCCCTATCCTCTTGATTCATTTTACCATATAGTATATCATCTGATCTCGTACGGTAGCTATATTCGAGGACCTACTTGATTGTGTGTATTTGAATCTTGCACCCGAGATCCCCGTCCCATGTTTTTTTTCAATTCCAAACTGGTCTTTCATGTTCATCACAAGATTGGATTTTTTTAGTACCACTTAGTGGGTTTTAACGCGTGTAATTGGAAGGTTTATCTGTTCTTTAAGCGTAAGAGATTAGTTTTGGTCAGTTATTCTGTTCTTCTATGGCGAGGAAATGAAACAACTGTGCTATTTGTATCCTTCGTTTCTTGATGTCTTGTGAACATTCGGTCAGTAAGTTGTTGGATTGCAGAACATATAATTGTTAAAGTCCTTGGCTGTCTATGTTAAAATTATCCCCAGTGTATCTGATCTGTATGGTGCAAGAATTTTTGTTTTATAAAGGCAACTAAAGAATTTTGTGACGTTTAGTGTCATAATGCTGGAATTCTGTTGTTTTACTTCGATAGTTGTAAATGGTGTTTAATCTCGTAATTTTGATTTGAATATGGTGCAGATGGTAAGACTTTCAAGAAGCCAAGGCGTCCGTATGAGAAGGAGCGTCTTGATGCTGAGCTGAAACTGGTGGGTGAGTATGGCCTGAGGTGCAAGCGTGAGCTGTGGCGTGTGCAATATGCCCTTAGCCGTATCCGTAATGCTGCAAGGGAGCTGCTCACCCTTGATGAGAAGAACCCCCGTCGTATCTTTGAGGGCGCGGCTCTCCTGCGACGCATGAACCGCTATGGTCTCCTTAGCGAGGAGCAGAACAAGCTTGATTACGTGCTTGCGCTCACTGTTGAGAACTTCCTTCAGCGCCGTCTCCAGACCATTGTCTTCAAGAATGGCATGGCAAAATCCATCCATCATGCTCGTGTGCTCATCAGGCAACGCCACATCAGGTATAATTAACAGTTCTCCTGGAAATAATGCCTAACATTTTCCTTAAAGATATAAGTCCTGAATTGTGTCTGCACTGATGGACACACTTTAGAGCCGTGCTGAACTGCTGTTCTTATTTTGTGCCATGTGATGAGAAACTTCATCCAACTCACGACGGTCGTCTGAGACACTTAGTGTGTAATGGTGCATACATATATCTCTGATGGTCCTAAAGTTCTTTTTCGACATGATTTGATCTCCTGGATAGCATGTGTGCTAAAATGTTTTGGCAATTCCTCGTGGGCGGATGATGCAATAGAATCTGGAATCAGCGTTTTGATCTTTGGTTAATCCTTCATAGTAATAATATCTCGGGGTTTGCAACGAAAACTTGGTATGTCGACTAGACGACCCTGAAAAAAAATATGTATCTATGGTTAACTAATTGCCTATTTTAGGATGAGCTTTGTAGTGCTTGTGGAACACTTAACATCTGTGTTAATGTCCACCTTGTTTTACCCTGACTGATTTGCCAACTTTCTATCTGTTTACATTGCATACTGCATGTGATGAGAAGCCATATTTAACTCACGACGGTCGTCTGAGACACTTAGTGTGTAATGGTGCATTCATATGTTCTCTGATGCTTCTTATGTTTTCTGGACTTTGCGCATGATTTGTGTTCTGTCTGTTTTTTGTTGCACCATGTGCCTCATCTTTGATTGAATAGTTTGTCTCATTTGTTTATAATTAAAATTTTCAGTTTTGAAGTCTCTCAATGATGAGCAAACAATAAAATATCATGAGGTCGAAAGGCCAGTGACTCGATAACTTTGCTCTGTTTTGTTTCCATCCTATCCGCTGAGCATGATTTTTAATTATTATTGCTTTTATAGTCTGGAGCTGTCCCTTGTTTTTTACTCCTTTTAATATCCCATTTAGTAGAACCGGACGGTAATTATTACATAACTCTCCACACTGTTACCCTGAGTTATTTGCCAACTTTTTTCTGTTTACATTGCATACTGCATGTGATGAGAAACCATATGTAACTCATGACGGTCGTCTGAGACACTTAGTGTGTAATGGTGCATTCATATGTTCTCTGATGCTTCTTATGTTTTCGGGATTTTGTGCATGATTTATGTCGTGTTGGTTTTTGGTTGCACCAAGTGCCTCATCTTTTTTCTTTGACTAGTTTGTCGCATTTATTCAGTTTTGAAGTGGCACAATGAGGAGCAAACAATTATATATCATGAGGTCAAAAGGCCAGTGACTCGATATGTCCTTTTCATTCTGAGTGCCTTGGAATATTTATTTTGCTCTGTCTGTTTCCATTCTATCTGATGAGCACGATTTTGAACTATTAGTGCTTTTATATTCTGGAGCTCTGCCTTGTTTTATTTTTAATTTTTTACTCGTTTTAATCACATCTATTAGAATTGGACCGTAACCATTAGATAACTCTCAATCCTGTTCATGCATTTCATGTCTCGTCGACTGATTTTTCCTTAAGTCTCAGTCAATTCAGAAAAGTGCAATTGTATTTTTCTAAGCAGAAAAGTGCAATTGTATTTTTCTAAGCAGAAAAGTGCAATTGAACCTGTTGCACTTTTTTTGAACTTTGGTTGCACTTTTCTTAGAAGTGACTGAGACAAGAAAATCTCAGTTGTCTGAGACTTGGCAAAACCGATTTCATTTTGTGTCTCATGTCAATTGAATTTGTTTCTGTTTAATGCTCTGTCGTAATGTAGTTTAAACTGTATTTGCAGAGTTGGGAGGCAGCTTGTCAACATTCCCTCGTTCATGGTGAGAGTTGACACCGAGAAGCACGTGGACTTCTCTCTCACCAGCCCACTTGGTGGTGGTGAGCCTGGAAGGGTCAAGAGAAAGAACCAGAAGAAGGCCGCTGGTGGTGGCGGCGGTGACGGTGATGAGGAGGAAGAGTGAGCATGTGATTTAGCTCAGTGTTTTGGTATAACCTAATTTTGCTCTCTTGATAGAACCTGATTTTGTTACATGAGTTTGAACAAATGTTGGCCACCGTGGGTTGTCTTGAATTGCTCGTTCCAGTTCTTCAAACAATCTTGCAAAGACGGTTTGATAGTAAGTTTCGCCTTTCAGTAACTTATGGACGTGTCTAATGTGAATGCAGTGGCACTATTGTCACCTTTTTACCTCCTGTGGCGTAATTTACTTTGATTTGGCATTCTCGTGAAAACAAGTTGTTGCTTCCATACTTTATCTATTGGAAAAGGATTAATATACACCTGCTGGTATTGAGCAGAAATTAATCGCAGGTCTGCTTCCTCCCATGTCCAAGCTCTATATCATTGCTTTTAAGAGTATCTCCATCGCCACCCACCAATTGAGCCCTCGTTAGGAGGTGTCGCCCACAGCGTGCCCACTAAATAAATAAAGTAAAAAGTTCGAATGTGAAAATTTAATTAAAATTTACTAATTTTATTCAATATTTGAAATTTTTACATAGATTGAATGAAATTTGGTCACGACGGTTCCTTAAACCTTAGCTACTCCTCGTCGCCATGGTCGTCTAACCTTAAGCTTAGCTCCTTCAATGACAACCTTGGAGAAGTAGGCGGTGGTGTGGCTTGAGGAGGCAGCGGCAATCCAAAGGGGCGAGGAGCTCGTACTTGTACACCCCCACATGAGGTCAACAAATTGCCATCATTGAGCTCATACACAACATCTCGAGGCAAGTCTTCCTAGTGGAGCCAATATGGATGAAGAAGTACCTTGGTTACTTGGTCAATAATAAGCTCCCAGGGGACATCTCCGAGGCACGACAAATAGTTCGACGCAGTAAATCCTTCAGTCTAATAAAAGACGAACTCTACAAACAAAGCATATCGGGAGTCCTTCAGAGGTGCATCGCACCCAAGGATGGAAATGAACTACTCAAGCAAGACAACGGACAGAAGCTCGAGTCACATGGGAAGGACCCTTCTGATGGTTATTATCTTATTCTTTGTTTATGATAAATGTTTATTTATCATGCTAGAATTTTATTAACCGGAAACATTGATACATATGTGTTTAATAAACAAACAATGGTTCCTAGTAAAGCCTCTCTTTAGCCAGCTCGTTAATTAACCGATGATCAAAGTTTTCTGATCATGAACATTGGATGTAGTTAATAACGGGGTCATGTCATTAGAAGAATGATGTGATGAACATATACCCAAAGTGAATATAGCAATGCAATCACGTCATTAAGTTTACATTGTTATATAAAACACACGAAGTAACTTATTCCTTGGACCATGAGATCATGTCAATAATCACTGATACCGGAAGGGTGCTTTGATGTCATCAAACGTCACACCGTAACAGGGTGACTATAAAGGTTCCATTGGATATTCGGAAAGTATTAGTTGAGGCTCATGCATTAAGAGTTGGATTTGTCCATCCAAATGACGGAGAGATATACTATGGGCCCTCCTCTCGGTGATATCACATCGACACCGCTTGCAAGCATGTGACTAGGTCACAAGGATGTCATATCACGGAACGAGTAAAAGAGTACTTGTCGATAACGAAATTGAACAAGGTATGGTTGATACCTATGATCGGATCTCGGATAAGTAAAATATCACGAGACAAAGGAAATTAGTCACGACGTTGATGGTTCACACGATCACGAGATTCATCGTTGAATATATAGGAGTCATCGCAGATCTCCAGATCTCGCTGTTAATTATTGATCGGAGAGGAGTCTCGGTCATGTCTATGTTGTCCGCGAACCGTAGGGTGACACACTTAAGATTCGATGACGCATTTAAGAGGATACGGAATATCGAAGAATGTTCTGGACTGCACCAAAATTGTTTTCGGGAAAATTGAAATAGTTCAAGGTTTTTTTTGTCGAATGGTTGTTAATAGAATTAACAGATGATTCGAGGTGCCATATGCAAATGTTTGTTAACAGAATTAAGAAATGCTAAATGAAGAAATAAAAATGTTTTATTTATTTATTAAAGAAAATCTCTTGGATTTTCTAAGTGGAAAATTATGGGAGAATGAGTGGGTGTGAGTGGAGTATCCACTCACATGATGAGGGAAGAGGTGGGGGTACCACCATGGGCTGCCCGCACCCACCCTTGGGCTGCCTCCCCTTCCCCTATAAAAGGAGGGTGAGAGCTGCTCCTCCTCACACACTTGTCCTACCTCACTTCCTCTCCACCCGCTGCTCCATTCCATGGTCTCCGGCTTGGCGAAACCCTGCCAATGGGATTCTTCACCACCACCACTTCGTCATGTTGCTGGAGTTCCGAGAGATCCTCTACTTCCGCTGCCCCGCTAGATCGAGGGAATGGAGGTCTTCATCGAGCTGAACGTGTGACCGATCACGGAGGCACCGCATGATTGCGGTGCACATCTTCTCGCTCTCGGGATCGGTGTGAGTACGGCTACGCCAACAACGAGATTCGGTCTCGTAACGCTTAGAGTCTTCGAGGGTATGTTTCCTAAGACTCTCTTTATCCCCGTTGCACTTCATCTTCTAGATTAGATCTTGGCCTTTCGGGTGTCTCTCGCATAGGAATTTTTTTGTTTTCTATGCATCGAACCCTTCAGTGGTATCAGAGCCGGATCTATGCGTAGATGATTTGTACGGGTAGAACACATAGGTGTATGTGGGCGTTGATGATAATGTTATTGCCTCTTTGAGTATGTTATGATCTTAGTGGCATAGTAGGATGAAGCTGCCCTAGACAAACTTTACATGTACTTTGTACGCGAGACCTGTCTCACTTGTGGCTGATGGGGTGTCCGTTTCCCCTACTATAGTTAAGATCTAATTTACGAAGGGCTGATAAAAATATGTTTATCAACGTTGTGCTTGATGTTCGTATGTATGCACGGTTCTATTCTCGAAAGCCCTAAGCCATGTAAAATATGCAAAAATAAATTAGAGGCTCTAACTAGTTTTTGCCGGGCATGTGATGTGATATGGTCAATGTTACAAATTTGATTATGAGATGATCTCTTTTGTAAATTATTGATATACCGAAGGGAGCATATAGTTGTCTTATTATTGATGGACAATCAAGATGGAGGTGCCATGGACCTTGGTGTCACGCCGGTGTAATGATGGAGATCATACCATGATGCACATGATGGAGATCAAGTGCAAGAAGGATCATATCATATCACATTATCCATACATGTGATGTTAATCCTTTTTATGCATCTTATTTTTCTTAGATAGCGACGATAGCATTATAATATGATCCCTCTCACTTAATATCAAGATAATAATGTGTTCTTCCTTAGTATGCACCGCTAAGAAAGTCCGTCGTTCCGAGACACCGCGTGATGATCGGGTGTGACAGACTCAACGTTCGCATACAACGGGTGATGACGAGCCTAGCATGTACATACATGGCCTCGGAACACACACAATACTACGGTTCTACTTGGCGAGTAGCATGTACAGACATGGCCTCGGAACACGTATCCGAAAGGTAAATCATGAGTCATATGGATGATATGATGAACATGTCGATGTTCGCCTTTGAAGCTACATCGTCTCACGTGATGATCGGTTTTGGTGTAGTGAATTTGATTCGTGTAATCACTAAAATGACTAGAGGGATGTTGTTTTTGAGTGGGAGTTCACGTAGTAATTTTGAATTAACTTGTACTTATTTATCATGAACAACCAATCAAAGTGAATTTGCACAAATTATAGTATTCATTGGCATCCAGAAACTACCTTACACTTAGATTGTTAATTGAGATATAACTGTTATAATCTGGTAAAACCGTTTAGACTGGTACCGTATCAGTGAAATTTAAAATTGAGTCCCTATGCAGATTTTTGGTATTTCCTACCTAGCTCCATATGATTAATGATTGATTGATCTAGAGAGCAAATAATTCCTACTTAGAATCCAGAGTCATAGTTGCTTTCATATTACTTTATCTTCAAAAGAATATTTTATTGATAAAGGTGATTTAGGAACTGAAAAGAATTGTTTTCATAAACAATCAAGTGAAAGATATACTGATATCTAGAAATTTACGTGTGGCAACATGACTGAGTATAATTTAGCTTGACAATGTATGCTTATATTATTTGAATATATGCAATGATTGAAGACGCTAGGCGTTTGAATATTCCAAGAAGTTGGACGCTAAAAATTATCCTCTAAATTACTTCCTTCAAGCTATAGTAGCTTAATCATAAAATTGTTATGATGGGATGGATTAAAAGTATGGGTAAAAATCGTTTATCTTGCTTGGAGATTGCTAAGAGTGCAATCTGGAATAATGCTATTAATATGGTGATATTAGTAGAACAATCAAACTCAAAGTATGACTCAATGGGTGATAGTATATGACTAACACGCCAAGGAAAATGAGCTAGTACGACTAGCGTTGTTTAATGTTGAATGATTCTTTTTGTAAGGAAAAGGAAATATTGAAAATAGAATTACAAAAAGATATATGGAAAAAAAAGATAACGGGAAAAGTCCAGCTCAGGTGTATATGCTTGATATACAAGTTATAGATGTATTACTAGTTAACAAAGTATTTTTTGGTATTTTAATACCAGATTAGTTGGTATGAGTTGTCAAACAAAGCAACACAATGCAAAAAAAATTAAGGGCCTAAAAGGAACTAGTAGTAGATGTGGAATCGATCATGACAAAAACAGTAATAAAGTGTTATTGTGTTCATTGTCGTATCGAACCAAACTTTCAAGATTTATTTTAAGAATTTAATAAGTTGTTATTTTTTCTTGTCTTTTGTGAGAACAAATAAGATTGTTCAAACTATGACCATATTCCACAATTTATGGATGTGTTAATATAAATCATGTTGGTAAAGTAAACATCTATAAGACTAAATGCTAAACGTTGCAATACGTAAAAGAATTTCACTTAAATTGTGACACCACCATTTTAATTAATATCGAAAAGGAAATCATGAAGGAACTCCATGTTAATGGACTTTCGGAGTCATTTTGTTCTGAATAAATTGACGCTTGTGAGACTTCTTCCAAAAGATGACTAAAATACCGTTCATATGCCAAAGAAGAATGGACGACTAATTTAGCGGAGATTATACATATTGATGTATATAGTCCATTTGTGTAGTCGTGTGTGGTGGATTAAATTTTCCTTCATAAAATTCCGTCGATGATTTAAGTAGATATATGAGTATATCTATTTAAAGAGAACGGAGTTTGCTATTTTTGAATTGGTTCAAATTATTTTTAGTATGAAGTAAAAAATCATCGTAACAAGATAATCAAGTATTTATGATTGGATCATAAAGGATAAAGTTTGAGTTACAAGTTTAACAAAATATCCGAGGAGTTGCGGAATTGTTCTACAACTTATACTTCTCGAATACCCCACATTAGTTTGGAGTATTCAAGAGACAAAATCAAACTTTGTTGGTCATGGTAAGATTAATAAAAATGTCATTATGATTTTGTAGTTTATACATTAGTGACAACCGCTTTTACACTGAAAAGAGCGCCATCATGATCCGTTGAAACTGACACCATATAAGTTATGGTTTGGGTAGTGACCCGAATTGTCTTTTTCTTAAGTTTTGGTATGCATAGCATGTGTAAAATGTTTACAACCAAAATACTATAAATATATGTTTATAAGGTTATCCCAAAGAATACATTGGGTATTTATCCTATCACCAAACCAGAGACACATGTTGTTTGTCAGAAAGGGTTGATTTCTCGAGAAAGTAGTTCTTGCAAAACAAGTGAGTGGGAGGACAGTATAAACTCAACGGGATTAGAGAATCTTCGTTAACATGTCAAGAGTAGTGCATCACTGGAAGTTGTTTCAGGGTTTTCTATTTTGACAAAGTAGAAGATACTACATGTGTTGTAGATACTTCGAGTGAGTTTACGAACTGAACCACAAAAGTCCTAAAACTTTGTACTTAGACCAACTTGTGGTTTAAGAGTAAAGTGTTGTTTTGACAACAAAGGACCTGGAAATTATAAAGAAAGCAAATGATGGGCCCTAACTTCGTAAAATTGGCTATCAGTCATTGTATCCGCGATAGTATGTGACTTGGTAGTTCTTTCGATAGGCATGATGCGTAACGATAGCAAACGGGTCAATATAGCAACAAAGACATGGATATTTACATCCTTTGAAAGTTGTACTTGTCGAAAAGATGTTTTCGACCAAGTTCAAAGAGTTGACAACTACAAGATTTTGATCTTCCGCAGTGATGCTTTAGTCTTTGCGGATAGTTCTAGCAAAAGTTACATATTATGGTATGGCACTTGAATAACAAAATCCAACTTTCCTCTCAAGGAAGTTTGATCGAGGATGTGTACTTGACACAGTCTGAGAGTTTTGTAAAATTAAAAAAGTTGTTGGAAAGGTATGCACACTTCAATGGTTGAAGTGAGCATAACGAAGTTGGAATCTTTATCTTAATGAAGTTATCAAAAGAGTTTGATTTCATCATGAACGGTAAAGATACTTGTAGAGTTACAAGAAATTAAGTGGGAGCGCTATAACATATTTCCAATGCTTTATGTAGATGACATATGGTTGATTGGAAAATATGTATTTTAAATTAACACGGTTAAGATTTTCATATTGATGAAAGTCTTAGGAGATATTGGGCATCGATATCTATAAGAGATGGATTGAAGCGTCTGATATGGTTGAGCCAAATTACATAGATGAAATATTGAAGTAAGTCAATATCGAAATGACAAGAAGGCGTTCTTGTCACATGGAAAAGAATTGAGCACGATTCAAGTGTTTTGACCATGACGAGCATAATTGAAATTAAGATTTCTAAGTCATGTGTTCCATGCTATGTACACAACTGAGTCATGTGCTATAGAATGTTATAGCAGGATAATTCATATGATGATTAGACAACAGTGGGAGAGATCCTTATGTCATTTTTTAAATGCTAAGGATATGTTTTCCTATGTAGTAATGACAAAATATTAATTGTAATATGTTACACTAATAGTCTTGTAATTTATTCAAGTAATTTTATCTCAATTAAAACATGTGATGAAAGGTAGCACAATAGGCTCGAAGAAATTTCCATGCTGGATTTGAATGAGTTTCAAAATTAAAGTACTGTGACGGATATTACAACAAAGGCTAAGTATATCGTTCTGTTGACAACAAATAATAGAACTATTTTGTGTCAAGGAGTTCTTTATTGAACTTGGTGAATTTCCAAGAATGCTGACAGTATGAAGCTATATTTTCACAATGTTAGTAACATTGGTTTAAGATGAAGAATTAAGGTCTCACCGGTTGACCAAATATATACAAATCCATCTTATTAGAGAATGAGTGATGCGTGTAGATGCAAAAAACATGCAAATACAATAGGACCTGAATATTTCAGATCTTTTTTATGATGTTTACCACATGTGAAGCATGGTAATAACACTGGAACACCATATGTGTTAAGTGCTTACAGACTAGATTATTGACTCTAGTGCAAGTGGGATACTGAAGGGAATATGCCCGAGAGGCAATAATAAAATGGTTATTATCTTATTCCTTGTTTATGATAAATGTTTATTTCTCATGCTAGAATTGTATTAACTGGACACGTTGATACATGTGTGTTTAATAAACAAACAATGGTTCCTAGTAAAGACTCCCTTTAGCTAGCTCGTTGATTAACCGATGATCAAGGTTTCCCGATCATGAACATTGGATGTTGTTAATAACGGGGTCATGTCATTAGAAGAATGATGTCATGAACATATACCCAAAGTGAATATAGCAATGCGATCAATTCATTAAGTTTACATTGTTATATCAAACATACGAAGTAATTTATTCCTTAGATCATGATATCATGTCAATCACTCATACCAGAAGGGTGATTTGATGTCATCAAACGTCACACCGTAACAGAGTGACTATAAAGGTGCCATTGGGTATTCGAAAAGTATTAGTTGAGGCTCATGGATCAAGAGTGGGATTTGTCCATCCAAATGACGGAGAGATATACTCTGGGCCCTCTCGGTGATATCACATCAACACCGCTTGCAAGCACGTGACTAGGTCACAAGGATATCATATCACGGAACGAGTAAAAGGGTACTTGTCGGTAACGAGATTGAACAAGGTATGGTTGATACCTATGATCGTATCTCGGACAAGTAAAATATCGCGAGACAAAGGGAATTAGCCACGACGTTGATGGTTCACACGATCACGAGATTCATCGTTGAATATATATGAGTCATCACGGATCTCCAGATCCTGCTGTTGATTATTGATCGGAGAGGAGTCTCGAACATGTCTATGTTATTCGCAAACCGTAGGGTGACACACTTAAGATTCGATGACACATTTGAGAGGATACGGAATATCAAAGAATGTTTTGGACAACACCGAAATTGTTTCAGGGAAAATTGAAATAGTTCAAGGGGTTTTTTGCCGAATGGTTATTAACAGAATTAACAAATGATTCGAGGTGATATATGAAAATGTTTGTTAATAGAATTAACAAATGCTGAAATAAAGAAATAAAAATATTTTATTTCTTTATTAAAGAAAAAAATCTTGGATTTTCTAAGTGGAAAATTATGGGAGAATAAGTGGGTGTGAGTGGAGTGTCCACTCACATGATGAGGGAAGGGGTGGGGGAACCACCATGGGCTGGCCGCACCCACCCTTGGGCTGGCTCCCCTTCCCCTGTAAAAGGAGGGTGAGAGCTCCTCCTCCTCACACACTTGTCCCACCTTTCTTACTCTCCACCCGCTGCTCAATTTCATGGTCTTCGGCTTGGCGAAGCCCTGACCATGGGATTCTTCACCACCACCACGCCGTCGTGCTGCTGGAGTTCCGGGGGGAACCTCTACTTCCGCTGCCCCGCTGGATCAAGGGAACGAAGGTCTTCATCGAGCTTAACGTGTGAGCGATCACGGAGGCACCGCCGGATTGAGGTGCACATCTTCTCGCTCTCGGGATCGGTGTGAGTACGACTACGCCAACAACGAGATTCGATCTCGTAACGCTTAGAGTCTTCGAGGGTATGTTTCCTAAGACTCTCTTTCTCCCCGTTGCACTTCATCTCCTAGATTAGATCTTGGCCTTTTGGGTGTCTCTCGCGTAAGAATTTTTTTGTTTTCTATGCAACGAACCTTTCACCTTCATCATACATGAGGTTATCCCTAGAGGCGCCTATCGCTTGAAGAACCCAAAAACAGGTTGCGTCTACTCTAACCCATGAAACGTAGCGCAACTGCGAAAATTCTATCCCTAGAAGAGTACTTTTCACTCGCAAATAAGGTTGTTCCAGCTACATTGTAACCCGAGCAAAACACATGGCTTCTTAGTCATTGCAATACAAACATGGTTTCTCAACCATAGCTACAAAGACTACTTAGTCGCATCTTTTTTTCCTTTTTTCCCTACATGCTAACAACGGTCACACCCCAACACATGGGGGCTACACCAAACTAGTATAAACAACTTTCGAGTGACTATACTCAAACGAATATATTACAAGGTTACAAGGTACACACCTTAATGCACCTTAAAAACAACTCAAGTAACACGCAAGGTATATATACCTTAAACAAGACACAACTACTGTCGAGCAGCAGCCGCTCCGTCTCTGCAGCATTTAGCCAAACGATTCGCTCCGCTGCAGGCCGCACAACCTCATAACGAGGAAAAAAGTCACGGTCGCTCCTCGGGTCTCAGGAAGTTGCGCCACAGAATTGAAATTGACGTCAGGATGCCACAGCAGCACAAACGCAAGCGACACTTGAGCGCCGCAAATAAACTGCTGACGCACACACTCGCGGACATCTTCCACCCGATGAAACAGCCTCAGTAGACCACTCAGTCGATCGGTAACAACGTCGAATGGATACATTGCCCGATAAACCGAAGAAAAGGATTCCCGACAAGATTCGACGAATAGTTGCGCCTGACTCACCCGATACTGCAACGTAGCAAGGACAAACCCCCTCCTGCGATCAGACCAGAAGTTGCACGCATGGATGTTGGAGCTGCTCGATTCGCAAGCCACTTTTTTGTCCACCCAGTGACCTTCACACGCTCCGTTAGGCTTAACAACTACATGGAAAGGAAACGCGTAAGTCCGCAATCAAGAAAACACCGAAGATACTCGGGGGCTCGCGGGACTTACAGAGCATGCTTTTCGCGACACCGGCTAGCTCCTCCATCACAAACTGCTCGCAGTCGGAAACAAGCTTCTTCTTGGACCTAGCAACATCAGCCACACCCTGTAGAGCCTTAAGCTTACGCTCACCGTCAGCGACGCGACCACGAAGCGACGCAAGCATACTCGCATCCGTAATCGCTGGCGTAGTCGAAGGAGCAGCACCGCTCGACATGCCACCTCCAGACTCCACAACCTGGAAAGAATACAGGACACACGACAGTTTCAGTCACATAGCTGCATCCCACTCGACGATATACAACGAACATATCTTCGAATTCTAGGGGGGCTACTCCCATCGGGAGAGAATACAAAGTAAAGCAAACAAACAAATGATGACACTTTAAAATCCTCCATTCGGAAATTAAAACATAGAGTACTTCCAAAGGTTCATTACAAGACCAGACATACAAAGCAGAAATTCTATCTAAGCCTAGGGAACTATGGACTTCCCGGAAGCAGCTCCGCTGGCGGATGGTTTCGCGCCACGACCGCGCGAAACCAGATTAGAAAACGCCTTCGCTAACTTCCCAGCGCGATCGCCAAAAGGACGGAGCGCTACCTTTTTGCCTAGGGAGTCTCGAGGAAGCTCCGAATATACCTTCTCCATGTCGCCTGAGACACCGTGCGCCAGAGCGAACTGGATAGCTGTCCTGGCTCCGCACTCGGTCTGGGCGAGCGTGTACTCCTGAAGAAGATCGCCTTCGCCAAGGAAAATTTGCAGGAGGCCCCCCAAGGTCGATGGAAGCGGCTGCTCTGCGAGTAGTCGCTGGTGTAGACGCGATAACACCCGAGAAGTATCACGGAGGGAGAGGCACGCCTTCTTCCCGTGCTCCTGCAACTGGGTGCACACATCCGCTAGAGCGTCAACCCGGACCCCTCCAGGAAGTGTCAAGGAAACGCCAAGAGCATCTACAGAAAGATGAAACAAGTCACAAAAAAGAAGAAGAAAGCAACAAGGAAAAAAATACGCGAATGAACAAGTAACATACCTGCCAAGGCCTGAGCTATGGGGCGAAGGACATCGACCAAGTCGTTATCGTGCACCGCACCCACATCCTCTAGCTTCTTCAGAGACTCGCGAGACGCAGCGAGACGCTCGGCCGCTTCTTTGCAAGTGGACTCCAGCTCCTTCCGAGTGGACTCAAACTCGTTCTCGAGATCCTTGATCCGAGAGTCAGCTTCAGTCTTATCGACGTTTGCGCGGGCGGCCTCATCTATGACATGGAAAGAGCACGCCAGACAATGATACGGTCTGAAGAAACAAAGTGAAAGACACAGGTTTCTTAGCAACTCAACTCTTGAGGAACGGGCATCCTGAAGGCACTGGTCGCGCTCTTGACGAAGGGAAGCGCACCCCGTCTCAGCCACAGCAAGGCGGCGCCCGAACGCGACCAAGGAATCAAGGATGGCCTGCAAAAAACTTCGCGAGTCAGATAAGCACTGTTTGAGTTTATACACGATTGCACGCAATCGAGTGTAGACTCGGGAGATACTCCCATTGGGAGCACTTCCGTGCACCCGATAAACAAAAGGAGAAAAAGCATTGGAATCAAGAATACAACTTGAGCCTGCAACTGACTACAAACAGTCGATCCCAGGCTCGGGGGCTACTCCCATCGGGAGCACTGCTGTGCACCCGATGAAAGGAATGACAACTACTCGAAGCAAAAAAGAACTGTACCTTGCCATTTGGGGTCGACAAGGGGTTAGGCGAACTAGCCGAAGCCTCTTTGTTTGCTGACGCCCCGACTTCTAGATGTTGCTCGAGTGACAAGCCAGGCATCGTGTACGCAAGAGCGTCGACCGTCCTCGCAAGGCTCGGAGATCGTGTAGGAGGACTCAAAGCTCTGGGAGGACTCGCGGCAACCCCCTTCTGCTTCGCGGATTGGGCGGAAGATGCAAACTGATCCCTGTCAATGACCACAAGACTAATCGGAAGTTAAACAGAAAGAACTAAAAAGATAAAATTTTGGATAGCGAATGCACGAAAAACTTACTCGTTCTCGTCGAGATTATCCACGTCCTAGGCAGTGGGAATCTTCGGCTGTTGGATGGAGGGAGGGAGCACGTTCAAAGGGGTCGCCACAATTGGGAGAGTCTCGACCTCCTCGGCAGCATCATCACTCAAAGACCTGTCCTTGGAGGTCACCTCGTCATCCCCCAGTCGGCGGCGCTTGCGGTGCTCGAGCTCCTCCTCCGGCTCCTCCCGCCCATCGCTAGACTCTGCATCTGCAACGCTGGCTTCAGCAGGAGCCTCGAAAGTACTCACCAAAAGATCAGAGCCTCCATCGTCCGCTGAGAGTGGCGGGTAGCACTACGCCACATCATGGTTCTGCAACAAAGAAGAAGGAAGGAAGGACACGGATTCAATCGACAGTAGTCTACAAAAAGGGAGAAATTAGGAAAAGGAAGAACAGAAGAATTACCTCAATCGGAGGGTGCTGGGCGTCAAAAGGGCCGAAGGGACACGGCGAGTGACTCTCTTCCTTCTTCAAACTGGTGATCGCGGCAATCTTCTTCTCTAATTCCGCATTCGAAAGGATGTCGTCGCACGTTCGGCTCGGATCGTTGATGCCCGAGAACTCCCACATAGGGGTGGGTCTGCCCTGGAGCGGTTGGATCCTCCGGCGCAGGAAGACACCCGCCAAGTGAATCCCGTTCAACAGAGGTCCGTGATCCTTCCACCGAAGTCGCCCGAACTGTGCGAGCAGGGGAGACACCGTCTTGGATTTTTCACCTGATAGCCTGTGCGACCAGGATTTTCTCCGCCTCAAGATGGCGAATGGATGAAATTCCGGAACGCCACCAACATCATTGTCCTCAACATAGAACCATCTCCGGGGCCACCCTTGCGCCGACTCAACGAAGTTCATTTCATGATAGGGAAATTCTTTCGTCGCTTGGATCCCGAAACCACCGGTAGTCAGCAGAGGATTCTCCCGGAAGATTCTCACCTGGAAGATGGCCTTCGAGAGCCCCGAATGCCGAGGAAGCATTCACACAGCACAATAAATCACGAGATCTGCTGTATCGCGTTGGAGGGAAGGTGAAAGCGCATGGTGCCCCCATATGTGGTTTTGGTAATTAATGATAATCCTTATGGACTAATGTTTGCGTTGAGTTATCCTTGTAGATCTTGTCCATAGGAAATAATGGAGTTCATGTGTTGAACTCTATTAGCTTCCTTGATGGCCATTGTTATATTCAAGGATTTATATGAAGAATGGTCATGGTTTGAGTTGAGATTATTACTAGTGTGTCTTGAAGAAAAGGATTAGGTGATATTTCATTATTATCTTCAAGACATCATCATTTGAAGTGAGAAGCAAAGATACAAGGTTGATCAGGCAAGTGATCAACACATAAAGCTACAAGATATACCAAGTGGGATTGTGTATCTCATGGTATGGTAAACAATTGTAAATATACCTTTGTGAACTAACCCATGATATGTGTGTGTGGCATCTCTATGTGTGGTTAGGTATCTTTCCATGGGCATGAACCAAAAGGAAGATTTCATATAGCCCATGGTCTATGTCGTCGTCAAGCGGTGTTCGTCATCTAGCTTGACATGGAAGCTCAAGTGAAGCATCTAGAAGATATCCTATGCTTGATGCTTGCCACCCTTTTGGAGATTGTGGCGTTGTGAAGATTTTCCGAGAAGATTCTCTCCCATAATGGTGTATGAGGGAGCTAGTCTCTCCCATAATGGTGTATGGGGGAGCAACTTGCAAGTCTTCATCAAGCGGAGTTTGTGCTAGCAAGCACGATCAAGAAAGAAGATCCAACTTGAGAGAGTCAAGATCGTCATCATCTATCTCAAGTGGAATGCTCAAGGCAAAGGTATAATATTGATAGGTTTTCTATTTTACCAGTCTCGTGTCTTTGGGAGACCGTGTTATAGGATAGATAGTCGTACTGTCAAGAGGGGCTCTCAAGTGAGTAACTTGATCGAATCGTTATGGAGAGCTCAAACCTTTGCATACTTTGCATATCATCTTTCTTGGTTCTTATTTGTCTTTTGTTTCCTTTGGGTTTTAGTGCTTGTCGTGATCTTCATGACAAGCCTTGGTTTCTCGAAAAAGAATTTCGTAAGAAAAACTTGTTGCGTTTTCGGTGGTGAAAATATTCTGTTTGTCTTTGAGAATGTTCCCACACCTTCCATGTGTGGTAACTTCTTATTTGGATACTCCTTGCTGTTATGTTTCCAATGCAATTGGATTTACCTCGTTCGGAGTTCATTTGCAAAAGTTATGAAGTTTCTAGTTCAGCCTCTTTGTTTCAGAAGCCAACCGGATTATTCTAACCGGATTATTCTGGGCAACCGGATATTCCGGTTTGGGCAGAGATGAGCCGGATTTTTGGTACTGGATTATTCATCTCAGACCGGATATTCCGGTTGTGGAGATTTTGCTCGAAAACGGCTAAGGACTGGAGATAAAACTGACAGATGTGAACTGGATTATTTGTACCGGATTATTCCGGAGGAGCCGGAATATCCGGTTCAGCTGCCTGTTCGGGACAGAACCCAACCGGATTATTCATCTTAGACTGGATATTCCTGTTGGACCGGAATATCCTGTTTACTCTGCACACAAAACAGCTAGTTTTTGTGGGGACCTATTTAAGGGGGTCTTCTTCCCCATTGGTCTCCAAGCCTCCAAGCACGATTTTTGCCCCTCTCCCCACCATTGTTGACCTTGGATAGCTTGCCCCTCTTCCAATCACTCCTATGATTCTTGCATATCTTTGAGGGAGAAGTTAGAGGAGATCTAGATCTATATTTCCACCAATCCATCTTCCTTCTTAGTGAGGGAAACTTAGTAGATTTTGATCTTGGAGTTCTTGGTGTTTCTCCTCCTTTGTTCTTCCTCTCTTATTCCCCCATAAGCATTTGTTGATTTGTTGGAATTTGAGGGTGAAGGATTTGAGCACTTGTGCTCTTGCCATTTGCATCGGTTGCATCGGTTTGCTCTCTCCACGAGGATTCGTGGAAGTTGAAAGTTTGTGAGCTTGTTACTCTTGGGTCTTGGACCCTAGACGATTTGTGGTGTTCTTGGGAGCCTCCAATTGAGTTGTGGATGTGTGCCCCAAGATTGTGGTGACACCGAGACCCTCCAATTAAGTTGTGGATGCGTGCCTCGGGTTTGAAGGTTGCCAATAGTGGAACGTGAACTAGGCCTTTGTGGCGGGGTTCATCGAAGAATAGCGTGAGGCCTTTGTGGCTTTGAGTAGGCCTTTTGTGGTGAGCTCACACCCCTCCAACAAGACGTACTCCCCTTGTGGGAGGAACTCGGGAATACATCATCGTCTCCGTGTGCCTCGGTTATTTCTATACCCGAGCTTTTTACTTATGCAATTTACATTGTGATAGCCTTCGAGCTTGAAGTTATATATCTTTCTATCACCTTGTTACTTGTCTTGCTTAGCATAAGTTGTTGGTGCACCTAGTTGACCCTAGAATATTTAGGTTGTTGTGCTTTAAATTTAAACACCTAGTTTATTTCCGCATTTAGCAAGCCTTAACCAAAAAAGTTTTAATCGCCTATTCACTCCCCGTCTAGGCGACATTGTTGTCCGTTCAGAAGGTCGTGCAGCTGTATGCCATAGACATACATCAGCCCGACAAGAAAAGGGTGGAGAGGGAACGACAAACCTCGGGCAATATGCTCCGAGAAGGCAACGCGCTCGTTAGCGCGCGGATTGAGCGCCTCTTCTCCCCTCGCCGGCATGCAGACGCGCCTGGAGTCCTCGGAGGGGAGCAACCCCTCTCTCTGCATCTCCGCAACGCTCTTCTTCGTTACATTGGACGAGCGCCACTCGCCCGTCCTCTTCACTGGGGCCGCCATGGAAGCACTGGCCGCCTCCTTGCCGGAAGCTGCGGCTGCGCCGCGTCTCTTGCCTCCCATCATTGGAGCTCGTTCTCTCTCACAGAGGAAGGTGGGGGTTCTAAGAGAGGAAGAAGATGGAAGAATGACCAGGGAAAATGACCTTTTCCCTAAGGCCCAATACTTATACTAACACCGAGTCACTGTAAGCCGTTGATCCATGTACGTGGAACACATCCATGCCGCCACGTGCGGAGCGGAAACGAGGAGACAAAGAGCGGTTACCCCGCACGATCTTTTACGAAAGATCGTGCATAACTACAACAAGTCCAGCGAAAAAACCGGCACGCGACGGCTCGTTTCCGGTAAAAAAGGTGACAAAATGGGCCCTATGCGCTCTGCCCCACTGCGTTACGTCCCATCGGGAGCAGGCGAGTGCGCGGTGACGCCATTGCACACCTCATAACACGAAATTTCTTTCGTATGAACCTCATGACACGAAATCTCTTTCGTATAAACCGTGCGACACGCAATTTCTTTCGTGTGAATCCAGAGAAAAAGACCATCTCGCTCGAAGATCACATAATGACAACAGAGGCACTTGCCACTATGCAAGGACAGAAGACAACACCCGCTGCGCATCCAAAAGAAAATCGTGAGTACGCGGCTCCCGCAACTCCACATCACGATGTACTAACACATTATTTTATCCCGGATCGTTCAGCCGACTAGACACGTCTGGATGTTGTATTTCTCCGAATGCGAAGGTAAGACCCAACGATCTCTCCTGTGGGCCTGGAATCGCACTCGGGCCACGTCCTCCAGTAAATTTTCCGTGTCAACAACACGAAGAAAAATCCTAGCGGACGCGCCGGGTACCCCTTTAAGGTTAAGTTCGACTCGATAAGACCTCCACGGCCTAGTCGCAATGATCACCTTGCCGAGTTCGAGTCGAAAGTCTCGAATTCGTGTAGGCCAGAACTGTTTTTGCCCGAGAAGCAATTAATTGGCCCTGATCTTTCGGGAGATCCAAGCGACTGAGCCATACCCTTCTGCGAAAAAAGCCAACACGAGGCGCACCTGCTACTCGATGCTCGAGTACATCTCACACATGGTACACACCCTTCGGATCAAGAATTCGACTAATTCAGTCATAAAATTCAGAAACAAAGCTCTTGAGTGCTTACTCGACTATTCTCAGTCGAACAAACACTTGGGGGCTACTGACGTGGGGATGACTTCAGGACCTGTCGAGTGGTCCTACCCGGTCTAAGGCCCAGCACTGAAGCCCAGCGCAAAAAACTACCTCGTGGCTCTAGAAGACCCACCCGTGTAACACCTGTGGTGTTACCTGTTTGTTTGCTTGCATCATATGCATCACATTGCATTGCACCATGTTTGCATCACAACTGAAATTTTCAAAACAATTTAAAATTTCAAACTTGCAAACTAAACCACTCACTGTTCTTCAATAGTGTAAAAATTGTTTAATCCAATTGCTTGTTAATAACTTCCCCCCTCTTGTTAAAAACCCTAATGGCTACTTCCAAAATTCAAATCAAATCACTCATTAAATTGTTGGTTTAATCAAGGCATTAATTCAAGCAATTATTCCAAATCTTTTCCAATTCAAACCAAGTTTTCAAATTAGTACCCTTTGAAAACCTTAAGGTTCACCACTATCTTTTTGCCCTCTTAAAAATCACTGAAACTTAGGGATAACCCTATTAAAAAGTGTTGTTTGAAATAAGGTTTTATTAATATCAAAATCCCTCTATGTTGATTTCAAATACAAACTATTATTTTAAAAATAAATTTTTGAAATCCAAAGTTGGAATATGGTTTCTAAATTCCTAACTAGCCTAACCTAATTTTTCTGAAATTTTTGTTAAATAAAACCTTAACAGTTTTAATCCAAAACTGTTTCAGAAAAAAATAACACAGGAGAAATTAATAAAACGCAGCTAACTACCGCGCGCCAGCAGCACCTAAGCAGCCCAAGCCCACCTAAGCATCTAAAACCCTCAGCCCAGCCCACCAGTGCGCGTACCGGTTCGATTAGAAGAATCGCCCTCGTCTCCCTCATGTACGGCAAGCAATCGGTGCAGCCACGTCGCCATCGTAGCAACCCGACGGCCAGGAGACACCCCTAGCACCTATAAGGAGCCTAGACCCCCCCTGGCGCTGCCCTAATCCCTAGGTCAGCTGTCTCTCCTCGAGCCCGCCGCAATTCCTATCCTCGCCACGACCTCGTCCTCGGAATCTTCTCTGCTGCGGCCACCGAAGCATCCTTCTGAATTCCGGCCACCGCGCCGTCGCCATGACCCTCTACCCTCCCACCATCACCTGAAATCAAAAGCCCTCACCCTCCTCTACGTCTTGGACACCGGAGATCGCCTGGAGGCCACCTATCTCGTCGCCGCCATCTGCAACCTCGTCTCCGGCCACCGCGACCACGACTCTGAATTCCGGCGCGCCGTCATCGCTACTGGGCCCCTCGTGGAGCTCTGACCACGGGGATCGTCCACCCACTGCCTCCTCCTCCTTCTGGACTCCTTCATCGAGCTCGAGATGGTCTGGATGCGCGCCGCCGTCGACGCTTCTGCCGCCGTCGTCATCCTGCGTCAGCGTCGAGCCTCTGCATCGACGCCACACGCTGGTGAGCGCCGTCCCCACCCCTCATCCCTCTCTGTTGTTCAGTACATCTTTGCGCACCCATCTCCACGTCCACGCATCCGATTCGTATCGAGTTCGAACTGTGTTTCGTCGACGTTTTAACTCCGGCGAACTCTGTCTGACGGACGAGCATGTTTCTGTTCGTCAGAGATTCAGTTAAACGGACTGAACCTCAACCAGCATCCAACCCCTTACCTGTCAAACACGCATTCGTAGCGCAGTGGTACTGGCCTTTTGCGCGCAGCGCCTGGGCGCGGGTTCGAGTAGCCAAAACCCCACCTTTTTTGTGGATTTGTTTCCGCAGCGTGGGCAGTCCCACTGTCATCGACCTGGGCGGCCACGTGAGCTTGCGCCAGGGCCACTGTGGCAGCTGGCCCACTGCGCAGTGGCAGTGGGTAGAGTGCTGCTGCGTGACAGTTGGATTTCTGCGAATTTCCAACAATTCCAAATTTCCTTTTTTTTAATAAACAGATTTGAATAATAACCTATAAATTCCATATCTTTTGTTTTATAAATCCAATAACCACAAACTTTATATCTATATTGATCTACATTTCCTAAACTTTCCAAATATCTAATTTGTGTACTGTTTTGAAAACTTCAAATACATTTAAATTTCAAATTCAAATGTTTCAAATGTAAACTTGTAAATTCCATAACTATTTATTTGCTAATCCAATAAATACAAATAAAATATGTTTTCAGTACCATTTTAAATAACCTATTTAAATATAATTATTGTTTTCTGTTTTGCACAATTCAAATTGTTTCAAATTTCAAATTTAAACAATTCTTTTCCAATTTGGTTAATTCCATAATTAATTTATACCTAATTCAAATCACACAAATAAAATATGTTTTTCAGTCCAAATTCAATGAACTTTCTGTTTATCAACTTTGTTTTGCAATTTGGGCAATTAAAATTAATGTTATTTAATAATCCTTAAATTGGTTAATTAAATGGCATAATTAATACCTTTCAAATGGTTGCTCCAAAAAATACTCAAAACATGTTTTCCATCCAAAATTAAATGCCACACTTGAATATCAACTTTGTTTTCTGGTTTGCAACCTTTAAATTGAATAATTGTTTCACCTCTTATTTAATGCAACTGAAATTACCAAAATTCATAACTAATTCATTTTAATTCCAAATCAAACAAATAAAATATGTTTTCCAAACAGTTTCATATCTTTAACATGTTCATGCCATTCATATCCCTGTTTGCATCTTATCTTGTGTATTTTAGATCTTGTTATGCATGTTCACCTATATGACAACATATGGAATGTGTGGGCTAATTATTTCCAGCTGTTGCCCATTCCATTTAAATTGCCTAACTCATCTACCTTATTGTTTGCCATGCTAAACAACATTTAAATTGATGGTTAGATAAACAACTTGAACCAATTCCTATTTCTCCGGACTCCGGTTCCGATTAAATTGCCTAAGTTGTTTTCCTCCCTGTTGCATCTTGCCATGTCATGCATATAGGATCATGCTGGATCTTTTGTCGTAGTAGTAATTGTTGCATCCGGTGTTTGTTCGAGGTTCGTTGCTTCTTCCCGGATAGGACGTTGAGATGATGTGAGCAACGACAAGTTCTGCTACCTTGCGGGATCTCAGGCAAGTATACTCACTTGCATGCCATATGGCTGCCTTTCATCACTTGTTACCGATTCTTTCCGTTGATTCTTTTCTGCTAGCCTTAGTTGTAGATGTTTCTGCTACGAACCTATCACATGAATCCTTTAACCCTGATATTGCCTCACCTCCACTCCTATAGCCTTTGCTTGAGCCTGTGTCTTACTATCCTGCTTAGGTTGTTTTGCTCGAGTCTGTTACCTGTTACTTTCCGTTACTATTCCATTATGTTCTGGGGCTCGATGTTAATCAATCAAACCTGTTAATTGCCAATGGTAATAATAATAATAATTTGATGATAAGGCACCGGCAGGAGGCCCTTTGTGGTTTTGAGGCCTGCTAGTGTCGACCCTAATAGGAAAAGGGTCTTGTCTACTGATCCATGATGAGCGCACTACCCGCATTTGGGGAGTATGGGCTCCCCCTCAGTTTGACCCGATTCGCATCTCGTCCAAATCGCCTCATTTAGTTCGGGTTTTCCATTTGCTGCATGCATGATCTTGCGAGCCCTTGGTACCCGGGTGGAACTTTCGTAGTCGGCATATAGGGGGACACGGTCTTAGAGTGCTATGAGGGTCCATTTTCTTCTGGGCTCGAGTAGCCGTGCGCCCAAGGTGCTTTGGGCTTGATGCGAAGAAGGGTTGGATTGTGTTGAGTGCCCCGCTTGGTGGGAGGCATTCCATCTGGCGGGATATTCATGAGTGTGGTTACTATGGTGCACCCCTGCAGGGTAAATCTTCTCGAGAAGCCGTGTTTTCCGCGGTTATGGATTACTTGGTGAAAGTACTGGCTAACAAGTACTCAGGACAACTTAAACCTAATGATAACAATCTTTCACCCCATGGTTAACAACTTGACTAGTAATAGGCCTATTGACACAATAACCTGAATCATCATTAATCCAACTGTGTGAGTTATCCTCGGATTGCTTCTTTGGATAAGGGGCGAGATCCAGGATGGGTTTGTTTGAAGTTATCTTTCAGTTGGTTACTATCACTCGATCTTATCTCCTTTTCTGTTAGTCAGAAGTAATAGAAACTCTGTAGTTGGTTAGTGCAGCCTGTTGTCGCTTATTTGCAATAACCCCTTCCTCTCCGTTGATCCTAAAGTATTTGTATCTTGTGATGATTGGCTACGCCGGTATTCTTGTGAGTATGGGCTTTGTCCCCCTTGCCAGTACTTAACCGTACTGACCCACGAATCTCTTTCGTGGCTGCAAATTCCAAATTGCAGTCAACAGGTTTGAAGTCTGACGACGTTAGCTTGGGAATCCCTCCGGCTTGGCCTGGGCAGGGATTGGACGCCTTCGGTTATCTTCAGGACTCTTAGTCCAATTTGGATCTTGTCCGTAGACGGACGTTTGTTTCTTCCGCTGTTATTTGGATCTTTTGTATTGTATCAGTTGTAACCCCGGCTCGTTTGAGTCATCTTGTATCTGTCTGTTTCTGTTGTAATTGTGGATTATTCGTGAACTATTGTAATGTTATCATAAATGGCAACCTGGAATCGGTTATTATGCGGATTTGGCGGGAATGCTGAAATCTGCATAGTGCCCGATCTCGGGGCGCCACAAATGGTATCAGAGCCTTGGTTCCGATTCCCGAGATTGTTTCGATACGAATGGTTATCGAAGCAACGGGTCCGCAAAGCCTGTAGGAAAACCTCGCTAGCGGTCGTTGTTTCTAGAGTGTCGAAAAATATTTCTGCTAAGCTATTTTGGAAAAAAAACAAACATCTCAATAGGATTCTTGTTTTCTCCTTACCCCTATTCTATTTCCCCTCCCATCTTATTTGTTTTGGAGTCTCCCCTCTTGTCTATCTTTCAAAGTGTTAGGATCCTACGTGGGTGGACGTTTTCTGAGCCCTTAACCTAATAGGTTCGATCGTCGGAAGGTTCCTGGTGGAATAATATCGTCATCACTCCCAGCAAGAAGCCCTTGTTAGTGGTGTCGAGGAGATCAACTGGAAGCACGAAGAATCGATAGTCGAACTTCTTTCCCCTCCCGGGTTAGCAGGTGGATTGCGAGGGCGCAATCCCTTGTTAGTGGTGTCGTCTGTAACACCTGTGGTGTTACCTGTTTGTTTGCTTGCATCATATGCATCACATTGCATTGCACCATGTTTGCATCACAACTGAAATTTTCAAAACAATTTAAAATTTCAAACTTGCAAACTAAACCACTCACTGTTCTTCAATAGTGTAAAAATTGTTTAATCCAATTGCTTGTTAATAACTTCCCCCCTCTTGTTAAAAACCCTAATGGCTACTTCCAAAATTCAAATCAAATCACTCATTAAATTGTTGGTTTAATCAAGGCATTAATTCAAGCAATTATTCCAAATCTTTTCCAATTCAAACCAAGTTTTCAAATTAGTACCCTTTGAAAACCTTAAGGTTCACCACTATCTTTTTGCCCTCTTAAAAATCACTGAAACTTAGGGATAACCCTATTAAAAAGTGTTGTTTGAAATAAGGTTTTATTAATATCAAAATCCCTCTATGTTGATTTCAAATACAAACTATTATTTTAAAAATAAAATTTTGAAATCCAAAGTTGGAATATGGTTTCTAAATTCCTAACTAGCCTAACCTAATTTTTCTGAAATTTTTGTTAAATAAAACCTTAACAGTTTTAATCCAAAACTGTTTCAGAAAAAAATGACACAGGAGAAATTAATAAAACGCAGCTAACTACCGCGCGCCAGCAGCACCTAAGCAGCCCAAGCCCACCTAAGCATCTAAAACCCTCAGCCCAGCCCACCAGTGCGCGTACCGGTTCGATTAGAAGAATCGCCCTCGTCTCCCTCATGTACGGCAAGCAATCGGTGCAGCCACGTCGCCACCGTAGCAACCCGACGGCCAGGAGACACCCCTAGCACCTATAAGGAGCCTAGACCCCCCCTGGCGCTGCCCTAATCCCTAGGTCAGCTGTCTCTCCTCGAGCCCGCCGCAATTCCTATCCTCGCCACGACCTCGTCCTCGGAATCTTCTCTGCCGCGGCCACCGAAGCATCCTTCTGAATTCCGGCCACCGCGCCGTCGCCATGACCCTCTACCCTCCCACCATCACCTGAAATCAAAAGCCCTCACCCTCCTCTACGTCTTGGACACCGGAGATCGCCTGGAGGCCACCTATCTCGTCGCCGCCATCTGCAACCTCGTCTCCGGCCACCGCGACCACGACTCTGAATTCCGGCGCGCCGTCATCGCTACTGGGCCCCTCGTGGAGCTCTGACCACGGGGATCGTCCACCCACTGCCTCCTCCTCCTTCTGGACTCCTTCATCGAGCTCGAGATGGTCTGGATGCGCGCCGCCGTCGACGCTTCTGCCGCCGTCGTCATCCTGCGTCAGCGTCGAGCCTCTGCATCGACGCCACACGCTGGTGAGCGCCGTCCCCACCCCTCATCCCTCTCTGTTGTTCAGTACATCTTTGCGCACCCATCTCCACGTCCACGCATCCGATTCGTATCGAGTTCGAACTGTGTTTCGTCGACGTTTTAACTCCGGCGAACTCTGTCTGACGGACGAGCATGTTTCTGTTCGTCAGAGATTCAGTTAAACGGACTGAACCTCAACCAGCATCCAACCCCTTACCTGTCAAACACGCATTCGTAGCGCAGTGGTACTGGCCTTTTGCGCGCAGCGCCTGGGCGCGGGTTCGAGTAGCCAAAACCCCACCTTTTTTTGTGGATTTGTTTCCGCAGCGTGGGCAGGCCCACTGTCATCGACCTGGGCGGCCACGTGAGCTTGCGCCAGGGCCACTGTGGCAGCTGGCCCACTGCGCAGTGGCAGTGGGTAGAGTGCTGCTGCGTGACAGTTGGATTTCTGCGAATTTCCAACAATTCCAAATTTCCTTTTTTTTAATAAACAGATTTGAATAATAACCTATAAATTCCATATCTTTTGTTTTATAAATCCAATAACCACAAACTTTATATCTATATTGATCTACATTTCCTAAACTTTCCAAATATCTAATTTGTGTACTGTTTTGAAAACTTCAAATACATTTAAATTTCAAATTCAAATGTTTCAAATGTAAACTTGTAAATTCCATAACTATTTATTTGCTAATCCAATAAATACAAATAAAATATGTTTTCAGTACCATTTTAAATAACCTATTTAAATATAATTATTGTTTTCTGTTTTGCACAATTCAAATTGTTTCAAATTTCAAATTTAAACAATTCTTTTCCAATTTGGTTAATTCCATAATTAATTTATACCTAATTCAAATCACACAAATAAAATATGTTTTTCAGTCCAAATTCAATGAACTTTCTGTTTATCAACTTTGTTTTGCAATTTGGGCAATTAAAATTAATGTTATTTAATAATCCTTAAATTGGTTAATTAAATGGCATAATTAATACCTTTCAAATGGTTGCTCCAAATTAAATACTCAAAACATGTTTTCCATCCAAAATTAAATGCCACACTTGAATATCAACTTTGTTTTCTGGTTTGCAACCTTTAAATTGAATAATTGTTTCACCTCTTATTTAATGCAACTGAAATTACCAAAATTCATAACTAATTCATTTTAATTCCAAATCAAACAAATAAAATATGTTTTCCAAACAGTTTCATATCTTTAACATGTTCATGCCATTCATATCCCTGTTTGCATCTTATCTTGTGTATTTTAGATCTTGTTATGCATGTTCACCTATATGACAACATATGGAATGTGTGGGCTAATTATTTCCAGCTGTTGCCCATTCCATTTAAATTGCCTAACTCATCTACCTTATTGTTTGCCATGCTAAACAACATTTAAATTGATGGTTAGATAAACAACTTGAACCAATTCCTATTTCTCCGGACTCCGGTTCCGATTAAATTGCCTAAGTTGTTTTCCTCCCTGTTGCATCTTGCCATGTCATGCATATAGGATCATGCTGGATCTTTTGTCGTAGTAGTAATTGTTGCATCCGGTGTTTGTTCGAGGTTCGTTGCCTCTTCCCGGATAGGACGTTGAGATGATGTGAGCAACGACAAGTTCTGCTACCTTGCGGGATCTCAGGCAAGTATACTCACTTGCATGCCATATGGCTGCCTTTCATCACTTGTTACCGATTCTTTCCGTTGATTCTTTTCTGCTAGCCTTAGTTGTAGATGTTTCTGCTACGAACCTATCACATGAATCCTTTAACCCTGATATTGCCTCACCTCCACTCCTATAGCCTTTGCTTGAGGCTGTGTCTTACTATCCTGCTTAGGTTGTTTTGCTCGAGTCTGTTACCTGTTACTTTCCGTTACTATTCCATTATGTTCTGGGGCTCGATGTTAATCAATCAAACCTGTTAATTGCCAATGGTAATAATAATAATAATTTGATGATAAGGCACCGGCAGGAGGCCCTTTGTGGTTTTGAGGCCTGCTAGTGTCGACCCTAATAGGAAAAGGGTCTTGTCTACTGATCCATGATGAGCGCACTACCCGCATTTGGGGAGTATGGGCTCCCCCTCAGTTTGACCCGATTCGCATCTCGTCCAAATCGCCTCATTTAGTTCGGGTTTTCCATTTGCTGCATGCATGATCTTGCGAGCCCTTGGTACCCGGGTGGAACTTTCGTAGTCGGCATATAGGGGGACACGGTCTTAGAGTGCTATGAGGGTCCATTTTCTTCTGGGCTCGAGTAGCCGTGCGCCCAAGGTGCTTTGGGCTTGATGCGAAGAAGGGTTGGATTGTGTTGAGTGCCCCGCTTGGTGGGAGGCATTCCATCTGGCGGGATATTCATGAGTGTGGTTACTATGGTGCACCCCTGCAGGGTAAATCTTCTCGAGAAGCCGTGTTTTCCGCGGTTATGGATTACTTGGTGAAAGTACTGGCTAACAAGTACTCAGGACAACTTAAACCTAATGATAACAATCTTTCACCCCATGGTTAACAACTTGACTAGTAATAGGCCTATTGACACAATAACCTGAATCATCATTAATCCAACTGTGTGAGTTATCCTCGGATTGCTTCTTTGGATAAGGGGCGAGATCCAGGATGGGTTTGTTTGAAGTTATCTTTCAGTTGGTTACTATCACTCGATCTTATCTCCTTTTCTGTTAGTCAGAAGTAATAGAAACTCTGTAGTTGGTTAGTGCAGCCTGTTGTCGCTTATTTGCAATAACCCCTTCCTCTCCGTTGATCCTAAAGTATTTGTATCTTGTGATGATTGGCTACGCCGGTATTCTTGTGAGTATGGGCTTTGTCCCCCTTGCCAGTACTTAACCGTACTGACCCACGAATCTCTTTCGTGGCTGCAAATTCCAAATTGCAGTCAACAGGTTTGAAGTCTGACGACGTTAGCTTGGGAATCCCTCCGGCTTGGCCTGGGCAGGGATTGGACGCCTTCGGTTATCTTCAGGACTCTTAGTCCAATTTGGATCTTGTCCGTAGACGGACGTTTGTTTCTTCCGCTGTTATTTGGATCTTTTGTATTGTATCAGTTGTAACCCCGGCTCGTTTGAGTCATCTTGTATCTGTCTGTTTCTGTTGTAATTGTGGATTATTCGTGAACTATTGTAATGTTATCATAAATGGCAACCTGGAATCGGTTATTATGCGGATTTGGCGGGAATGCTGAAATCTGCATAGTGCCCGATCTCGGGGCGCCACAACCCGCAAGACTTGCGGGACAAGATAGAAAGACTCCACCGCCTAGAGATAGGGTTTGTAACCTCCCCGGGTATGGTTTGAGACCCAGCCACCTATTTAAAGGCTGGGAGAGCCACCTGAGGGGGATCCAATCCAGTTTTCACCACCATAGCCATAGATCGAGATCCAATCTCTCGACTTGTGCATCCACCATTGTAATCAATCTTTATAATACAAAGGCAGAAAAGCAGGAGTAAGGGTTTTAGCTATATGAGGGCCACGAACCTGGGTAAATCAAGACCCCTGTTAGCCGACGTATCCGCCAACGTCTATCTCGTTCTCTTACTCGAAACCCTACCGGATCACCCGAGTGATTTGTCGACATGAGTCATCGACACCAAGAAAACGCCAGGTGGCTCGAAGACGACAACTAGGTGATGTGACCCAGTTTAGCCACATACATTCTAAAATGAGCGAATCTACACTCATTATACTATGTATGTGGTCAAAATTAAAATGCTAAGTAGTGTGCCTTATAAAAGTGGGAGGGAGTATTAAAGATGATACCATGCCAAAACAGTAGGAAAAGCACCAAGACAAAATTCTAGTCGGGTTCAGCCAAAATAGTTGGTATGTAGACAGAAGGCGCGCCGGCTGCTTATGTATAGAACTAGCGACTAATGCTTAGTTCGGCAACATGATCGAGCCGAGTGTATCTTTTCTCATTTGAGTATTGCAAAATTTTAAATTTATTTTCTACTTCCTCTGTTTCACGGTATAAAACCGTTTTAGCAAAGTTAGCTACTTTAGTTTTGCTAAACGGCTTATATTGTGAAACATGGAGAATACTCGGAAAGTACTCATGCTAGTTTTAAAATTTCGAAAATCATATTTATAAATTTTAAAAAATCTTTAAAAAAAATATCCATATAGTGTATTTCACAAACGTGAAAATATCGAATCCACACTTTTATATATGGGCTACACAAAAAGACAAAATCTGACAAAATTTAGAGAAAAATACACATATTCAAATCCACACTTTTGTTATTTGTGTGTAGCTCAAAATACAAAGTATTTGAAATTGATTTTTTACGTGTAGCTCAAAATATTCAAATCCCCGACATCAACTACGTGCTGGACGACACCATTGACTACATCTGTATTTTTTTCAGAACTTTTTGAAACTCATAAATATGGTTTTCGAATTTCTGCACTGGAAGTCGGGAGCCAAAAATGTGGAATACTATTATAGACTATATTAAACTTTGAGCCACTCGATGGATCTCCACCCTAAAATGGATCAACTACACGACGGTACATGGATGGATGATACATTGATCTCGCCAGAAACTCCTGCGTGACCCGATCCTAGTCCTGGTTGGGCGTGAAGGAGAACTTGTAGAGCATGTAGTGCTTGTACACCTGGCCTTTGCGGTAGATCTCGGTGGGGAACCTGGGGTTGTGCACGGCGTCGGGGTAGTCCTGCGTCTCCAGGCACAGCCCGCCGTACTTGTCGTACACGGCGCCGTCCTTCCCCTCGTCTCCCTTGAGGAAGTTGCCCGTGTAGAACTGCACGCCGGGCTGGTCGGCCCACAGCTCCATCATCCTCCCCGACGTGGCCTCGCTCACCACCGCCACCTTCCGCACCCCTTGCCCGTCCATCTCTGCGTCGTCCAGCACGTAGTTGATGTCGTACCCTCCCTCTACCTCCGCGATGCGCGCGCCGGGCTGCGCCGGGGCGCGGAAGTCGAACGGCGTGCCGTCGACGGGCTTCACGGTGCCCGTGGGGATGAGGTCGCCGTCGACGGGGGTGACGGCGGACCCGAAGATCTGGACGGAGTGGTTGAGTATGGTGCCACGCCCGTGGCCCCGCAGGTTCCAGTAGGAGTGCTGCGCCAGGTTCACGGGCGTCGGCTTGTCCACCGGCCGCGCGTACATGGTGACGCTGTACGAGTAGTCGGCGTCGATCTTGTAGGTGACCATCACGTCCAGGGCGCCCGGGAAGCCCTGCTCGCCGTCGTAGCTGCGGTAGTAGAAGGTGATGTAGGGGAAGTCGCCGGTGACACGCTCTCTCACGGACCAGAACACCTGGTTGAAGCCGCGGTGGCCGCCGTGGAGCGTGTTGTTGCCGTCGTTCCGGTAGGTGTGGTAGGCGTGGTTCTTGATCGTGAAGCGCCCGCCGGCGATCCGGTTCGCCACGCGGCCAACCAGCGCGCCGAAGTAGGTCGTGTCATTCTTCACACAAGAAACCAAAATCAGATTCTTCCGAGTAGTAATGTACTAATTAACACAAGACGACGTATGTAACGTACGCACCACATAGGCTCCGATGTTCTTGTACCCAAGCACAACGTCGTCGATGTGCCCTAAACATGGATCGACGCATCAAAATCTCCATCTTAACAGAGAGAGAGAGAGAGGAAGAGAGATTGCAAGTTACCGGTCTTGTCCGGGAGCCTGACGGAGAGGATGGTGGCGCCCCAGTTGGTGACGACCATGGAGAACTCGCCCCTGCGCAGCTCGTAGAACCCCAGAGTCCCCTTCCCCTCCTGCCTCCCGGCCTCTACGCCTCCCAGCGACAACGCCACCCCCAGCAGGCACACAATCAGCGCCGTCGCCATGATCGATCTCCAACGATCCAGCTCTCAGATGGCCACTTTCGTGCTGTAATGATAACGAGCAACCAACTGCCTATTTATAGAGGTGCACTCGACTCGGCCACTACTAGGATTCAGAGCAACGACTGTCCTAGTCAAAAGGATCTATCTCCTGTTCGATCGATGTGCTCTTTAGCTGAAACTGGATAGCAGAGTCCTTAACGGTTTGAATCTAACCACCTGATTTGACTTGTCAAAGCGCCCTCGTGCACGTTAAGGTCTTTAACGGGCCGGATTTGGAGCTATCTTTTTTTTCTTTTGCGGGGGTTTGGACTTTGGAGCTATCGAACATCCCACGCAACCCCCGATCCGCGCACAATTGCACAAAGTACAAATCGGTAGCTGCGCGGAGGTCTGAGGGCTTCTCTTACCGGGCGAGGCTAGGGCTCCGATAGGAGGGCACCATGGCGGCGGGTGACGGCGAGACTGTCGCGCTGCGGACGGAGGTCGCCGCGCTACGCCTGCGCGTACTGGTGAGGAGTTCTACCCGTTTTATGCTTTATTATGGCCAATTGGTATATGTTGGGCTTGGGCAAATTTGTTCATATTTTCTCTGGTTAGAATCTGGAGAGGGAGAACCAGAGGCTAGCCCAGGTTGCTTCCAGCTGTACCTGCAGCTCCAAGGTGAGTTACACACAGCAACATATATGAGACCTTTGCCTGATTAGTTCTTGCTAGATTTTCAACTTGGCCATTGTTAGTTTTTCCAGTTATGACCATTCTGTTCAGTCACTAGCTGTACTGGAGGGTACAGATTTTAGGACAACACCGCACCCTGCTGGAAATTATGAGCTTCCAGAGAGTAAATTTAACGCGCTGAATTTTATGTGAATGATATTCTTTTTTGCAAATTGGTGGTGGCCACATGAGCTCCTTTTCAAGTTGATTTAATAAATCAATTCTCTGATAGTACCTTCACATGCATACTTCATAAGTATAATGGAACCCGAGTACATCATGCACACAAACTTATAGTTCAGCGCTGTTAACTTTTTATTATGCAGCCATACTTGCATATGTTAAAGTTTGAGTTATGTTCATGTCGGCATGGTTCCGAAAATATTTACTGCCTCCCTTAACGTAACACCAATTTGTCGCCTGTCATTTTTCGCCTCAACTTTCCTCTTTTATAGGAGGATACTCTTCCGTCCTCTCCAGCTGCTAGTGCAATTTCATATGGCTGTGATCAGGAAGTACACGAGGGACAACTACATGAAAGTAGAAGTTCAGACCATGATGTGAACCTTCCATTTGATCACATGGCAATATCTGCTGAAAAAGAATTAGTGGTATATTCTTAAACGAACTAGCATATATGGATCGTTGTTTTCTTCCCTGGTATGATTTATACATATGTGTTTGACCTATAGTGCAGTGGTAATGGCGGAGTACACAGCAAAGTACCTAAAATCCGAAGCAACCGTTCTAATAGGACAGGTAGAACCTAAGTTATGTTAATTGTATCGGTCACAAGATACTCTTTTTCATTATGAGAAACTATGTGCCTTTTTTTCATGCAAAGTTCAGTATATATCTATTGAGATTAATAGAATATACAT
Source organism: Alopecurus myosuroides (assembly GCA_028641055.1). Lineage (NCBI taxonomy): Eukaryota > Viridiplantae > Streptophyta > Magnoliopsida > Poales > Poaceae > Alopecurus > Alopecurus myosuroides. Next base: position 150,157,872 of record CM054062.1, on the reverse strand, counting down.
ACTTCCACTATATGAAAACATTGACCTGGTCACAACAATTCAGTATAATCTTGCTGAACTTTTTCATTACTACACAGGTCACCAAATGGGGGTAAGTCATTGCCAAAAGCGATTAGTTGCTCTCAAAATCATGTACTTCGGCCAGAGGTAAGATTGTACTCCAAACATAAAGTCAATACCTGCTCTTTAATGCAATTTTTTTTACTTAAATACTGAATATTACTTGATGTAATAGCTTCTTCTGAAGATAACTGTTAAAATTCTTCTGCTATAGTCTATAATGCAAAACACAAGTGAACTAATATATAGGTGTACATCAGGAGCTTTGTTATCCGTGAAACTCTGTCAGTTGCAGGCGGAACGTTGCATCAATGGCATTAACACATTCATTTTCCCTGCGTAAACTCTATACAATTAATTAACCACGTAACATATGACCTGGGGCCAACATGTTTCATTCGCTATTCACAATGGTGTATCAGAATTTTCAAATCGGACCTTCTTGTGGCACCTACATCTGCTCTCTGTTCTTTGATCTATCTGTCTCTAACTTCTGTTCATGTCTAGTCCCTTCAACCCTTTATCATGCTTTTCTGTTAACTACCTTGTTCTTCTGCAGATTCTATGGCTTTGCTTCGGAAGCCCAAACCGAGCCAACGGTTGAGGTAATTTTCCATATGAACTTTTTCCTTTGCTTTTCCTAAAGGCATCTAAGGGTTTGTTAAGGACTTCTATATTTGGTCCTCTCAGTCTGAGGTATTTAAAGCACTTGAAAGAGCAAGACTACTGGTTAGCAGTAGGAAAGAATCATGCTATTCTAGGTGTGGAAGAACTGACAAAGGAGTTTCTGCTACTGGACAGGTAACTGCATATATGTAGGACAATTTTATTATTTAATGATTATTCAGTTCTTGTTTGCTTGTATCGCTTATAGTACTTGGTCACATATGTTCTGGGATTATATTCGCCTCTGGTTTTTTATGTTTGAGTAGATTATAGAAACAATTACCCTGTAAAGCGGAATGTTTCTTATACAACTGTTTTATCTGACCCTTAGTCTCTCTGATGCATATATAACCCGCCACTTCTTATCGAAAAATATTGGTACAGAAACGTAGCAATTTTTATAATATGTAAAGGAGTAGCCTATGCCTAGGCAATAGAGTAACCTACCTGTTACCACATGTCACACTCAGTATTAGGTGACTTATAGTAACCTCGAAAGAAAAGGTGGAATTGATGGAATAGTAAGTATGTGTTCATAGTTTAAACAACGAGGAAGTTACATGTCAGAAATAAAATAGGTAAGATATGCTACTGTATCTAACTATCAATGTACAAAGAAACCAGGCATAGACTGGGTTACTCTATGTGTTACTCTACGTGTAGCTGTAGACCAGGCGGTGGAGTCGATGGGCCACATTCTCACTGGGTGCTCGTTCTCGCGAACGATCTGGCATGAGGTGCTCTCGTGGATTCGATCCACGGCAAGCCCCCCCGTTGTGGGAGACGATTTTGTCGACTGGTGGAAGTTGGCTCTGGGCTCCACCCCACGCTTGCTCCAAAAGGGAACCTCCTCTATCATCATGCTCACCGCATGGTGGATTTGGAAGCAGCGGAACGCAATCGTCTTCGACAACGCAAGACCCTCGGTAGGCGCCTTGGTGGAAACCATCAAGACCGAGGCTCGTTCTTGGGTGAGCGCGGGGGCTCGTGGCCTTGGGCTTCTTCTCCCCTAGTCTAGGTAGTGGGTTGAGTTGTAACGCGCGGGGTCGCCTGTTCCAAAAGGCTTGTACATAAACTCTCTCTTTCTATCAATGAATCGAAACGCAGCTCTTTTGCGTTTTCGCCAAAAAGTAATTATTATTGAAACACCTTTTGTGGCCAATCATGATATTTTGATCTGTAAATTTCTGAAGACATAATTTGTGGAAATGAAATTCTGTATGCATGCATCACATAGGTACATGCTTTTTTATATGAGAGAAAGTTTTACCTGGTGCCGTGCAGAAATTAGTGCAGTTTGGAATATAGAACTTTGTCTATGAACTACATATAACATTGTTAACTCCTGCAACATGCAGGTAATTTCCTTATATCTGCGATCAAACATGAAAGATGCAGGGGGGGATTCATTAGATGAAAGATCTGGTATGCTTCTGCCTTCTAGTCCCGGTAGTTATCCTCAGTAGCGAAAGCAGCAGATAATTCAGTGATATGATCGAGTGTTGCTTACATATAAACTGGAGAATCTCTATAAACTGTTACCTTGATGATCAGAAAACCCTCTGACCTTCTCCTATTAATACCATGTAAAATGTTATTTCCATGTTTATTTTGTCACATTCGAAGTCAGATGTCTCACTTGCATCTTGCCCATCCTTACAATCGTCCTGTCAGACTAAAAGTTGTGTTTTTTTCTTCCAGAGATTGATTATGTGAGAGTGTTGAACAAAATTCTTCCACGAGATATACGTGTAATAGGTTGGTGTCCTGTTGCAGCAGACTTTCTTGCAAGGTTAGCTTGAATTCTGTTTTTTAGGGGCAAGTGTAAAAGGTGCTCTTCCTCACATTAGTTCTATAAAAAATAAAAAATACTATGTTATTCTTCTTCAATAGTTTCTTTTTATTATATGTTTCCTCATTGTTGATCAGGCTATCTATCAACTACCGTCCCAGTAGTACTTCTTTTATTTAATTCAAATTTTATTCCTTTCCCCACTTCCGTTTGCAGATTCTCCTGCTTGGGCAGGGAATACAAGTACCTGTTTTGGAAGGGGGGCTTGGATATATCGGTAATTATGTTATTCTTCTATTTCTACTTTTGTAGATTGCCATTTCTACCGGTCCATTGACTTCAAATTGTCAACAGAAAATGGAGAAAGCCGCATCCAAATTCATCGGGGAACATGACTTCAGGAATTTCTGTAAGATGGATGCCGCAAACGTGAGTAACTACAAGCGACGCATTACAGATTTTGATATTTCTGCCTGTGACCAAAGGTTAATTTTGTGTCTTAGTCAAACTCTCCTGTCCTTCTAGTTATAATATGTAACTCCCGTGATGCCTGAACTAAATGATGGAAGTGTTTTGAATCTTCAAGCTCCAGCGATGACGAGCTCTGGGCCATGACCATCAAGGGTAGTGCCTTTCTGTGGCATCAAGTTCGCTGCATGGTAGCTGTTCTATTTCTTATAGGTCAAGGCCTTGAATCACCATTTGTGAGTACAATTTTCTCTGAAGCTTCCTTCTGTTTTGGAAAGAGTGAATCACACAATATATCCTCAAACTTGGCGCAAAAGTTCCCTTAGGTCCATGAAATGTAGTGTTTCATTGCTTAGGTCCCTAAACTGGCATGATTGATTCACTTCAGCTCAATTGGTGCAAGTTTGAGGACCTAATCCAAGAGAGGGTTTGAATAATTTATGCAAGTTTACGGATGTTACTATTGAGCGAAGCATACTCACAGCTGATTTTAGTTGGATTAGTTACCTTTGCTGGATTTATATTGTGCTACAGGTAGTTGATTCGCTCCTGGATATTACGAAGACTCCTAGAAAACCTCAGTATACAATGGCACCAGAGCTTCCATTGATTCTACGATCTTGCCTATTTGATAAAGTCAGCTTTATGTGTTCATCAGGTATGTTTCTTAAAAGTTTGGCGCTTGGTGACAGTATTTTCAGCCTTGAAGTCTCAAAGTATCATCGTATTCTGATATGCACTCAAAGCAAAATGTTAATTTCATACTTTTCTCTCTTGCTCAGCGGAGTGCATGCTCTTGCTGCCGCTTCCAGTTTACTTATTTATGATGTGAAAATAGTGAGGTTTTATATCACAGTGAGAATTCGAGCATTCATTTTGATGCAAATTAATTTTTAGAGTTAAATGGCTCTGTAGCATCAATGAAATACGGTTGTTTCATAAATGTTTTAAATGGTAGTAGTTATAAAATATAGTTATTTCATAAAACTTATTGCCATGTTTGCAGAAGAATGAAACGTGTCTTTTCTGAAATACTTAATGTTAAGCCAGTTGTTTTGAGTACGAACTGAAGTACGCAATGTATGGTTTTCATTATCTTTTTTGCAATAGTTTTAGTTTGTGCATGGTTAGTTGATTCCGGGTGCACTATGATTTCTTTTAGATGCCAGTCAGACTCTGATTGAACACTTCAAGGATGAATACCATCAGTATATGCTCCAAGCTGCCATATTTTATGAGGCTTTGTCCTGTTTACCTTTTCCAGGTACATACTTTTAAATCTGTTCTAAATTGTATGTAATATGCTAGTGACCTAAAAGGAGCTACATGTCAATGCAGAGCCTAACCCATTTCAGTCTCATCAAAAGAAGAGAAATCATATTCCTCTCATGTCACGACAAACAGAGCGTGAGTTTGTAATCATCATTTTTATATTTATCTGAAATCGCATAAGATATATTCTGTATTTTGTATTCCTATGAGCAAACCAATGTTCTTACGCGCCAGTCTCTCAATCAAGACCATAGCTCCTCAAATATTAATAGCTCTTTGGCATCAACTACTAATAGCTCTCCTTAGATAAGGACAACGGTGCAATTTGTGCTTTGAACAACATTGTAGAGTTGTAGGTTACGCATGAAAATTGATTTCCTATATTTATGTTTCAGCTTCTTATGAGGAGCGCACATTGAAAGTCAAAGCAAAGTCAACAGTGCTTTGTTGAGTGACCACCAATCAAGTACTAGTACACCAAGAGTTCGGAAATCAAGCCTTTGAAGATCGGTGCTGCTGAATGTTTCTAGTTATCCAGCACCAAGGTAAATTTGCCAAAAGATATATGTTTTCTTTCTGTCCGATTCCATTTCAGAATTATATTTGGATACTTTCTTAAAAAAATCTAGTAAATGCTCACAGCGTTTACTTAAAACCTTCTTTTAGGCGTAATCTGCTTATCCCAACAATCTCCCCCTGAAGCTTGTGAGACGGGCTGCATTTCTTTTTGGTGGAAGGGAACAGTGGAAGAAGTTAGGGTTATGCTCATGTACCACCCTTTGTTACTTCGAACCTTTTGACCTGCCTTGTAATACGGATCTGCTTTTTCTCGAACAGTATACGATGGAATCTGTACATTTTGCCCTGAATCTTTATTGCCACGTCATGGTGCAAGCCGGTTGGTTACTTGTAGTTGCGTCTAAGCAACACCCCTATCACTGCCCCAAGGCAGAATCATTTTGGAAATCTCAAGTGACAAATGCTTGGTCCCATCTCCCATGCGTTGCTTGTACCAGGAGATCCATTTGCTGCAAGACGGAGACCTTTATTTGTGCACTATGCAGCGCCAGTGTGTCATGTGGTGGTTGGCTCGTACTCTGATGTTTCCTTAGGTCTGATTTGCTGGTACTGGTTGGTAGTACATTTCATGGAGTTCTCCACCAACAGCAAGGAATTCTGAGATAATGAGTGGATCTTCTCCTGTCTGTAGAGACTTGGTTGCAAGTAATCAAAGCTCGTGTGGTTTGCTCATGGGTGCACGGCATTGAGCAGAGCTGGAAAAATAAATCCTCAACATCTCATCACTTTGATTGATTGAGTGAAACTGTAAGGTTTTCGTGATCAATCGGAACAGCGACATATTTGACCTCTATGGTGTTTGCATTGTGTTGAGTAAAAAATACAACGTACTGCATTTGTTTCAAAATAATTTAAGTTTGACTGAGTTTATAGAAAAAATATGTTAATACCTACAATGTCAAATCTAATAGTACGGAAGTATATTTTATCAGAAATCTAATGGAGCTAAATGATGTTTTAAATGTTAATATATTTTATATAAACTTGATCTAAATTAAGTAGTTTGACTTAGAAAAAAACCCAAACTTCAATTAATTTGAAACCGCTCCGTGTGGGGTGGCCGTGAGAATGATTCGGTACCGGTGAATCTCTAAATCATCTGTAAAAGTGATGTACATGCTGATAGTGTAAAGTTTTGACGCCTTCATAGTACTAATTTCTAAATTTTGAATAATAACAAGTAAAAAAGATAAGTATATTGACTAATAATGGGGATATTCCACACCTTGCTATATCGTTTGTCCTCCTACATTTGCCGGTAATTTCAACGATGATGGGATAATAGAAAATACATTATTACGTGTTAATTTATAATTTCTCTATTCCAAATTAATTGTACTACCTCCGATCCGATTTAATGGTCGGATGGTTAGGCAAAGTTTTGCCTAAACCATTCACAATCTTGCGCCCATTATTTCGGATCGGAGGGAGTACTAAAATATGACACTTAATTTGGAACGGAGGGGAGTACAGTGTATCGGGAACTTATCTAGTAATCCAAAATATCATTCATTTTCTTAACATGAGAAATGCAGAGGTTTTTGGTGATACGAAAAAGAGGACATCACGCCATAGCTAGTGTGTGGTGAAAATTGCGACTTTGGGATCAGCGAACACTGCAGAGTCAGTCACGCACACATAAAACAAACAGAACGAGCAGGGCCAGGAATAAATAGGAAAAAAAAAAGGGAGCAAACAGCCAAAGAGAAAAGGAAAAGAACACAAAGAAACTGAAATTAGGACAAGAACAAGAAACGAAGAGGGGGAAGCAGAGAGAGAGAGAGAGATCCAGCAACAGGGCGAGGAGGATAACATGGAGGCGGCGATGGATCTGATGCGGCGGATGCCGCCGGGGAGCACCGAGACGGCGCTCAACGCGCTGCTCTCCCTCCTCCCCGACCACTCCCTCGACCTCCTCTCGCAGGTCGACCTCCCGCTCCAGGTAGGCAACCGCCGTCTCCTGCTCCCCGTTTCCGCCGCACTTGTAGCTTATTGATTCAACTGCGCTGAAAACATCTGTTCGGATGGTGCGAACGAATACTCCAGCGGGCGTGCTGCCCTTGATCCTTCTTTTGTGTTGAATTTAGGCAAAAAAATCTACCTCCTTTACGTTCATGCTTACAATCAAATCGAATAGGAGGGCTATTGCATTCTACGTTTAGGTGTTTCAATCAAATCGGCCGAATAGGTTCCTTGAATGAGTCTACCCACCCTCGTTAAAGGGTACTGTTTCCTAAATGTTCTAGAATTGATTTCACTGAAATCTAAATCGTTCCTTAAATCTAAATGTTAACTGAAACAATTGATTTCATTCCATTTCTCATTTCTTCCTGCTTCCATTCCCCTTCCTATGAATGCTGTAAACATTGCAGGTTTGCATGGATAAGGAGAACAACAAGGAATACATTCTTTGCGAGTACAACCGCGATGCCGATTCGTATCGGTCAGTAAACCCTTAATACCTCCTGTTTTCCATTTTACTTATGTGCTCTATGGATATATTCATTGCGGGGCGAAACCATCCTATGAACTAGGTGGTGCACCACGTGTCGCTGAGCGAATGTCTAGATCATATGATGTTTAAAGGCTAGTAAAATACTACCTCCGTTCCATAATTCTTGTCGTGGTTTTAGTTCAGATTTGAACTATGACCATGACAAGAATTATGGAACCGAGGGAGTAGGGAAAGGTGCAGTTGAATTGGGGTTGGAGCGGTAGGAGATACTGAAGAAGGCTGCACTGTGCAGCTGGATCCAATGGTCAATAGGTAAAGGAAGTTGTGCTGCATTGATGACAAATGAAGAACTGATACTTTGATGATTTGGCTGCATGAGAGGGCAAGAAAATACTATTTGTAGGGATGAGCTGTATAAGAATATATGGAATAATGATTGAAACGGTGACAAAGGAAGGACAAATGATGCAATGGAGGGACCTAAGATTAGGTCGCTCCTATTTCTTGTAGTGTACATTACTGCAAGTGTCGTCTTTTATTTCACAGTCCAATATACTCTTCCTTGCTGTAGAATTAACATATTTGAAGGAAGCTTTGTTCAGATTCACTGGCCATGACTGTAAATTATCAAGCTCACGGCTAGCCTTGCCTAGCATACCCAACAATTCAATAAGTAAATGCATCGAGGAAACGAGTGCAAACAATCACAGATGAATTAATAGATGTGATCCTGTTTTTATTTTGGTTCTCATTTGTTAACTGTGAGGTTACCTTGCAGATCACCGTGGTCAAATATATATGAGCCTCCTTTGGAAGATGGGACAGTTCCCTCAGAAGAGATGAGAAATCTTGAAGTTGAGGCAAATGAGGTTTTCTCTGTCTACCGTGATCAGTAAGATTCATGTCTTCTTTATTTCCCTTGTTACACAGGAATGCTAATCACATGCATCATGACAGAATGTTATCACTTCTAGTAGAATATCCAATTTGGTATAAATGTGCTGATATATATATCATATATATTAGGTGAATGTGAAGCATGTAATACGACCTTTTGTTGACAATTAGGTACTATGAAGGTGGAATCTCCTCTGTGTACATTTGGGAGGATGAAGATGAGAGTTTCATCGCGTGTTTCTTGATAAAGAAAGGTCTGTAGCCTGTATGAATGCTTGATCACATCTTATTTAGTTAACCAGATAGCCTATTTCAATTGCATGTATTTCATTTTGTGGTTTCAGATGGGCAAGGGAAAAGAGGTTATATGCAAATAGGTTCATGGGACGCTATTCATGTTATCCAGGTGGCTCAAAATAGTACTTTTCATGAAGTTGTCAATTATTAGGCCGGCTTTCTCCTCCTTGCTGTTGTTTTATTCACTTCATCACTTAAAAAATTAGAATTCTTGTAATGTAAATAGGTTGCGCCCGAACAGGAAGGAGCAGCACATTACTGCTTGAACAGCACTGTCATGTTGTCATTGACAACAGATAACAAGCAATCTGGAACTTTCAACTTGTCTGGTTCAATTCGGCGTCAGGTTATCCCCCCAACACCTTCCTCCCTTATCATGTTAAATACTCCCTCCGTTCCATAATATAAGATGTTCTAGCATTTGCCCACATTCATATGTATCTACATGTATGTAGACATGTATTAGTGTGTAGGTTCACTCATTTGTGTCCACACCTAGTCATCATTTTGAGGTACGTAAAACGTCTTAGATATAGGAACGGAGGGAGTATCATTCTAATCAAGGAGCCATGTGAGGGATAAGGCTAACTTGCATCTTGGCTTGTGAGTTGTGACGGCTTTTTTTTTCCCGCGAAAACGCAAAAGCTTTGCGTTTCATTGCATTGATAGAAAGAGAGTTTGTGTACAAGCCTACGAGGAGGCCACCCCCACACAATACAACTTGACCCAAGAAACTAAGGGTGTGTTTGTTTGGGCTGGCTGCGGCTGGCTGTGGCTGGTTGTGTTGTTGTGCAGGGAAAGCAGCTGTGTAGGGAAAGCAGCTGTTCTGAGTTTTAGTGTTTGGCAATAGGCTAGCTGTCTGGCTGTGAATTAGTGAAGTGTCTAAAATACCCTTGCTATATGAATTGTCACACGCAGAGAAATTGCTACGTAACATAATCATGGTCCTTTCTTCCGCATGTATCACACCATATGTACGGCTAGCTACATACACCGTCACGAGGAAACGAGGTATGAAGCTCATGGAAGCAAGCAAATAAAACTACTTGTACACTAATTACTTATTGTTTGAACGGATCGAGGTAATCAAGTAATCAACCGCACCCAGATCGAGGAGATGCACGCATGGACATGTTCCAGTCAACCGGCAGGCACCGTGCGCGTCCACGGGGGACTTGGCACTGAAGCGAGGACGTGTGCGGCGCTCTGCGCGTTTCGCGTGCGGGGTGACCGGCACATCCGGCCCGAGTGGCAATTGTCCGTAATTTCGTCAAACAACATGTCTAAACCTGAAAAACGTTTGGCTCACTTTGCGGGAAGCCGACGGAAGCACGTCGAGGGGTGCTTTCTTCGGTATGCCTGTCTCGCCCGGTGGCTTCCGCGAAGCCAACAGCCAACGCACCCCGTTTGGCTCGTTTGGGCTGCTTTTTTCAGTGGAAAGCTAGCAAAAGCTCAAACAAACACACCCTAAGCTATGGGAGAAGCTGTCCGAGGCCTTTAGCTCCTGCGCCATCCAATCCTTCGCTTCCGTATTGCGACGACTATTCATATGTGTTATCAAAACAGTTTCCATCATTGCTATCAACTCTACACTTCTAGTAGATCAATTGTGCATCATCATTACAATCTAGCACTAAACTACCTGTCTATCCGTAAGTCTAGCTTTTGAATGTTGCCATTAATGTGGACTTGGGGATTGAGCGCGCGATGGGTGACCAAGAATAGCTGGCACGATACTCCGTAGTTGGGTGTGTCTATGCTTAAATAGGGAGGGGATAGGTATACCACCATTGGTGGGTTGTACTTAATGCCTTCTCGACATTATTCTTCAAATACAAAATGACATGCATTTCAGCGCTTGTTCGAGGAAAAATACTAGCCAATTGAGGTACCTTTTTGCACTCATTGTCAAACCTAAAAACAATTGATTGTCACTGTTCTAAGATATCCTATATTTGCACCCAAAGCAAGGATTACGAGTCGACGAGTCGACCGGTCGTTCTGGAGGAGCGACTGGTAGACTAGTCGTGACTAGTCTCGACTCTTGTAGACTAGTCGACATGAGTAAACAGTAGTATGTAGTATAAAATACCGAATAACATAGCTATTAGTAGTACAATACAAGCAATCAGGTGTGCAAATAAGATGTTGGGGGCAGGGCCGTGGGGGAAAACTGGGCAATTTACAGAAAAAAGGTCACTCCATCTAGGTTTCAAGCCGGGTCAAAGCAATATTGGGGTAAAATATGACATGTGGGGACTTTTTTTTTAAGTCGATTGACTCAGAAGTTGTGACTAGTCACGGTTAGTCAGGACTAGTCGAGCGACTCACCCAACTAGTTGAGTCGATAGTTCGAGTCGACCTCAGCGATTCGTAGACTAGTCGTCGACTAGTCGCGACTAGTCGAGCGACTCATAATCAGAGACCTAAAGGAATAGCAGAGAAAATGGAGTTCTTCAAACGAACAGACATTCTCTTGCTAATCTCGAAGTTAATTATAGGTGTAAGCAATGAAACCTAGGGGGGTAAAAAGAGTTATATATGTACTTAGTAGAATAAACTAAGATATTTCTGGAACTGTTGCCTAATAGTCAGCGAATTAGCTTGCATAGCAACTTTCTATCTCGTGCAACTTTTCCTTGATAAAAAATGCTTTCTAAGCTACGGGTACAAGAAAGCTTACCCTGTCTATACGTTCCTCTTTTCAGATGAGTATGACTCTTGCTGTGGCAGATGGACATCTGGTTAATATGGGGAAAATGATAGAAGAAATGGAGGGCAAGCTGAGAAATTCTCTGGACCAGGTATCAATGTCGCATAAAATTCTTGCAATATTTCTGACATTTGCTTCAACTTGTACCCGCATTTATCCTCAAACGACACATCGCGGTGATCGCAGGTCTATTTTGGGAAAACCAGGGAAATGGTTTGCAATCTTCGGCCACCACCCGAAGTACTTAACATGAGAATACCTGACAGCTGAGCAGATACATAGAGATGCCAATTTAACAGAGGAATATGCCTCGTTGCGACGATTATCTCCGTAGTGTCATAGCTTGTTTCTCTTTCGCTTTTTGCATGTGTATTTATCATAGCAGAGTATTGTTGTTCTTTGATGTGGGAGGGAGCAGGGAAGTTTCACGGCAGTTGCGGAGAGGTTAGGCAAATTGAAATGTCAGTACCAACTGTATCGGCAGTAACAACCTTGTCACCTTAGTTCTGTGCTGAGAATACTCATATGCGTACGAGCTTACACTTTGTTGAAGCATACTGCCTGAAGTTATGCCGTATTGTTCCAAGTTCATACTTTCACCAGCAATAAAATTGTTCTTCGAATGTTCTTTTGCACATAGGCTAGTGGGGAAATCTCTCGTTAACCCACTCCATCCAAAACTTTAGATTCGCATGAAGTTCCGTGGGATGGGATTAGGGCTAGATCCGCTAAAGTGAATGTTCACCAGTGTCTTTCCAACCATCCAAACCCATAATAAAATGCTCATGTTGCGTTTCCCTCAACATCCACCCACCTGAGGGGGCTCGCCCTAGAAACCATTGTTGTCTGCATAAGACAATACATATACGGCAAAGTCAATGCCTTTATAACATCACTTAGCTTGTCGGAAGGTAGGATGCACCCATTAGAAACTGAAAACTTGGTTAATCATCTAAACCTTGAAACTCAAAACCACTCAAATCCATATACCATTGGTTGGCTCAAGAAACGAGCAAAACTATGAATCACAAAGCGATGCAGTTTACCACTTTCCTTGGGTAAATATTATCGTTCGAATATATTGTGCCATGTGGTTGATATGGATGCAAACCATGTTCTTCTTGGAAGATTTTGGCAATATGATGCGGATACCACACAGAAAATAAGGGAGAATCATTATTCTTTCACTTGGAACAAGCTAAAGATAATTAGACTTCTGATTTCTAGCATTGCTTCTGAAGTAGGGGACAAGAGTACGTTGGCTATTGCTCAAAATTCAAATGAATTTGTTGAGGACATGAAGGACAATCCCTTGCGTAATTGGTAATGTATCAACCCTTCAGAGGAGAGGAGAGCCCTACACCATAACTTATCTGCCTTGATTTCAGAAACGAGAACTACTTCGGCCTACCCTCAACTGGTTGACCTCACTGTTCCAAATATCATCCGATATGCCGATTTATCAGCCGATTTATCGCTTATCGGGTGGTGACCGATATGATAAATGAATATCAACGGAGTTTATCATTTGGGCCATTTTATCGCTCTTACAAGCGATTTATCGATCGATATGCCGATAAATCGGCCGATATATCGATTTTTTAACACCGGAACATATGATAAATGACATCCATCATAGAATTTTTAGAATTATTGAATAAAGTATATGTATATATCATAATTTAGAATTTTTAATGCCGATATGATATATTTTAATATCATATTATAGTGCTACAATTTGGGATTTACAAGAAAAATGGCCGATAAACAGTCGACCGATAAAATCGATTTATCGGCCGATAAGCCGATATATCTCTTATCATGGGCCGACCGATAAGTTAACGATAAGCGATATCTTGAACATTGGTTGACCTATAGATTGACAAATTTCTATGTTGGGTCTACCCACATGACGCCCTATAACTTATGCTGGGTGCCAAGAAAGAGAAAGTGTGGTCTTCTTCAAGCCGAACGGGAGTCTATCATAACGGGAGTCCGCATAATCCGCATCCTACTAGTTTGATGTTCCGGTTTAGGCTTTCAAAAAGGAAAAGGCTACTAATCCCCCGGAGGATCCACGCTGCGTGTCCCCCGCCTCCAGGACGCGCCACGCGTCTCCTGCGGGCGCATGCACCACCGACGCTCGCGAGTCGTCCTCGTCCACTCATTTTTCTCTACCTATATTCCCAGTCTGCCAACGAGCCGAGCTCCGCATCTTCTTCCATGGGAGATTCATAGCACCGTACCTCATGCTCTGTGCTCACATGGAGTGTCGAGACTTCGTAGTAAGGATCATGAACGGGGGTGCCATAAGCCTACTGGTAGAACCGCGGGGGGACGTGAAAGAACTGGAAACGAGAACAAGGTTTTACCCAGGTTCGGTACGACGCAACTAGGCGGCGTTCCTACTCCTGCAATCTCACTAAAATCAGTGATGAAGCCTGAAGTATGCAGAGTACAATTGTGAGTATGGTTTCGCTAACTCAGCGAGGAAGAACTTTCCGGCGAGTTGGCTTCTAGCTAACTTGTAATCTAATATCTTTCTTTCGCTCTCGTCCGACTTTATATAGATAGCCAGACTAGGGCTTATAGGAAGGAAACCTAAAAGACTTAGAAAATATCTAACTTGGAAAGTAAGGAATCCGGCTTCTCCTCCAAGTCGCACCACAGCAGGCCGTGGTCTGGGTTCTTCTAGAATCCGGCTTCCTGCGCGTCAGCTTACTGGGCCGCCCAATGGACTCCGTTCCATTGCCCGTGGGCCATCCTGGTAATCCAGCCTCCAGCCAATGCCGAATATACCCCTATTTGGCATATATCCGACAGTAGCCCCCAAGAAGGATTAGAATCCATTTCGCCTTCCCTCGTGGATTTGTATTCTTTTCACAAATGTCGGCATTTTGTTCTGATCTTCTTTCAACAAAAATCTTTAATGCCAAACTCGGATTTACCGAAATCCGACATTTCTTCCACGAGTCTTCGCGGAGAAGGAAACTGTGACGCAAGCGGTGAAGTCTTGCTTACGTCATGGACGTCTGGGTTCTATCAAAAGACTGAAACCATATCTCTGACAGATTCTGCACGAGAAACAAGGAGATAGCCATTATCACCCCGTCCCCTCGTTTCCCAGGTTTTTCGGCGATACACGCGTCAGTCATCCAACGGTTAAAAGAGCCGGTGGGACGAATCTTGGCGCACAACTGCTATAAATAGCCACCTCGAGCCCTTTGATTCTCCTTCCGCATCATCTTCCACTTCGAGCCTTCCAGAGCACATAGCGCACTCCAATGTTCCGAGCGAAAGGAAACGAAGAACAAATCAAGCCAGATCCTAACCGAAAGCCGAAACATCGGTGGCCGGATCTCTGTCGCACGGTTGCGCCGCCAAAACATGGCAACCAGAAGCCCCGCGCGCTCGTCCGAGACCGCCGTCGACCACAACTCCGCCATGGACGCCACCAACATCTCTGCTCCTCTGGTTCCACCGTGATCCAGCATGTATGCGCGGTGACCACCGAGAGCGCACCGGCGGGCGGAAATTCTGTCCCCGCTGCCGGAATCACGCCGCCGTCGTCCGCTATCACTCCTCGTCCTCCTCCCGTCCTCGAAACTGAGGAGGGGGAATCTTCCGTCCGCGGTGGCGAAACCGCGGCGGTGGTCACCGCCACCGGAGGCGAAGATGAAGAAGGCAACTCGGGGAATTGGAGCCAGTGCAATGTGGCACTAGCTCTTCTCAGCTCCCTGGAAAAGGACGGCATCATCGCCAAGGACAAATGGCGGATGGATGATGAAGAGTCGGAACCGTCACCAAAAGATGGGGAAAGGGTCATTTTGGTCTTCCATCTTATCCGAGGTATGGGGTTTCCGCCTTCTGCCTTCTTCCTTCAAATTCTCGACCACTACGGGGTTCAACCCCACAACTTTCCATCCAATTCCATTATGTATATAGACAGCTTCGAGACCCTCTTTGAGGGGTATCTAGGGATAGAAACCCGCTTAGATTTCTTCTAGTATTGCTTTAACGTTAAACGCAATACCACCGAATGTATCCTTCCAACTTGGGGGATCATCTCCTTCAATCTCCGTAGGTTTAGGGAGGAGTGGTTTCCAAAGATAAAAACCTCCGAGTCCGTCAAATTCTGGACAAGCTCGTTCTTCTATCACTCGGACGTTCCCTATCCTGGAAAGGAGACGGAAATTCCGCCTTTCGTCAATTCCCCTGCCACGCCCAAAGACAACTGGGCGTTCGACGCGGTCCAGGTTCTGCCTCCAGACCTGATGCGAATCAAGAGGCGGATAGCAAAACTCGTCTTTTCTTCTCCTCTGACCGTCATGGACACAGTCCTTTGCTGGCTCGGAAGGAGGATTCAGCCTCTTGCTCACCACGGCGGCAGGCTTCTCTGCGAGTACTCGGGCCCCAATGATACAACGAGGGTGACAAAGTCAGCTTTGTCGAAGAAGGAGTTCAAAAAGCACGTCAACCATTTGGTAGCAACTCATGATCAATACGAGGAAAGTCTCCAAATGTACAACGCGGAAAATCCCGCTCCCAAGGATTGCTTTCAAATTTTGTCTTTTGGGAAGTTTTTTCGATCTTTGTATTTCTCGGATGATTTTTACTAATCCGAATTTACTTCTTTGCAGCTTCTTGATCTCGCAGAAGATCAGCTTGCCTCCGATGCCGAACTAGCGAGTTAAAAGCCCGCTTCCTAGCAGCCGGAGGACGGAAACGCAAGAAGATCTCTTCGAGTAAAGAAGAGATCGACCTCGACGGAGTTGCCATCGCCACCTCTAGGTAAGACTCGGATTTTTCTTTCATATGCCTTTTCTTTTTGCATACTTTTCTTGAGTCTCTTCTTCTCGGATTTTTTTATCTCGTTTTTTTTCTTTTCTCTATTTTAGCCTTGCTCCTGTCCCTTTGAAGGGAAAGGGCAGGAAGAAACTTAAGGCCGTTGCCCTTAGGGGACCTAAACCATCCCCTTTAGCCGCCCCGGATACTCCAGTGGCAGCTGGTGAAGAAAACTCGGCTGCCCGGGAGGAACCCATGTATCTCCTTCAGTCCAGCCAGCCTGATGCGCCTGCTACAGACGCGCGGGAAAGGGCGGAAAATGAAGAAGGCGGGCCTTCCCAGCAACCCGAAGCAATTCCCACCTTTGACACCAAGTTCAAGGTAAAGAAGGAATCTTGTTTCGATGAACACGGGTACATACATCCGTGGGCAAAGAAGCAGTTCGCCCGAGCCCCCTTGATTCGTCCATTGCCAAAAGGCGGATTAATTGTCTAGAATAATTACGTGTTCTCGCCTCAGCAGGTTATCCAAGACGGAATCCACCATTTGGGGATTTCATTCTCGGAGTACTCGAAGGAGTTCACCGAGATGCCAGGTAATATCTCTAACCACAAGTATTAAGACAAAAGCATACATTTTTGTTTTAATACTTTTTAACTTAGCTTGCTTATTGTTCGTTAACAATGCTTATCCCTTCTATGTTTTCAGCACACTTCCGAAACTATAAATGTGGAAGTTTTCGACAAACATACCATCAAGAACCAGGAGGTCAGATCCCTTCTTGGCATTCTGAATGAGAAGGACTCGGATATTTCCGAGATTCAGAACCAGCTGAAGGATAAAACTGGTAAGTATCTTTACCCTTTCCTTGCTTTCTAATTATGAACTTCCGAATTTTCCTTAAGTTACTCATTCTGAGTTAACTTTTTTACTTCTCTTCTTTTCAGCCTCTTTGGCCAAGACCAAGCAGATTGCCGAGGATGCTGTCAATGCCAAGAATCTCTGGAAGGAAAACTCTAAACTTTACAAGATTAACGTAAAGCTTCAGAAAGACCTGGAGGAGAGCCAACTGGCTTTAGGCTTGTCCGAGTCTCGGGCTTCTTCGCGGTCCGAGAAGGATCGGAGGACCATCAAAGACATTGAGACTGCCCTTCATAAACGCCTTGAAGAAGGCGCTGAAATGGACAAGATCCTTGGTAAGATTTTGGACTTTTACCAAGTTCTACTTTTACTTTGCATAATGCATTCTTTTCCCTTCTGTTTTTCTAATCTCTTCTGATTTTCACTAACAAAAGGGAATTCTCTTATCACTCAGATCGACCGCATCCGGGCTTTCGGGGCATACGTCACCGAGCTGAAGAATGCCGTTCCGGACAAAGCTGGCAAGTTCTTGGAAGCCAGCAGGCTCCCGGAAGCTTTTGCGGAGGTAGTAAACCAATGTGAAAGCTGGCTCAAATCCGCCGCCTGCGGTGGTGTACGCATGGCCTTAGGGCTGATGAAAATGCATTACACCACCGCCAAGTCTTGGCGCATCGCCACCGGTGTTCCGCAAGGATACACCGAGACGCAAAGGGCGGAAATTTTTGAGTCTTTCAAGGGGCATGCCTCCAAGATAGCTCGGATGGTCTCTACTTCGACATTCTACCAAGAAGAAGAAATTCCATCAACTCTGAAGAATCCGAGTGATAGCGACGAGGATGACGACGAGGACTTCGTGGATGTTGCCTGAGCCTATGTAGCCATTAGCCAAATAGGGTGCATTATTATTCTTACAATGTAAAACTCAATTATAATGCATTCTATCTTTTGTATGAACAAGTTTCTATCCTTTGCAGTAAAATTCAGCTTTGCAAGCTTTCAGAGTTTTAATTCCTTTTCTTCTAAGTTCTCTGGTTTGTATGCCTTAACTTTCCTTAGTGTTAAAGTGAATCCGAAAGTATGCAATATTCACGTCAAGTGACCGGGTTAAGAAACCAATCAGTCGAAACTTGGAATCATGGATTATACTTTGAAACTTTACTTACTAAATCAAGTGACCCGACACAACGAACAATCAAATAATACTTAGGAATAATAAGGAATTTAAAGATATGAAATCTAGGCACACATGCACAATCTGGGTTTCTATAGCGTCCTTAGGTCAAAAGCATTCAGTTTTATAACTCCGAAGACGCAGGCAAAATTCGGGTTAAAATTGAAGCAAATAGAAAGATCATTGGGGAATAGAAAAGACGGAACATGCTTTGAACAGTAAAGACAGAACAAAACAAAATGCATGAATTTCTGACAACTTTATTCCAGGATCTCAATGATGTTTACGTAGAATTGAACTAAGTGTAGAACGGACGTAACTGCTGGATGCTCCAGGGCCTATTTTTCTCTCCTAGTTCTACATCTATGCTTCTCTTTCTCTTGCGATTCGGATTTTTTGGGTCATCTTCCGTGTCTCGAGTATCTACAAGGTAATATGACCCATTTTTCATAGCATTACTAATGACAAATGGTTCTTCCCAGATCGGGGCTAGCTTGCGCTTTCTATCATGTACCAATCTTAGCACCAAATCACCTTATTTAAAAGATCGGTGTTTGATTTTCCGGCTATGATATCACCATAGGTCTTGCTGATAAATGGCGGATATTTGCAACACAAGTTCTCGTTCTTCTTCTAAAAGATCGACGGCATCCTGACGTGCACTTTCGGCATCCGAGTCATCGTATGTCTGCACTCTTGGGCTATCATGGATCATGTCCGTAGGAAGCACTGCTTCTGCGCCATAGGCCAAGAAAAAAGGTGTCTGCCATGTTGATCTATTTGGCGTTGTTCGAATACTCCAAAGCACGGAAGGCAATTCTTCTACCCATACTCCAGCTGCTCTACGAAGAGGGGTTTCGAGTCTTGGGCGTATTCCTTGCAATATTGAACTATTCATTCGTTCAACTTGACCATTGGATTGTGGGTGCGCAACAGATGCAAGATCTAAGCGAATTCCCGTTTGTCGGCAATATTTTGCCAACTCTCCAATTGATAATTTTTTCCCGTTATCTATGATTATGCTATGTGAAACACCGTATCGCATGACTACGTCAATGACAAAATTTCTGACTGTCACACCGTCAAGTTTTTTGATGGGTTTTCCCCCCACCCACTTGGTATATTTATCCACTTCAACGAGTAGATGTGTAAGTCCACCTCTTGCAGTTTTGAATGGCCCCATCATATCTAGCCCCCTGACCGCAAACGGTCATGTTATGGGGATAGTCTTGAGTGCTTGGGCCGGCATATTTGTCTGCTTGCTGTAGTATTGGTATCCGGCACATGTATTCACTATGTGCTCCGCATCTGTCTTGGCTGTGAGCTAGAAAAACCCTCCACATAATGCTTTTTTAACTATGCTTTTTGACTGAGCATGATGTCCGCAATCCCCAGCATGAATTTATTGCAGAATGTCTCGTCCTTCTTCTGGCGAGATACAGCGCTGAAAAATTCCGATAGTATTGCGTTTATACAGGAAACCATTGATTACTGTGTATCCTTTGAATTGGCGTTCAAGACTTCATCTGCTCCATCTGGGAACTTCTGATCAACTAAGAAGTTTAAGTATGGAATTGTCCAATCCGGGTTAACAAGCAAAACTTCTATTGACTCGGAAACTAAGGGGTAATCAACATCTCCACCTTTTATTGATGGTTCGTACAAATGCTGGACAAATACACCAGATGGCAAAGTTTTCACCCTTTCCGAGCCCATGCGGGCTAAAGCATCCGCGTTCCAGTTTTCTTCCTTTTTGACGTGATGTACTTCAAATCATAGGAAGCAAATGGCAAACTCGTCAACTGTTCTCCGATATTCGGCCATTATGGGGCTTTTGGCATCCCATGTCTGGTTCAGCTGATGATGTACTAAGTCCGAGTCTACATAGCAAAGTATGCGTTTCACACCTATTTCTTTTGCAATATGCAAGCCATGAAGCAATGATGTGTATTCTGCCACATTATTGCTGGCGTTGAAGTGTATTTGTAATACATACTCCATTGTGTCGCCTTTTGGAGATTTGAGCACCCCACCTGCGCCAACGCCTTCTTTCATTCTGGATCCGTAAAAATGCATGATCCAATATTTCGACTCCGACATTGGTGTATTTTCCATTGCTTCTGTGTAACCAACTACGAAATCTGCGAACACCTGCGATTTGATTGCCGTCCGGGGTTGGTACTTAATGTCGAACGCAGCAAGTTCGATGCCCCATTTGGCTACTCTGCCTGTTGCGTCGGCATTGTTTATAATATCCCCTAGTGGTGCTTTGGTTATCACAGTTATGGAATGTTCGTGGAAATAATGATGGAGTTTTCGAGATGCGGAAAATACGCAATATGACAATTTTTATAATGTGGATACCTTTGTTTTTACTCGAAAAATACCTCACTGACGTAGTATACTGGATGCTGATCTGGAATACTTTGTTCGTCTTTCCACAATTATCACTGCACTAACAACCCTGTTAGTTGCTGTAAGATACAATAACATGGGTTCTTCGTATTTTGGGATGCCAAAATGGGAGCTTTCATCAAAGTTTCTTTTAACTAGGTCAATGCTTTGTCCGACTCTTCTGTCAATTCAAATTTGTCGGATTTCTTAAACAATTTGTATAATGGCAGAGCTTTGTCACCAAACCAGCTTATAAACCTGCTTACAACGGCTGCATAACCCGTCAATCTTTGTACATCTTTTAGACATGTAGGCCTTTTGATGTTTAAGATTGCTTTGATCTTTTCCGGGTTTACCTCTATTCCTCTATGAGAAACGATAAAACCCAGAAGATTTCCTGAGGGAACCCCGAATACGCACTTTACTGGATTCAACTTCATTTTGTAAGTGCATAGATTGTCGAAGGTTTCTCGTAGATCTTCAACGAGCGTATGTTTTTCCTTGGAACCGACGGCAATATCATCCACGTTAACTTGGACGTTTTGCCAATTTGACTATGCAAGCATCTTTGCATGCAACGCTGGTATGTTTCACCGGCGTTCTTAGGCCAAAAGGCATGGTTATGCAATAGTATGTTCCATAGAGTGTTATGAAAGAGGTTTTTATTTGGTCTTCTTCTTTCATGCGTATTTTATGATACCCAGAATAAGCGTCCCAAAACCATAAAAGGTCAGAGCCAGCAGTGGCATCTATTATTTGATCGATTCGCGGTAACGCGAATCTATCTTTTGGACACAATTTATTCAGACCGGTGTAATCTATACACATCATAAGAATAATACTATTCTTCTTCGGGACTAATACTGGGTTCGCAGACCAATCAGTATGTATAACTTCCCGGATGAAATCAGGTGCTAAAAGCCGAATAATTTTCTTGACAATAGCCTTCCGCCTTCTTCCATCAAAACAACGGAGACCTTGTTTGACGAGTTTTGATCCTGGAATAACCTTCAGTTGGTGCTCAGCAAGTTCCCTGGGAACAACTGGCATATCAGCAGGACACCAGGCGAAAATGTCCTAGTTCTCACATATGAACTTGATGAGCGCGCTTTCCTATTTGTCAGTCATTCTTGTTCCCACTACGACGAGTTTTGTCAGATCTTTAGGGTCCAGGATGATATGTTTTGTATTCTCTGAGGCTTTGGAACTATTTGCCGGCTTCCAATTTTCTTTTCCTGCCGGCATTTTGTCGGCGATACTTCTTTAGCCAGCTCCTTCAGCTCCTCCTTTCGTATCACATGTTCATCGCAAAGGGTGTTTCCTTTCTCCAGCTCGTTTGCCAGCTTGAATTCTCCTGATATGGTGATTACTCCTCCTTTTGGCCCTGGCATCTTCAGCTTGTTGTAGATATAGCATGACCTTGCCATGAATTTGGCGAAAGCCGGACGTCCGAGTATTGCGTGATACACACTTTTGAACGGCACCACCTCGAATGAGATCATCTCCTAGCGGAAGTGTTCTATCTTTCGAAAGGTTACTTCTAGGGAAATTTCTCCTAGGGAATGTGCTTGCCTTCCAGGAACAATGCCGTGAAAATGTACATTGTTGTGTTTGAGCTAGGTCTCGGAGAGGTGTAACTGCTTCAGTGTACTTAAGTACATGATATGGTTGCTAGGTCCTCTATCCATCAGCACCCTTTTGAGCCTAGTGTTTTGAACAATAGGGCTTACGACCAAAGCATGTGTGCCGGGTTCTGGGATATTTCTCGGATGATCAGACTGATCCCAGGTAATTGGCATATTTGAATACTTCAAGTACTTTGGGGTTGGAGGTACAACCGCGTTGATTTCTCGAAGCGTTCATTTTGCTTGTTTTGCTGAATGAGTTGCAAGGAAAGTTAGGTTTCATTCTCCTTCAACTCTCGGGAATTTATGCTCGCCTTTCCGTTGCTGCTCCTGGATTTTATCATCAGTGTCAGACTTACTTTTGTCTTTTTCAGCTTTCGGCTTTTGCTTGTTGAACTTCCTTTTGGACTTTTTTCCTTTATTCCCGGACCCTGCATTGCCCTTCATATGCTTATTAAGCCGGCACTGCGCATTTGTATGGGTAGACTTCCCAAATTTTGAATGGTGGACACAAGATTCCGACTTAATTTTTCCCACTCTTGTTTAGAGTAGGAGATAGGTTCCCTGTTTTCTGTGTTTTTTCCCTTCCATCTATTGCCATTATCCTTCCGAAGGTTATATTCACTTCTTTGGGTTTTGGCTGTGCTTCTGGAGTGGCCTTCGTTTCAGAACAAGATGTTTTTTTGGCTTGAACCAAAGAATCATTTTTTCCGCCTCTTGCCATGATGTCATCTTCATCCGCTGCATGCTCACTGGCGGTTGTAAGCATAGATCCGAGATTTTTTTGCTCTTTCGAACCAACCATGAACGGTACGAGGCTGGGTTTCAGGCCATTGATGAAAGCATGCATTGCTTGTACATCACTTACTCCAGAGCAACTATTCTTCATTGCAGTCCATCTTGAGATAAAGTCGACGTACGACTCATCTTCATATTGCACACAACGGTTCAGCTGGTTGATGCTCTTAGGGCGTTTATACGTACCCCAAAAGTGATGAGCGAAAACTCTA
Organism: Alopecurus myosuroides; assembly: GCA_028641055.1. Lineage (NCBI taxonomy): Eukaryota > Viridiplantae > Streptophyta > Magnoliopsida > Poales > Poaceae > Alopecurus > Alopecurus myosuroides. The sequence continues at coordinate 150,134,827 of CM054062.1, read as the reverse complement.
GCCATATCTTCCCAGCTGTCTACTGTTTTTGACGTAAGTCCGGTAATCCAATCTCTGGCTCCATCCAACAACATTAGGGGAAGAAACTTTACAACCTCTAAATCTGTCCATTTGTTGATTTTGACGGCAGTATAGTAATATGAAAGCCATATATCCGGGTTTGTACTTCCAGTATACTTTTGGTAAGTTGGATCGACTTTGGCAAAGCCAGAATGTAGACTGATTCTCCGGATCCTATCAGTGAAACATTTTGGTCCGAAGTACAAATCGTCTCTTTCCGTCTTATCGGCGTGTGCGGAATATCTCGAGCTGAATGGACAAAAGGGGATATGCTCCGTTTCGGTCCGTTGTTGCGTGAGTGCGCTCTTCTGGGATCATCCCTATTTCTCCCGGCATCCCGTCCTTTGGAATAAGATGGCGTTCTACTCCTTGGACTTTATTTGTTCCTTGGAGGGGTTCGGGATCTCTCACGACTGTGAGGATTGTCGTATCTTCCGGATTTATCGGCTGGGTATATCGGAGGCGACATTACTTTTCTGTCATTCCGGTTTTTCTCCTCCCGTTCCTTATTGTCACAGGGTTTTGTATTATTTCCACCTTTCGGCAGATGGGATCCTATTATGGATGCTGTATCCTTATTATCCGGGATTTTCTTGTCCTTCTTTGTATCTCCCTTCTTTTCTTTAGAATCACCTGAATCTCCGGGTTCGCCTGGGTCAAGTGCTCCAGCAGAGCACGTGGCAGTTTTGCATAAGGCTGAATCATCATGTAGCTTGCCTGATCGTGCATGTTCTCGTTGTTGCTGTTGTAATGCTTTTTCTAAGAAAGCATACACTCCCTGCAGCTTTTCATCATTGGAGTACAGATCATCGTTAAGGATGGCGAATGCGACTTCTGCGTTTTCAGCTGTTGTTTTGTAGATGCATTCGCCCCTAGCATTTATGTTGTTAACATGCCTTTGCCAAGATGGGGTTTCAAACCGATTTCTTGATGGCAACTCTTCCGGTTTTGAAATCTCGGGTAACCTCGTAGGTTTAATTCCAGATCTATTCCTTCTTTCGTATTCCTCTATTTCTTCCTGTTGTATTTTAATATCAGCATGGGTTTTGAGGAGATTTTCCCGAGTTCGGAACAGATGTTGTTGTTGCCGCCGTATTGCTTGTCTCCTGGCTTCCAGCACTTCCGAAGGTTCGTTACGTGCAACCAGGGTTTGGATCAGATCGATCTCCTCCTGTTCCCACATTTGAGGAACATGGATTTCAGCCTTTTTCTTCTCCGCAGGTTTTACACCACTGCCTCCTCCAACTTTCAGATTTTGGTTGACAATGTCTGCCAATTTTTCCACCTTTTTCTTCTATAATTTGGACATAAAAATTTTAGAGGATTTATTTTCTTCTTGAAATATGGAGGTTTTTTGTTAGGTTCATCTTCCGTCAATTCTTTGACGTCATGGTAGGTCGGACTAACTTCGCCTTCCTCTTCCTCTTCCTCTAGAAGAGGTGTTTTGGGGTCTTCATCTTCCTTGACATCCGAATTTCCAGTCGGTTTTGCCATGAGTACTTCATGGAAGCTCCCCTGCATGGATTTGACCTTCCTTGCGAAAGCGTCTTCGTCTTCATCTTCGGAATCTGTGTCTGCAGATCCGGTTTCCGAGTCTAGCTTTGCCTCTATGGCTGCTAATATAGACTCAACTTCCGAGTTCGTAGCCTGGTCGACGAATGTCGGATCTTCCACTTTTCCCGCGGGATCATGATTTTCTGCCTTTTCCACGGGATTTTCGTCTTCCGTGTTTTCAGCGATCTCAGACTGCACCATACCAATGAAGTGGGATCTGGCTGTAGGCATCTCTGAAGAGGCGGCGAATCTAGATGTATGTTGGCAATATGCATCTATGGAAGTTTGATCTGCCCCAATGTATGAATAGGGTAGATCTAAGAAGAATCCGATATTGAAGCCTTCATCTATTGGGCATAGGGAGGGTGGGATAAAATAACTTCCACCATGGAATCTCATTGCTTCTGTTGTTAAACCGATAAAAACGTTAACGGATCCAATCAGTAAAACGCAGGCACTTACCAAATGATTCCGTGTCGGCATATAAGATCCGTTGTCGAGGAAGCGTCCGACGTTTCCGTCGAATTCCAGGCTTCAGACAGTGATCATGTTGCCGATTCCGTCGAGTATTCCTGCTCGGAACGTAACTCTCAACGCCGCTGGCCCCACGGTGGGAGCCAACTGTCGATACTTCGTAGTAAGGATCATGGACGGGGGTGCCATAAGCCTACTGGTAGAACCGCAGGGGGGCGTGGAAGAACTGGAAACGAGAACAAGGTTTTACCTAGGTTCGGTACGACACAACTAGGCGGCGTTCCTACTCATGCAATCTCACTAAAATCAGGGTTGAAGCCTGAAGTATACTTATGGTTTCGCTAACTCGGCGAGGATGAACTTCCTGGCGAGTTGGATTCTAGCTAACTTGTGATCTAATATCTTTTTTTCACTCCCGTCTGGCTTTATATAGAACGGAAAGTATCTAACTTGGAAAGTAAGGAATCTGGCTTCTCCTCCAAGTCGCACCACAGTGGGCCGTGGTCCGGGTTTCTTTTAGAATCCGTCTTCCTGCACGTCAGCTTACTGGACCGTCCAATGGACTCCGTTCCATTTCCGGTGGGTCACCCTGGTAATCCAGCCTTCAGCCAATGCCGGATATACCCCTATTTGGCATATATCCGACATGGAGCTTGCGTTGTGTCGTTGTCGTTTGCCTGCGCCACCGCCGCTAGAATACTCCTTCTCTTCGGCTTCCTCTCTCTCCCATACCTCGCCATGTTGCTTCGAGTCGTCGTCGTGCTGCTGCGAGTGCGCCGCCGTGCGCCGAACGCTTGTACTAGCGATAGCGAGCGTTGGGCGTGGTGTAGCCAGGAGACGGAAGCTACTCGCGCAGCTTGTCTCCACCCCAACAGGGCTCCCCAGCTTCGGCCTCCTCCACGAGATCCGGCCGGGCCGGATGCGCCACGACCACAGGTACTCGCCCTGATGTGCGTGTGTGCCTCCCACAAGCATCACACGTTGATGCTTCCATGGTATACGACGGTGCTCCTCCAGCTACACAACCCCACCTCACACGGTCCACACCGGACCTACGATGGCGGACCGCACGACCGGCGGTGCTCCCATGTGAGTGTGGCGGTGCTCCCATGGAAGCATGGTGGTGCTCCCAAGGCCGACAGTTGGGTTTAGTGTTTTTTGCAATTTTCACGGTGGTGGTAAAAATTTGCTACATACCTGTATTTTTGTTGCTATTTTTGTATAATATTTTTTGCTACGAGAACTCCGGCAATATCTCCGGCAAGGTCAAATGTTTGTTACAATACAACAATTTGTTTTGCTATAATTATTCTAAAATTTTGCTATCGCAATACAATTTTTTTGCTATGAGATTTTCCGGCGAGTCTACAGGCGCCGTCTCCGGCGAAATTGATTTTTTTGCTATAATAGCACTATTTAATTGCTACGGTGTCTCCGACGAGGTTTTACTTTTTCCTTTTATTTTCTGGGATAAACCTTTTTTGCTACATAGGAGCAAAAACAGGGCTTTTTTTTCTACATAGAGCAAATACGGGATTTAGACAAAAAGGGACACGTGTCAGCACGGGACCCGGGGGATAGAAAATTTTGACCTCCCGGAGGACGCCCAGCGTTGTCCTTTCAAATAGGATAGTCAAAGCAAGTCAATTTATCCTAGTTTTCCTTCTGGAATTATAGTCATTAAATTAATGAAATAGGAAAGTAATAATCAAACTAGGAGAAGAAAAGCAACCAATTCATAGATCCTACCTTGGCCTACCAAGTTCTTATTAGATTGTTTTCTCAACTCTCATTCAGATTGGAAAAAAATATGAAATATTCCTATAATCAAAGCCAAGTAGGTACTGGTATTCTCTAATCCGACTATCATTCATATCATAAAATCCAAGAAGTTGTGTGAAGTAGAGGCGCGCCGCCGCCGCCGCCGCTCGGGGGCCTTCAGCAAGCGCGGCTGCCTCAAGTGCAACCGGTTTGCAAGCTCGTCTGGGACCATCTGTGGTATGCGCCGACCCTGATGGCAGCGGCCTCGCACGAAACGGAGGCGGGTAGCTCCACGGCGGCGCCCATCGTGGTGCCAGACGAACCATGGGAGACCGAGGTGACCGCCACCTCGGGCGGCGCTGGCCGGTGCCGCTTCACGACGAATCAGACCACGTCCACTCCGCGGTGAAGCAGACCACGTCCACTCCGTGTGTTGTACCCGACGCACAATCGGACCAGAGGAGCTGACGAGGAGGTCGTTGCAAAGAAGAAGGCGCTGGCGGACGACACAGAGGTTCGCCTCAAAGCCGCGAAGGAGGAGGCCGACCCGTCCTGGGCAGTGCATAGGTCGATCAGCATGCACCACCTTAGCTTCAAATGGTGAAGGCGATGTCACCCGGAGTTGAAGATATAGTTGCACCGCTCTGTGCCTGTCCCGGATTTCCGGATTTTTTTTCATGATCCCCTATATGGGCGCGTTTGGTAGCCTGCATGCTTTTTTTGCATCTGTGGGGCTTTCTCTCTAGGGTCTGGCCCGAGTGAGCCAACCCCTAATCCTTGTTGTGTTACTTGTTAGGTTCCCCGCATCGCATCAATGGCTCACTTTTGTGCACTGCGTTTGGTAGGATGTAGAGAGGCACACATGTGTTCGGCTAACTGTCGAATCTGTAAATCGGCAAATCCCTCAGGTGAACCCATTGGGTTTCGAATAGGAGAACCCATGAGCGCTGGCGACGATCGTCGGCTAGACAGGGGCACGATTTACCCAGGTTCGGGGCCCTCGTAGAGGTAAAACCCTTACTCATGCCTCTGTCGATCTGTATTATCTAATAGATCGGTTACAATGATGATTGCTCAAGTCGAGAGTACGATCTCGAGCTCAAGGATTTGGTGGTGCGGTCTTTCTTGGTCCTCTCCCGGTGGCTCTCCTGGCCTTATATAGATGGCCAGGTCTCAAACCCTACCCGGGGAGGACTCGAACTCTAACCCTATGTCGGTTACAAGTTTCCTATCTTAGCCCGCAAGGCATTGCGGGTGGGCTTCAAGTGGGCCTTCCCGAACACTCCAAGGGCCTCTTTTCTTGGGCTTTAGCCTTGGGCCTAAGACGGGGTATCCTTATTCGCAGGGTCCAAGGTTCATCCCTTCGTCAGTAGCCCCTGAGCGTTTGCTCGATTGGGATTTTCCAGTCGAGTAGACGGTCAGATTTTTCGTCCTGTATTTCTTCGGATAACCACTATGGTTGTTTCCCGCTTGGAGGGTGTATACCCTGTGTGATGAGCTTTTATACCCGAGTATCGAGCAAGTGAAAGTGCCTGTGTTTTAGGGCTGTTTTTCGCAGAAGGATGTGGCGCAGCAGCTTGGCTCTCCCGAAAGATCAGGGCCAATTAATTGCAACTAGGGCAAAAACAGTTCTGGCCTACACAGATTCGAGACCTCCGACTCGAACCCGATGAGGTGATCATTGCGACTGGGCCGTGGAGGTCTTACCGAGTCGAACTTAACCTATGGGGGTACCCGGCGCGTCCGCTAGGATTTTTCTTCGTGTTGTTGACACGGAACTTTACCGGAGGACGCAGCTTGAGTGCGATTCCAGGCCCTCAAGAGAGATCTTTTGGGTCTTACCTTCATATTCGAAAGAATACGGCATCCGGATGTACCTAGTCGGCTGAACAATCCAGGTTTCTGATGTGTAGACATCATGTGACGGGGTGGCAGGATTTGCACACCCTGCAGAGTTTCAGGTCTGTGGTTTCGCGAGTAGGAAAACCAAGACATTGTTGTCGATACGAAAGTTTTTTCGTGTTTGGAGTTTTATGCCCATACGAAAGAGCTTTCGTGCTTAGGGTCTTGTTTCCCTGTGAAAGAAATTTCACGCCATAGTTTGTCCATACGAAGTTATTTTCGCGTTTGGAGCTTTATTCGAAAGATTCGCCATGTTGATGATGCATGCTATGACGTCACGGCGCCCTTTTATCCTCCCGATGGGACGTGACGGGGCGAGAGCAGAACTGCTGGCTCACCTTGTCAGCTTTTTGACCGGAAACGAGACGTCGTTCCCGGTTTTTACGCGAACTGCGCGCAGTTAATGTGCACGATCCACTGTTAGGATCGTGGCACGAAACAACATCCGCCGCCCTTTCGTTTCGCCTTCGCACGCGGCAGCAGCGATGGATGCCACGTGGCTCAACGAGCGGTCTGGATCGAGTGGCTTTGTGCATAAATATAGGCCTTAGGTGAAACGGTGAAAATTTCCAAGCCTTCGTCTTCTTCGTTCTTCGTCTTCCTCGTTCTCCAACCTTTCTCTCCTCGAGCTCGCACCAGCGCCAATGGCAGGAGGCAAGAAGCGTGGAGCCGCCATTTCTTCATCAAAGGCGCCAGAGGAAGTTCCTGCGCCACCCGCACCGCGCTCGGGCGACTGGCGCTCGCCCAATACCACAATGAAGAGCGTTAGGGAGATGCAGAGGGATTGGTTGCTGCCTCCGGAAGCTGACAAGCGGGTGCGCCTCGGCAAGAAGGAGGAGGTACCTAATCGCCGCGCGAACGAACGCGTGGTTTTCGCGGACCACGTATCGAGCGAGCTTTCTTTTCCTCTTCACCCCTTTCTCGTGGCGTTGTTGTATGTTTACGGCATACAGCTCCACGATCTGCCTCCGAATGCAGTGCAGCACATATCGTGCTTCATTGTGTTCTGCAAGTGCTTCTTGGGCATTCACCCACATTAAGGCCCTCTTCAAGGTTCGAGTCTTCCGCGAGAAGTCACGGGTAGAATCTGAGCCTGGCGAGCCGCTGCGCACGGGTGGCTTCGGAATCCAGGCAAAATCGGACAGCAGCTACTTTGGGATGTACTTCATCGACTCCGCCCAAGGATGGAGAAAGAAGTGGTTCTACGTCACCGACAACAGCTCGGGTGGAATTCAGGAATTCTACCCATTCGCTGTCCTGAAAAGGCAGAAGTCCTGGGCGCATAAACTGTCGGCTGAAGAGAACCAGGTTGTTACGCCGCTACTCGCCAAGGTGGCTGCCCTTCGGGACCAAGCTTCTGGAGTTGTGCTGAACGGGCTGCACCTGGCGAGCATCTTCCTCAAGCGCAGGATTCAGCCCCTGCAGGACAGGCCTTCTGCGATGTGGGAGTATCAGGGTGCTGAAGATCCCAGTCGCGTGAGCCGCGAAGAGCTCTCGAACGTCGAGTTCGAGAAGAAGATCGCGGCCATTACTAGCTTGAAGGTGGGCGAAACCTTCCCCGACTGCACTGTCGCAGCTTTCGAGGCGTCAAGGCCTCCACCACCCGAAGTAAGTTTGTGTCGCCCTTTGACTTTATTTCTTTTCTTGTTTTCACATTTGGTCGACTGAGATTTTATCTCCCTTTTCTTCTGTCTTCTTTTGTAGAGCCTAGCCGTGGCCACCTGCTACCCGCCAATGTCTGGGGAGGAGGCTTCGGACTTGTTGGCGAGTAACTTGGACGGCCCCGCCGACACCAGCGTTGCTAACGCCTCGTCAAGTTCCGAGCACGACTCCTCGGATGGCGCGGAGGAGTCGGACAGTGATCTTCTTCATCGGAAACGCCGTCGAGTGGAGAATGACGAGGCCACTTCCAAGGATAACTCTTTGGATAAGGAATCGCCCGGGAAGGGACCCCTCATCGTGACCCCGCTACGCACGCGCGCTCCTTCTCCCTCATTTCCAAATATCCAGACCGCCTGGAATGCGGATATGTTGGATGACGAAGATGACGACGAGTAAGTCCTTCTTATTGTTCTTAGTCGAACATTTTCTTTCCACGTCTTTTGACGTATTGCTTTCATGGTAGTCTGCAAGCTATCAGCCCTCGTAGATTCGTCTCTTCCCTTCCTTTCGAAAGGAGGAAGAAGGTTGCGACTTCAGGTGGGACTCCTACCGCCGATACCGTCCAGAATTCGCCGAGTGCGGCCCCCACTGCGGCGACTACGGAATACAGAATCCCTAGCTTTGCAGCCGGGGCTTCGAATCCGAAGGAAGTGACGGGTAGCTCAGCGGATCCCCTTTCCTTAGCGCAAGGCCAGGTAAATCTTGCTGCTTTCTTCTTCAAACTGCACTTCCGCTGATTTGGATTTTTTATCGGGTGCACGGCAGTGCTCCCGATGGGAGTAGCCCCCGAGGCTGTAGTTGATCGTATACGATTGGCTACAGGCTCAAAGATGTGAACTTTTCTCTTCTTCATGCTTTATCGGGTGCACGACAGTGCTCCCGATGGGAGTAGCCCCCGAGGCTATACTCGAATGTTTGCAATCGGGTGTAGGCTCTATATATTCCTTTTCTGATTCTTCTTATCCTTATGTTTTTGCAGTCGCTCCTTGATTCCCTTGTGGCTGTTGGTCGCCGCGTGATTCTGGCCGAAACAGAATGCGGGACTCTTCGAGTGGATCGCGATCGACTAATCACGGAAAACGAGCTCCTTCGAAGTAAGTTTATCACCGTCACTTATCTTATCTCTTTTATTCCTGCCAATTTCTTCGGTTCTGACAACCATTGCTGCACAGCTCAAGTCGAGTTTATGAAGGTCGATAAGGCGGATGCCTCCACCCGAACAAGCGCTCTGGAGGCTCAGTTGGCAGCTGCTCGACAGGAACTTGAATCCTCCCGCATGCTGTCGGCTGACCTTGAAGGAAAACTTGCGGGTGCCCAGGACGCACTGAAGAAGCTGGAGGAGGCTAACACCAAGGCGGACTCTGACCTTGTCGACTTCCTTCGCCCTTTGGCCGAACGTTTCGCGGGTGAGTTTGCATTTGATCCCTTATTGTCTTCTGATTTGTCTGGTAGGTTCTTGGGTTTCAATATTTCTCTCTACAGGTCTTGTGGGCGTCCCGCTGGAGCTGCCTGGGGTCCAACGGGTGGATGCTTTGACCGACTCCTGTGCCCAACTCAAGAGGCACGCTGATGGGGTTTGCACCTTGATCAGTGATGCCATTCGAGTGCTGACGCAGCTTCATCGTCGTCTTCTGGTCGACGATGTGTCTCCGCCTGCGCTGGGTGATCTTTTGAAGATTTTCTCGGAGGGCAACCTCCTTGACACCTACGCGGTTGCTCAGTCAGAGTCTGGGGCGAAGACTGCCATCCAGTTTGCGCTGGCACACGGAGTTACGGGCTTGGAGGAGGCGTACTCGGACCTTCCCGTCGATCCTTCTACGGGCAAAAAGGTAGGGCTTCGTCGTTTTGGCGAGCCAGCCGGAGTCCTCGCCCGGAAGTTATCCGAGTTGTTCGCCCGTGCTAGTAGTAGGGGAAGCACTTCCGCGAGTGGCAGCACAACTGCAGCTCCTTAGTTTATTTTCTTTGTATTTCGCTCTTTCGATTGTAATGAACCTTGGGATGCATTCCCGTATTTTCATCGTTTAATCGAAATGTCCTTCTGAAGATGCTTCCTGTGACTGATTTCCTGTGTGTTTTCTCCCGATGGGAGTAGCCCCCGAGCACTTGTCGAATAAGTGGTTGTTATAACTCGAATGGGGCATCTTATTCCTTCACTTTCCTTGTATTCTGCTAGGTAACCGGAGTTGGTGCAGAATCTTCGGGTGGATTTGCTGCTCAATCGAATCCTCTTATTGCTGCTGTTGGTACCTTTGCGGGCCTGCGTGACCGTGTTGCGGATGGTGAGCGGAAGCTAAAAGCTCTCCGTGGAATAGCAGATGTAGCCAAATCCAAACAGAAACTTGCGGTTGAACGTGAGCAGTTTGTGATGGATGAATTAGCAGCTGTCACCAAGGATTTGCTCTGTAAGTAATCCAGCCCCCTAGCTTTCTGTGTCTTTTACTTTCATTTGATCGTGTATCTTTGTTTGCAGTTGTTCAGCCGGATGATAGGAGTGAGAAACAGTGGGTGGAGAACCACATCCTTCAGGAAGCTAGCAGTTCAAAGCCCCATGCGAATAACTTTTGGTCAGATCGAGGCCGGGGTTTTGTGCTTGCTACCTTGAAGTTTCGAGTTATCCAGGCGAAGATGCTCGTAAGTTCCTTTCACGAGGTTTTGATTGCTATGAATGCTGCTTTCTATCCGTTGGAGAGGGGTCCCGAAGATTGGAGCCATCTTCTCAGGATTTTTGGGCGAGAAGGAGAGATTCGCGCGTGTGTTCGCAATCAGATGATCTGCGGCTCGGTAGTGGCTCTTTCCTTTGTCCGGTTGTGGCATCCTGAGGTCAATTTCAACTCTGTAGCTAGACTCCCTGATGGTCCAATCGACATTGCTCCTCATTATAGGGTTGTTCGACCTGCAGCGGAAGAAATAATTCGATTGACCTCTGCAGAGGTGGATCGGATTTTGGCGGCTGAGAATGCTCATCACCCTGTATAATTGTAGGATGTATGTATCCTGTTGTGCTGTGCAGTTGTTGTAAAATTGTTGTAAGGTGTCTACCTTGTATATATAAAATTCCTCCTGTGATGCTAAGTTAGGCGTAGCCCCCGTGTGTTTTGTGGGGTGTATACCTGTTACTTTCAGCATGTAAGGATGGAGAGACTCGAGTAGCTATGGTTGAGAAACCATGTATTTTATTGCAATGACTGAGAAGTCATGTGTTGTCCTTTCGAGCTACAAGATGGCTAATATAGCCTTATTAGTATGAGTAAGGTAAATCTAAGGATAAAATTTGCGGAGTTGTGCAACATTCCAAGGGTTGGAATAGATGCCTCCCGTCGTCGGATTCTTCAGTCGATAGGCGCCACCTGGGATAACTTCGTGTATTATGAAGGGTCCTTCCCATGGTGGCTCGAGCTTGTGTCCTTCCTTCTGCTTGAGCCGTAGCACCAGATCTCCTACTGCGAAGGCTCTGTGGCGTATGCGGCGGCTGTGATAGTTTCGCAGCGACTGCTGGTATACTGCTGACCTTGCGAGTGCAATATCGCGCATTTCGTCGAGTGCGTCCATATCGTCTGCGAGTGCCCTGTTGGAGGTTTCTTCGCTGTAAGCAACGACCCGTGGGGCGCTGAACCTGACATCTTCAGGAAGGACTGCTTCAGCCCCGTATACCATGAAAAATGGTGTGTAGTTTGTAGATCGATTTGGAGTTGTGCGGAGGCTCCATAACACGGAGGGTAGCTCTTCTTCCCAATGTCCCGCTGCTGGGTGTAGACGATCGAGTAGACGTTTCTTGATGCCAGCCGAAACTAGTCCGTTGGATCGCTCGACTTGGCCGTTGGTTTGCGGATGGGCGACTGAAGCGAATTTGAAGACGATGCCCTTTTCTTCGCAGAATTGCTGTGTTTCCTTTGCCGTGAAGTTGCTACCATTGTCAGTAATGATGTCGTGTGGTACTCCAAATCTGCATACGATGGAGTTGAGGAATTTGACGGCGCATTGGGCGCTAGCTGAGGTTACTGGCATGGCTTCGATCCATTTGGTAAATTTGTCGACTGCGACCAGCAAGTGTGTGTATCCACCTGGTGTGGACTTGCGTAATGGTCCGACCATGTCTAGCCCCCATTGTGCAAAGGGCCAGGCGATGGGTATCATATGTAGTTCCGTAGCGGGTGCGTGTGGTTTTGGTGCGAATCGCTGGCAAGCGTTGCACCTGTCGACCAGTTCCTTTGCGTCTCTGGCTGCTGTAAGCCAGTAAAATCCTGCTCGGAAGGCTTTTCCCATGATTGCTTTCCAGCTAGCATGATGTCCACAGTCTCCTTGGTGGATGTCTCGCAGTAATTCCTTGCCATCTTCGGGTGCTATGCATCGTTGCAGTATGCCTGAAATGCTTTGTTTGTACAACTCGCCGTTGAGCACCCGAAAGGATTTGCTGCGTCTGATTATCTGTCGAGCCTCACGAGGGTCTGCTGGGAGCTGTTTGGTGGACAAGTAGTCGAGGTATTTCTGCGTCCAGAATGACTCGACCAGAAAAACTTGTCGCAAAATATTATGGATGAGCTCGATAATAGCAATTTGCGGGCTGACCTCTGTTTCCAATGCCGCGGGTGCTCCTGCAGTTTTCTTGACTTTCACTGATCGCTTAGTCATCCGCTCGAAATATATCCCTGGTGGTATGGTTGTATTTGTGGAATCCATGTTCGCCAACCTGTCTGCTTCTTCGTTGCTAGATCTTGCAATGTGCTTCAGCTCGCATCCTTTGAAACTTCCTTCGAGTAAGTTGTACATGTCACGATAGGCTACCATGTTCTCAGCAATAGCGTCGCACTCTTTCATTGTCTGTTGTACGATGAGATTGGAATCGCCGTAGATCATCAGTCGGGTGGCTCTGTACGCAATTGCCATCTTCATCCCATGCAACATGGCCTCATATTCTGCGTCGTTGTCTGATGCTGGATCGTCGGGTGGGAAATCCAGTCGTAGGACGTATTGCAGCTTGTCACCTCTGGATGATATGAGGACGATCCCTGCTCCTGCTCCTTCGTTTCTCTTGGATCCGTCAAAGTACATGATCCAGTTACTCGTGTATTCCGGCGGCCCGGGTGTTTGTACTTCTGTCCACTCGCTCAGGAATTCCACGAGTACCTGGGATTTCACGGAATTGCGCCCTGCATAGATGATGTCCCAAGTGCCCAGCTCGATGCTCCACTTCGCTATTCTTCCAGATGCTATTGGGTTGTTCATGATTGTACCGAGTGATGCATCATTAACCACTGTTATGGTATGTTCCTGGAAGTAGTGCTTGAGTTTTCGAGCTGTAAGAACAACCCCATATGCGAGCTTCTGGTAGTGAGCATATCGTTGTTTGCACGGCGAGAGCACCTCGCTGATGTAGTAGATCGGTCTTTGAACTCCATATGCCTTGCCCTCCTCAGGTCGCTCGACCACGATGGCCGTGCTGATGACCTGGTTTGTTGCGGCTAGGTATAGGTATAGTGGCTCCCTCTCCTGTGGTGTTGCCAGAATGCGCCTGCTCTGCAAGGATTGCTTCAGGTCTGCGAATGCCTGCTTAGCTTCTGGTGTCCATTCGAACTTGTCCGTCTTCTTCAGCAGCTTATAGAAGGGTAACGCCTGCTCGCCCAATCACGCGATAAATCTGCTCAAGGCAACTAGTCGCCCTGCGAACTGTTGGACTCCGTGTAGATTGGTTGGCTCTTTCATTGTTAAGATTGCTTGTATCTTCTCCGGGTTGGCTTCGATTCCTCTGGCGGATACCAGGTACCCGAGAAGTTGACCTGCTGGGACGCCGAAGACGCATTTTGTTGGGTTGAGCTTAATCATGTATGTGTTTAGGGCGTCGAATGTTTCTCTAATGTCCTCGAGAAGTGTATCCTCCACTCGAGTCTTGATGACGATGTCGTCAACGTACACTTGTACGTTCTTGCCAATGAGCTTGGCGAGGCATTTTTGCATGCAGCGCTGATATGTTGCGCCTGCGTTTTTTGAGCCCGAAGGGCATTGTCGTATAGCAGTACACACCGTGGGGTGTGATGAATGCTGTCTTCTCTTCGTCTTCCTGCTTCATCCGGATCTGATTATATCCCGAGTAGGCGTCCAGGAAGGAGAGGCGTTGACAGTCTGCGGTGGAGTCCACGATCTGGTCGATTCGCGGGAGGGGAAAGTTATCCTTGGGCAGTGCTTATTTAATGACGTGTAGTCAATGCACACGCGAAGGATGTTGGTGTTCTTCTTTGGGACCAGCACCGGGTTTGCTAACCAAGTGGATATTTTGATCTCCCTGATGAATTTTGCTTCTAGCAATCTGTTTACTTCTTCTCCAAGCGCTTTCTGTTTGGGTTCTGAGAACCGTCGAGTGGTCTGCTTGATGGGTTTTGCATCTTTGAATACTTCGAGTGAGTGCTCGTCGAACTCCCTGGGTATTCCTGGCATATCTGAGGGCTGCCAGGCGAAAATTTCCCAGATCTCACGGAGGAGTTCGACGAGCGCGCTTTCCTATGCTGGCGAGAGGGTAGTTGAAACCATCGCTGTCTTCGCAGAATCTGTCGGGTGCACCTGATGTTTTCGAGTGTCGCTGTTGGCACTGAATTCCAATTCTGGCGCGTTTTTCTTTGTGATGGGCATCACGGAGTGGTCCGTGGCCTTTGCTATCTCCTCCAGTTCTTCTTACATCCCGAAAGATTTTGCGATCTCATTGAACTCGATGTCGCACTTGTTGGACTTTTGGAAATTTCCGTCGATGGTGATTACACCATATTCCCCGGGTAGCTTGAGCTTCAGGTACGCGTAATGTGGTACTGCCATGAATCTGGCGAACGTTGTTCGACCAAGAATGGCGTGGTACTGTGAGGGCCAGTCGACTACTTCAAAGTCGAGGAATTATCTTCTGTAATTGCGTCGATTGCCCAACACAACCTCTACGTTGATTGTTCCGAGCGGACGGATCGCCTTTCCTGGAACTATCCCGTGGAAGGATGTTTCTGATTCCGCAAGTCCATCTAGGTTTCTGTTCATCCGGCGGAGTGTATCCGCGTAGATAATGTTGATGTCACTGCCTCCGTCCATAAATACGCGAGCTAGTTCGTAATTACCAATTTGCGCTTGGATTACCAGGGCGGCGTGTCTTGGTCGATAGACTCGTGGTGGATGGTCTTCCATCGAGAAGGTGATCGATTGGTCCGCCATCTTCAGGTACTCGGGCCTTGTTGGCGGGGTTTGCACATCCATGCACAGTTGCCGCGTGTTTGTCTTCTGAGCTCTGCGGGATGGGCAAACTTTTTGTATCATCCCTAACTGTCCAGCCGGGTTTAGGTACGCGTTAGCTCCGGCGTTTGGTGCGGGTGGCGCAGGTAGTGCGGCTAGCGCCATGTTTGGATTTCCTGGTGGAGGTAGGGGTTGTGGCGGCTGGAATCCTTGGTGTTCTCCTCCTGGAAGTGGCGGGTAATTTTGACTAGCTGCTGATCTACTTTTCTTCGAGAAGGCCTCGTGGATGTCGATGAACTTTTGGCAATCCTTGAGGAGGTGTGTTGCCTTAGTTTTGCCCGTGCGCTTATCTGTAAATAGATGTAGCGAGCAGTACGCGTTGAGGTCCTCCTCGGGACTTTTGTCTTCAGCTTTCGGTTTCCACTCGCGACTTCCGCGGCGTCCATTATCGCGGTTTCGCGTGAATTTTGCAGCTACCATCTCTTCCCGATCGTCGTGATCGTAGTATTTCCTCCTTTTCTTTCGAACATGGCGGTCGTCCTCGGGCGCGGGCGATGATGTTCTCTCGTTGCACACCGCGTCTTCTCCATTAGCCCATTTGTCGGCTATGATCATCAGCTCCCCAATAGTTTTGGGCGCGGCTCGGACCATCTCTTCTCTGAAAGCAGTTCGCCGGGCGCCTTTCGCGAAGGCCTCAACCGCTACTTCCTCTGAGATATTTCCTGCGGTGTTCCTGAGCGTGGTCAATCGCTGAATGTACTCGCGGGTGGACTCGCCGCTCTTCTGTTTGCAGGCCCGCAGTTCTTCAATGGTTGTTGGTCTCTTGTAGGTGGCCTGGAAGTTCTTGCAGAAGTCGTAGTGCAGGTCGTGCCACGATGCGTAACAGGATTTCGGCCTCGCTTCCAGCCAGCTATGCGCCGCGCCAACCAAGTGTAGATTGAGGTACTGCATAGCCGTGTTCTTGTTCCCACGTTGGCATTTTACTGCCGTGAGGTAGTCGTTTAGCCACGACGAAGGTTCGAGTGAACCATCGTATTTCGTTACTTCTGTGCTGAGCTTGAATCTCCTGGGTAGGGGTGCCTCGTGGATGCTGCGGGCGAAACACAGCGCGTCGCAGCTCTCGTCATCCTAAGAACTGGACGAGGAGCGCGCGCGGTTCCTTGCGGCTCTTGCCTTGTCCACCTTGTTTTGCGCGATATCTGACCGCGCGTTATATCCTGGCTGGTCGCGATCAGTTTCCTTCCTTGGCTCTTTGTTGTGCTTCCGCGAGCGGCTGCTATGACGTCGCGAGCTTTTATTTCTCGGGCTACCTTCGCTGCTGCTTCGACTATCACCGCGTCGCCGAGCTTCTTTTCCTCGACCGCGGCGAGGTGATTTGTCTCTCCTAGGTGAAGTGCTCCTATGCTTGCGTGATGCCTCTTTTTCTTTTTCCTTCTCTTGCTGTTCGGCAGCTTTCCTGCGGTCGTAGGAGGCGAGCCTTGAGGCCGCCATGCCCAATCCTTTCCGAACCTGTTTGTACTGCTCCGCTCGAGGGTCGTTCTCCCCTGGCTGGTTCATCTGCATGTAGGTTGCTGCGGCCAGGACTGCGGCAGCAGGAGTTTGCGGGTAGACGTTTCCGTCCTCGTCAACCCGCAGAAGGGAAGGTCCGAGTGACCTGCTGATCCCACCCAGGGACTCGGCGTCCATGGATGTCGTTCTCGATGTGTATCCCTTCCTTGTGGGTCGAGTTCCGACCGAAGGTGTTAGAGATAGCTCGGCCCGGCGTTGACTCGATTCATCCGCCAATCTATTCCGATGGGCCAGGTCTTTCCGAGCTTCTTTGATAGTTGTGAACGCTCTCACTAGATGATAGTGGTAGGCGACCATATCTTCGTGTGGCGCTGCAGCCACAGGCGGCTTGCTTGTTCGCAAGGCATCTTTGGCTCGGTCCCAAGCGTCCCGCGAGACGCCGATCTCAGCGCGTTCTGTTGCGCTGTGTTCTGTTTCTGGGATTGGTTGTTTCGATCCTGCCATGCAGACTTGAGCCAGTCGTGGCCCGTGAGTCCTAGGCGTGTTTTGAAGAGCTTTCTTGACCCGAGAGGGTTCCTCTGTTGAGAGGGTATGGAAGTTGCTGGAGTTGAAGCGGATGGACTCGCCGCTTTTCTCTAGGTAGGGTCGCGAGTCGACTGCTCCTGACTCTGACCCTGATTCTTTAGGGAAGTGGAGGATTCCGTCCTTGTTGGTGTAGAACTTCAAGCTTCCGAACGTCAAGGTGACGCTTTTTTCCAGATCGCTGAATACCGGGCGTGATCCCGGCGAGTGAGGGGTGACCACGACAGATCCGATCCGAATAGGGTTGGTCGGAGTCGAAGTCGAGGGTTTCCAATGCGAGTTGGACGATGAAGCCGAAGATGCCGGAGATCCAGCGCCCGCCGTTCCCACAGACGGCGCCAATTGTCGAATCTGTAACTCGGCAAATCCCTCAGGTGAACCCATAGGGTTTCGAATAGGAGAACCCATGAGCGCTGGCGATGATCGTCGGCTAGACAGGGGGAACGATTTACCCAGGTTCGGGGCCCTCGTAGAGGTAAAACCCTTACTCCTGCCTCTGTCGATCTGTATTATCGAATAGATCGGTTACAATGATGATTGCTCAAGTCGAGAGTACGATCTCGAGCTCAAGGCTTTGGTGGTGCGGTCTTGCTTGGTCCTCTCCCGGTGGCTCTCCTGGCCTTATATAGATGACCAGGTCTCAAACCCTACCCGGGGAGGACTCGAACTCTAACCCTATGTCGATTACAAGTTTCCTATCTTAGCCCACAAGGCATTGCGGGTGGGCTTCAAGTGGGCCTTCCCGAACACTCCAAGGGCCTCTTTTCTTGGGATTTAGCCTTGGGCCTAAGACGGGGTATCCTTATTCGCAGGGTCCAAGGTTCATCCCTTCGTCACTAACCAATGCTCACTGATTGGTTCCCTCCGGTTTGGTTTGTGCTCACCTATTCTCTCAAATGGTTAGGTTACCACACTACAAACCATGAAAGGAAGAGCTCGAAATAGAAGTTCATGCATAACTAATACGAGCCAGACCTAACTAATATGAATTGTAGTTCATTAGTATAGCACTACCTAATACGAATAACAGTTCAACATCAATATAGCCCTAGCTAATACGAATAGTAGCAGTTCAGTTTGGTGATCAGGGGGTGGTAGTTCTTCTTCTTCTTCAGTTCCTTGAGGTATCTCTGTTAGCCCATATTTCCTCAGCCCACTCCATCCTCTTGTTCTTCCAATCTTCATTGTCATCCCAATTCACACCATGGCCGAGGTCAACGCTGTCAGGCGTGATATCTTCCTCATCCGGGACATGAGAATCGAAACCCCATCCAAGAATCTAGTTGTGAAGAATGCAATACGCAAGAGCTAGCTTCACTTGGGTGGCAAAAGGGTGAAATGGCTTTTGGTCAAGGATCTTGAATCTATTTTTAGTGCAGCAAAAGCTCTCTCGACTGTAACTCTAAGGCTAGAGTGCCTGAGATTGAACAATTCCTTAGCAGTAGCGGGGCCAAACATTGCACTAAACTCGTTTAGATAGTACCTGGTCTTTCGGAAAGATGGAAGGATACCAGGGCGACATGCGTAACCAGCATCACCAAGATAGAATTTACCATCAGGGATATTGATCCCATCAGGTCTTGACAAGCTGTTAGAAAGAATGGTGGCATCATGTGCTGATCCCTCCCACCTGCTAGCACATAAGTGAACTTGAGATCAAAATCAGCAGCAGCTAGCACATTCTGGCTGGTGTAGTGCTTCCTCCGTCTATAAGTTTTAGAGTGTGATCACGACACTCTAGCAGTAACATGAGTACCATCGATGACGCATATACAATCCTGAGACATGATGAAAGAGGAGTCATCAATTGAACATAGCAATCTGGTCCTCATATAGGAAAACAAAGTACTGCGTACCTTGAAATATGTGTACCATCTGTAGCTGTCTCTAATCTTCGTAGGCGTTTGGCCAAGTAGGTGACTTGATCATCTTATGTCTGAGCTCGACAACAGCAAACAAGACCTGTTTGAAGTAGTGGGAGATGGTCTCACAGGATCTTCTGAACATGCTATGCATCACTCTGAACCTCTAGTTATGGCCTACAACATGAAGAAACATGGCAACTTGCTCTTCCACAGAGGTGTGGATGCTGTCTCTCAACAGTCCATCCTCTCTGAACCTTTTGACAAGTTCATAGAAGGGGGCTCTACCCATACGAAGTATCTGGACAGCCTCTACCTCGTTGTTGCTGTAGATGTAGTTAAGATTAGCAATCTTCTCCTAATCTCTAGCTAACATAGGACGCCATGTGATCAGAAGAGTTGCGGTGCGTCTAATTACGATCTTGTGAATCAGAAGAATCCAGGCTTGAATCACATCTATGAGTGTTGTTGTGTGATTGCTCAAAACCAAACCTTCGTCCTAATTATGTTGGATCTGGCATTATGACCACCTAAATGGATAGCACCACTAAGTGAAAATGAGGAGGATTGTGTTGTACCTTTGGTGTTGTGGATGAACAAGAGCAGACGGTGACACCGTTGAAGGGCGGCTCCTCCTATCCGTACCAGCGCCGCCGCCGGTCTGTAGGATGGACCCGGGCGAGACGAGGTCAGCAAACGAAGTGGGCGCTCCGGTGCGGACAACCGGCTAAATCTGGAGTCGTGAACACACAGCCGCCGCCGGTGTGGGAAGCAAAAGAGAGGAGGTGAGTGAATGGAAGGGGGTGGGTAGAACGGTAAGGTAGAGCAGTGAGGCCTTCGTCTGGCGCGAAATGCCGGCGAATTTTCCCATCTCCCGCTCAGCTCCCACACTCCCACACACGCTCCGACGCCCGCTTTTTGCAACCTATTCCCACCGGGCGTGGTCCAAGTGTGCTTTAATCATCTAGTGGGCACAGAATTTCGGTGCATACAACCAAACAAACGGCCCGTTAATCTTCCCCTGGGCCTAGTCCGGCCTCATTCAGCCTACCAATGGCGCCCTATGTGTTTTGCTGGATGCAGATTTAGCGTTTCTACTTGAGTTGCTATAATGTGGAGGGCGAAAAATGATATAACTCCTGTAAACCAGATGCGTATGCCGACCACAATAGCAGAATCCAGAATAGCTAGCGAAAGATGGTACGTTCAGACACTAAACAACAGCCCGCAAGTTTCAGTCAAAAACTACCAACACCACATCTACTCCAGGGACAGCGATGCATTCTGCAAAGTTTTCCACCAAATATTCTACGCAACCAAAGATCTGATGATCATTACAAAGAAGGCATGGATAGAGAGACCGCCTTTCATGGCTTTGCGTCACCCACAGCAGCTGCTGGAGCTTCCTCTCCCTTGCTCCCTTCTGCCTCAGCGTCTTCATCCTCTGCATTTTCAGGAACACATGAAATTAGTCTCAGCATATGATACCCAATTTATGTTAACACCAGAATTCATGAGTTAGGACACTGCAAGTCTTCATTTTATTTACGCATGAAAATAGACCAGGGCAAATTTACGCAAAAATTCACAAAAGGAGATGCTCTGCACCTAATTCACAAAGGAGGTCAGCAGTCTTTTTGTTTTCTGAAAATGATGGTCAGCCAGTCTTAAGTTTGAATCGGTCTTGCAAACAAACCAAACCACAAAACACGTATCGACTCAGACATCAAACATGACTGGTCAGGTTCCGACACATTAAATACCTAGGACGATGACTTGACTATACAACACTTAGTAAAAATCAATACTGAAGACATCCATGTGTTTGAAAAGCAGATTATGACAGCAATATAGGGATATCAGACAAAAATTAATGACACAAATCTACATGCTACTCTCACAATGAAACTCTGGAAATTCAAGGGTTTGGCTAAAGGGCTAAACTGTAATGTTAATTAAGAGAGGTATTCGGCAGCACACCCTCCACCTAAAGGCCTTACTAGGATGTCCATTCTGAATAATATCAGCAAAGCACTAATCAAATAACAGGCCTGCGTTATGAAGCCTGGAAAAGGAACACCACCTCCCGAATAAATCCTACAGGAGACAGCATAATCTACCTTTGTTTGCACTGTCAACCACATTATCAATATCATCAGCATCCTCCTCCTCCTCCTCAATATCGTCATCATCGTCGCCACCTCCCATGTTCAGCTTCTGCAAATACAAAGAAATGTGAGAAGCCTTCCTGCCATTTTACTTCATCACCAAAGAAAGATTGCATCAGACCCATACCGAGAAGTCCATATCACCAAAGTCACCAACTGCGCAGATAATGCGAGGTCAGTTCACACTGAAATACATATAGCAGTATAGTACCCAAACCAATACATGTTTGAACCAGAGGACTTACATCCAGCATCTTCATCGTCCTCATCTTGCCATTTATCCCAGTCTACCTTCAGGAACACAGGTGCCTTGCCTTCCTTCTTCAGCAGCCTAGGCCACCAGTTGCTCTCAGCTTTCTTAACAAGGTAGCATATGGTCCTTGGGGCCACAGCCGCCTTGCTTTCCTGCACAAAAACAACAACATTAGCATGTAAGAAAGCTCACCAAGAGGATGACATTTGTCAGCATTTACACGAACCTCAATATTGACAGCATCAAAGAGCTCAAGGTCAAGCTCATACTGCATATCATCAGGGCCCTGAGCTGAGAAGTTGAAATGGCCATCAGGCTTCAAGTTGAGCTTCACATCCTTGGCGTCAGGGAGCTCGATTGTCAGATACACCTTGTCAGACCTCTGCGCCCACTTAGTGCTCGGGTGGCGACTACAATAAAAAAATCCCCATTATTTCTCATAACTCAAAGCCTGTCACATTCTCAGTGTATAATCAATGAGAAAATTGCATCATATGCTTAACCGCAACAGTTAACAGATTATCCACAGAACAAGCATCATAACTCTCTCAAACTAGAACTAGAGATGAACCTAAAGCTAATAAAATATATTGCATGGCCGAACGGGTGGACCTTGAACTAACCTATGATCACAAAAAATCGTAAGAACACATAACACAACCTAATTAAGAGATAATTACACGAGACTACGCCAACCAATACTCCGAAATGTCCATCGTCCCAATTCCCAAACCCACGGCCCAACAAACTAGAACAGAACAGTACAGAGCAAGTATCATAATTCTCTCAAACTATTAGAAGTGAATTAGAGAAGCACCTAAAGCTAATAAAATAGATTGCAGCGCCAAACAGGAGGGCACTTGAACAAAACCTAGGATCACAAAAATCGCAATTTTTTTCATAATTCTACCAAATTAAGAGCTAATTACACGCGACCACGTCAACCAGTACTCCAATAGCCTAAGTCTCAATTCCCAAACCCAGGATCCAACTGACTAGAGCAGAGGGGAAACTTGCAGAATCCCATACCCAAACTAATATAGCACTCTGGTAATCAAACCCAGCCCGACCATCTCGCAGCATCACAACCAAAAAAAATCAACGACACCACCGCAGATGAATCAAGAACTAGACAGCGCGCAAAGAAGGATGGCGAGCGGTAGTTGGGGGTCACCTCATGCTTGCTCTTCGGAATTTCGGAAGCAAGACTTGCCTATTCCCCTGCGTGGGGATCTAGGTGCTAGGGTTTAGAGTCGACTCTTGAGAGAGTAGGTGAGGAGAAGAGGAGGAACCGAGGAAGAATGTTGCGCGTATCAAGGATGGGGAAGCGGTGTAGTGGAAGGGAAGGCAACGCGGGGGCAAAATAGTAAATATCCGATGACTTCGCTGGCTGCTTCCGTAAGGATCTAGATTATTCCATGTTCTTCTGATTCGGGGGAGAAAATTGCAGCTAACAGCCTAACACCGCAATTTGTGACACCAGTTGTTGGGTAGAACACATAAACAAAACTTTTTTTACGGCCGGCCACACAATTTTATCTAATTGTTAGTTACACTAGCCACTAGCCCAAAATAGTGATTAGTCTCGATATATTCGTTAATTAATTACAGCTGACGCATGGCTTTGTGGCACTTGTTGCACTGAACATATAGATAAAAAAATTATCAGCACATCACGTATTTTTTCTAATTATTTACACATAATTACCGAACTAAAGCGTATCTCAACTTTTGGATCTTTACTTGCAACTAGCGCCATGCTTTGTGGCTGATATTGCACCCAGCATATAATATTATTTTTCGACGGATTATACTTTTATTTTCTAATTATTAGTTGCATTTTGTATAAATATGCTAAATAGGTTGGTTAACCTCATCAACATAGTCCAGCTCCTGCAAGACAATGTACCATCATGCCAACAACCAAAGCTAAATTTATCTTTAACTAGCAAACGTGCCCGTGCGTTGCAACGGGAAAAGGACTTGTATTTTTTTGGCAAGTAGTGCTCAAAGACTGAACATATTCATAATAACAACATGGTCAAATGGCTGGTTCTCCCTCCGGACTTGTCTTCGGAATAGGAGATCGTCATCGTGGCAGAGAGTTGAGTACAACCATTGCTCTGTTCTCATCGTTTTTACCTTCTACCCTCCCTTTGGCTGCTTGTCTACCCTCTTGGCACAACTCAAGTACAACGATGGTGGGAATCAACAGGTGAAAGAATGATCATGAGTAGTAGGGGCTAGATCCTAGGCTAGTTTCATTGTTTAGAATGCCGCCATGAATGTTTGGCTCCATTATTTCCCCAGTCAAGTTGGTACTGCTACTGTAACACGGATAAACTGAACCGAACGACAACTGGTCTCCACGGCATAGGTACGATGGCAGATAATCTCGGCTCTTCCGGTGCGAGAGGGCTGGTAGCAACGATGCTAGTTTCCTTCAGTCTTCACCAACGTAGAGCTGAGCTCCAATTCAGTCATTAAGCTCTGAAACTATACATTTGTACTCTAATAACCTATTCTCGAGTGTATTATTTGACATAAATGCAATGACTCTGAAATATAGACCATGCAGAAACAGAACAAAAAGGAAAAGCTTGTAAAGATAAAAAACAAAGCACCTTATAAGGCATGCCCATGTCAACTGACTCTCTGTCATGCAACATTGGATCATTACAGTTTAGAACAAATAGGGCAATTTTCACTCACGGTGAAGAGACTCCTGGGAGGTTACATCTTTAAAATATGGAGAATCGGAGCAAGAACGGGCACGACAGCATGCCATCGCCGACCTGCTCCTCAGCCCGATAAAGCTATCATGCGTGCGACATCGCTAGAGAGAATTGCAGAGGGAGAGAGAGGGCAACCACGTCTATCTCTCACCTCCCTCTCTCTCTCGTCTTGTGAGGTCAAATTGATAACAACAACATCATATTTATATTTGAAGAAAGAAAGCAGGCGGAGCCGAGTGCTGCAGCTACTTGATTTGAAGAAAGGAGAACATAATAGCCACGTAGCTTGATTTGAAGAAATAATCTAGAGCGGAGCACAGCGCAGCAACAGAACCAATAGTTTCCCAGAGAGAAAAGACAGAAGAAGTACATGAGATGGGTACTCTGCACGCCGGTGTCCATATGGGGAACACCCTCAAGCGACGATTTTTAGCGATGCCACCTATGACATGCGTGTGCAGGTGAGTCCTCATCCCCTTAGGTACTCTTGCTGGCTGGGTTAGCAACACCTAAGGAGAGAGGGCACTGACTCTTACCTCATCCAATGGGGAGTCGGGTGGATGTCAGTTCAGATGGCATGGCCACAACTCACCCATCCCCTTCCCGGCACCAGCATCTCCTCCCCTTCTCTGCACCCCACAATGTCTCCGACTGCCGTCCTCGCCTTTCCTCCATCTGCCCCTCTCTCTCCCCGGTTCTGGCGAGGATCTGCTGGATCAGGGGCGAATCGGGGAGGAAAGACCCGACGGCGGGATCCCCTCTGCCTTCCTGCTATGAGAGGAGGAGCTGCAACGGCAGCTGGCAGCCATGGTGTTCCCTGGCTGATGAAGAAGCGACGAACAGAGATGCGTGTGTATGAGAGTAGCGTAGGCAACAGCGGTTGGCGGCGGCATTAGCGGCCGGCGGTGGCGGAGTTAGCATCACGACACGCGTCAGGTCCTTTTTATAGATGCATGCGTGAGGTTCTGGGAGAAAGGGAATCCGGATCGAATTTTGGCTGGATGCTCTTCGGGAAGCGGCATGGCCGGACCATGGCCGGGACGGACGAATCAACGGAGGGGAAACCGAGGCGCGTGGAGGACTGAAAGGGGAGGAAGCAGAGGCGGAGGTGCTTTTTCTTTCTGGAACAAACCGTTAAGTTACTTCGGCGGTGGCAGTGCCTGTAATTAACATCAGAAATTGAGGGTACAAATTTAAAACGGACGAAATTTTTGGACAGAAGCCTTCCTCTATTTATTATTAGGTAGAGATTTGTGATACATGGACCGGAGCTAATTTTTTTTAAATAATACTCCCTCCGTCCTGGTGTATAGGGCACATATTAGCAATTCTCTAGGCCCTAGATAGTCATTTATTGGGGTTTAAACATTACATGCATTGGTGGAGAGGGGTGGAGAAAGCCAACCACCCAATAATTAGAAGAGAATTAATGCAAAATATGCCTAATAGATGGGACTACATGTTTTTGAGATTGTGCCCTATACACCAGGACGGAGGGAGTACACTTTTTAATAGAAAGTAAAAGAACAATACGCGGTTTAAATTTTTTTCAAAAATATTAGCCAGTTGTGTTCCGCGAATGCGAGTAGGGGCCTGTCGTATTGCGCAACCACGATTGGTCGGCCGTAGCCACGCGGCGCGCGTTGATTGGCCCGGCCACGTCGACTGGGCTGTCGTGGTGCGCACCTGGCAGTCGCATTCGGCGACGTCGACTGGCCAGCCAGTCGTGGTCTGGCACTGCGACTGGGCCAGACAGTCGCATTGGCCAACTGCGACTAGGCCCTGACTACTTATCCGGCGCGCAGCGCTCCTTCTCCTTCCATCTCTCTTTCTCTTCCATTCCTCTTTCTTTCTTCTTCCTGTAAGCAACATCTTGCTCGAATTTTTCCAGCTTATTGCACCAACAAAAACTCGATTTTCCATCGTAGTTGCATTGTAGAGGGCTAGAGGAGGCTAGGGAAGACTCGATCCCGTGATGAGCTAGCTCGTGGTGGTTGTGGTGGTGGAGGTGGTGCTTGTGGTGGTCGAGATGGCAGTAATGGTGGTGGAGATGGCAGCAATGGTGGTGGAGCTGCAGTTCGTGGTGCTGTCAGTGGGCTGCGTTGCCGTGGTGGTGCTGCACTAACCCGGCAAAGACGATTTGAGTTATCACGCTTCAAGGGTATGATTTCGACGCAATTTCTCTCTTATTTTGTACATGTGTACGTATTTTTGTTAGATGCGTGCGAGTATATAGTTTTATATTTATGTTAGTAAAATTGTTCGGCTAAATCGCCAGTTGTACATGTATACTTTTTTTGTTAGATGCATGCGAGTATTTATAATTATGTTATGTGCGATCGTGATAACTAGTTGAGCGCATAAATATTGAATGATTGATTAATGTAACAAGGACAGTTATTTTTTATGCCATCACATATGTCTGATTTAGTGAAGTTTATGTTCTTTTACGGTGCTGGTACTGTAGAAGAAAATAAGCTAGGAGTTGATTTGAGTTCGTATGACAGTATAGATATTGAACTGTGTGCGCCTTAATCATGGAGTCTTAGCCAGTTGAAAGAATGGTTGGCAGGAAGTTTAGTGCTTGATAGTGAAACATACACCGTCAGTGTACATGCTCTGTGGAGCCGGTCAAGAACAAATCCTTCATTTTATTTGAGAGCGATTGAGCGGGACTCTTAGTGGACTGGGTGGTTACAAGGTTGCGAAAAGAGGAGTGTAAATCATATCACCTTAGTACTCCCCGTCAAAAAGGAGGTGATTGAGCCTGAGATTGAGTATGGGTACAATCCTGGACAGAGCAGTCAAGGGATTAATTTTTCTGGTGGAGGTCAATATTGTGAACAAGGACAAGAACCTACTCGCCTTCCGCGACTGCGACGGGCTTCCAGTCGCCGTCCGCCACTGCGATTTCACTCAGTCGCAGTCGGCAACGCGACTGTGTATTATTTTTGGATATTCTAATTTTCGTGTATTATTCTTTTAATTCTATTAAAAAGTGTATTATTTAAAAAAATAGCTGGACCGGAAGAGTAGGATCAAGGGGAGTGGTCCTGCCCATCTTAGAAAGAAGGCTCCGAAGCCCGCCAACATCCTCTCAACACAATTTTTAAAAAAAATGCAAGAAATTAATCAAAAAATGATGTGTTGCAAAGATAATGTATTTCTGTGTTTGGTGCAACAACTAACACAAATCCTTGAAGTTAGCTACAAAAATTAACCTAAAACAAGACTAATTGGTATATTTGGCCGGGTGCAACTAATAGGAGTAGTACTTCTACCTGCATGAGAAAAACTTAAGTACACGTGCAACTCTCAGCATTTGCGCAGATATAAAAACGATGGAGGGGGCGACGAGAGTGCCGACAAGGTTGGCGATGAGGCGGGCTGGAGAATCGCCAAGGATAGACTGACCGCTATCGTTAACAACGGTCGGTTCTAGGTCCTCTCGACGGATAGCGACGACGAAGCGGAGGGCGGCGTCGACGACTCCTCGGGGACCCTGGAGTCTCTCGACCCGAGGTATCAGTGTCTTACTCCTAGTCCTTTGGCGTTGACAGACTTGGAGGACAGGAGAGGAACTAGGAGAAAAGAAAAGAGGCGGCAACAGAGGTTGGCAGCGATCAACCTCAACGTGAAGGAATATACGCCAGTGAGTACTTCTATTTTGCCGGTTCATTCTGCTCGGAGTTGGTTTGCTCCTACTCCGCCTAAGCTTAAACATCCCGTGTTTCCCCCCTACGGTGCATTTGGCATCTGGGGAAGATGCGGATCAAGGGTGGACGGTGGTCACTGGACGTCGCCATCGCCCGGCTGGAAGAGACGAGTTGTCGTCCTTTCCTCTGACGAGATCTAACGTAAATATCGGATCTCGTAATTCAAATTTTTGGTACCGTGGATATGGGCCAATGGGCTCATGTGGTCCTGCATGGCAGCGGCCCCACAATGTACCCCTAGCCCAGTTGCATTGGGCATACAATGTTGTGATCGGGTGAATGGGGGCGAATCGCGAAGACTACATTTCTCCGAACGCAATCAGAGGTTAGGGTTCCCTTTGTTCTACCTTCGATCGAGAGATCGCATGGCGAACCGAAGTGAAGGGAATGGTGGAAGATATGGCAGAGGGGGCGCAGGTGGTCGTGCTGGCAATAATGGCCATCAGTGTAACACCGTGGCGGTGTAACACCCGGGGTTTTCCCCAATTAGTTTTGATTGTTTTTCTTTTTGCATCATCATGCCATCCTTGCATTGCATCATGCATCTTTTGCACCTTTGTTTGCAAACCAATTCAAAAACAAAAAAATTCAAATCAATTTAAAATTTTCAAACAATGCACTTTGCTTCAAACTCAAATTGTTTTCAACCAAATTGTTTTGGAATTAATAATGGCTTGGTTAAATGAATCACCTTATACTACAACCCAAATTCGAGTTTCAAATTCAAACCTTAACAAAATATTTTGAATTTTGGAAAGCTAAAATTTGTGCAACTGGGCATTTTAAGTGTCAAGTGCAGAGAATTTGAGTTCATAATTTTCTGAGTTTTAAAACCCCTAAAATTCCTTTTCTCTTCTCTTTTCTCTTACAAAAAAAAGAAGAAAAGAAAAAATGGGAAACACACACGCTGGGGGAGGCAGGCCCAAAGCCCACCTACCACCCCAGCGACACCAGCCCACCTCCCTCTCCTTCCTCCTCCGTACAGAAACACGCAGCTGTCGTTTTCTCCCTCCCCTCCATGGTCCCCTCCTCCACCTGCTCCCTTTCCCCTCCCTTAAAGCCTCCTCTCCTCCATCCCCAAACCCTAGCTCCTCTCCCTTGTTCCCTGTCCGCCGCCACCCCCTCTCTCCCTCCTCTATCTTTTTCCTTTTCTCTGAATCTTACTGAACCGAGAGGGAGAGCTCGGAGCACCTCCTCGTTGCCCTACCGCCATGGCCTCCTTCGAGATGATCGGACCGCTGGAATGAAACCGGGACGTGATCCTAGCCGCCCTCATGGAAGAACCAAAGCCGGAGCTGCTCTGGATGGACGTCACCAAGGCCGGATGCTGCATTTTCTTCTACCTCCGTGCACGCGCACGTGGGCGTCAGGATCGTCGTCGCCTCTTCCTCTTCGTCTCGGGCGAGGGCTGCGCTTCACAAGGACCTTGGGTGAGCATCTGTCCCTCGGCACACCTCGCCGCTCTCTTCCCCGTGCTCTGCGTGTCCGCCATCGAGCGGCACGGTCGTCAATTCTGCAGGTGGTCACCGTTCCCGTCAGCCATGGTTGGTTGCAGGCAAGCGATGCAGGCGTTTGTGCTGCTCCTGCTTGCAACTCTCACACACACCACATACCAAACGCGCACACAACCCTCCCGCACTGTCTCCGCCCTCCCTACACACACCCAGCGTCGCTGGTTTGTGATCATCGTCGATGATCTCTCCTCCGCCGTCTTCAGATCGGAAACCGGAGGTGTTCCAGTTTCAGTTTCGTCAGGGAAACTCCGCGCTTGTACACCTCATTTTGCTTCAGACATGTATCCTAACACGAACCGCACAGCAGCCCAGTGGCTGCGCACCGATCCGCACTCCCTGGAGCCCCGAGTTTGAATCCCACCCGTGGCAAAGCCACCCCTTTTTTTTCTCCATTTTCTTTTATTTCTCGAACTCCAGAAAAACAGAACTAAATCTTTATTTGTAAAATCAATAACAAATTGAAAAATGCTCCAATTTCAATGATTAAAATTTCTATGGATCCAGAATCTTGTGCTATTTCTGTTAGTAACAAAGTTGCAACATGTTTCTGTAATAAATTTTGCACTAAATAATTAAATACAGAAATGGCTATTAAAATTTGAAACTTTGGAAATTCATAACTTGAGTTCTGTTCACCCAAATTGAGCAAACTTGGGCTCTAAAATTTTGTCTTAACAAACTCTACACAATGGTATTTTATTTGGTCACAATTGAATTAAATTTGAACATGTTTACTTCTGTTTACTAAAAGGGGCAGAATAAAAATGCTTATGGAAAAATGCATAATAAATTCAATAATGATCCAAAAATTATGTTTAATAGCTCAAAATGTTCATTGAAACATTTTATACATATTTTCAACCTTTTCAATACAATTTGTTTACTGTTTTTCCTAATTAAAAGTGGTGCAATAATTCAATGCTTTAATTAAACCTTTTAAATTGCAAAAATTCATAATTAAATATTTAAAATTCCAAATTTGGCAAATGAGGTATCAAATTGAAGCTAATGTTGTTTACCTTCTGTTTTAATCAATTATGTTGCATTTAATCCACTTTAACTCAATGTTTATTTGTAGTTCAATTAATCAACTATTAATGCATATGGGATTTTCCAAATGCAATTCAAATTGCATATGGGCCCATTTAAATTGTTCCTTGTGTCCTTTAGTTTATTTTGATGCACCCTTTAACTTGTCATGCATATAAAATAGGATCATGCTGGATCTTTTGCCGTAGTAGTAATTGTTGCATCCGGTGTTTGTTCTAGTTCGTTGCTTCTTCGCGGATAGGACGTTGAGATGATGTGAGCAACGACAAGTTCTTCGGATGTACCTCTACTTGCTGGATTCCAGGCAAGTATACTCACTTGCTACCTATGTTGCCTTTCCTCACTTGTTACCGATTCTTTCCGTTGTCTTTATGCTAGCCTATTATTTTCGATGCTTGTGTTCCGATCCCATCACATGTTTACCCTGCTGCCACGATATTGCCTTACCTCCACACCTATAACCCTGTTGTTTGTTGGCCCGTGTCGTACTAGCATGCTTAGGTTTGTTTGCGCTCGAGTCCTGTTGTCCTTTGTTCTATCACCTGTTTAGTTGATAGTTGGGTTTTAATTTAATCAACAACATGTTAATGTTTGGGGTAATAATAATTTGATGATAAGGCACCGACAGGAGGCCCGGCGTGGTTTTGGAGCCTGCTAGTGTCGAACTTAGGAAAAGAGTCTTGTCCATTGATCCATGATGAGCGCGCTAACCGCATCCAGGAGGTAGTATGGGACCCCCCTCGACTTAGACCTGATTTGCAGCTTGTCCGAAGAGCCACACTTAGTTCGGGTGTTCCATTTGCTACTACGCATGAATGGGTTGGCCCCCCATGGTTACTGTTGATGATGATGATGATGCATATAGGGCGAGGCCTGTATTGCCGGGGTGTTGCGTCCTGCGGGAGTTTTGCACACTTGCGCTGAGTATTCGGCTGCGTGGCTGGGACCTTATAGCTCCGTGGCTCCTAGGATGGGTTGTAGAGACGGTTTGGGTCGTGTCGAGCCAACCTGAGTTTTAGTTGGTGGCTTGAGTGTGTACGGGTACTGTAGCGCACCCTGCAGGGATGAATCTTCTCGAGAAGCCGTGTTGTCCGCGGTTATGTGACGACTTGGTGAAAGTGCTGGCTAACAAGTACTCAGACA
The DNA here is from genome assembly GCA_028641055.1 of Alopecurus myosuroides. Classification (NCBI taxonomy): domain Eukaryota; kingdom Viridiplantae; phylum Streptophyta; class Magnoliopsida; order Poales; family Poaceae; genus Alopecurus; species Alopecurus myosuroides. The sequence continues at coordinate 150,103,682 of CM054062.1, read as the reverse complement.
ACTTACACCTAATGATAATAACTTGACTAGTAATATAGTATTACCTTCACCATAAAAATGAATGTCACCTTAATCAACAGCGTGATTTTTCCTTGGGTTGCTTCCTTAGTAGGGGGTAACACTGGATGGGTATTGTTTGGTGAGTAGTTATAGTTGGTTTTGTCGCGCTATCTTATCCCTATCTTTTAGCCGGAAGTTGTAGCGCGTCTCTTTAGTTTGTTAGTGCTGCCCGCTGCCGCTTCTTTGCAATAATCCCTTCCTTCCGTTGTACCCAAAGTATTTGTACCTTGTGATGATTGGTTACGCTGGTATCTTGTGAGTATGGTTTATCCACTTGCCAGTACTTAATAGTACTGACCCACGAATCCATTTCGTGGCTGCATATTCCATATTGCAGTCAACAGGTTTGAAGTCTGACGACGTTAGGTTGGGAATCCCTCCGGCTTGGCCTGGGCAGGGATTGGACGCCATCGGTTATCTTCAGGACTCTTAGTCCAATTTGTATCTTGTCCGTAGTCGGACACTATGTTGTTTTCTTCCGCTGTTATTTAGATCTTTGTATTGTATCAGTTGTATCCTTGACTCGTTTGAGTCGTCTTGTATATACCTCCTCTGTTGTTGTTGTGGATTATTCGTGAATTGTTGTAATGTTATCACAAGTGGCAACCTGAAATCGGTTATTATGCGGATTTGGGTGGAAATGCCGAAATCTGCATAGTGCCCGATCTCGCGGCGTCACAGGCGGGCTACTTCTCAGCCGAGAGTTCCAGTGGAACGGCGGGCCGCGATGGTGATCTGCCGCGAACAGACCGATGGGTAACTCGCAGCACGGCTATGGGCAGAACAATCCGGGTGGAGGGTTGAAAGAACATAGGTTCTAAATCCTGTTTTGAGTGTTTGATTACAACATATAGATGGACTAATGTGTTTTGCTAAGTGTACTCAGAAAACATAGTCCCGCAAATGTCTTACAAAGTTCAACAATAAGTGAGAAAATACTACGGGAAAATACAATGAAGAGTTGAAAAGAAACGGCGAAAAGAAAGGAGAAAAGGAAGAAATGTGCAGGGTGGCCGGCCTCCAGGCCGGCCTGGCCGGGCTCCAGGCCGGGCTGGCGCTGCTCCTGGCCAGCCCCACGCCGGCCCCAGGCCGGCCCCCAGGCCGGGGCTTTCGGGTGGGGGTCCGGCCTCACCCCTCGCCCACGCCGGCCCCAGGCCGGCCTCCAGGCCGGGGCGCCCGGGTGGGGGGCCGGCCTCCCCCCTGTTCCACGCCGGCCAGGCCGGCCTCCAGGCCGGGTCGGCTGCGCCACGCCGGCCTCCCCCTGCGCCCACGCCGGCCCCAGGCCGGCCCCCAGGCCGGGGTGGGTTCTGGCCCGGCCCTGGCTGCCCCCAGGCCGGCCAGGCCGGCCCCCAGGCCGGGGTGGGTCGCAGGAAAGGCCTCCCCCCCTAAAAACGGCCATATTTCGACAAGACTATATATACGGGGTCTTCACCTACCTTTGCTCTTTGTCAATCCCACTCACTCTCTCTCTCACCACCATTGATTGACCAAGCTCAAGCTCAAGAACAAGATCTCTACAAATCCCCAACCAAAGCTCGTGATACTTTGGGATTTGAAGGAGACACCCCCGATCTACAACTCCACCGAGCCGATTAGAAATCCACCCACTCATCCCATAGGGATCTTGTCATTCTTAGTTCATTGGAGCTAGGAATCTTGTTGCTCTTAGTTCATCGGAGCTCGGAGCCTTGTTGATATCCCCGGTGCTTTTGTGCCCGTGGATCTTGCTTCTCGGAGTCTTGGCGGCTCTTGGGATTTGGTGAGGACCCTCCAATCTTGTGGAGTGTGCCTCATCCTTGTAAAGGTTCTAGTTGTCAACCTCAACGGCAACATAGTGATTCGAGTCTATCCACATCGGTGGAAGATCTCGAAGGAGATACGGTGTGGCATTTGAGGCCTACTCGGTGTTCCACTTTGGTGGCACCGCACCGCTCCAACGGAGATTAGCTTCCATTGGGAAGTGAACTTCGGGATAAATCTCCGCGTCATTGTGTTCGGTTATCCCTCAACTTATCTTTACTTGTTGCTACTAGCTTAGTCATATTGTTCACCTTGTGCTAGTCGTAATTGCTCAACATATAGGATTGTCCATCTAGTTGCATACTCTAGATAATCTATATTTGAGCTTTGCCTTGTTAACTTGAAAAAGAAGTTAAAATTTGTAGTTAACCTATTCACCCCCCCCTCTAGTTAACCTCTCGATCTTTCAATTGGTATCAGAGCCTCGTCTCTTTATAAAAGGCTTTACCGCCTAAAGAGGAGGTGAGGATGGCCGATGATCCCGTCACCATGGATGGGATTCAAAAGCTAATCCAAGCTATGATTGATTCTTCCGAGAAGAAGATGGAGGGACTAATAAAAGAATTGACATCTCCATCTAAGCAACCTAGTGAAAAGATTATCTTAGATGAAAATGGAAACCCCTTGCCAACTAAAGAAGGAAGTGATACAACTTCACCTTTAAATAATGGTGCACCATCAAATGGTAGTGGTGGCAATTCTTTTGGCTATGCATACAACAATGCTCCTAATGTTCAACATCCGCATGTCTCTCATCTTGGTCCACCTCCTTTGGTGGATCGGCATCGTTTTACTAATTGGAAAGCTTCCATGAAGTCTTACATGTGCAGCTCTTCAATGCAAATATGGAGAATTGTTGAAAAGGGATATGAGCCAAAGGATCCCGCTAATCTAACCTCAAGTGACATCATTGATGAGCAACTCAACGCTCATGCCTTGCACATGTTGGAAAGGGCAATGGAGAAGGAAGGAGTTGAGCACATCCGGTCCTTCACAAGTGCAAAGAAAGCTTATGATGGTCTTGTTGATATGTTTGACGGCAATGTCAACCTCCAAAGGTCCAAGAGGTCAATCATTCAAAGAAAAGTTGAACACTTTCATTTGGGCGACGGAGAGAACATAGAAGACATGTTTAGAAGACTCAAGGCTCTTGTTAATGATATGAGAGATGGTGGATTCACGGATTGCACGGAGAATTGGGTCAAGGAGAAATTCCTTCTCACCTTGATGCCATATAATGAAAACATGGTGATGAATGTACAAGCAAGGGCCGACTATTTGGACCTATCCCCCAATGATGTCCTAGGTCTTTTTATCACTCTCAAGGTCATGAAACAAACCTCCGATGATGTCATGGCCCGTGTGAACGGAGCAAAGAAAGCATCTCTTGCCTTGAAGGCCAAGGTCATTCCCCATGAAGATAATGACTCGAGTGATGATGGTGCTTCTATGCATGAGGTCTCCGAGAGAGAAATGAGGACATCACATGATGAATGCTTAGCTCTTGCTCAACACAAGTGGTGGAAGAAAGGAGACTTTAGATCCAATGCCACCAAGAACAAAGGAAAGGAATCCTCTAGCACGAAGAAAGCAAGAACTTGCTTCAATTGTGGAGATTCCGAGCACTTCGTTGCCGAGTGTCCCTTCAAGAGTAGAATTGAGAATGGAGGAAGACTTATCAAGAAATCCACCTTCATTCCCAAGTCCAAGAACTTCATCAAGAGAGGCCCTCCTAGGGCAATGATTGCTAACGAAGTCGAGTACACATCCGGTGGTGAAGAGGATGATGGTGAAGGCGAACAAGTAGGTATGGCGGCCATGGCTAGGGGCGTCATACCTCCTAACTTAAGCTCTCTCTTCTCCAACCCAAATGACAACAAGGGCCCCTCGATTCACAAGTGCTTCATGGCCAAGGGTGTACCCGCAAAGGTGACTCCTACACTTAAACTTGCTAACTCCTCTATTCCTTCACTACTAAATTGTGTCGAGGAAGATCCCTTGACAAACTTTGTTGAAACACTAGAAGGAGAAACTAAATCCATTTTTGTCTCTCTCATGGATCAATTAAGTGAGGCACATGGCCTCATTGATGAACATGAGGAGAGAATAATGTTGCTTGAAAAGTTTGCTCGTGATGATGCTAATAAAATTGAGGAGCTTGAGAAAGCTCTAGATGAATCACATTGTCTTAAAGAAAGCATTGAAGAAACCTTTGCAAATGACATAGCTAAAGTTAAACTTGATTGTCAACATGCTTTTGCTAAGGTAACGGAATTCATGAGTTTAAATGATGCAACTAACCAAGGGTATAATGAACTCATTAAGGATTTTGATAAGCTTAAAATTGATCATCGTACTATCTCAAATGAGCTCAAAACCTTAAAAGGAGTTAGAATTATGAATGAAAACTCTTGTGCTACTAACCCTTTGTGTGTCAAGGCAACTCTCATTGAGGAGAACAATAGGTTGAAGGCACAACTCAACAAGGGCCTCGCCACATGCATCCAAGGCCAAAAGAACCTCAATGATCTTTTGAGTAATCATAAGAGAGTTGTTGGTAAAGAAGGTCTTGGTTTTGGTTCCTCATCGGAGGTGGCCTACAAGAAGAAGTCAACTCCCTCCACTAACTCTATTGTTTTTGTGAAGGAGGGGGAGTTGGCTAATGAGGAAGATGAGTTTGATGTTATTGCTAAAAGTATTGTTTCTAGGAACACTACTTCTCACAACAACTTTGCGGGAAAGTATAACCCATCCTATGTGCTTCTAAAATCTACTAATGGTCATGTTTATGCAAAGTATGTAGGCACCTCATATGGTGATGATTACAAGCATGCTATTTGGGTTCCCAAGACCCTTGTGACTAACAAAAAAGGACCCATCCAAAAATGGGTACCTAAGACAAGAAGTTGATTTATTGTAGGGTTGCATTTCCGGTGGAACATCATGGATGATTGATAGCGGTTGTTCCGCACACATGACCGGAAGCAAAGAAGTATTAGAAGACTTGAAACTCCAACTTCTCAAGTTTGCTCATGTAACTATTGGTGATCGCTCACAACTTAAGGTATTGGGACATGGCAAGGTGATCATTTCTCCGGATTCATCCATTGAGAAAGTCCTCCTTGTTGAGTCCCTTGGCTATAATCTTCTTTCCGTCTTGCAACTTTGTGAATGCAATTTTACATGCGTATTTGGGCGTCACCATGTGCTTGTCCTTCACACTATTTCTCTTAAAGTAGCCTTTGTTGGATTTGTGGAAAACGGTATGTATGTAGTGGATTTCTCGAAAGAAACTACACATATTGCCACATGTCTAATGGCTAAATCCGACGTGGGGTGGCTTTGGCATCGTCGCCTAGGCCATGTCGGTATGAGAAATCTACAAACTCTTGTGAAGGGTGAGCACGTGGTAGGACTAACAAGTGTGAATTTTTCCAAAGATCGTCCTTGTAGCTCTTGTATTGCCGGAAAGATGCATGAGAAGAATCATCCCAAAACATCTATCATCGCCACAACAAGACCTTTTGAGCGCATTCACATGGACCTATTTGGTCCTCCCACATATGATAGTCTTGGTGGCAAGAAGTATTGTTTGGTTATTGTTGATGATTATACAAGATACACTTGGGTTTTCTATATCAAGAAGAAGAGTGAAACTCAAGAAAGATTCATTACTTGGGCTACCGAAGTGCAACGCCAATATGACACCAAGATATTATCCATTAGAAGTGACAATGGTTCCGAGTTCAAGAACTACACCATGGATGAATTCTTGGGTAATGAGGGGATAAGACATCAATATTCCGCCGCGTACACCCCTCAACAAAATGGTGTTGCGGAAAGGAAGAATCGCACACTTATTGATATGGCAAGAACTATGATGGCCGAGTTCAAATCCCCATATAACTTTTGGGCCGAAGCTATCAACACCGCTTGTCATCTATCTAACCGACTCTTCCTTCGTCCGATGATTGGCATGACTCCATATGAGCTTCTCACCGGTAACAAACCCAATCTCTCATATCTTCGAGTTTTTGGGTGCAAATGCCAAGTATACATAAAAGGAACTAGATTGTCTAAATTCGATGCTAGAACATTTGAAGGTATTTTTGTTGGTTATGCCACGAACTCCCACACTTATAGAGTCTACAACATATCCACCGGGTGTGTTGAAGAATCTATGAATGTGGAATTTCATGAGGATAATGGCTCCCAAGTGGAGCAAATTGATTGTGATGATGTAGGTGATGAACCATCCTCCATAGCCATAGGAAGAATGGGTGTAGGTCCACTTATACCCATTGAGGGACACCTTGTGGCAAATGAAGATGGAACTAGCTCTACGCAAGTGGAGCCCTCTACATCAACCACCAATCAAATGGTAAACCAAGAACAAGAAGAAGATCTTAATGTGGATATCTCTCATCAAGAAAGTGATCAAGATCCATCCAATGATAATGGTGGAAGTGGTCTTGGTGATACTTCTCCAAGAACTCCAATAAGGGTGGACAATGGTCTTGATGAAGGAAATGATGAGGATGTCCCACCAAATGAACATCCCGATGATGCTCTAGTTCGTATCAAGTCTCGTCAAGCATCAAGATTGCAACAAAAGTCACTATATCAAAAGAATATAATTGGTGGCTTGGGAAGAAGTGTCTCCACTCGTGGACAAGTGCTCAAGTTTTGTGGCATTCATTCATATGTCTCTCATGTTGAACCCATCAAAGTATATGATGCTCTTGAAGATGAAGATTGGGTTCAAGCTATGCATGAAGAGCTCCATAATTTTGAAAGGAACAAAGTATGGTCTCTAGTGGAAAGACCCAAGGATCACAATATCATTGGAACTAAATGGGTGTTCAAGAACAAGCAAGATTCTCATGGGCAAGTGATTCGCAACAAAGCACGATTGGTTGCTCAAGGCTACTCTCAAGTCGAAGGACTTGACTACGGTGAAACTTTCGCTCCCGTAGCTAGGCTTGAATCCATTCGTATATTACTTGCATTTGCCACTAGTCATAACTTCATCTTGCATCAAATGGATGTTAAAAGTGCCTTTCTAAATGGACCTTTAAATGAAATGGTATATGTTAAACAACCTCCGGGATTCGAAGATCCCAAGTATCCTAACCATGTCTACTACCTCCACAAGGCTTTGTATGGCCTCAAACAAGCCCCACGTGCTTGGTATGATCACTTAAAGGAGTTCTTAGTAGACCGTGGTTTCGTGCTTGGGGTAATTGATCCCACACTCTTTACCAAAAGTGTAGATGGACATTTCTTTGTATGCCAAGTATATGTTGATGATATTATATTTGGTTCATCTAACGTGAGTTTTGTAGATCAATTTGCCAAACTAATGACAAGTGAATTTGAGATGTCTATGATGGGAGAATTAAAGTTCTTTCTAGGTTTTGAGATCAAGCAATATCATGAAGGGACTTTTATTTGTCAAGCCAAATATATTCAAGACATGCTCAAGAAATTCGATATGACTAATGCCAAACCATTACCTTATCCAATGCCAACTACCACAAATCTCTCCTTGGATCATGAAGGTATACCGGTAGATCCCAAACTTTATAGATCCATTATTGGATCTTTGCTTTACCTTTGTGCATCTAGACCGGATATTATGTTTAGTGTGGGTTTGTGTGCGAGATTTCAATCTAACCCCAAGGAAAGCCATATGATTGCGGTCAAGAGAATTCTTAGGTACTTGGTTGACACTCCAACTCATGGTCTTTGGTATCCATCAAACACAACTTTTGATCTTGTGGGATACTCGGATGCGGATTGGGGAGGTGACAAAGTGGATAGAAAATCAACCTCGGGTGCTTGCCAATTTCTTGGTAGGTCTCTCGTGTGTTGGTCTTCCAAGAAACAAAATTGTATTGCCACCTCCTCCACGGAAGCGGAGTATATTTCCGCCGCAAGTTGTTGTTCTCAACTCTTATGGATGAGGCAATGTCTTAAGGATTTTGGAATTAAGATTAAGACTATGCCTCTTTTATGTGATAATGAGAGTGCCATTAAAATTGGTCACAATCCGGTACTTCATGGCAAGACCAAGCATATTGAGATTCGGTATCATTTTATTCGGGATCATGTGGCCAATGGTGATATCTCACTCTCCTATGTCAACACTAAAGATCAACTTGCCGACATCCTTACCAAGCCTCTAGATGTGAAGAGATTCAAGGAATTAAGGAGTGAGCTCAACATCATATGTGCAAGCAATTTTAGTTGATTGGAAATCTCGCATACACACCTCTACTAGACTCTTATTTGGATTTAGATGCACGCATAGACATAGGGGGAGTGTAGCTCAATCAATGAGCCAACACTACCTCTATTATGCATAAATAAACAAATCATGCCTAAAATGATCATTTTTAATGACATCATGTGCTTAAATGATGAGTCTCGACAATGCACCCAAGATATATCTTCGCGGTGTCATATCGAACATACTCATACATGGTGGCTACGGCCACCGCCCATTTCTCCATCCAACATTTGGGTTCGAGTGTTCAATCAATTGCTTCTCTCTTTGAGTTCATATTTCATTTGTATTCAATGTTGCTCCTTTGGTTTTCTTGTTTTTCCCATTGGATACAAATGGAAACATCTTATGCATGTCATCATTCTCATATCATCCGTGCACATGGTCAAATAAAAATGCTCTACGAAACAATTTCAAGAAAATGTTGTTAGATTATATTTCATGAAATCTTTTTTGAATTGTAATATTGCTCACTTGTTTGTGTGTTGTGGGTTGATAAGTCGGGTAGGTTAATCGTTTTCTTTGTGTGTGAAACAAAAAAAAACAACAAACACACACTGTCCTTCCTAACAAAAAATTAGAATAGACCAATCAACTTGCCAAACAAAAAAAAAAAAAAAAAAAAAAAACAAAATTTTTTTTTTGCCAGCCTCCCACCCCGGCCTCCCCACAAGCCGTGCCGGCCCCAGGCCGGCCCTTAGGCCGGGCCGTTCGGGTGCCTGGCCGGCCTCGTGCCCGGCCTCTCGCCCCCCCGCGCCGGCCCCAGGCCGGCCGCCCCGCCCCCCCTCCCATCGCCGAGCCGGCCAGGCCGGCATGCCACCCGGCCCCAGGCCGGGGTGGGGCGATGCCCCCCTCCAACCCCACGCCCCCACGCTCCCTGCTCCCCCAACCGCACCAACCCCCCCCACACTTCTTCTTCCTCCTCCCTCATCTCCATTAGAGCACCTAGGAGCTCTCCCTACCCCCCCTCCCCCCACCTCCCTAGCCCATCCCCTCCACCCAAAATCACGGATCCGGAAGCCCTCGGCCTTCTCCTCCCTCTCCTCCACACGGTTTTCTCACTCACCCCTTATTGGAGGAGATCGGGACACTTGATTTCCTAGTCCTTTTTGGTTGACCATGGCTTCGAACTCGGGTAATTTTTCTATGGGCTACTCTATGTGTTATGTATATGTTAGTGCTATCCATGAATATGTTTGTACTAGGATCCCTCTACTACGGTTCATATCCTAGGATTCATATGCTAGGGTTCATCCTAGGGTTCATACCACTAGGTTCTCTCATGCTTTGTTCATCACATGTATCCCATCTATTTCGAATGATATGCCATGATCCTCATACTCGATTACCCTTATGATTATGCCATACCACTAGGGTTCATACTATGTTTTTTTTTCATGACATATGTGCCACATACTCTTATGATTATGCCATGTTGATGCTCACCTAGCCCTCAATATCATGCCTATGACCATGAATATATATTCACCAATTTCCATTACTTGATTCAATTGTTCTATCATTAAGACCTAATGTGTATGACATCCCTTAATTTTTTTTTACATTCTCGTGGTTGCTTCTATGCTAACATACCAAATATTTTGTTTCACATCAACCACTAATATCCACATAATATGATCATATGCAAACACTTTTGGGCTAGTACTTCGTTTACCATGTCATTGACCCATAGTTTCATGATTTAAATTTTTTGTTGTTGTTGTTTCACTCACCTAAAACAAACGACCATGTGCACTCATTTTCATATTCCATCTCTATGCATCATATATTTCAGGTGACTCTCCTCCCCATGAGGATACCTCTCGCCCTCTCCGTCCTCGTGTCCCTCGCAAGAAGAGTGCTCAAACTGTTGCTGGCTCTACTCCCTCACGGAGATCCACTCTCCCTGTCAATCCTAAGGAGCCCGTGATCAAAAACTGGGGTGCTCTCAGTGCAGCTGATTTTGAGGAAGCACGGCTCAACTTTAATCCGTATGAGTTTGGTGAACGCACGTGCTCTGATGCTCGGTTTTATTGCAAGATGCATCAAGTCATGTATGAATTCATTCTTGGCAAGCTACAGCACAGTCACGTGGATCATCACTACTTTGATATTGAGTATGCTCGCAACAAATGGCCTGAGGTAATGACCATCATGGATTTTCACAACCTCACTCCTCTCATGGGTGACACACTTGCCCATCCATACTCTCCAGACTTGCTCAGGGAGTTCTACTCCACAGTTCACTTCGCATCTGGTGGTCCAACGCGTCTCCCGCGTACCTTGATATGGATGAGTGGTGGCATCCAATGTGAGGCTACTATGGACGAGTTTGGTGCTATCTTGGGTCTCCCTGACTATCACTTTGACCATTTTTATTGGTTCCGTATTCATGGGGAGCCCAGCAAGCTTATGAGGGCCAAGGATGGGATTCGTCACTGCTATCCTGACGGTACCAGTTCCTCGCATATTCCCAAGATCAAGTTCTTCTCTGAGCATTGGTACATGATACATGCCATTCTTCGCAACACCATCGCCGCAAAATTCGGTGAGAAGGGCGAGGTCCGTAAGTGGATGATAAATCTTCTCTTCCACATTGAGCCTCAGATGCAGTCAAAGAAGCAACTCGATGTATTGGACTATATGTGGCAGGAGATGCAAACTGTTGTTAAGGAGAAGAGAGTCCCCATCTATGGCTCTTACATTCAGCGTCTGATTGAATCTCGCGTCCCCGAAGGTCTCCTCAACAATTATGCCAAAGTGACTCCGAAGAAGAATATTCTTATGTATGATACTCCTATTGAGACTGCTCATGAGCCAAGGCCGAAGCGCACCCGCACTGAGTCAGTTTCTCGCCGTTCTCCTTCACCTTCTCCTGCACCTGAGACATTTAATCTTAAGAAGATTCTTCAGAAGATGAATTGCTTCTTCATTGATAAGCAACATCAAGATTATGAGGCTTATCGCAAAGGGAAGGCATCTAGTCGCCGTCAGCGCGCCATCCAGACTGCTCTCCAGATTCCTCTTAGTCCTCCTAGCTCCGCCGAGATTTCCGAGGAGAAGTGGATGTCTCAGCATACATATTGGTGTGGAGATGATGTGAGCTCTCTTGGCTCTTTTGCGGAGGCGTACACCACAGCTGGCGCTAGCTCGAGTCAGGCTCCTCCAGAAGACGTTCATGAGGATGAAGATGAGGAGGAGATGGGCGACGAGTGATTGCATTGCATTTTTCTCCCTTTTTGGTGTATGATGCCAAGGGGGAGAACCACTCACGCATTGCATTGCATCACATGCATTCATTTGCGTCTTATCGTTGTGATTTGCTTTCTAGTTCAAACTATTTGTGTGCTTTGAGAACCTTTGTGTTATTGTAAGACTATGTTCTTAATTATCTATCGTACTCTCTATTATGTGTGTGACAATGGTTATTGAAGATCATAGCAAGATTATCAAGATATTTCCTCCACTCACTATTATCAATATATTAAAGCCATATTGAGTGAAGGTATTATTCATAAGAAGAGTGCTATGGTAAGATCTTGAAAGAAATAAACATTATTATTCATACATGTGTATCTTCAATGTTAAAAATCATGGATGAACTAAATCTCTTGCACTTCACATAAATATGGTATAGTCTCATCATCATCATGATTATAAAATGTACATGTCAATTGGTATATGCACACAAATAGGGGGAGTACGAATACATGTTATTTATCTCACAAATAGCCATGAAATATTATCTATTATGCAAATCCGTATGTTGTCATCAAACATAAAAAAGGGGGAGATTGAAAGAACATAGGTTCTAAATCCTGTTTTGAGTGTTTGATTACAACATATAGATGGACTAATGTGTTTTGCTAAGTGTACTCAGAAAACATAGTCCCGCAAATGTCTTACAAAGTTCAACAATAAGTGAGAAAATACTACGGGAAAATACAATGAAGAGTTGAAAAGAAACGGCGAAAAGAAAGGAGAAAAGGAAGAAATGTGCAGGGTGGCCGGCCTCCAGGCCGGCCTGGCCGGGCTCCAGGCCGGGCTGGCGCTGCTCCTGGCCAGCCCCACGCCGGCCCCAGGCCGGCCCCCAGGCCGGGGCTTTCGGGTGGGGGTCCGGCCTCACCCCTCGCCCACGCCGGCCCCAGGCCGGCCTCCAGGCCGGGGCGCCCGGGTGGGGGGCCGGCCTCCCCCCTGTTCCACGCCGGCCAGGCCGGCCTCCAGGCCGGGTCGGCTGCGCCACGCCGGCCTCCCCCTGCGCCCACGCCGGCCCCAGGCCGGCCCCCAGGCCGGGGTGGGTTCTGGCCCGGCCCTGGCTGCCCCCAGGCCGGCCAGGCCGGCCCCCAGGCCGGGGTGGGTCGCAGGAAAGGCCTCCCCCCCTAAAAACGGCCATATTTCGACAAGACTATATATACGGGGTCTTCACCTACCTTTGCTCTTTGTCAATCCCACTCACTCTCTCTCTCACCACCATTGATTGACCAAGCTCAAGCTCAAGAACAAGATCTCTACAAATCCCCAACCAAAGCTCGTGATACTTTGGGATTTGAAGGAGACACCCCCGATCTACAACTCCACCGAGCCGATTAGAAATCCACCCACTCATCCCATAGGGATCTTGTCATTCTTAGTTCATTGGAGCTAGGAATCTTGTTGCTCTTAGTTCATCGGAGCTCGGAGCCTTGTTGATATCCCCGGTGCTTTTGTGCCCGTGGATCTTGCTTCTCGGAGTCTTGGCGGCTCTTGGGATTTGGTGAGGACCCTCCAATCTTGTGGAGTGTGCCTCATCCTTGTAAAGGTTCTAGTTGTCAACCTCAACGGCAACATAGTGATTCGAGTCTATCCACATCGGTGGAAGATCTCGAAGGAGATACGGTGTGGCATTTGAGGCCTACTCGGTGTTCCACTTTGGTGGCACCGCACCGCTCCAACGGAGATTAGCTTCCATTGGGAAGTGAACTTCGGGATAAATCTCCGCGTCATTGTGTTCGGTTATCCCTCAACTTATCTTTACTTGTTGCTACTAGCTTAGTCATATTGTTCACCTTGTGCTAGTCGTAATTGCTCAACATATAGGATTGTCCATCTAGTTGCATACTCTAGATAATCTATATTTGAGCTTTGCCTTGTTAACTTGAAAAAGAAGTTAAAATTTGTAGTTAACCTATTCACCCCCCCTCTAGTTAACCTCTCGATCTTTCAAGGGTTCAATGGAGGGATGAACCAGGGGGACTACAATGGACGCAATAGTGCCAATCAGAGTGGAGGATTCAATGGAGGGATGAACCAGGGGGATTATAATGGTTGCAATGGCGCCAATCAGAGTGGAGAATTCAATGGAGGGATGAACTGGGGGGACTACAATGGACGCAATGGCGCCATGCCCTACGGTAATTTCCACGCTGGCTCTGGGTTTCGTGGAACTGGGAATCGCCAAGTTGCTGGTCGTTTTCCTGGACGATTCAACAATAAGGGTGGTACTGGCCATGGTCGTGGACGTACTAACGGAAGAAACTTCAATGTTCCTACCACAACTCAGCCCGCAGTTGTTTCGCAGCCACAACAGGTGGCCTCTTCCTATGAAAATCATGTTTCGAATACTTCTGTTGTGTTGATTTTGGTGGCACAGAACCTGGCAGATACTATCCCACTGATTGGGACTGATGATGCTAATGATCCTGCAAAAAAGATTAAGAAGGGTGATAAACCAAAGTGTTATAGGTGCTGCTTTGTTGGCCATTTTCTTGCAGATTGCGAGGCCATCTTATGCGATTGTTGTGAAGGCGTAGACCATGGCTCCGAGGAGTGTCTGTTGCTTGATGCTCCAAAACCTCATGTGCTCATCTATGGTCATTATCATGATTATTTGACCTTATTTGGATCACCCCTTTCCAAATCTCATCGGCCTAAAACAGAGAACACTCGCCTTGCAATGGTGACTGTCACAGGAGGGACTTTGTATATCCCTCAAATTGGTAGGAATCTGCAGAGAGTGGTTCCGGTGGAGCAATATACTTGGGATGTTCTGCAAGTGAGCCAGAATGTATACAAGGTTATGTTCCCTTCCAAGGCAGAACTTGATAGGCTTAAGATTTTTTGGTGGATTTAGGGTTCCTAACAGTGAGTGCGAGCTCAAGGTGGATGCTTGGCATGCCAGAATCGAGCCCATGTGGCATTTACCACATGTTTGGGTTCAAATGGAGGGTATCCCGGAGAGACACACCGGAGATTTTTTGGCTCTATGGGGCCTCGGAACTCTTTTTGGCAAAACCACTAAAGTGGATATGGCTTACACTCGCAAGAACAAGGTTTTACGGATTTTGATTGGATGTGTGGATTCAACAAAAATTCCTAAAGAGCTCCCACTATTTTTCAAGGACGGGTTTTATGAGATCCGGTTTATAGTGGAGCCAAGTGTAGTGGAGGGTGCGGGTGACATGGAGGTGGATGATGGGCATGAGGATAGGGATGATGATCAGGTTGGTGGCGATGAGGATGAACCCACTGACAAATCCTCTAAAGGAAAATCTGAAGAGGTAATGGAGACCGACGGGGCAAATAGTTCCAGTGGGGTAGTGGAAAAAGTTGATAGTCCAAAGAAGAGGACCGTTAGGACGGGAGTGGTGTTTTCTCCTTTGCTGCAAAAGTCGTTTTCCTCTCTGTCTAAGGGAATCGATATTGAGCCTATTCTAGATAACTCCACCAAAGTGGCTAGGATTTTGTCTGCTGAAAAGGAACTTCTTCACGGATCGGGGTCTCCGAGTTTGGATGGCAGGGTTTTTTGGTTCCCTTCTCTTCAAAGGTACCAGTGGTAAATGATTTTTCGGTCCCTCAAATGGATGTGCTTATGGCTATTAACTATAACGATTTAGAGGGATTGTTGAACACCTCTAATTCGTGTTCCTATATGCAAGTTACAGACTCCATGAAGTGCAATGGGGGTTAAAAATATGTGAACTCAGAAAATCAAACCGAGGTGGTTGCTGTTGATTCGGTAACTTCTGGTGTTTCCTGTTCAGACAACCTTTTTGATGGGGTTCATGATTCTAATAAAAATGAAACTGATGAGCTAATGGGCGCATCTATTTGTCTTGATAATGTGTAGACCACTGCTCGTGGTATGTCTCTAGGTGGTAAACCGGTTGTTCAGGAGGGTATCGCTGCCCGGTCGGCCGCTGTTGGCTCACTCTCGGGCCAGCAGAACTCAAGCGCGAGTGCATTGCTGCGTGGGCTGCAGCCCGAGAACCTTGGTCCAGTGTTAGACATGGAGAAGGGAAGTCCTGCGGTGCCTTGCTCTCCCGTTGATAGGATGGGTACTTTGCTCGGCACTCCTATTGGAGACTATAACATGATCATTCCTTCTCGCCGGGATATTGAACCGTTTAGGGGCATTTCTGAGCTATCACAAAGTGGACCTCGCTCTAGTGCGAGGGTGAGAGTGCAAGGGTATGCTGATGTACCATCTTTGGAGAAGGCAATGTTGATGGCGCAGCGCCATGATGATGACCAAGCTGCAGGTACATCCAAGCGCTCTATGCATTCCTTTCTAGATTTAAGTAATGACTCGATAATTCGTAGAGCTGCTAGACTAGGGGTGTCTTTGGGAGACTCTCCGTCTCAAATGCTAGATTCGATTAATCTTCTTAGGAAAACATAGAGTGAACGGGCAGTGGTCTTTCTCCAAAATAATTTATTTTGTGCAGATGATGACACTAGCAATAGTCTCACGATGAAAATAACATCTAATTTATCCGAATATTTAGGGGAAGAGGGGGATCATGCCTCTCAAGAGCAAATGAGCTCAACACCCACAGTGATTGACAAAGAGTGCAAACACGTACCTAAAAAAGGCAATGGCCTACAAATTAAACGTAGAAGTGCTCGGATTGAGAAGCTTACAAAATTATCAAAATGAGAGGGATGATCTAGAATAGCGATGGGTTCGGTGACCCCGCCAAACATTTCACCGTTCAAGAATCTATTAGGGAATAAAATTTGTATTTTGTGGCGTTGATTGAAGCGGGAAGGGCGAAATTTGCAGTATCTTTATTATCTCGCCTTGCGGGAGGTAAAGACTATGGTTGGTATTGTTTACCACCGCATGGTCGATCTGGTGGCATGCTTGTGGGCTTTAATTCTGCTACCATTATGGTGCAAAATGTTGTATCTAGGATTTTTGTATAAATTTTTATTTGAAGTCAAAATCTGATGGGTTCTTATGGTGTTTTGTGCTTGTCTATGGGGCTGCCCAAGATAATTAAAAACCAAATTTCTTGGCTGAGCTCGTTCGTATTTGTGGAATGAAAATCTTCCTATGTTGGTAGGAGGAGATTTTAATATCATTAGGAGACGAGAGGAGAAAAATAATGGAAACTTTAATGCAAGGTGGCCATTTATTTTTAACACTATTATTGAGAGCCTTGATCTGAAAGATATTGAGCTATCAGGTTGACAATATACTTGGGTAAGTAGAAGGGATATTCCGACTTGTGAAAAGTTAGATCGTTTCCTTTCAAGCATTGAGTGGGAGAAAAAATTTCCTTTGGTCACTTTGCGAGCTCTGTCACGCTCAGGCTCTAATAACACTCCTCTTCTTATTGACTCGGGGGACCAGGCTCATTTGGAAAATAAAGCCAAGTTCTCTACTCTCGTAGAAACTTGGCAAATTAAAATTAGACATTTAAGACAATTTCTTCTAGGATGGCTAAAGAATATGAGTGGTGAATATAAAAAATTAAAGGATAAGCTTTTGCTATTAATTGATGAGCTTGATATTAAAGCGGAAATTGTACCTCTCTCAGTAGATGAGAGGACTACGAAGAGACAAGCATATGATTATCGAGCTAAACTTCGGAGGGAGGAGGAATTAAAATGGGCACAACGAGCAAAGGTTAAACATATTCAAGAAGGAGGTAATAATACGCGTTATTTCCATTTAATTGCTAATGGAAAACATCGCAAAAACGCATTTTTCAACTAGAGCAAGATGAAGGGATAATTATAGGGGAGCGTAACTTAAAGGTGTTTATAACTGAATACTACAAAAAGATGTTTGGGCCTCCGATACAAAATTCATTTTCAATGATTGAGTCTTATAAGGAGGACATGCCTCAAATTTCAGCTGATGAGAATAGCATTTTTAACATATAACTTCCATGAAAAGGAGGTGTTCGAGGCTATTTCTAAAATGGAGCACAATAAAGCTCCTGGACCATATGGGTTTCCAGCTGAGTTTTATCAAAAGTGCTGGAACATTATTAAGTATGACTAAATGGCAATGTTCTTCCAACTTCAAAGTGGCGATCTTCAGTTGTTTCATTTGAACTTTGGAGTGATTACTCTTCTCCCTAAAAACAAGATGCTAGTAGAATTGAGCAATATAGGCCCATCTGTTTATTAAATGTGAGTTTGAAAATTTTCACCGAAGTGGGTACTAGTCGAGTTTCAACTATTGCTCACAAAGTTATCCACCCAACTCAATCTACCTTTATACCAGGGAGAAACATCCTCGAGGGGGTGGTTTGTGGTGACCCAGCACACCACTGCATGTGTAGTGCGCAAGTCGATGACATAATACTCACAGAAGGACTGATCCGTCAATATTACATCCCTCGGAGTAGTACAACAGAAACATAGCATATCCAGGTAAAACTATAGGGTACAAACTTCATTACAAAATCTCGAGAATCTCTTTGAAGAATCAAAGAAGATCTCATACAAATGAATCATCAGAAGAAGTAAATCAAAGATCCAAGCTGGAGAAGAACTCAAGCTCTAAACAAATCTACTACGACTGATGTCAGCCCTAATCTATGGCTTAAAACAACTAACTCCAAGAATGGACTCCACCTACACCTTGATAGCTTCTCCTCCATCAGCGTTGTTGATGACGATGCTTCACGATGACGACTTCCATCAGGCTTCAACTCTAAGCAGGGGGCCAAACGGGAACGAATGAGTAACGAGTGTTACTCAGCAAGTTCATGATATATAGTGGGTGGTTTGATGCACTAACTATAGTTTTAGACTCAAAAGAGTCATAAGCTAATGCAAGGTTTTGTAAATCTTTCTTCAAGAGGTTGCTTTTAATTCCGAAAACTATGCCCGCCAGACCATCACAGGACTAGAACTTCATGGAGTTGCCTTTCCTGTAGGGTTCGCAGTTCCTTCCCGGAACAGGGGGTAACATGCCACATCCTTTTACACTCTGCAGAGATGCGTTACTTTACCCATGGACGACCAAGACCATGTTGCACAACCAGGTGTACATTCCTGTCCACTCCCACTCAGGTGTGGGGCCCGGTTGTTGGTCCAAGCCAAACCGTGCTTCTCCGCACAACGCATGCCCACCCATTTCCGCCAGCAGGTTGAACGCGTGATTCCACCCCTCACGATGGAGATCTACGTGCCCCTGGCAGACACTCATAGACCCCAGAGTCCCTGGGACGTAAGGGCTCCCACCCATGTGCATGTAGTCCCGCAGAACCTACAGTGTACGTCTCTGGCAGTCCGTTGACATGTGAACGAGAGAAGATCACAGCTGACTTACTCCCCCCATAGAATACCCATGATTAACGCGGTATTTACGGTGCACCGAGGTCTGACGACAGTTGTGGTTAATTCCTAGGTAATACTTTCCCATGCAGATGGAACCTTCCTTAGACCTATTCATCTGACCATGGTTCCATCCACCCACCAAACAGAACACTACCACTCTGGTAGTCATTCAATTAGTCATATTATTATAAAAGTAGGATCATGCATTCTTTTGAGAAGAGATGGTATTACGATAAGGTTTTGAAAATATTTGTTATGAGATAGTTCAAAGGACATGATCAAGTGATGAACTTGCCTGAGATTGAAATAACCATAATAATTCATGTCTTCGGGTTCAAGGGTCTCGTAGGAAATCCCGATATCTGAAAGATAGAAAAGTAGTCCTGGTAAGGACTACAGAAAACAATGGCAAGGATGAACATGCATAGTAATGATATGCATCGTGAAATACCCTGGAAAACACCCCAACTTACAAGTGTAAGCCACGTTTGATACGATAATCTACTCACACAAGTTTTTAGGTGAAATGTTTCATTACCTAGGGTGATGTGGTTATTACTTGTTTTAGACTTATATGTGTTTCACTTTTACTTAGCAAACAAATGTTATCATGTTTAAGTAGAAGTGTTGATTACTTGGTGAAGTAATAAGACAATAGCACATGGAAAACAGTTATTGGAAAGGTAACACACATGTTTGATTTTATGTTCCAAAAGTGTAGAGCTACTGAGAATGAGTTTAATTGGAAACAATGAACGGTTAAAATTAATCTATCATCACCTAACGTGCTAATGATTGGTTATGATAGGTTTAATATGTGTGAAACCATTTCAGGGTTATTAGTAAGGAAGATAATGATGTGGTAGTTATTTTTGGTTATAATGGAATATTATAGAATTCCATTATACCTTTAGAAACAAGTTTCTAAGTTAAACAATATGTTTTATGTTTGACATATATGAATTTGAAATGTTTTTCTCTTTAGTTTGATATAACATTTTATGTTTTCTGAAAATATTTGAATAAATTATTATTTTATTAATTTTAAATGAATTAAATGATTAGGCAAAATATTTCACACATGAAAACATAATAAATGGCTTTGTAAACCTCATAGATGAGTTGCACTTGTCATTTGGTGCATTTTGATATATAACTTGTATTTTTCTGATTTTATGATTTATTTATTATTTTTCTCTATTTTAAATGATTTAATTTAAATTAAAAAACGTTCAAATTGAAACTTCATCAAACATTTTTGAAAACTTGATAAACTTTTATATTATATTTTTCTTAACAATTTGATATATTTTTCATATTTTTCTGATCAATAGAATTGAAGATATTGATTTAGCAAATTTTATTTATTTTCTGATTTTAAAATGACAGGTGGGTCCACTTGTCCTATTTAATTTTAATTCAAAATGTACATGACGCGATGATGATGTCATCATTGCATCATCCCTGGAGGGGATTGCTACTGTTACTTTGAAATTCGGCGATTAAGCACGAATTGGAGCAATTGGCTCCCACGAGGGGACAGAGGAGGACGAGACGAAGCTGAGGGTTGCGGATCTTCGACCATATGGTCGCCGGAGACTCGCCGTCGTCCAATTGCGCGGCGGCCGGCGTCGGTGCATGGTGACAACTTGATTGCGGGCTTCATAAATCGAACAAAAATATCCGGAGGTTCCTACGCTCACCGTGGTGCTCGTGGTCGAGACGGGGAAGCAAGGTGGTGTTATTTGGCCGGAATCGACCGCGACGTCCGGCGGACGGAGACGAACAAGATGCCGAAATTCACTTCCTCCAAGCTTTCCAGCAAATGAGGCTCGGTGGGGGAGTAGAGGACGGTGAGGCGGAGCTTGGGGTGGTCTCAGTTTCTCCCGGGACGCACGGAGTTGACGGCGGTGAGAAGTGGCCGGAGATGCTAGGGTTTGGTTTTCCGGGTGCTCTCCCGGTTGGGACACATAGAAGAAGTGGGAGGGAGGGAGAGACCAAGTGAGGCATGGCCTCACTGCTTCTTATCTGCGAGGGGAGGCGGCAAGCAGGTCATGGCAACGAAATTGCCACGACGTCGATCTCCTCTGCCTTCTGGCAGAGGAAGAAGAAAGGAAAAGAAACACACGATTTTCAATAACCCCCTGAAACTTCTCAGAGTTGCAACTAGGTCCTTATGTTTAAAAGAACCACTATTTTCAGGGCCTTTCTGTAAACATAAAAAATAATAAAAATCAGTTTTGGAATCTTGATTAAATTTCCAAACTCACCATGTTTTTCCTTTTCAATTTTGAACAAGATTTAAATTTTATACCTAAGGTGCTAGATTAAGTGATTTTATTGTTTTCACTCAATTCAACTTATAAAATGTCTTAAAATCTATTTGAGGCATGAATATTATCTTCACACAACACACATAGGATTCCCAAGTGGTGTGTTATAAGTGGATCATATTGTATAAAATTCTTTATAGAAACTAATTTGGTTTCACTACTAGGTAATGTTTCTACACATAGTAATGAAAATCATGGAATTTTATTCCATGACACACCAAATGATTTTAATGGGTGAAGGGACTTGTTTTTATTTTATAACTTGGTTATTCTTCTAACTGAAACTCTTAGCAAGCTTGGTTGACATTTACTAAGTGGGTGTGAAATAAAGGGTTGTTGTTTTTAGTACTTGATTAAATGGAAACTTGAGTGGCTTTAAAATCTTATTTATTTGTTTTCCACCAGGTTCCAAATGTGGATATTATCTCATGTTGTTTTCGGACATGTAATCATTTGCATGTGGGTGTATGGTTGAATTCTTGTTGTTTTCCATTTGTATTATGGATGAGAAAGATCTGGAAAACAATGGAATTAATTTATTTTCCCCTACCTCAACCTATCACAAGACATATGGATGCAAGGTCTTGTTATTATTTTCTCTCTTGCCAATTGTTTCCATTAAAGTGATTTTTATTTGTTCCTCATCTATTATGAGTCTTGACAAGGCATTGGGTTATAGTTTCTCTAATATCACTTAATATTTCACTTGATAATTTCTTATGCTAGGCTTCCCTGCTAAACTAGTGTTTCTCCTTGTTGACTTCTGTTATCACCTTCGTCCATTGCAGGTAGGTTCATCTCTTGGTTTCCAACCTCAACTGTCTCACCCTTGTGGTGAAAACAACCAGTTGTTCCAAGCAAAGCTTTTACTTAGAGGATTATAAAAGAATGTAGAGTTATTTTATGACATCAAGTTGCACTTATGCATATAAGAAGAATTTGTTGACAAGGTAGCTAATGTTGCCTCCAAATTACTACTCTTACTACTCATATACAATAGGCTGAGATGTACTAGGTTATTCAACCTTCTGTTTGTTTGTGTATGACACTCAATTGTTTGAGTATACAAAAGTGATCTGTTAACAAGGTGTACCGGCTTGTTACCAAACTACTTCTATATAACACTAACATTGGAGTACCACACTATTTCATGAGGAGTTCATAAGATCATATCAGGATATAAGAGTTCCAAATACTCTTATCATAAATTGGAATAGCACTTCTAGAATCCTCCAAAGAATCCTTCTTAAGATCTTCTTGTGGTAGTTCCTCTGTTCTTGTGGATGCTTCTCTTGCAAAATGACTTAGAGAAGATTGGAAGATAACAAGATAAAATGATCTAGATAAAATAACAAGATCTAGATTAAAAGTTAGTTCATGCTTTTATTATCCTTACATATACTTCTTATTTTATTTCCCAAAAGATAGATACTTATTTCATACATGATTGGTTTTACTTAGATATCAATTCAATTTCTCTAACAGAGATTATAACTTGTTGTTATCCATGGGTTGTATCTATAGATACTTTAGTTGTTGAATATTGATGTGGATAGAAATGTGGAGTGTTTGTGAAATGGGAACATAAGATAATAGGTTAATCAAATGGTTCATTGGTGTGTTGAGCTTTCATATGCTCACTTGTTTGAGATGATAGAATAATGAGCATGTGAAAGTTATTGGGTTTAATGACTTATGTCAAAATTGTTAGTTGTTTTCTCTGGTGTCATGATTGCTTTATATCCTTCTTTTGTAAATATAATACAGAAATAGAGGTTGAAAAGATCATATGTAATGATTAAGGTTTAACAGTAGGTTAAGAAGATTTATCTTTTCTTTTAGATACTTCTTTTATGGTTGATGAGATCTGTACATATTCGATAAATATGTTAATAAAATTATTACATCATATCCCACTTGTGGATTTTAAGTTATGACTTGTTTGTATCACTTATGTTCTATTGAACCTTTGTTATTTGATTGTGAAGGTGCACTTGATAGTTAGGAGATAATTTATAAAAGTGTGGTGTGAATGGTTGATAACTTAGAGAGTTATTATTTGAGAGGACATAACATCTCTGTTGATGAGATGGTTCAATTGTGGATTACTCATTGGTGGAAGTATAATTATCACTTATGTGATTTGGATACTCAACCCTCTTTGAGTTGTAGATACCTAGTGAATTATCCCAAGTCACTTATAGACTTGAGGTTATGCTTGTTTAGAGTTTGTGTTGGTCACAACCAACTATGGTTTATCTTATCAAGTGATTTGGTTTCTTAAGATGCTTGTTATAAAGATCACTCCAAATGTACTCTTGACTAGATGAACTAGACCTATTTCACCATGTCAAGTGAAACTTTGGTCACTTTGATTCGTTTAAACTTTCGCGCCAAAATTTCCCATACTTTTAGATGCATGCTTTGCAAATGCACATATTAAATTTAGATCCTTATAACCTCCCAAACACTGGGATGTTACATGGTTATTCTTCATGAACCCATTCATGAGATGCACTTGAAAAAGATGGATGGTGTCCTTTTCAAAATTGATTTTGAGAAGGCGTATGATAAGGTCAAATGGTCTTTCTTACAACAGGCTCTACGCATGAAGGGTTTTGACCCTAAATGGTGTGACTGGGTGAGTATATTCATTCAAGGTGGGAGCATAGGGATACGTGTCAATGATCACATTGGACACTACTTTCAAACCCTAAAGGGGTTGTGGGAGGGTGATCCTCTATCGCATGTGTTGTTAAATATTGTGGTGGATATGTTAGCCGTTATAATTTCAAGGGCCAGAGGATGGTCAGGTTGGGTCTCTTATTCCTCACCTGGTTGATGGTGGGATATCTATTTTGCAGTATGCGGATGATACTATTTTGTTTCTATAACATGATCTAGACAAAGCAGTAAACATGAAACTAATCATGTCCATCTTTGAGAAACTTTCCGGGTTGAAAATCAATTTTCATAAGAGTGAACTATATTGTTTCAGTAAGGCTAATGAAGCCCAGGAGGAATATCATCACATATTTGGGTGTGAGGTTGGATCTCTGCCATTTCGTTATTTGGGAATACCGATCCATTATAGAAAGCTCTTAAATAAGGAGTGGAAGCCTATTGAGGATTGTTTTGAGGTAAAACTAGGCTGTTGGGCAGAGAAGTTTCTCTCATATGGAGATCGGCTAGTGTTGATTAATTTTGTCTTAACCAACCTTCCAATGTTTTTACTATCCTTTTTTTCTATCCCAATTGGGGTGCGCAAGAGACTAGACTATTTTAGGTCTCGTTTCTTCTGGCAAAGTGATAATCACAAAAGGAAATATAGGCTTACCAAGTGGGATATTTTTTGTCGTCCAAAAGGCCAGGGAGGTCTAGGCATAGAGGTTTTGGATACAAAAAACACATGTCTTGCGAGCAAGTGGCTCTATTAGATCCTAAATGAAGAAGGTGTTTGGAATGAGTTGTTGTGTAATAAATACCTTCATGAGAAAAATGTGTCCCAAGTTAAGACAAAACCTCATGACTCGCCTTTTTGGAAAGGGATTATGGGGGTAAGGGACAAATTCTTTAAACGAGGGGATTTTGAGGTGGGTAATGTCTTGCATACTTGTTTTTGGGAGGATTCTTGGTTGGGTGCTGAACCATTGGTGGTGCAATATCCAACCTTGTTTAATATAGTTAGAAATAAGAATGTGCTAGTGGCACATGTCTTATCTCACACCCCGTTGAATATTGAGTTTCGGTGAAACCTCACTAGTGACAAATGGAGGGCATGCGAGGATTTAGTAGTGAAACTTATGTCTGTTTCTCTTACTAATGAACCAAACACATTTAGATGGAAATTTCTTACTAATGGTGTGTTTACGGTCAAGTCCATGTATGTTGATTTAATGCTTGGACATACTTCTTATCTATGTAAAGATCTTTGGAAGCTGAAAGTTCCTCTTAAGATAAAAGTGTTCATGTGGTTTCTTCAGTGTAAAGTCATGTTCACTAAGGATAACTTGATTAAAAGACATTGGACAAGGTCTAAACAATGTGTTTTCTATCAATCGGATGAGTCGGTTGAGCACATGTTTATATCATTCCCTTTTGTGCGAGATGTTTGGAGACTTCTGCATTTTACTTTCAGTATTACACCACCAATTAGTATAGATAATATGTTTGATAACTGGTTGGATGGTGTTGATAAGTGTTCTAAAAACCATATTCGTGTTGGTACTTGTGCCTTTATGTGCGCGATTTGGAACTATCGGAATGATGTGGTGCTTAACAAGGTTAGAGGTGCTCATTTTTTGCAGGTTATTCACCGTGCTACCTACTGGATTCATATGTGGTCCTTTCTCCTACCACCTGCCCAGAGGACGCTCATGGATTCCGGGTTCACACGGTTGATGGCGGTCATTCGGGCTATCTTCAACCGGAGTGGATGGCAGCATGCTAGAAGAATCCAATATGTGTAGTCTTCATTCGCTGTGTCTTTTTTGGTGGCTAGTCTTTGTGGCCACAATGGCTGATCCTTGAATTATTATTTTCTGGGATAATTTGTACGTACTTTGCAAACTCTTATTATAATAAAAACAGTTGTGTGCATCATCACGATGCAGAGGCTGGGATATTCCCATTTCAAAAAAAAGGTGCAACTAATTACACAAAAATGTATGGTTTGATGCAAAAGAGGTTTTTTTTTCTGTGTTTTGCACAACAAGTGCCATAAAGTGTGGTGTTTACTGAAATTTTGTCGGATATATGCCAAATAAGGGTATATCCGGCATTGGCCGAAGGCCGGATTACCAGGGTGACCCACAAGCAATGGAACGGAGTCCATTGGGCGGCCCAGTAAGCTGACACGGACGAAGCCGGATTCTAGAAGAACCCGGACCACGACCCAATATGGTACGACTTGGAGGAGAAGCTGGATTCCTTACTTTCCAGGTTAGATACTTTCCGTAGTCTTCTAAGTTTCCTTCTTGTAAGACCTAGTCCGGTTATCTATATAAAGCCAGACAGGAGCAAAAGAGAACATTAGATCACAAGTTAGCTAGAAGTCAACTCGCCGGGAAGTTCATCCTCGCCGAGTAAGCGAAACCATACTCACAATTGTACTCTATATACTTCAGGCTTCAGCCCTGATTTTAGTAAGATTGTAGGAGTAGGAACGCCGCCTAGTTGCGACGTACCGAACATGGGCCAAATCGACCGCTTGTTGGGCCGTGTGTTGCTTTGAGCCTGTTAAAAATAGTTTTAGCACACGAATTTTTTTGCATATATTTGTGGCAGTAGAATAATGTTTTCCTAACCACATCCAAGTGGTAGATCTGTGTTTTCTTGTTTAGTTTTGTTGTAGTATTTAAAATGCCATAGAGTGTCTGTTTAACAATCTTGGACATAACTTTTTGTGTGTGCCTCCATTTTGGTCAAACCAAATTGTTTTGATTAGCTAGTGAGTAGATCTATCAATACGAGTTGACCTCACAGCAAGGAGAGTTACCATTTGTAAATGCCATCCATTTTGGTATTATTCTAGTAAGAATTTCTATGATTTTTAGGAAGAGTTTAAAAATTATTTTTGAGGTGAATCCAATTAGATGAGTTTGAATATTACTAGATCTATGTAATCCTAGCTTGGATTAATTTTTAAATCTCTAGATTATTTTTGGCATGCATATTTAGAAACAACACTTTTTGTGTGTTTATTTAGAACTGGTGTGTTTGTTTGTGATTAGATGTTGGATGTTTGAAACTTGTTTCCTAGCATGTATAGATGTGTTACTACTTGTTATTAGGTTGTTTTCTTGCAGTACAACTACATTAGGAAGTGTGTGCATGTTTGGAAGTAAAATAGAAATAGAGATAGCCTTGTGTTGTTTTCTAGTATTTATTTTTGACTAGATTGTGTTTGCAAATCTTTGTAGGATTGTGCACCTAAGTTTTTGGTGTTGTTGAGTTGAATCCAGTACCATTTTGGTACTGTGATTTGGATGTTATCATCTCTGTTAGCTTGCACTTTAATTTGTACCAAAGCATGTGTAACCATTGTGTGTTTGTTTTCACCCTATTGTTTTCACTAGTACGAGTAGTGTGTGAATAGTTGTTTGATAGACTATATTTTTTTCAAGTGTGACCAGAGGCTTTGTTACCTCTTAATGCCTTGGTATTAGTGGGCCCATAACCCACTGGTCCCATTTCATTTTTGGTTAGGGATACAAATCCCCTACCATGCACTTGTGTGTTAATACCATGTATTACTAGATGTTGTTTAGGTATTTTTCACCCAGGAAAATAGATGGTTATTTTACTTGTGTAAGTGAAGTGTTTAGTAGTACTTTATGACTCCTAGTATGTTTAGTTGTGGTGCATTTGTTAACAGAATGTTCCCTTAAGGATGTCATGTTAAGAAGTGTTTCACT